>VIBL01000103.1:0-1200000 GCA_008271625.1 Lutraria rhynchaena
GTCATTTCGTTTTGCCTAACCAGTGTGATTACGGTATTCAGGAATACTATAGACATTCCGTAAGAACATTGATTACTTTAAATTTATCGGTTAATGCGGAAAATGTTAAAAATTTATACTTACGTGTGTGTTTTTGTTTATGTCAGCCATGTTTTTGCAGGAGTATGTGCATTACGATAGCTGGTGCTACTGCGTAAATCCGGAGTCATTTCGTTTTGCCTAACCAGTGTGATAATAGGTGTGATGCAAATAAAATACCAGGGAACTGACTAAGCTGACCAGTATAAGCTGACATTTTCAGCTGGTCGTTTCGCGCCTTTTATTTGAGGAAACCAGTTTCACTGTCATGACTCGAGTATATGTTTACATGATATTTAACATGTTTAACGTATTCAATAAGTGATATTTTGTAACTACTGAATTAGCAAACATGATTTTTCGCTAATTCACATGTTTATTGGAGAATCAAAGCCAGCCATCGTTGCTAGACATGTTCTGTGCAAAATAAACAAAACAAGACTTGAGTTCCTTGAACAGAAACACAGTCATTAAACCAAACAATCACTTTTTTTCACTCATCACTTCCGCAACTGAAAACAATAGCGTGAATAGTTTCCCTGCAAATAATTGAGCACTGTGTGATATATGTAAACAGAAAACATGAACGTATGTTAAGAAAAGCCTTACCCGTTTTGTATTAAATTTAAACGGTATATTTTGAATAGGCAAGTACAAACAATAATGCTTAGTAATTTGATATATCTAGATTGGGAAAAGGCAGTAATAAACGTTTTGATGGAAAAAAATATGTGTTATATACATGCATTCAATCCTGGATAAAAAATGGTGAAACAAGTTTTACTGGCTAATGCAAATATTTTGGGAATAAGGTGTTTGTCTCATAAATCTACCACATCCTCTTTGATATGAGAAAGCATTCAATTTGAATTTAATCATGAAGTATAAATATAGGTTCAAACCAGGCAAGTATATAGCAAACAATATACATGTACAATACATCAGGGGTCCAGGCAACTCATAAAATTTTCATTAAGTATTTCATAACGTTTATACATGTACATGTAAATACGTTCTCTCAGGCTGAGACTTCTATGGATAAGCCCTATATACCAATAATTAGAAGTTCTAGTCAACTTACTTCAATAGTGTGCATGTAGATAAATTATATGAGCTCATAATTCCAAATTTTCGTCACCTGACGTAAATAAGGGGTCACTGGGTGCATTTTGACTGCGTCAGTAAAATTGATTACTCGCAAATTCGAGAAACAGGTTTTGTACATGTTTTTTGTGACAATATGTTAAACTTTATTATGATAAATATTTTTGCATTTAGTGTCTCTTATTGCATAACTCATCATATTTTAGTAATCAACTAATTTTCTTCAGTTCAGTAAAATAACAAGTCACTATATGTGTGTCTAGTTATATACTAAGTCACTATACGTGTTCGTGTATTTATATAATCAGTCTATTTATGTTTGCACATATGTATATACCAAGTCACTATATGAGTGTATTTATTTACCAAGTGACTATATGTGTGTGAGTATTTATATTCCAAGTAATCATATGCGTGTATTTATATACCAAGTCATTATATATGTGTATTTACATACCAAGTCACTGTATGTGTGTATTTATATACCAAGTCACTATATGTGTATTTATATACCAAGTCACTTTACGTGTATATTTATATTCCAAGTCACTATATGTGTGTGAGTATTTATATACCAAGTCACTATATGTGTGTATTTATATACCAAGTCACTATATCTGTGTGTGTATTTATATACCAAGTCACTATATATGTGTATTTATATACCAAGTCACTATACGTGCGTATTTATAAACCAAATCACTATATATGTGTGAGTATTTATATATCAAGTCACTATATATGTGAGAGTATTCATATACAAAGTCACTATTCAAGTGTATTTATATACCAAGTTACTATACGAGTATATCTATATACTAAGTCACTATACGAGTGTATTTATATACCAAGTCACTATACGAGTATATCTATACACTAAGTCAATATACGAGTGTATTTATATACCAAGCAGTATATCACTCTGAAAATATTAATTTGAATGTCACATGAGTCATTTATCACATTTAATGTTAATTATTAATTTCAGCAAACCAAACTTTCGCATCGGCGTTGTTTAAATCTACCGTTGATTCTGCAGACAGTCCATCGATGCTTGTAAAGGCAATAGGAAAATTCTTCAATTCAAGTGGATCTTTCAGTTTTTCGCTGTTGTTCATCGGTGGTTTACCATCAAGAGTCGGAAAAGTGACATCAATACCAAGGCTAATGAGATGGTCAGGCACGTCTCTTGGTTTTTCGTTTAACTTAACAACCTGCTCATGGAGTTTAAAGTGCACTACAATACATTTCTAATGCGCATTGCAAATAATGAATAAGTACTTATAATTAGAGGTGAAACGATTAATCGCGATCCATTGCGAACCGCGATTTTTCATGCTCGATTCGATTCGATTCGATTCAATGACGGCAATTTCGATTCGATTTTTTTTTTGGTAATACCTACTTTCATTTTCCGTAGTATGCAAGTCAAAATGACTGAAATCTAACGAGATCAGCATTCTTCTCGTGTCTTCAGGCTCTTTACTGTTTCAGTTTTTCCTATTCACAAGTTTTATGTTTCGATTGTTCCATTGTTTACAGTATTTAAGAAAATACATTCCATCGTAAACTAGTGGGATAGCTATTTTATTCTTGTCCTATTTAATTCATTTTAAAATCGAAAATCGAATCGAAAAATTGAATCGTGGGATGAAAAATCGAAATCGAATCGAATCGAAATTTTTTGAATCGTTTCACCTCTACTTATAATAAAATAAATGAAACGTTCATTTCTCAGCCTACACAAACATATACACAAGACAACATATACGGAAAACAAATCAGCGGCAAATACCACATAATAAACCAACTAAAAAATATGACTTCCATTTGTTGTAATTTGATTAATTTGTTTGTAAAAAAATCAAGGCGTTGTCATCACGAGGAAAAATATTCTTTGATCGCATTTAGCAAAACAGAAAGTTAAAAATAATGAAATGGTTGGATTATTCAACGTTGCTTTAATTACCTGGAAAAAGTCGGGTTGCATAGACAGATTGTGTGATAAATACACTTCATCCCCAAGACCATACATGAAGTAGCTCATGTGTTCAGGATAACTTTTGACGGTCAAATCGAAGTGTTTACACCGTGGAATGTCAAGGACCTTGACCTTTGTGGTTAAGAAAGGTCCATTCGTATCAGAAGGAGGCCCGACAAAGAATTCAACTTCTTGCTCCTTTTCCATCGAAGTCTCGAGAAAATCTTCAAGGACAAATTCTGTTTTGTTTCCGAAGATGATTGGTTGTCTATCGGCAATTGGAATCCTACTTTGCTCCACGTGTTTCTGTTGAATACGTTTTATATCCTCATTGTTTAGGACTTTAAATTTAGCAATAGCATGGTACTGATGTTCAGGCATGTCAAACATTGGCATATGATCACCAAAAACATCCCCAGAATCAGATATCATGCCTGAACAAACAAATCCATGGAGTGACGCTTTGTCTGTTATCTGGAATTTTAAATTGGTTGACATTTACGACGTGCAAGTATGGCATCACATCTCGAATCTTTCAATCCATACTAATTGCGCTCATAGTAGGAGAGCTCATATACATGTATGGAACGTATTTCATTATTAGATAACTTTTGTCATTTATTAAATTGCAATATACAATCAATATGTAAATTGTTTTCATTTCGTGCTAGCAATTGTTGATTTAATATGTGTTTTATTTGACAACTCATGAATGAGTCTTGTTGATTGGTTTCATATTGATATTATTGATAATCCTTCTCTGTTAATACTTAGATATCATAATGTTGAATGCGTGTGTTCGAAATATCGAAGTAATACGTACTAGTTTACTGTTGCATTTTTAGTTACAAATACATTTTGTAACATATGTAAACTTAAATCATATTTTAAGTGATAAAATGCGTACATTTAAGTATGGAGATGATGTTTCAACATTAATGTTTATCACGGAGAATGCAATAGTTCGCAATACAAGCATTAGTGATTATAGAATATGAACAAAAAAGACTGCACCTTTCCGATCACATTCAGAACAGTCTGTCTAAAGGCTGTACCAATCTTTTTTACTTTGTCTTTTTCTGCCACCCATGGGTTCATTACTGTGTTGATTAGGAAATCTAGTTTACCTCCTGTATCACCAGGAAGCTGCCGAAAATAAGATAATATATCGTGAATGATGTTAATAAAATTTTACGTTTGAGGCGTAATGTGCCACAAAAGTCTTCCACAGTTTCTTACAAGTTTCAATATATAGCAAGTCAAATTATAACTATACCTCGCTTATTAAAGAGCCACATGGTATTGAAATGATACCAAAAGAAAGAAAACAAAAGCTATTTTAAAAATCATTTTCTTAAAAGTGATCAAAGAAAATTAAAAAACTTACTCCAAGTCGTTCTTTAAACTGTTCAACAGCTTTCCCAAATTTCATCGGATGAAGTGAAGAATGGGTAAGAATCAAAGGAATGCGTTGAATATTCTGCTTATTGTTTGTATGAGACAACATGCGAAATACTTCAAATGTGATTCTGTTACAGAGATCGAGGTCTCCGTTTCCTTTCTTGTTGACAGCAAAGGCGTTGATGACTGTATCGGGACCAATTTTCGAGAGGAAATCCATAGCTTTTGCATCCTACATATGTAAGAACTTTCTTCAATATTAAGAGAATAAACGTGAAATGGTACTTTAGGCGTTGCTTAAATTGTGTAAGAATAGCAACAAGAGGGCCACGATCGCTCTGCATCGCTCACCAGAATAAATGTTAATTAACTTGTTACTAAAAAGTAATAAAGGTACACTGGTGGGCAAATAATGGGGAACAATAATAAACTTGATAAAGGACCATCAAAGGATACTACAAAAGAATATTCGTGATGACTGAAGGATGCCACAGACCAAATTTGGTGATGATCCAACCACTGGTTCATGAAAAGAAGTCATTTTAAGGTATTTCTATGTTTAGCTCTAGCGGCCCCTAATTGGGGCCAACCATTTTTATTTGAGCAAATCTGATAGAACACTATCTAAAGATGCTAAAAACCAAGTTTGGTAATAATACATCCATAGAAACATGAGAAAAAGTCATTTTAAGGTATTTCTATTTTAGCTCTAGCGGCCCCTTTTGGCTGACCATTTTTTTAGCAATTCTGATAAAAGTCTATCTAAGGATGCTACAGACCAAATTTGTTGGTGATCCATCCATTGGTTCATGAGAAAATGATGATTATAAGTTTTTCTATTTTTAGCTCTAGTGACCCCTAAAAGGGGCCAACTGGTATAATTTGGACAAATTGCAGTTAGAACTTCAAAAAGCTTCTACACAGCAAATTTGAAGTTAATCCGACTGGTAGTTTCTGAAGAGAAGACCACTGTTGACGCTAGACGAAGGACGCCGGAGCATCCACCTACCCATCCTAATAACTCACCCTGAACCTTCGGTTCAAATGATAGAGAATGAAAAACACGAATGGTGAACGGAAAGAATGTAGGTGAATTGGGACGAAATTGAACACGATGGCAATCTAAAACAAAAATAATGGAGGCGTTTTGGTCTTCATCTCCACACAGTGTAAAAATATGAATTAATTACCCCAACTAATGCACAATGGTAGCTCTCATTATTCTATTGTACAAAAATGTTTAAAATAAGTCCAACAAAACTAATTGTTGTAACTGATTAGGGCAACTATATGAGCATGAATTGAATTAAATCATCAGTTCGAAGTTACCTGTTGAATTTCATGATTATCCTTATTTTTGATGTGTTTTGTGATCATTTTTACAGCATAATCAGGAGATATCTCATCAGGGAGTGGTTTCATTGGTATACAAATGAAATTGTCCTCTTCTTTTGCCAAAGTCAGCCATAGACAATAAAACAGTTTACCCCCGTAAGTGCATTGTCCAAGAATTCTACCATATCCGAATCTGTCCAATCCAATTACCTTATAAGTAATAATAACATCATGTTCATTACGACATTAATTACTATTAAATTTGTTTGAACCAAATTAGTTACAGTATGAGTTCATAAATAATTCTTACCATTAAAAGTATAACGATCATTTACTTATATGAATATATTAATACCAAACCAGCTACACTTGTATATCTAATTGAACAACCTAATACTAGGTCCTATCAATTAGTACATCAATTAAAATAAGCGTTATGACACACCTTATGGGACAGAAGTACCCCTGCTGGGGCAGCGCCAGGTTTGGACCCTTCAACTCCCCAAATTCCAACGGAAGGATCTCCTCCTTTGTGAAAAACCACATCTGCTTCAATTTTCAAGAAATTCTTCATGGCACCGTTACGATAACAAAGACCGCCTGCCGGATAGGGACAGTATCCAGACTTATGAGGATCCACTGTTATTGTGTCTGCATATTTCATATTCAAAAGTTGTCTTGTGGTATATTCGCTCAGCGGAAAGGACAGTATTTCTGAATCTGGTATGTTGGACTTTAATGTGGTTGCTTTATATTTTAGTGGGTGCAGCATTGTCATGAAGTATCCGCCCCAGGCAGCGTCGGCGTTAATAGCAAAATTTAGTCCCTAGGGAATAATAATTTTATTTATCTGTTTGAAGATATGGTAATTTGATGCAGTAAACGTGCGTAACAAAAATTCCAGTACACGCATTTATACATGTACGTATGTGCTGTTGATTTTGAATACCAGTGTATGGGCATGTTCATACTAAAATAACTTCATCTGCAACCAAGATTTCGTAGAATGTTTTATCAAATGAAACAATTGAGAATTTTTACATGTTGCTTTGTAACATTATCACTTTTTAAATACAAATATTATATTAAGTAAGTATTCGTATCTCCCTTGGCCATTTATATTATTACCTTTTTCTTGAATTCACTCCTAAGACTGACGATTTCCTCTAGTGGGTCAACAGCACTCTCTTCAGTGGTGCCTATAACAGCTACGACAGATATCACAGGGATCTGGTTCCCCAGGCAATGAAGCAACTTTAATTTCAAGGCTTAAAACATTATAAGATACAATATTAGATACGCGATCAGTTACAGAAGACAATTTATGATCGAGTAAAGTGAAGAACATTTAGATACAAAAATATATACTTAAGATTTCAATATTGTTTCGAGGGAGACATCCGCACTGCACCAGCAACAAATTGTTTTTGTTAATCAATGAACATAAAATAAATTTCACTTTCAGTTCAAGTTAATAAGTAATTCGACTCGTGACTATATGAGTTATAGTGTACTGAGAGCAATCATCATTTTTATCATTGTGATCTAAGTAGAAAATTTGATTCACAAAATTATATTCTTATTGTAGAAATGTAAATGCAATTTAAAAATGGAGAACCAATTTATTACCACTAATATCCATTCTTGCATTTTTGTCATATTCAACACCAATAATATTACTTTGACCCATCCCCAACAAGTTCGCAGCCTTTGGCCACGAGTAATGCATCGCCATTGTTGCCATGGCAACCGGTTGCTTAGTTAATCCATGTATTTTCATGAAGTCGTACCAGCCAAGGTTTGCCAAACTATACTTATCCACTTCCTGTGAGTAAGTTTCCTTTGTAACGTTCGCCATTTTTATAACCTCGTCTGGTATTTTGATGATGTCATCAATATCGAGATTGAGCATATCCCACGTGGCAACATCCACAATCTTTTCAAATTTGCCTAGTCTTGGTACATAAAGCTTATATTCTTTTGCACATTTCAGTACTTCGTTTTCTTGCAATGCCTTTTGAACACAAAGTGGATAAAACTTCACGTTCCTACAAGACCACATTGCTTCAATGTTGGCAATACTTCCATCAGCTGTTATATGACCCCAAGGTTCTGGCTTTGATTCGCTGAACTCAAAGCCCAACATCTTACACAGGTCTTGTCCTGCATCGATTTCATATTTCGTTGTGACGGGACTTGCTTCGTTTGCAACATTGTTCGCGTTGTACAAAATGGCAGCCAAATAGCCAAGGTTTGCTGGCATAGTTGTATCCCAATTCATGTGACCCTATTGATACAATAGAATGTATAGTGCAATGTATATGTAAAAAGGCAACATTTGCATTTAGAACATAATTGCAATGCATCAGTCCAAGCATTACTTATCGGATACGCAAATTAAGATCTATTATTATGAATCAACAAATGTTTTACTTCCACTCCTGAAGAAATAGACTTAAAATTTAAATAATTACGACACGTGTGATTCATCAGTGTACCTCAAATCTGATGCTCGTAATAGGTACGGAATTCTTCAACTCTTGAATCATTTTATCCAATTCCATTCTCATTTGTCTTGTCTCATGTCGATACGCGTAAGTTTCCTTAATACTATTAGTGATGTATTCGGGATCGGTCGGGTAGTAATCTCTGCGGAAGGCTTCATGTCCATCAAATGATTTCATGACCAGATCTTTGAAAAGTTTCATATTTTCTGCTTTTGGGCCCAGAAACCATGCACCGAGTGCTGCCCATTGTCTAGCATAGCGATCACCATGCGGGTATTCCGACTAAAAAGAATATGTGATTATAATGAAATAGAGTGTCTTGAATCTAAATGGACTTTATTTAATAAACTTCATTGATTCAAAAGAAACAATTTTAAATAAATCCGCGAAAAGGTCTATTGGTCAATCGAACACACTATCACTAACTTACTGTAGCATACGGAGGACATTCTTGAATCTCTGTAGTTTTTGATCGATGACCTTTGGATTGCTCTGACTGCTCCGACTGTTTTTCTTTGCTTGCCATCGTTCATTTCTGAAATATTGGGGGAATATTCTACATACTTATGCCACTTTTTAGTTTCTAATTTTCTCAATTGTGTGCATTATCTACAATTTCTATCTATATTTCAACCAGTATTGCAGAAATGCGTATTGTCTTTTCTCTATGTTGTAATTTGACCGCTGTTATAAGCAGTGTTGATTGTTTATGCTTACTGAATTGTACAGAAAACTTAAAAATATATCTGGCGCATTTGAACCAATTTTGTAATCCACAAGTTGAAGCTAAAAGTGTTGAATTAATGTTCACAACAAGTTTAAAGCGATGTGTGGCCCCGTTTTACCAGAAAATGTCAAATTAATACTTGCGGACGTACGCTTTTGCTACAGGCTGACATTCGCCAATCTTTAATTTATGCACAACTTAAGTTCACGAAAGGTTAAAAGGACCAATCAAACAAAAACAAAATTCTATCACAATTGACTTTCGTTTCCTTTTATAGAAGTACCGAGCTAAATTGAAAAATCCAAAAAAAGGACCAAACATGCGGCCACAGCAAAATAATATCAAATTTATGAATAAATTAATGAGAACTACGAGGGCTGTTCGAAAAGAATTGCTTATTGCTCTGTAATTCGATATTCACGAGTAAATTTCTACAAATCTCGATACGACTGGATAGCTCTATTCAATACCCTTACAATGATATATACATGTACCGACAAAAATTCTCAATGTGTATCGAATTTTTCATTTGAAGACACACAGTCATAGACTACTGTGAAAATGGTTGGCAAAAGCATAGATAAGAAAGAAGAAATGCGGGCTTATATAAAAGCTCGCACATTGTTGTTCGTTGAAAGATATTTTCAGCGAAATTAAGTTTGTTTATGGTAACACTTCGCTGTCTTATGACACTATACGTAGGTGGAAAAAGAAATTTGATTCCGACCTACAGAGTGTTGAAAATGCACCAAAATCAGGCAGACCAAGCGTGCGACCGCAAAAGAAATCGTCGCCAAAGTAAAAGAAATCATTGAGAAAGATGCTAGGTATACGGTGCGTGATATAGCACGGATGGTAGGTATATCACTATCAAGTGTACAATTTATTCTGGAGAAAACACTGAATGTTAGAAAGATAAGTGCTATATGGGTACCTCATTTGTTAGCAGATGATCAAAAGATGCAACGGGTAAAATTGTGAAAAAACTGCTCAGAATGTTTCCAGAATATGACCAATCCAAGTTAGCTAATGTAGTAACTGGAGATGAAACCTGGATTCACGATTTTGAGCCAGTACGAAAACATAATGATAAAATATGGGCAACTAGAAACTGCAAAAGACTCATTATTGCAAAACCCACGTTAAGCGCCAAGAAGGTTTTGCACGCAATTTTCTTTTCAATTGAAGGCATTGCAATTTAAGTCCCTGTCAAAAGGGGTAAAAGCATTACAGAGACGTCGTGCTGAAGAAACTGAAAAAGTACTACCAAAAACGACGTCTGGTCACAGAGTTCAAACATGTTCGTCTTCTTCATGACAACGTCCCGGTCCATACCTCAACAATAGTTCCCAACATTCTAAACAAGAGGAAGTCAATGTTCTCCTTCATGCCCTTTATTATTCAAATCTTGCTCCCTGCGATTTTTTCCTCTTTCCGAAACTGAAAAATTACCTTGCTGGTCGAAAATATCGGTCAAACAGGCATTAGATTTTGCTGTTTTCCAGTACCTTAACACTATACCCAAATCAGCGTACCGTGACGCCTTTCGGAAAAGAATTTATCGACTGAAGTTATGTATTTCTAGTCACAGTGAATACTTTGAAGGTATGAAGTAAAGGGATTGGCATTTATTTAAGTTTCTAGTGTGAAATGCCAAAATAAGCAATTCTTTTCGAACAGCCCTCGTATGAAAGATATTCATTAACAACAAGAAGAGGATAGGCTGTGCAGATTTCCCCGTTTCGTAGTGATTGTAAAATGTATCTTAAAATTGTTTCAACAGAACAATTCGAGCGTGGAATTACATATTCGTCAGTATGATACGCAGATAAGAGAATTGCCGACGACTCCACCGATATGACTGTTGAAATGTTTTCTTATTTAACCCCTGCGTGTAGTGCTAATGTTATGTACCTGTATCAAGATTATCATAACATTGTAAATTTAACGCAAATCTATGTCATTTGTGTTTATCTAATTAATATTCATACCACGTGGTTTGATAATCATGAATTTCCGGCTCACCGCGTAACAGCGGTGATCTCCTTCGCTATAAATACTGCTAGATATTTAGATTTCGGATGTTTAAACTACTCTGTTAGAAAATGTACGGTGAATTCACCGTGAGTGAATTTATACCTAAGTACTACTTTCTTATGATACCAATCGATGTTTAACCTATTTAAACCGCTTTTACATGCATAGTGCACAGTACAAATTGATTGCATTACAAATAATGCGCGGCGTCCAGCAAATGGCTAAATACATAATCCAAATGTTATGAGATCACTAGGATGTTCAACCTGACTGCCCGATGTATTGAAATCAAAAGAAAGAACAATGACTTACCACGGAATACAAACTACCTGAATTATTCTCAATTTAGCTAACATACAGAAAATAACCCTTTCAAAAGAATACAAAAAAAACTGAATTCTTCTAAGTACAATGTATCTGAATTCTTATGAAATTGCTAACATACAAAAAATCACTCTTACTACGGAATAAAAAAATAACTGAAATATTCCCATTTTAGCTGAATTTTGCTAACGACCACACTAAATAATACCTAATACATGAAGACATTGACGTGTATAGATGATCGAACTGTCCACAAGAATATTTTTCACTGGGGTTTAACGTCGCACCGACAGCCAGGCCATTTTGCGACTTTTCCAGTTTTAACGGTTGAGGAAGACGCTAGACATACATCTGGATAAAACCACCGACCTTCCATAAGACAACTTGATAGCTTCCTAACGTGTTAAATTTGGTACCGAGTGGAACTCGTACTCTCAACGGTGAGGTACCAGTGATTACTAGTCAAGTTATATGTCCCGCAGAACTATCAATAATATAATATCAGCGTATAATAATAAAGGACTTAAACCATGAGGAAAAAATTATATCAATAGTTATTTAATACGGTGATTGGGAAACTTCATTTTGTGAAATGAAAAATAAAATCCTTTGTAGTTCAATTGAAGGAATATATATTATCTCAATGGTATTTTCATAAAAAGCGACTGTCGTTATATTTTATTAATGCTCACATGCGGACCTCAGACCTGTGGTATTTGTGTATTTTCCGTTGACACAAAGCTTTCAAACAACACAAAAAAGGAATTATTAAAGTGTCGCTTTTTTGAAAAGATCAGCGAAAAGACATTTTTGCAGCTTATATTAAATATCATTGCTGTGACTCTAGTAATCATCTGTTTTACGGAGACAAAAACGTACTTACATTGTTTTGATAAACAAATCCACAAAAACAGTTAAACTCTATGTCGTAATATTTCAAAATTAACTGCAATCATTTACGAATATACCAAGTTATATTACTTCACATTATTTGTGTTTTTTTTTGTTTCTTTTTTGTCAACAAATTATGCGATTCACGCTACTTTATTATATTTAGCAATGGTTGAACGATTTATCCTCGATATCACATTTCGCTTAAGCCTGGTAGGCTAGATATTTCACCCTGTCGTTCTTGCGTATATATCTGTCTATTTTTATGTAAAAACAGCAATGTTTGTAGCAGTATTATAAAACACAGCACTAGTTCAGAGCCGTTAGCTAGTTAATTCTTATTTGCATTCTGCATAATTTTGTTATGGTTTTGATAATTTGTCAGGTAAATGAGTTGGTCGACTGTTTGTTATGCTGCTTGACGTTGTCTTACTGGACGTCGGCAACCAATTATCTGAAAATCCACTAGAAAGCCTTCTATTAATCAAAGCACTGAGAGTACTGTCAGGAAGTTAAAAAAGTGTGAAGAATCAAGTCTATTCCTTTAGTAAGTTTTATGGTATGCATGTAAAAATAAAGAAAGTCTTTAAAAAATCGGGTAAAATATATTATTGTTCCTGGTCACTGCGCTTCCTTTAATTGGTCTCTCTCAATGTATGAAGTACCAACTTGACCTTTCGATATCTCATGAGTTATGTTCAGAAGTATTATTCCAACAGGAAAAGGGAGGTAATTAATAAAGGGACGAGGAAGAATTACAGCACTTGGAATTCAATAGTTCATGAGATATTCTCCAGACAAGAATAATGTAAATACAAAAGGGAGATAATTAAACAATTGGTGAGCAATAGTTCTTATTTTTGGTCAGTACTGTTCCGCTCATTTGCCACAATCAATGTATTAAGTTACATCTCAATACATTCAATACTTCATGTATTTGCTCCAGACAAGTATAATTTCAATAGAAAATGGGAGAAAATGGACAAAATAGAGTTATGGTTCTTTGTCACGGCACATCCTACCCATGTGAGAAGAATCATATCAATTCTTTAAGTTTTTAAGATATGTTCTAAATAAGCCTTATTTCAACAAAAAGTGGAAATAATTAAACAATGAGGCAAGGTAGAGTTATGGTTCTTGGTCACTAATGTTGTACCATAGTGTTAGGTATAAACTAAATCCCTCAAGTACTTTCTGACTTGTGATGGTCAGATGACAAATCTATATCCCTCCGTCTTCCAAAAGAGACACTAAACCATTTGAGACTCTAAAAATATGAATAATGCCATAGTGATCTCTATTAAACTGAAACACTTGACAAATGCTTATACCCATATCAAGAGCAACACAAAATGCAATTTTTTACTTATTTAAGTGGACTGTCCATAAGAAGTAACAAAATCCTGTGTGCATTTTGAAGCTAATACATCATTGCATACAAAGTTTGTCTGTGTGTTGGTTATGGAATTTGGCACTCTCTATCTGGGCCGATTGGGTCCTGAATTGAAACAGCAATCACAGTATCTGCTTCAAATTGGGTTTGAAGTGGATTGTCCTGAAATATTTTTTTTATTAAGATCATAATGCATAATAACATTAAATAAGTAAACGTGATTATTTCAAAGTCTAAATCACTATTCAAGAAATGTTTACCCCCTGTCTATAAAGTAGAAATAAAATTGTAAACTAGGAAAAATGATTACATCCAATGCAATAATGAGTATGAAAATAAACTGAACACGCAAATTTAAATCATAAACTTTTGAAAGGAATAAAAAAACATCATGCAGAGACAGTAGTGGTTGCCAGTCTTCAAACATTTCCTTTTTTGATACTGGTGGTGCTCTTGGTGTAGGTGTTTTCCTTTTCTCGAAAACTTCTCTCTCTGTATCTGAAATTAATCATGAAATATCCATCAGTCTATATCACAGAGGACATCATACGAGATGTTGTAAGTTCTGGTGATATAAAAAATACAAATATATTTCCAATTTTAAAATTCAGCTGTAAGATACTACATTACAAGGCAAATATTTTATGATAAATTGTGCATCTTAGTTCTTTAACTTTTTACAAATATCAAAGGCAGCCATTGACATATTAACTGACATGCAATAACATTAACGTTTTCCATAACTATTAAGGCATTAATGCTGAAAATTTGTATCATAGAAATTGTTATGCTTAATCTATCCGGTATGACCTAAGAGAAATATCCCATGAAAGACTTGAACTACCTAGGTGTCGTGTTGACATGTTTGATTGGATCCGTTTCTAATCGGCATATCATTATTAAATAAAATTTGTAGAAAGATTGATCAAAGACCCCCATAATTGTTTTAAAAATACACATGAAGCGGTTTGAAACTAGCTCAAATCGAAATTACATCGGCCATATTATTGAATTTATTGTCGTTCCATGGAGAACCACTGGTTCATGAAAAGAAATCATTTTAAGGTATTTCTATGTTTAGCTCTAGTGACCCCTAATTGGGGCCAACCATTTTTATTTCAGCAAATCTGATAGAACACTATCTAAAGATGCTTAAAACCAAGTTTGGTAACAATCTATCGATAGAATCATCAGAAAAAGCCATTTTAGGGTATTTCTATTTTTAGCTCTAGTGGCCCCTAAAAGGGGCCGACCAAATTTATTTGAGTAAACTTGAGAGGACCATCTAATGATGCTACAGACATATGTAATCATTTTTCCTAGTTTACAATTTTATTTCTACTTTATAGACAGGGGGTAAACATTTCTTGAATAGTGATTAAGATTTTGAAATAATCACGTTTACTTATTTGATGTTATTATGCATTATGATCTTAATAAAATGTTTTTATTTCAGGACAATCCACTTCCAACCCAATTTGAAGCAGATACTGTCTGGTGATCATCCATCCATTGGTTCATGGGAAGATGACGTTTAAAGGTATTTCTATTTTTAGTTCTTGCGGTCCCTAATCGGGGCCAACCATTTTTTTCAGCAAATCTGATAGAACACTATCTAAAGCTGCTAAAAACCAAGTTTTGCAATAATCCATCAATAGAAACATGAGAAAAAGTCATTTTGCGGTATTTCTATTTTTAGCTCTAGCGGTCCCTAAAAGAGGCCGACCACATTTATTTGAGCACACTTGAGAAAGGACCATCTAAGGATGCTACAGATCAAGTTTGGTGATCATCCATCCATTGGTTCATGAGAAGAAGATGATTAAAAGTTTTTTTCTATTTTTAGCTCTAGTGACCCCTAAAAAGGGGTCAACTGGTATGATATGAGCAAATTGCAGTTAAAACGTCATAAGGCTTCTGCCCAGCAAATTTGAAGTAAATCCGACCAGTAGTTTCTGAGGAAAGGACCATTGTTGATGCCAGACGACGGACGCCGGAGCATCCACCTACCCATCATAACAGCTCACCTTGAACCTTCGGTTCTGGTGAGCAAAAATTTACATGTATTAATAAAATGTCATGGTCATTTATTAATAAATTTGTACCTGTCAAATGAATTGAAACCACTAACAATATCGCCAAAATTGTAATAATACATTAAGACTTTCAAAATGAAGTAATTAAAATATTATGTCACACAAGAATTGCTTTCCTTCTAGCAATACATGTTAAAAGTTTCGATTACTATATTTAAATTAAGATAAATTATCCAAATACTTGATATATAAAGCTTTATAAATAGCTTTATCAAGTCAGAATTTCATTCTTGATAATATTAAAGCAATTTAAATTTCTGCATTGAAAAGTGACATTTGTATTCGCGATTCTAAACATTGTTTGTTGTATAACAAATGTTATGGAATGTGTGAGGCGAATCGTTATTCATGTGGGGCGAATCGTTATAAAAAGGGGGGGGGGCGAGTCGTGAAGGAGCGAATTGAAAAAGGGGCGAATCGTTATATTACCAATTGAAACAGGGGCGAATCGTTAGTAATTCATCATGTCATGCATTTTCCGTGAAGTTAGTAAAATTATTTATTTTAATCCCTGATGCTTAAAACCACTTCCTCAACAACTTGATAAGAGTGATGAATGACTTGATATTGAATGAATGATAAACAAAAACACAACACATATTCATATATAACATATACATTAAAAAATGAGAAATCTAGTAAACCTAGAAAAACTGTAAGCTTGTGTCAGGTAAAAAATTAACCAGTGACATTTTGATTGATGCAATTGAAAAACATGATCAGTTTGTTAAGAAGTCACTAAAGACCAAAACCACAAAATCCTTACATAAAAGTAAGTCATCTGTACAAAAAGTAGTTTATAGAAGTCAACAGCCTGGCCCATTACATATCAACCTTGTGCATGATACCCTAAGCACTGATGAAAGTGATACTGATGATGAGAAATGCTGTGTGTGTGGTCGGTTTCAAACTAATGAACAAGCCTCTTGTATTTCCCTTACATTTGTTAAATGGGGACAGTGTGATGGCATAAATAATGGTAGACCCTGCTTGCACTGGACTCATCTTGGCAGTTGCACACCCATAAGAGTACTCAGAAGGGGAGATAAATTCTTCTCCTCCCATTGCAAAAAGTCTGAAGAGTAATATATATCACAATTTAAGATCTGTAAATATGCTATTTGAAGTTAAAAGTTTCAAGTTGACAGTTTTGTACATTTTTTGACAATTGTTCCGAAAACCAATTAATTAGTATATGTTTGGACTATTCAGCAATGACCTTTCGTGTATTACGTCATATACGGTGAACATAGGTACTCTACAAACAAAGATGGCGTCATCGTAGTCGTTGATTCAGATTCATTGATTTTTCAAAAGTGTTTTGACATTATGTAACATTTTGGCGTAAAAATAACAGATATTAAATAGAATTCACGGTAAAAGTAAGTATATATTTGTTCTTTCTCATATTACTTATATATTTTATGTTCTTTTCTAATTGCGGCGATTCATGGTCTTTCGAGGATATAGACAGTGGCAGTCACGCAATTGTAAGTACAAAATCTGGTGTGTAGCTATAGAAGCTTTCGCTTCTAAAAACCGTTTATCAATTTTGTTAGTCAAAACACTTGCTGTTAATCATTATTGCTTAAACTGGTCCCCGTTCCAAGTTGCAGTGCACCAGAGTCAACGGTAAACTGGTCCCCGTTCCAAGTTGCAGTGCACCAGAGTCAACGGTAAACTGGTCCCCGTCACATGTTGTAGTGCACCAAAGTCTCTGTACGTCAGAGTCAATAGGTACCAGTTTAGGTCAACGTGAACCAGTTTTTTTATATGTTAACAGGAAAGGTAACTCTAGATTGAGTTTGCAAGCGTTCTGTGATCCCGAGTTTGTTGACAAGGAAGCTAACCGGTTCGTACAAATCGAAGTTTTTATTTTGTTACAATATTTGCTCTAGGATGTAAGTACATTTTATACGAATATTGTTGAATATTTTTGGATTATTTAAATACCAAAGTAAGTTAGAGCCATATGGATAGTTTTGTACTAAAACTAACATAATTGCGATGGGAGTTGCGCATTGCAAGCTTATTTGATGCGCTATCCCGTTTAGGTCTTTATATTTTAAATTAGTTCCCTGTATTTTTAAAAATCAACAACAGTTTTACTCTGCTAAAATGACGCCACTAAAGATATATATATTTTCAAATTATTCAAATTGAATAATTTGAAGAAATTTCATACTCAGTGTAAATCTGTTGATGTATCCCGGTGTTACAAGTTGTCAATATCTTAAGAAAGTAAACAAGTATAAAGTCAAGACTGAAACAAATTTAACCAATATTTTTGAATGAATTTCTGATTTATTCATACAATAATTGTTATTCGTATTGAAAACTTCATCTGCACAACTTATCATTCAATGGTAACATCTGAAACTCGTTCATGTCAAAATGACGATTACAGATATGACGTCACTTGTTCTCGATTATTTTACGGAATCCCTGAAACCTACATCATATTGTTGAGGAAGTCATTTCCCTCTAAGTTATGAGCTTTTATGTTGATACATATACTCTACAGGGTTTATTCATTTTTTTTTGGTTCATTGAATGTCAGTCACACTCATCAGTAATTGACATTACAAAGCAATAAACTTTAGAATTACATTGAAAAGTATCCCGGATTCTTATGTTTTCGACCACAGGGAGCTAGCACGTTGAAGGGATGGTGTATAATGGTGTATAAGGCTTAAAATGGCCACACGGACCAAAAACACCTATATTACATATATACATATACAAGGGATACAACTTCCGAAATGACAGCTTCTGTACCAAGTTTGTTTAACACTACGTAACGTTTCAAGAAATCGCTCAAATTTCTAATAACTGGTGTCTACAGATAGCTAATACATTATACTACACATAACCAATAAACATTTGGTCCAATTCAAAACGATGAAGTAGATATTTCAACTGTTTCCTTCGAAAAATCGTCAATTTCGTTTAGTCGAACGCGACCTCGCAACACCAAAATGATCAGAATTATCATACTAAATACACCTTAATACAACAGGTACAGTAATGACAACACATGCTTACTATAAATATTACTAAAATACACTGATTCAGCGCAAAAATGTAATCAAGGAACGTTCTGTTCACGTCAAATTCACAAAAATCGTCGCACGATTGAAACTTTGAATATTACGATGCTGTGACCTTTGCCCCGTAATTTGTTTGTACGCGGACGTTTAATTGGCTGAATCATAATGGCGTAGCGAGGTGGAAATCTATGACGGAGTCGACGATTTTGTTAATTTCACGTGCGTAGACCATTCCTGGATTATTCTTTTATGCCGGATCAGTATATTTTAGAGATATTTATAGTAATCACGCGTTGTCATTCCTCTACCTGTTGTTATAAAGTGTATTTAGTATAGTAATTTTGATCATTTTGGTGTTGCGAGGTCGCGTTCGACTAAATGAAATTGACGATTTTTCGAAGGAAAAAGTTGAAATATCTACTTCATCGTTTTGAATTGGACCAAATGTTTATTGGTTATGTGTAGTATAATGTATTAGCTATCTGTAGACACCAGTTATTAGAAATTTGAGCGATTTCTTGAAACGTTACGTAGTGTTAAACAAACTTGTACAGAAGCTGTCATTTCGGAAGTTGTGTCCCTTGTATATGTACATATGTAATATAGGTGTTTTTGGTCCGTGTGGCCATTTTAAGCCTTATACACCATTATACACCACCCCTTCAACGTGCTAGCTCCCTGTGTTTTCGACGGTGTAAGCATGTTTCGCCCGGTAAATAAACAGACGCTTATTGCACGGTAAGTTTTGACTGAGAATTAAAACCAGCATCTAGATTTCTACATTAAGCACAAATTTCGAAACAGAATAATAGAGTATTTACCTTTTTAGAGCCGTTTCATGGTGGCAGCCATTTTTGATTTACCATTCAATGACGTTACATGTTTTCGACGGTTTTCATTGGTCAATATAAATAGAGGTACATGGTGGTTAAAAAGTCTACAAACACATTTTGTTCAACAGTGAAATTCAGTCAGTGACTTCGATGTACATTGGAAATAAAAAGCGCTGTTTCCACAACAATATTTAACTGTCAACTTTTAACAGCAACTAGAATGAATGCAATTTTTTGCAAATTTTCAGTATTTTTTCTACAAAATAATTCAACGAATTATTGTTTTGGCTTTTGGTTAGCCTACTGTTCATTGGAGCAAGAAGGACACAGAAAAGTGTCATTCCTTCTTAGAACTCTAATTGGGCTACAAAATTTGAGGTGTACCCAGCCATCACACCTATCACAACAACCCCGGTTTACAATTGTTAAATAGGGCAATTTGTCCACATCTTTCACATTGTGCTGCTTGCAAACAATACATTTATCAGAGTCTGGAATGTTATTTTCATCAATATCAGAATCAGAGTTGTGGTAAGAATTTGTCTTAAACTTCTTCTTGACTGATAAACCAGAGGAACTGGCAGCAGACATGTTAAGTCGATTTTTTTGGGGTTCTTTTTGTTCAGAAATGTGTTTCTTTACTGCATCATATACTTTAACTTCAGTTACAGCCTTTCCACCAACAACCTTGCTTAAAGTTTTCCTTACCTTAGCAACAGGAACATTCTGTAATAACTTACTGCCTTTTTTCTCAAAAAAAAAACAACCTACCATCTGATATCTCTTCAACATTTGATTTAGCACTGTCACCTTGGACATTACCAGATAAGGCTGGAATTTCATGCTGCGACTGAAAAACTAGTGATGGAGCAATAGACACATCACTGATAACGGCAGGATTGAATGGGTAAATTCCACAGCGTTCAAAAGCAGATTGAATATTGACAGGTGTCATGGTTGATGGGTCTGCATCCGGCGTTTTGTGGCATGAGGCATCGGCATCTTCACCAAATCTTGTGAAAATACATCGTTAAAGTTACGCAACAAAAAAAGCTACACAATAAAAGAACGAATCTTAATCGGGTACTTTGTATTTCACATGTTGTGACATAAAATGACAATGAAACATGTACATGTATTTGTTTGTTGTAAGTTTGCAGTAAAATTTTTAAGTTCAAAGACTAATGTTATAAAAGTTAATAATTATTGAGAATTTAATCACGAGACCTTAATTATGAGAACTTAATGACAAGTTTGAGAAGCAGATACTAATAAAAACAGAGACAAATCTTTTATTAGCATGCTTCTTTTTTGCTACAGACGTATATAACACATGTATCTTTCACGATGTGTCACTATGACGTTTCACCGCATGTCAGTGACACGATATTCGGACATGACATTATACAATTGAAAACACGAAAAAATCATGGATAAAGTACTTAGAAAAAATGATCAATATATATTTCAGCAATCAACTATCATGTTTATTCACCTTAGACATCATAGAGAACAATTTACGTAAGCATTTTGTATTATTATCGTAAACACGCCCATTTATGCGCATGATGCACAGTCTATTTTCAGTCAACAAACAAAAACCTCGTTATTACGAGCACTCGGTTTATCTCGAGCATTTCGTCTGTTCCGATGACTCCTCGAGATAACGAAGTTTTACTGTATTTGTCTTGATGATGTCTTGGAATATGGATCATCTGGGGTCAAGAACTAAGTCTCTGGGCAAAATCACTGCAAAACCTTGTTAACATTCTAGTGGCGGTATATTTGATTGGATATTCACCAGACTTGGTCAGAATGTTTGTCTTAATAATATTTTGAAATTCTTTTAACCTGATCATCTCGGGTCAAAACTAGGTCACTGGGCCAAATCACTGGAAAACCTTGTTAAAACTCCAGTGGCCATAGTTTTGATTGGATATTAACCAAACCTTGTCAGACTGTTTGGCTGAATGCTATCTTGAACAAGTTCGCACATGGCTTATCTGGGGTCAAAAAGTAGGTCATTAGGTCAAATCAGCTGCAAAATTAACTCAGGTGAGCGAAAAAGAGCCATCATGGCCCTCTTGTATTAATATATGATGTGCAGAACTTGAAGTGTGATTTAAGGAGAGGTTACTATTATTTTTACTTTTTCTGTGGATCAATGAATGAATTTATTTGTTTATCATGCACCTTGGTAAGCCATGATTTATTAATTAATTTTTGTTGAATGAATGTTATGTGTATAATAAAACAGTAGTACTTCCTGTTACAGTTGTTTCGTTTTTAAATTAAAATCTTATTATGGCAGTATGTAGATATACATGTACATGTAGTTGCTGTTATTGTCTTTTCAAGGAAATGAATGAAACGCTGTGCACTGACTGAATATTGATACAGGTCATAAGAATGTGATGGTTTTAATTCTAGGTGGTTGCTAAAAGTGAGATTTTACCGTACATTTATTTAGTACATAATGGATAAGTGATATATAAAGCAGAATTTATGAACAAAATGATATCATGCAATTATACTATGTTATATGAAGGATGTAGGAGAACCTTCAAAATACAACACCAAGCCACCCACCCAAATCTAACAACAGGCTTTTCAACTATATTGATATCCCACGTAATGATAAAATATTCACTGCAGAGCAAGAACATTCCATAATATTCGCATAAAAAGATGCAGAATTCATGGATAATGAAGTAACTGAAGGATTGGCAAAAATTTAGCAGCAGGATTCGAACCCAGACTTCTGGGTTACAAGTCCAGCGCACTCACCACTGGACCACAGTCGTGGCTGGATGCATACGTATTGTCTCATTTATATACTGTGCATAGCTAAAACTTTTAAAGATGGCTATTACATAAAATATTTACTTGAAATGAAATAAGGTCTGCAATTATGCATTCTGACATAAGAGGTAAAACTAAAAGCTTGTACCCATTAATAGAAAGTTGTTTTCCAAAAGGATGGGGCTATACCACCTGCCCATGCATAAGCACAAAAATGGCAGGATAAAACCTCAATAACTTTGTATGTTAGGAGGACTGGCCTGGTATCAACGGGTCATTTGGAATACAATGGTATATTAAATCAATTCCCTTGCAAAATGATGATTCAATTACGACACCATTCACGTTATGTCGGGAGTAACATTTCTCAAAATCACCCCGTGTTGTTGGTTCATGTCAAGCCAAATAGATAACCGAGAAATGACAGGAACTATCAGGTTTTCCTTCACCAGATGCTAACCCAATCCCTACCTTCACTCATAGGATGGATTTTCACAGTTTGATTTTAATAGCTCATACAAGCAAAATAAACAAAGGACCATAATTCCGCCGAAAGTGATCAAATCACAAATCCCAAAAATACGCACTGGTTCACTTGATGACAATAGTTCTATGAAAGTTTGATTGAAATTAGTTGAGAAATTTCGGAGTTGTGTGCAGAAGAGTATTTTTCTATAACCTTTGCGCCATATACACGAAGGGCCATAAGTCCGCCAAAAACAATCGAATCACAAAACCCAACAACATATGCTTGGGTACCTAGTGACAATAGTTCTTTGATAGTTTGGTCAAAGTCCCTTGAGAAATGTAGGAAGAGTTGCGCATAGAATATTACATGATCAAAATAAACAAAGGGTCATAATTCCGTTAAAAATGATCGAATCACAAAACTCGGAATATATATGTGCCGGGGTACTTCCTGACAACAGTTCTGTGAACATTTCGTTGAAATGTAGAAGTTGCGCATAGAATATAACATGTGCAAAAATTAAACTTTTGTGTAATAGTGTCCTTGACCTTTGACTTAGAACCACCAAATGCAATCCAAAGCAGGTCATTTTGTAAGCTTGCTATATTATAAAATTTGGTGAGAATCTGTCATTTAAAACAAAAGTTATCGCGCAGAAACCAATTGTTGACTGCATTTTTTGCATAGATTACATAAATTCGGTACAATACGAAAATAAGTCCCCAACGCAAATTAGTGAAACCACAGTGTTCTAATACACAAAATGTGTTAATGAATGAAAGCAAAGTCTTTCTGACTACATTAAACTTACCTGTTTTCTGTCTTACCTCTGGATTCACAAGATCAAATCTTTTAATGTTTTAGGTTTATAACATTTAGACAGCAGATATATGGGACAGCATTGTGTAGTCACCTACGACGGTCATCTCTACCCAGGCATAATTCAGGATGTTGACAGCGATGAACTAGAAGTCAACGTAATGAATTCTGTTGGAGACAACCACATTTTCTGGCCTCGGCACAATGACGTTCTCTGGTATAAGGCTGAACAGTTTGTAAGAATGATCCTATCCCCTACAAAAGTGACCCGGCATTTCGAAATACAGAAGGATATGTGGCAAAAAATAAAGAAATACCTAAACTTAAAATTTCATTTGGTCATTCATAGACCAAAATAAAATACTTTTACATTACTATGTTGTTCAGTGTACAGTGTGCTACTTCAACTGAATTATCATCTTGTTTAACTGTTAAAATATTTCTTAGCTAACACCAGCTTAAGCTTTTAGATTCATTGACTTGAAAGTAGTCTTTTGTGTCACTTGAGTCAATAACATGGGCTCTTTTTGTTTCCCTTCATTTTTAAGTATGTTAGATTATTAGGACTTAAATGATATGTTAAATGTCTTGTGAAAGCCAAGAGTCTTTTGAAGCCCATAATAACAAGTGTATGGTTTCAAAAAAGATAAAATATTGTCACAATTTGTGTTTTTAACGAGGATTAGTAGCCTTTTGTTATTGTTTGTGCATAGCTCAGTTAAGCTACCATATATTATAAAGTTGATAATTATGAAGTATTGCCAGGACTTCTGAAATGTGTACCATACAATAAGTTTGGCCGAATGAGCACGTTTTGATGCGTGTAATACGTTGCACACAATATACTCCTATGCAGCGGAATATTCTTTATTTTTTGTCACAACCGTGACAAGTCTGTCACAACCAAAAAGGTGCTTCACCTCCGTGACGCTTGTGTTTTTCAAGTTTTATAGCTCAGTGAATGGAATTATTTGCTGTATAATAATTTTACTGACTATTTTATGAGTCAAATAAAGTTAAATAGAAGCAAAATGTGCATTTAATAAAGCAAAGCATAATGCTGTCAGTGACGAGTTAAGTTTGTGATACTCTCCTGAATTTTCACCTTACATTATGTTCACCAAAAAAGTTTTGATCAAAAATTACATAAAAACATTATTTATACGCATTGATTGCAGAAGTGTTTAATCACTTAACACAAGAAAAGTAAGATAATGTTTTACAATGCACGGAAATTCAAGAATTTTGCCAGATCACGGAGGTGACATGTGTGAAACCACTTGTTGCAAAACAAGGCACAAATGAACGTTGATGTACGATTTATTTTAGGGCTAAATATTCTCTTCTTGGTAAGTCATGTTCAAACTATTATAAAAAGCTCAAAACACAATCAAAAACAATTTGCTTGTTTGAAAGAGAGACGTCTTCAAAATTCTCCTTTCTGTAGAATCACACAATGTCAAATATTATGCCATTCAATAAGCTGAAAATGCAATCGCCTTTCTTCAAAGTCTGTACGTACGATTGTATACAATATGTGCCTCTAACCACTTGTAATTTCCCTACCATTCTGTATGTATTTTGTCTATATAACAAAACAATAATAATAGGTATGATGTAAATAAAACACCAGGGAACTGACTAAGCTGAACAGTATAAGCCGACATTTTCAGCTGGTCGTTTCGCACCTTTTATTTGAGGAAACCAGTTTCACTGTCATGACTCGAGTATATGTTTACATGATATTTAACATGTTTAACGTATTCAATAAGTGATATTTTGTAACTACTGAATTAGCAAATATGGTAACGACATGATTTTTCGCTAATTCACATGTTTATTGGAGAATCAAAGCCAGCCATCGTTGCTAGACCTGTTCTGTGCAAAATAAACAAAACAAGACTTGAGTTCCTTGAACAGAAACACAGTCATGTATTAAACCAAACAATCACTTTTTTCACTCATCACTTCCGCAACTGAAAACAATAGCGTAAATAGTTTCCCTGCAAATAATTGAGCACTGTGTGATATATGTAAACAGAAAACATGAACGTATGTTAAGAAAAAGCCTTACCCATTTTTATTAAATTTAAAAGATATATTTTGAATAGACAAGTACAAACAATAATGCTTAGTAATTTAATATCTAGATTGGGAAAAGGCAGTAATAAACGTTTTGATAGGATATATGTGTTATATACATGCATTCAATCCTGGATAAAAAATGGTGAAACAAGTTTTACTGGCTAATGCAAATATTTTGGGAATAAGTTGTTTGTCTCATAAATCTACCACATCCTCTTTGATATGAGAAAGCATTCAATTTGAATTTAATCATGAAGTATAAATATAGGTTCAAACCAGGCAAGTATATAGCAAACAATATACATGTACAATACATCAGGGGTCCAGGCAACTCATAAAATTTTCATTAAGTATTTCATAATGTTTATAAATGTACATGTAAATACGTTCTCTAAAGCTAAGACTTCTATGGATAAGCCCTATATGCCAATAATTAGACGTTCTAGTCAACTTACTTCAATAGTGTGCATGTAGATAAATTATATGAGCTCATAATTCCAAATTTTCGTTACCTGACGTAAATAAGGGGTCACTGGGTGCATTTTGACTGCGTCAGTAAAATTGATTACTCGCAAATTCGAGAAACAGGTTTTGTACATGTTTTTTGTGACAATATGTTAAACTTCATTATGATAAATATTTTTGCATTTAGTGTCTCTTATTGCATAACTCATCATATTTTAGTAATCAACTAATTTTCTTCAGTTCAGTAAAATAACAAGTCACTATATGCGTGTCTAGTTATATACTAAGTCACTATACGTGTTTGTGTATTTATATAATCAGTCTATTTATGTTTGCACATATGTATATACCAAGTCTCTATATGTATGTACGTATTTATATACCAAGTCTCTATATGTGGGTGAGTATTTACATACGAAGTCAATACATGTGTGTGAGTATTTATATTCCATGTCATTATATGTGTGTATTTATATACCAAGTCACTTTACGTGTGTATTTATATACCAAGTGACTATATGTGTGTATTTATATACCAAGTGACTATATGTGTGTATTTATTTACCAAGTGACTATATGTGTGTGAGTATTTATATTCCAAGTAATTATATGCTTGTATTTATATACCAAGTCATTATATATGTGTATTTATATACCAAGTCACTATACGTGTGTATTTATATACCAAGTCTCAATATGTGTGTAAGTATTTATATTCCAAGTCATTATATGTGAGTGTTTATATTCCAAGTCACTATACATGTGTATTTATATACCAAGTCTCTATATGTGTGTGAGTATTTATATTCCAAGTCACTATATGTGTGTGAGTATTTATATACCAAGCCACTATATGTGTGTGAGTATTTATATACCAAATCACTATACGTGTGTATTTATATACCAAGTCTCTATATGTGTGTGAGTATTTATATACCAAGCCACTATATGTGTGTGAGTATTTATATACCAAGTCACAGTACGTGTGTGAGTATTTATATACCAAGTCACTATACGTGTCTATTTATATACCAAGTCACTACATGTGTGTGAGTATTTATTAGAGGTGAAACGATTAATCGCGATCCGCGAACCGCGATTTTTCATGCTCGATTCGATTCGATTCGATTCAATGACGGCAATTTCGATTCGTTTTTTTTTTTGGTAATACCTACTTTCATTTTCCGTAGTATGCGAGTCAAAATGACTGAAATCTAACGAGATCAGCATTCTTCTCGTGTCGGCAGGCTCTTTACTGTTTCAGTTTTTCCTATTCACAAGTTTTATGTTTCGTTTGTTCCATTGTTTACAGTATTTAAGAAAATACATTCTATCGTAAACTAGTGGGATAGCTATTTTATTCTTGTCCTATTTAATTCCTTTTAAAATCGAAAATCGAATCGAAAAATTGAATCGTGGGATGAAAAATCGAAATCGAATCGAATCGAAATTTTTTTGAATCGTTTCACCTCTAGTATTTATATACCAAGCCACTATATGTGTGTGAGTATTTATATACCAAGTCACTATATGTGTGTGCGTATTTACATACCAAGTCACTGTATGTGTGTATTTATATACCAAGTCACTATATGTGTATTTATATACCAAGTCACTATATGTGTATTTATATACCAAGTCACTATACGTGTATATTTATATTCCAAGTCAATATATGTGTGTGAGTATTTATATACCAAGTCACTATATGTGTGTATTTATATACCAAGTCACTATACGTGTGTATTTATATACCAAGTCACTGTACATTTGTATTTATGTACCAAGTCACTATATATGTGTATTTATATACCAAGTCACTATACGTGCGTATTTATAAACCAAGTCACTATATATGTGTGAGTATTTATATATCAAGTCACTATATATGTGTGAGTATTCATATACAAAGTCACTATACAAGTGTATTTATATACCAAGTTACTATACGAGTATATCTATATACTAAGTCACTATACGAGTGTATTTATATACCAAGTCACTATACGAGTGTATTTGTATACCAAGCAGTATATCACTCTGAAAATATTAATTTGAATGTCACATGAGTCATTTATCACATTTAATGTTAATTATTAATTTCAGCAAACCAAACTTTCGCATCGGCCTTGCTTAAATCTACCGTTGATTCTGCAGACAGTCCATCAATGCTTGTAAAGGCAATAGGAAAATTCTTCAATTCAAGTGGATCTTTCAGTTTTTCGCTGTTGTTCATCGGTGGTGTACCATCAAGAGTCGGAAAAGTGACATCAATACCAAGGTCAATGAGATGGTCAGGCACGTCTCTTGGTTTTTCGTTTAACTTAACAACCTGCTCATGGAGTTTAAAGTGCACTGCAATACATTTCTAATGCGCATTGCAAATAATGAATAAGTACTTATAATAAAATAAATGAAACGTTCATTTCTCAGCCTACACAAACATATACGGAAAAGAAATCAGTGGCAAATACCACATAATAAACCAACTAAAAGATATGATTTCCATTTGTTGTAATTTGATTAATTTGTTTGTGAAATATTCAAGGCGCGTCACCAAGTGGAAAAATATTCTTTGATCGCATTTAGCGAAACAGAAAGTTAAAATAATAATTTTATGGTTGGATTATTCAACGTTGCTTTAATTACCTGGAAAAAGTCGGGTTGCATAGACAGATTGTGTGATAAATACACTTCATCCCCAAGACCATACATGAAGTAGCTCATGTGTTCAGGATAACTTTTAACGGTCAAGTCGAGGTGTTTACACCGTGGAATGTCAAGGACCTTGACCTTTGTGGTTAAGAAAGGTCCATTCGTATCAGAAGGAGGCCCAACAAAGAATTCAACTTCTTGCTCCTTTTCCATCGAAGTCTCGAGAAAATCTTCAAGGACAAATTCTGTTTTGTTTCTGAAGATGATTGGTTGTCTATCGGCAATTGGAATCCTACTTTGCTCCACGTGTTTCTGTTGAATACGTTTTATATCCTCATTGTTTAGGACTTTAAATTTAGCAATAGCATGGTACTGATGTTCAGGCATGTCAAACATTGGCATATGATCACCAAAAACATCCCCAGAATCAGATATCATGCCTGAACAAACAAATCCATGGAGTGACGCTTTGTCTGTTATCTGGAATTTTAAATTGGTTGACATTTACGACGTGCAAGTATGGCATCACATCTCGAATCTTTCAATCCATACTAATTGCGCTCATAGTAGGAGAGCTCATATACATGTATGGAACGTATTTCATTATTAGATAACTTTTGTCATTTATTAAATTGGAATATACAATCAATATGTAAATTGTTTTCATTTCGTGCTAGTAATTGTTGATTTAATATGTGTTTTATTTGACAACTCATGAATGAGTCTTGTTGATTGGTTTCATATTGATATTATTGATAATCCTTCTCTGTTAATACTTAGATATCATAATGTTGAATGCGTGTGTTCGAAATATCGAAGTAATACGTACTAGTTTACTGTTGCATTTTTAGTTACAAATACATTTTGTAACATATGTAAACTTAAATCATATTTTAAGTGATAAAATGCGTACATTTAAGTATGGAGATGATGTTTCTACTTTAATGCTTATCACAGAGAATGCAATAGTTCGCAATACAAGCAAGCAATAGTGATTACAGAATATGAACAAAAAGACTGCACCTTTCCGATCACATTCAGAACAGTCTGTCTAAAGGCTGTACCAATCTTTTTAACTTTGTCTTTTTCTGCCACCCATGGGTTCATTACCGTGTTGATTAGGAAATCTAGTTTACCTTCTGTATCACCAGGAAGCTGCCGAAAATAAGATAATATATCGTGAATGATGTTAATAAAATTTTACGTTTGAGGCGTAATGTGCCACAAAAGTCTTCCACAGTTACTTACAAGTTTCAATATATAGCAAGTCAAATTATAACTATACCTTGCTTATTAAAGAGCCACATGGTATTGAAATGATACCAAAAGAAACAAAACAAAGCTATTTTAAAAACCATTTCTTAAAAGTGATCAAAGAAAATTAAAAAAACTTACTCCAAGTCGTTCTTTAAACTGTTCAACAGCTTTCCCAAATTTCATCGGATGAAGTGAAGAATGGGTAAGAATCAAAGGAATGCGTTGAATATTCTGCTTGTTGTTTGTATGAGATAACATGCGAAATACTTCAAATGTGATTCTGTTACAGAGATCGAGGTCTCCGTTTCCTTTCTTGTTGACAGCAAAGGCGTTGATGACTGTATCGGGACCAATTTTCGAGAGGAAATCCATAGCTTTTGCATCCTACATATGTAAGAACTTTCTTCAATATTAAGAGAATAAACGTGAAATGGTACTTTAGGCGTTGCTTAAACTGTGTAAGAATAGCAACAAGAGGGCCACGATCGCTCTGCATCGCTCACCAGAATAAATGTTAATTAACTTGTTACTAAAAATTAATAAAGGTACACTTGTGGGCAAATAATGGGGAACAATAATAAACTCGATAAAGGACCATCAAAGGATACTACAAAGGAATATTCGTGATGACTGAAGGATGCCACAGACCAAATTTGGTGATGATCCAACCACTGGTTCATGAAAAAAAAGTCATTTTAAGGTATTTCTATTTTCAGCTCTAGCGGCCCCTAATAGGGGCCAACCATTTTTATGATAGAACACTATCTAAAGATGCTAAAAACCAAGTTTGGTAATAATCCATCCATAGAAACATGAGAAAAAGTCATTTTAAGGTATTTCTATTTTAGCTCTAGCGGCCCCTTATTGGGGCTGACCATTTTTTTAGCAATTCTGATAAAAGTCTATCTAAGGATGCTACAGACCAAGTTTGTTGGTGATCCATCCATTGGTTCATGAGAAAATGATGATTATAAGTTTTTCTATTTTTAGCTCTAGTGACCCCTAAAAGGGGCCAACTGGTATAATTTGGACAAATTGCAGTTAGAACTTCAAAAAGCTTCTACACAGCAAATTTGAAGTTAATCCGACTGGTAGTTTCTGAAGAGAAGACCACTGTTGACGCTAGACGAAGGACGCCGGAGCATCCACCTACCCATCCTAATAACTCACCCTGAACCTTCGGTTCAAATGATAGAGAATGAAAAACACGAATGGTGAACGGAAAGAATGTAGGTGGATTGGGACGAAATTGAACACGATGGCAATCTAAAACAAAAATAATGGAGGCGTTGGTCTTCATCTCCACACAGTGTAAAAATATGAATTAATTACCCCAACTAATGCACAATGGTAGCTCTCATTATTCTATTGTACAAAAATGTTTAAAATAAGTCCAACAAAACTAATTGTTGTAACTGATTAGGGCAACTATATGAGCATGAATTGAATTAAATCATCAGTTCGAAGTTACCTGTTGAATTTCATGATTATCCTTATTTTTGATGTGTTTTGTGATCATTTTTACAGCATAATCAGGAGATATCTCATCAGGGAGTGGTTTCATTGGTATACAAATGAAATTGTCCTCTTCTTTTGCCAAAGTCAGCCATAGACAATAAAACAGTTTACCCCCGTAAGTGCATTGTCCAAGAATTCTACCATATCCGAATCTGTCCAATCCAATTACCTTATAAATAATAATAACATCATGTTCATTACGACATTAATTACTATTAAATTTGTTTGAACCAAATTAGTTACAGTATCAGTTCATAAATAATTCTTACCATTAAAAGTATAACGATCATTTACTTATATGAATACATCTATACCAAACCAGCTACACTTGTATATATAATTGAACAACCTAATACTAGGTCCTATCAATTAGTACATCAATTAAAATAAGCGTTATGACACACCTTATGGGACAGAAGTACCCCTGCTGGGGCAGCGCCAGGTTTGGACCCTTCAACTCCCCAAATTCCAACGGAAGGATCTCCTCCTTTGTGAAAAACCACATCTGCTTCAATTTTCAAGAAATTCTTCATGGCACCGTTACGATAACAAAGACCGCCTGCCGGATAGGGACAGTATCCAGACTTATGAGGATCCACTGTTATTGTGTCTGCATATTTCATACTCAAAAGTTGTCTTGTGGTATATTCGCTCAATGGAAATGATAGTATTTCTGAATCTGGTATGTTCGACATAAATGCGGTTGCTTTATATTTTAGTGGGTGCAGCATTGCCATGAAGTATCCGCCCCAGGCAGCGTCGGCGTTAATAGCAAAATTTAGTCCCTAGAGAAAAAATATAACGGTGCATAATTTTATTTATCTGTTTGAAGATATGGTAATTTGATGCAGTAAACGTGCGTAATAAAAATTCCAGTACACGCATTTATACATGTACGTATGTGCTGTAGATTTTGAATACCAGTGTATGGGCATGTTCATACTAAAATAACTTCATCTGCAACCAAGATTTCGTAGAATGTTTTATTAAATGAAACAATTGAGAACTTTTATATATTGCTTTGTAACATTATCACTTTTTAAATAGTAAAACTTCGTTATCTCGATGAGCCATCGGAACATATTGACTGCTCGAGATAAACGTGGTGCTCGCAACAACGAGGTATTTGTGTATAGGTTGTATGGATTACGCAACTAAGAACAAAAATTTACGGGACTTTAAAGACTTCTCGAGATAAGCCGGGTGCTTGTGATATCGATGCTCGTAATAACGAAATTTCACTGTACATATATTATGTTAAGTAACTATACGTATCTCCCTTGGCCATTTATATTGTTACCTTTTTCTTGAATTCACTCCTAAGACTGACGATTTCCTCTAGTGGGTCAACAGCACTCTCTTCAGTGGTGCCTATAACAGCTACGACAGATATCACAGGGATCTGGTTCCACAGGCAATGAAGCAACTTTAATTTCAAGGCTTAAAAACATTATAAGATACAATATTAGATACGCGATCAATTACAGAAGACAATTTATGATCGAGTAAAGTGAAGAACATTTAGATACAAAAATATATACTTTAGATTTCAATATTGTTTCGAGGGAGACATCCGCACTGCACCAGCAACAAATTGTTTTTGTGAATCAATAAACATAAAATAAATTTCACTTTAAGTTCAAGTTAATAAGTAATTCGACTCGTGACTATATGAGTAAAAGTGTACTGAGAGCAATCATCATTTTTATCATTGTGATCTAAGTAGAAAATTTGATCCACAAAATTATTTTCTTATTGTAGAAATGTAAATGTAATTCAAAAATGGAGAACCAATTTATTACCACTAATATCCATTCTTGCATTTTTGTCATATTCAACACCAATAATATTACTTTGACCCATCCCCAACAAATTTGCGGCCTTTGGCCACGAGTAATGCATCGCCATTGTTGCCATGGCAACCGGTTGCTTAGTTAATCCATGTTTTTTCATGAAGTCGTACCAGCCAAGGTTTGCCAAACTATACTTATCCACTTCCTGTGAGTATGTTTCCTTTGTAACGTTCGCCATTTTTATAACTTCATCTGGTATTTTGATGATGTCATCAATATCGAGATTGAGTATATCCCACGTGGCAACATCCACCATCTTTTCAAATTTGCCTAGTTTTGGTACATAAAGCTTATATTCTTTTGCACATTTCAGCACTTCGTTTTCTTGCAATGCCTTTTGTACACAAAGTGGATAAAACTTCACGTTCCTACAAGACCACATTGCTTCAATGTTGGCAATACTTCCATCAGCTGTTATATGACCCCAAGGTTCTGGCTTTGATTCGCTGAACTCAAAGCCCAACATCTTACACAGGTCTTGTCCTGCATCGATTTCATACTTGGTTGTGACGGGACTTGCTTCGTTTGCAACATTGTTCGCGTTGTACAAAATGGCAGTCAAATAGCCAAGGTTTGCTGGCATAGTTGTATCCCAATTCATGTGACCCTATTGATACAATAGAATGTATAGTACAATGTATATGTAAAAAGGCAACATTTGCATTTAGAACATAGTTGCAATGCATCAGTCTATGCATTACTTATCGGATACGCAAATTAAGATCTATTATTGTGAATCAACAAATGTTTTACTTCCACTCCTAAAGAAATAGACTTAAAATTTAAATAATTACGGCACGTATGATTCATCAGTGTACCTGAAATCTGATGCTTGTAATAGGTACGGAATTCTTCAACTCTTGAATCATTTTATCCAATTCCATTCTCATTTGTCTTGTCTCATGTCGATACGCGTAAGTTTCCTTAATACTATTGGTGATGTATTCGGGATCGGTCGGGTAGTAATCTCTGCGGAAGGCTTCATGTCCATCAAATGATTTCATGACCAGATCTTTGAAAAGTTTCATATTTTCTGCTTTTGGGCCCAGAAACCATGCACCGAGTGCTGCCCATTGTCTAGCATAGCGATCACCATGCGGGTATTCCGACTAAAAAGGATATGTGATTATAATGAAATAGAGTGTCTTAAATCTAAATGGACTTTATTTAATAAACTTCATTGATTCAAAAGAAACAATTTTAAATAAATCCGCGAAAAGGTCTATTGGTCAATCGAACACACTATTACTAACTTACGGTAGCATACGGAGGACATTCTTGAATCTCTGTAGTTTTTGATCGATGACCTGTGGATTGCTCCGACTGCTCCGACTGTTTTTCTTTGCTTGCCATCGTTCATTTCTGAAATATTGGGGGATATTCTACATACTTATGCCACTTTTTAGTTTCTAATTTTCTCAATTGTGTGCATGTGTTATCTACAATTTCTATCTATATTTCAACCAGTATTGCAGAAATGCGTATTGTCTTTTGTCTATGTTGTAATTTGACCGCTGTTATAAGCAGTGCTGATTGTTTATGCTTACTGAATTGTACAGAAAACTTAAAAATATATCTGGCGCATTTGAACCAATTTTGTAAACCACAAATTGAAGCTAAAAGTGTTTTAATTAATGTTCACAATAAGTTTAAAGTGATGTGTGGCCCCGTTTTACCAGAAAATGTCAAATTAATACTTGCGGACGTACGCTTTTGCTACAGGCTGACATTCGCCAATCTTTAATTTATGCACAACTTAAGTTCACGAAAGGTTAAAAGGACCAATCAAACAAAAACAAAATTCTATCACAATTGACTTTCGTTTCCTTTTATAGAAGTATCGAGCTAAATTGAAAAATCCAAAAAATGGACCAAACATGCGCCCACAGCAAAATAATATCAAATTTATGAATAAATTAATGAGAACTACGAGGGCTGTTCGAAAAGAATTGCTTATTGCTCTGTAATTCGATATTCACGAGGAAATTTCTACAAATCTCGATACGACTGGATAGCTCTATTCAATACCCTTACAATGATATATACATGTACCGACAAAAATTCTCAATGTGTATCGAATTTTTCATTTGAAGACACACAGTCATAGACTACTATGAAAATGGTTGGCAAAAGCATAGATAAGGAAGAAGAAATGCGGGCTTATATAAAAGCTCGCACATTACTTTGTTGTTCGTTGAAAGATATTTTCAGCGAAATTAAGTTTGTTTATGGTAACACTTCGCTGTCTTATGACACTATACGTAGGTGGAAAAAGAAATTTGATTCCGACCTACAGTGTGTTGAAAATGCACCAAAATCAGGCAGACCAAGCGTGCGACCGCAAAAGAAATCGTCGCCAAAGTAAAAGAAATCATTGAGAAAGATGCTAGGTATACGGTGCGTGATATAGCACGGATGGTAGGTATATCACTATCAAGTGTACAATTTATTCTGGAGAAAACACTGAATGTTAGAAAGATTAGTGCTATATGGGTACCTCATTTGTTAGCAGATGATCAATAGATGCAACGGGTAAAATTGTCAAAAATCTTCTCAGAATGTTTCCAGAATATGACCAATCCAAGTTAGCTAATGTAGTAACTGGAGATGAAACCTGGATTCACGATTTTGAGCCAGTACGAAAACATAATGATAAAATATGGGCAACTAGAAACTGCAAAAGACTCATTATTGCAAAACGCACGTTAAGCGCCAAGAAGGTTTTGTACGCAATTTTCTTTTCAATTGAAGGCATTGCAATTTAAGTCCCTGTCAAAAGGGGTAAAAGCATTACAGAGACGTCGTGCTGAAGAAACTGAAAAAGTACTACCAAAAACGACGTCTGGTCACAGAGTTCAAACATGTTCGTCTTCTTCATGACAACGCCCCGGCCCATACCTCAACAATAGTTCCCAACATTTTAAACAAGAGGAAGTCAATGTTCTCCTTCATGCCCTTTATTATTCAGATCTTGCTCCCTGCGATTTTTTCCTCTTTCCGAAACTGAAAAATTACCTTGCTGGTCGAAAATATCGGTCAAGACAGGCATTAGATTTTGCTGTTTTCCAGTACCTTAACACTATACCCAAGTCAGCGTACCGTGACGCCTTTCGGAAAAGAATTTATCGACTGAAGTTATGTATTTCTAGTCACAGGGAATACTTTGAAGGTATGAAGTAAAGGGATTGGCATTTATTTAAGTTTCTAGTGTGAAATGCCAAAATAAGCAATTCTTTTCGAACAGCCCTCGTATGAAAGATATTCATTAACAACAAGAAGAGGATAGGCCGTGCAGATTTCCCCGTTTCGTAATGATTGTAAAATGTATGTTTAAATTGTTTCAACAGAACAATTTGAGCGTGGAATTATATATTCGTGAGTATGATACGCAGAGCAGAGAATTGTCGACGACTCCACCGATATGACTGCTGAAATGTTTTCTTATTTAATCCCTGCGTGTAGTGCTAATGTTATGTACCTGTATCAAGATTATCATAACATTGTAAATTTAACGCAAATCTATGTCATTTGTGTTTATCTAATTAATATTCATACCACGTGGTTTGATAATCATGAATTTCCGGCTCACCGCGTAACAGCGGTGATCTCCTTCGCTATAAATACTGCTAGATATTTAGATTTCGGATGTTTAAACTACTCTGTTAGAAAATGTACGGTGAATTCACCGTGAGTGAATTTATACCTAAGTACTACTTTCTTATGATACCAATCGATGTTTAACCTATTTAAACCGCTTTTACATGCATAGTGCACAGTACAAATTGATTGCATTACAAATAATGCGCGGCGTCCAGCAAATGGCTAAATACATAATCCAAATGTTATGAGATCACTAGGATGTTCAACCTGACTGCCCGATGTATTGAAATCAAAAGAAAGAACAATGACTTACCACGGAATACAAACTACCTGAATTATTCTCAATTTAGCTAACATACAGAAAATAACCCTTTCAAAAGAATACAAAAAAATGAATTTTTCTAAGTACAAATTATCTGAATTCTTATGAAATTGCTAACATACAAAAAATCACTCTTACTACGGAATAAAGAGATTACTGAAATATTCCCATTTAAGCTGAATTTGCTAACGACCACACTAAATAATACCTAATACATTAAGACATATATGAAGACACGTGTATAGATGATCGAACTGTCCACAAAAATATTTTCGCTGGGGTTTAACGTCGCACCGACAGCCAGGCCATTTTGCGACTTTTCCAGTTTTAACGGTTGAGGAAGACGCTAGACATACATCTGGATAAAACCACCGACCTTCCATAAAACAACTGGATAGCTTCCTAACGTGTTAAATTTGGTACCGAGTGGAACTCGTACTCTCAACGGTGAGGTACCAGTGATTACTAGTCAAGTTATATGCCCCGCAGAACTATCAATTATATAATATCAGCGTATAATAAAAAAAGGACTTAAACCATGAGAAAAAATTACTTCAATAGTTATTTAATACGGTGATTGGGAAATTTCATTTTGTAAAATGAAAAATAAAATCCTTTGCAGTTCAATTGAAGGAATATTTAATATCTCAATGGTATTTTCATAAAAAGCAACTGTCGTTATACTTTATTAATGCTCACATGCGGACCTCAGACCTGTGGTATTTGTATATTTTCGGTTGGCACAAAGCTTTCAAAAAACGCAAAATAGGAATTATTAAAGTGTCGCTTTTTGAAAAGATCAGCGAAAAGACATTTTTGCAGCTTATATTAAATATCATTGCTGTGACTCTAGTAATCATCTGTTTTACGGAGACAAAAACGTACTTACGTTGTTTTGATAAACAAATCCACAAAAACAGTTAAACTCTATGTCGTAATATTTCAAAATGAATTGCAATCATTTACGAATACACCAAGATATATTAATTCAGATTATTTGGGGGTTTTTTGTTTCTTTTTTGTCAACAATTCATTATGCGATTCACGCTACTTTATTATATTTAGCAATGGTTGAACGATTTATCCTCGATATCACTTTCGTTTATGCCTGTTCAGCTAGATATTTCACCCTGTCGTTCTTACTTATATATCTGTCTATATTTTATGCAAAAACAGCAATGTTTGTAGCAATAATATAAAACACGGCACTAGTTCAGAGCCGTTAGCCAGCTAAATCTTATTTGCATTCTGTATAATTTTGTTACGATTTTGATAATTTGTCAGGTAAATGAGTTCGTCAACTGTTTGTCATGCTGCTTGACGTTTTACTATGCATCGGCAACTAGCTATCTGAAAATCCACTAGAAAGCCTTGTGTTAATCAAAGCACTGAGAGTACTGTCAGAAGCAAAAGTTAAAAAGTGTGAAGAATCAAGTCAATTCCTTTAATAAGTTTTATGGTATGCATGTAAAGATAAAGGAAGTTTAAAAAATTGGGTAAGATTGTTCTTGGTCACTGCACTTCCTTTAATTGGTCTCTCTCAATGTATGCAGTACCAACTTGCCTTCCGATACTTCATGAGTTATGTTCAGAAGTATTATTCCAACAGGAAAAGGGAGGTAATTAATAAAGGGACGAGAAAGAATTACAGCTCTTGGTAACTGCACTTATCGATAGCCTTATCTCCAGACAAGAATATTGTAAATACAAACGGGAGATAATTAAACAATTGGTGAGCAATAGTTCTTATTTTTGGTCAGTACTGTTCTGCTCATTTACCACAATCGATGTATAAAGTTACATCTCAATACATTCAATACTTCATGGAGTTGCTCCAGACAAGTATAATTTCAATAGAAGAAGAGGAGAAAATGGGACAAGATAGAGTTATGGTTCTTTGTCACGGCACATCCTACCCGTGTATGAAGAATCATATCAATTCTTCAAGTTTTTAAGATATGTTCTAGATAAGCCTAATTTCAACTTAAAGTGGAAATAATTAAAAAATGAGGCATGGTAGAATTCTGGTTCTTGGTCAATAATGTTTTACCATGGTGTAAAGTATAAACTAAATTCCTCAAGTACTTTCTGACTTGTGATGGACAGATGACAAATTTATAACCCTCCGTCTTCCAAAAGAGACACCAAACCTTTGAGACTCTAAAAATATTAATAATCCCTTAATGATCTCTATTAAACTGAGACACTTGACAAATGCTTATACCCTTATCATGAGCATCACAAAATGCAAGTATATTACTTATTTAAGTGGACTGTTCACAAAAAGTAACAAAATCCTGTGTGCATTTTGAAGCTAATACATCATTGCATACAAAGTTTGTCTGTGTGTTGGTTATGAAATTTGGCACTCTCTATCTGGGCCGATTGAGTCCTGAATTGAAACAGCAATCACAGTATCTGCTTCAAATTGGGTTGGAAGTGGATTGTCCTGAAATGAAAATATTTTATTAAGATCCTAATGCATAATAACATCAAATAAGTAAAAAGTGATCATTTCAAAATCAAAATCTTAATCACTATTCAATAAATGTTTACCCCCTGAAATAAAATCGTAAACTAGGAAAAATTATTAGATCAAACGCAATAATGAGTATGAAAATGAACTGATCTTGCAAAGTTAAATTATAAACTTTTGAAAGGAATAAAAAATATTACATTTATGGGTAAAGAATCTGATTAATCAATGTCTGTATACTGGAGAGAAAGAAGAGCATCAGTAATATCAGATAACTCATGTTGGGGAACATCTTGCAGAGAGAGTAGTGTTTGCGATGCTGCAAACAGTTGCTTTTTTATACTGGTGGTGCTCTTGGTGTAGGTGCTTTCCTTTACGCGAAAACTTCTCTCTTTGTAACTGAAATTAATTATGAAATATCCATCAGTCTATATCACAGAGGACATCATACGAGATGTTGTAAGTTCTGATGATATAATAAATACAAATATATTTCCAATTTTAAAATTCAGCTGTAAGATACAAAATTAAAGGGTAAATATTTTATGATAAATTGTGCATCTTAGTTCTTTAACTTTTTACAAATATCAAAGGCAGCTATTGACATTTTAACTGATATGCAATAACATTAACGTTTTACATAATAAGGCATTAATGCAGAAAATTTGTAACGGAGAAATTGTTATGCTTAATCTATCCGGTATGACCTAAGAGAAATATCCCATGAAAGACTTGAATAACCTAGGTGTCGTGTTGACATGTTTGATTGGATCCGTTTCTGATCGGCATATCATTATTAAATAAAATTTGTAGAAAGATTGATCAAAATCCCTCATAATTGTTTTAAAAATACACATGAGGCGGTTTGAAACTAGCTCAAATCGAAATTACATCGGTCATTTTATTGAATTTATTGTCGGTCCATGGAAAACCACTGGTTCATGAAAAGAAGTCATTTTAGGGTATTTCTAATTGGGGCCAACCATTTTTATTTCAGCAAATCTGATAGAACACTATCTAAAGATGCTTAAATCCAAGTTTGGTAACAATCCATCGATAGAATCATGAGGAGAAGTCATTTTAAGGTATTCCTATTTTTAGCTCTAGTGGCCCCTAAAAGGGGCCGACCAAATAAATTTGAGTAAACTTGAGAGGACCATCTAATGATGCTACAGGCCAAGTTTGTTGATGATCCATCCATTGGTTCATGGGAAGAAGACGTTTAAAGGTATTTCTATTTTTAGCTCTAGCGGCCCCTAAGCGGAGCCAAACATTTTTTTCAGCAAATCTGATAGAACACTATCTAAAGATGCTATAAACCAAGTTTGTTAATAATCCATCATTAGAAACATGAGAAAAAGTCATTTTAAGGTATTTCTATTTTTAGCTCTAGCGCCCCCTTAAAGAGGCCGACCAAATTTATTTGAGCGAACTTGAGAAAGGACCATCTAAGGATGCTACAGACCAAGTTTGGTGATCATCCATCCATTGGTTCATGAAGAGAAGGCGATTAAAGGTTTTTCTATTTTTAGCTCTAGTGACCCCTAAAAGGGCTCAACTAGTATAATATGAGCAAATTGCAGTAAGAACGTCAAAAGGCTTCTGCACAGGAAATTTGAAGTAAATCCGACCAGTAGTTTCTGAGGAGAGGACCATTGTTGACGCCAGACGACGGACGTCGGAGCATCTACATACCCATCCTAACAGCTCACCCTGAACCTTCGGTTCTGGTTAGCCAAAAATATACACGTATTAATAAAATGTCATGGTCATTTAGTAATAAATTTGTCCTGTCAAATGAATTGAAACCACTATCAATATTGCCAAAATTGTATTAATAGATTAAGACTTGCAAAATGAAGTAATTAAAATATTATGTCACACAAGCATTACTTTCCTTCTAGCAATACATGTTAAAAGTTTCGATTACTTTATCTAAATTAAGATAAATTATCCAAATACTTGACATATATAGCTTTATAAATAGCTTTATCAAGTATTTCATTCTTGATAATATTAAAGCAATCTAAACTTCTGTATTGAAAAATGATATTTGTATTCGCTTTTTCTAAACATTGTTTGTTGTATAACAAATGTTATGGAATGTGTGAGGCGAATCTTATGCGTTCGGTTACATCATTACATCTTAAACTGGTCCCCGTTCCAAGTTGCAGTGCACCAGAGTCAACGGTAAACTGGTCCCCGTTCCATGTTGTAGTGCACCAAAGTCTCTGTACACCAGAGTCAATGGGTACCAGTTTAGGTCAACGGGAACCAGTTTTTTATATGTTAACAGGAAAGGTAACTCTAGATTGAGTTTGCAAGCGTTCTGTGATCCCGAGTTTGTTGACAAGGAAGCTAACCTGTTCGTACAAAACGAAGGTTTTATTTTGTCTCAATATTTGCTCGAGGATGTAAGTATATTTTATACGAATATTGTTGAATATTTTGGGATTATTTAAATACCCAAGTAAGTTAGAGCCATATGGATAGTTTTGTACTAAAACTAACATAATTGCGATGGGAGTTGCGCATTGCAAGCTTATTTGATGCGCTATCCCGTTTAGGTCTTTATATTTTAAATTAGTTCCCTGTATTTTTAAAAATCAACAACAGTTTTACTCTGCTAAAATGACGCCACTAAAGATATATATATTTTCAAATTATTCAAATTGAATAATTTGAAGAAATTTCATACTCAGTGTAAATCTGTTGATGTATCCCGGTGTTACAAGTTGTCAATAACTTAAGAAGGTAAACAAGTATAAAATCAAGACTGATACAAATCTAACTGAGAGTTTTGGATGAATTTCTGATTTATTCATACAATAATTGTTATTCGTATGGAAAACTTCATCTGCACAACTTATCATTCAATGGTAACATCCGAAACTCGTTCATGACAAAATGACGATTACAGATATGACGTCACCTGTTCTCGATCATGCCACGGAATCCCTGAAACCTACATAATATTGTTGAGAAAGTCATTTTCTTCTAAGATACAAGTTTGTATGTTGATACATGTACTCTACAGGATAATTTATTAATTTTTTTTTGGTCCATTGAGTGTCTGTCACACTCATCAGTAATTGACATTACAAAACAATAATTACGATTATATTGAAAAGTATACATATATTAAAGACAACAATTTCAAGTGAATTTAGTGTCCTTTCTGGCCACTCTGAGGGGTGTACAATATTTAAGATGTACCCAATGGCTACATGAATCACATTGGACCCATTGAACAATATGTAAAGAGAAGTCCAAATGAACTTTTTTAACATAAAAGCTATGACAAACACAGCAAACCTCTGTTTCACCCTCTGGAGGGTCAATATCAGAGTCAAATTCTTTCGGAGATGACTCTACAGCTGTACAAGAAGGACCAGGCTGTGGAGAAATACTAACTTTATTTTTAGTGAATTTTGTTTGTTATCTTTTTTGTTTTTTATTCGATTTAGTGTTAGTATCATTAAAATAAGCTACTAGGTTCTCAGCAGTTTCACCTACAATGCCCCTACCACCAACAACAGCATTCACATTTCTCCTTTTTTATATGGTTCAACAAATGATTATTGTTAAAAAAACCTTCATTCACACCATCATTACTAATACACACATTTGTGTACCACCATAGTGGTGTACCAGTCTAAAAATATGTAATCAGTGATTGTCTTCCTCATATTATTCACACTCGTTACTCTCGACCCCAAACAAATTGTAAAAATGGCGAAATTTTTTTTTTATTGAATTGGGAATTTTCGCCTTGCGGTTGGGAGAAAACATACTTTTTGTCATTGGGAACGTGACCGAATATCAGTCCTCGAAACGACCCTTAAGAAACCCTGCGTATAAAATATAACAAAAACTTGTTATACCACAAAAACCTTACTCAACCATACCAGTGTAAGAACAAATCTGGTGACATTTCTGATGTAGTATCACCTTCTAATTGTATTAATTTTACTACAAGGTACAGGGTTACACTTTTTTGCCCTGGTCATCAAGTTGTAAGTGACATACAATGGCCTTCCTCACTATAATAAAGGCTTTTCAATGTTGAATTTTGTATTTTTTTGATACTTAGATTTTAATAAGCAATGGATGATACACAGAAAGATGGCAGTGATTCTGACTGGGACAGTACACTGGATTTTACATCTCCAAGACAAGCTGGTATACCTGTAGGACAATTACGACCAAAAATTAATGATGAAATAGAGGAAGAATCTGCTTTATCTGATGAGAGTGATCTTGATGTTGAAGAAAATCTTCCAGTTGACCAACAAGTTATAAAAAATGGTAAGTCTTTCATTTGTTTCTGGAAGTTCATGTATTTATGAGGGGTTGAAAGCGCATTGATTTTACCTACTGCCGAAAATATCATTCTGTGTAATGTTAATAGATTTAACAGGGTAATGATTATGCTTTAACTTATGCAACTTTCAAAATCTTTATGACATTTGCTTATCAGGTCTAATGGGGTGTTATTTTCTTATTTTGGACTACAAACAAACTTGAAAAACATTGAATACATAACGACAGGTTGTGGTCATGCCTGAAAAAATGAAGTTTGAAACTTAACAAACTGGCACAGTCAAATTCCTCACAGTTTTTGTGTAAACAGTGTAATTGATTGTGTTTTGATTGAGTTATTCATGCTAGTAAGGGCATGTTGTCTTGACATTGCGACAACAAACATGGATGATCTTGTTGTAGTTATTCCCGAAGCACTCACTTTGTCTTAGGCATCATGTTAACATGTTAAATGATGAAAATAAACCTACTGTTGCATATGGGCTTCATTAAACGAGCAATGGCTTGAACTGTCATCTTTTTATATTGATATAATATGTCCACTTTCGAATAGTTCCTGATGATATTGCATGATGATGTCCTGTAAAATGATGCCTAACCTGCAGTCCATGAACTTAATTTAGTAAATCAGTCCTCAACATTCCAGTATTGAAGTCTGTTGATGACAGACCAAGAGCTCCATCTCCAAATCAGAAAGAAAACAACATTGTTCTGGCACAGAAACAACAGAATGCTCAACAACAGCAAACTAAACTACAAACAAGGTACAGCAATTTATATACTAGCTGATAGCAGTACATAGGAGATAATTTCAATGAAATCTTGTTTTTAGCTTACCTGAGCATGAAGTGGGTCAAATGAAAGAAAAACCTTGTGAACACTCTAAAGGCCACATTTTTAATCAAAGGGTCTTGAAAATTGATTAGTGGTCTAGTCTTAATAATATCTTGGACTTGTTAGAAAAAGGGCTATCTTGGGTCATTAACTAGGTCTCTGGGTCAAATGAAAGAAAAACCTTGTGAACACTGTAGAGGCCACATTTTTCATAAAAGGGTCTTGAAAATTGGTCAGTGGCTTAGGCTTGATGATATCTCAGACAATTTAAAAATAGGCTATTTGAGGTCAAAAATTTCGTCAACAGGTCAAATCATTGGAAAACCTTGTTAACACCATATAGATAACAGTTTTGATTGGATCTTCATCCAACATTTTCAGAATGCTTGTCATAATGATATCTTGGACAAGATCGAACATGAGTTATCTAGGCTCAAAAACTAGGTTACTTGGTCAAATTGCTGGAAAATCTTGTTAACACCCTATAAGTCACAGTTTGATTGGATATTCACCTTGTTAGAATATTTGTCTTTATGATAACTTAGACAAGATCGAATATAGGTCATCTTGGGTCAAAAACTAGATCACCAGGTCAAATCACTGGAAAACCTTGTTAACACTCTAGAGAGGTCACTGTTTTGATTGGATCTTCATCAAACCTTGTAAAAATGCTTGTCTTGATAGTTTCTTGGACAAGTTTTAACATGGGTCATTTTTGGTCAAAAACAAGGTCACTAGGTAAAATCATTGATAGACCTTGTTAACCCTCTAGAGACCACAGTTTTGATTGGATCTTTGTCAAACTGTGTCAAAATGTTTTTTTTAATGATGTTTTGGACAGGTTCCATCATGGATCATCTGGGTCACAAACTACGTCATGAGGTCAAATCTCCTGAAAACCTTGTTAACACTCTAGAAGTCAGAATTTTGATCACATCTTCCCCAAACTTTGTCAGAATGTTTGTATTAATGATATTGTGAACAGGTTTGAACAGGAATCAACTCTGGTTAAAAACTAGGTCACCAGGTCAAATTTCAGGAAAACCAATTTTTACTTGGGTGAGTGAAAAAGGGCCATCATGGCCCTCTTGCTCATCATATTTGAGTGTTGAAATTTGATTATAAACCAGGTTCACAATAATAGAAATGGCTACATTTGAATATCAGTATATACATTTTAAACAGGTAATACTTCAGTAAATACTGAAAAAAGGAAATGATACCAACAAAGTGTAAACTTGATGTATTGTACATTAGAGAGGACTGGGCTTGATTATTGTTCTAATTAAATGCATCATTAATAAATGATTCCAATTGATGATTTATTATAGATTTTCAACCGATGTCCATCACTTGTTACCAAGAGTTACTACACCAGCTCCCAGTTAAGTGTGATGTAGAAAAAGCCTTATATGATAAATTAACATGAATAAAATTTAGGTTGTCAGTTGGTACTGTAGTTCTAACCCAGACCACTCAGCATTATGACCATCTTATGTCTTGCTTTCTGATATTTTTCTATATTTATACTATTTTAAATTTGGAATATTTCAGAGAGCAGCCGGCTAACCAGCGTGTGCAACAAGGTGCTACACCAGAACCTCCACCTTATAACTTCAGAGAAGCTTTAACTGGTATTTTGATAATCTTCATCATAGTTGTTTAGTTTTGTTAAATTTGTTGAAAAAAATTTTCTTAGATTTATGCTTGTTTTTGCAGTGTGCTAACACTTCTGTCTTTGATAAATTATCTCAAAAATACTTGAACCTAATATTGAACTGTGAATGTGTTGGAAGTGTGTTTACTTTTCAGTCATATATACTTGTTAAAATTAGTTCAACACACTCCTTGGTAGCAAATTGCTCTACTGAGTAGTCAAAGGCAACTATTTATAACTGGTACATTATGAATTGAAGCAACCAGTTTACTTTCAGATAAAAGTCAAAGCCCTGCCCCCAGTGAGAAGGAGCCACCTGGAAGAAACAAGAAGGGTACTACCTATGATCCTGCTCCTAGTCCAACACCTAGAGGTATATCAAAACATCAAGGCAGTATACGAAGTAAGTGTATTGAACTTTTTAGCTCACCAAAACCGAAGGATCAGTGTGAGCTGTTAGGATGGGTAGGGGATGCTCCCAATGGCATCAACAATGGTCTTCTCCTCTGAAACTACCAGTTAGAGTTACTTCAAATTTGCTGTGTAGAATCCTTTTAATGTTCTAACTACAATTAGCTCATGTTATACCAGTTGACCCCTTTTAAGGGTCCCCAGAGCTAAAAATAGAAAAACGTTTAAACATCTTCTCATGAACCAATCGTTGGATCATCTCCAAACTTGGTCTGTAGCATCATTAGATTGTCTTCTATCAGGTTTACTCAAATAAAGATGGCTGGCCCCTTGTAGGGGCCACTAGAGATAAAAATGGAAATATCTTTAAACATCTTTTTCTCATGAACTAATGGATGTATCATCAACATAGTTGGTTTATCGCATCCTTAGATAGTCCTCTTCTCAAGTTTGCTTGAATATAATTATTTTACTATTATTTTTATATACCAGAGTTAAAAATAGAAATACTTTAAAATGACTTCTTTTCATGAACCAATGGTTGGATCGTCTTCAAATTTAGTCTGTATCATCCTCTGTTCATCACCAATATTCCTCTCTAGTATCCTTTGATGGTCCTTTATCAAGTTTATTATTGCTTCCCTTTATCTGCCCTGAAGTGTACCTTTAAAACCTTTCAGCAACAACTTAACTTACATTTATTCTGGTGAGGGATGCAGGGCCATCATGGCCCTTTTGTACTAATATTCATTACCTTCTACTCATTAATTGATAGCATATTAAAATTGTGGTAACATTTTGGTAAAAAAAGGTAGTTAATACTTGACCTGAAATCTCTTTTGACATTTTTACTATTTTATGAAAAAGATAAAGTTAAATAAGATTAAAATTTTATTAGAATATATATTAACAATATCCAGTTTTCTATTTTATGTGTTATTCATCTGTGAAAGATTGTGACATTATGTATTTATTAGTTCTTTGTTGACCATAAGTTTTTTATGTCTACTGTTTTGCAGATACTTCATATAAATATGAGCTATTTTCTGCTGCAGCATATTATTGTTTATTTTATCAAATAAAGGTATTGCTCCGTCCACTATGATAAAAGTGCATGCCAATTGGTTGAGCGTTTGGAATATATAATTATTAACTCCGCCTACGGCTTGTAGAATGGACATTATTATTCAAATGCATATATATTGATGTGCATGAGTGGAATTGCCCCGAGTCAATACGAAATTGGCACCCCTCAGAGACGATCATTAGATTATGGATATATGCATGTCAGTTTGGTTGCATGTGTATGTTTACAATATAAATGATGATTGAATTAAACTGCAAACTGCACTGCAGATATTTGATACGGCCCAGACGACTGATCGTAGGATTTACAGGTTGCCCAGAAGTAGCTTACGTCAATATTTTTTGGTAGTCTGGTGGAAATTTCTGGTAGCCCTCGGTCTCAAGGCATTGGATTTGTTGGACACTATCTGATACTCTGTTTTAGGTATTGGTTCCTGGGATGATTCAGATCAAGACGAGAGAACATTGCGTGAAATCAGAACAAAATATAGAACAGAGAAACAGAAAGAGGAATTGAAAAATAAAGAAGGTATCATACATATATTTATAGTTGTTAATATTGAGGTAAAAATGAAATAAACGAGTGAAACAGACTAAATTGTGAACAAACATTCTCCAATTAGCCGACAAAATCTTGCCTAAATGCAAAGTTTAGCTTTATTTGAAGTTTTTTTCTCATGTTAATGAATGTGGAAGAGATTAAGTGTGGCCTATGAACAATGACTGAATGTGTACATAAATGTATGTTAACTCAGGTGTGATTGTTATGAACAAACTCAATGTTTTAGTCTAATTTTTGCTTAGCAATAATCCGAATGCACCATCTAATCTTTATTGTGCCTATCAAATCTGCTTGTTTTAAAGAGTATCTCTTTCATTAAATATGATTCATCTAACACTTGTGCCTTTATTTTTTGAGATGTTATCAAAACCAAAGATCCAAGAAGTAAACTGCTTGTAGTTTTAATTAAATGCTGTTAATATTTGGTTTATTTAGAGTGTTTCTTGCGATCCTACTTCTAAAATAACTTTCTTCATTGAAACATGCTATGATTGTATGATGTTATGAAGGAAAACGAAAATTGTGTTCCTTTGATGAGCCAGATTGGTTTATTAAGCAGAAGTGATATTCGAGAGATGCACTTGGGAGAATTTGATGGTGCACAGTTTTCTCTGGGATAGTTTTGCAGGAGATAGTGACTCTGTGGTCCAATTCTTGTATCATGTTGGACTGAACACTTAATATATTTATTGAGAGGGAAACATATTAAGACAGTAGATGATGTGTTATGTAAACTGTCTATTGTACCCTACTGAAGCTGATAACCAGTGTAAACTGTATTGAAATTATTTTTACTAATGAACAATTTATTTCAATTCTTCAGATGAATCGGTGATTGAGGACGCTCCACAGACTGCAAGATCTGAAACAACATGGAAAAGTTGGACTGGAAAGTTTGGAAAGAAGAAGAAAGGAGGCAAAAACAATGATCAATCTCAGGTAAGTGTAATACCTGTTGTGAACACAGTTCTGTCTTATCTAGCCTAATTGTAAACATTCTTTTGGGTTCAAGACTTGGTGCATATTGAAATGTTATGATGAAGTTATTACATTTATGATTTTTTTACCATCTTTGATTTCCACCTCACAGAGAAATGTTAGTTGACTGAAGATAGACATGTTACAGTAGTCAGCAAGATGTGGTAAGGTCCACTTACCACTGTGCATACTGTTCATGAATAATGTTGGCTTACAAATTTATGTAGCACCTAATCTAAATATGTGACATGCATATACATTAAATAGAAAGAATATCTGCAACTTATGAACCAATATTGATATCTGTTCATGATTGTTCTGTCACTTACCAGTAACAAATGGATAGAAAACTTAAAGATACCCATATCAGTAAGATGCCAGGGATTTCAGATTGGTATTGTGGCTAATTGTTTCATGCGTTGATTGTAATATGTAATTTATCCTGTACTGACCAGAACAGAATACTTGGATTAATTCTGTGTACTATCTTCTCAATTTTAGTCATCAGTAGCTGAAGCCATGCCTAGATCAAAAGAACCTGTACAAAGTGCTAGATCTGTCGTACAGAGTAGCCCTGTACCTAGAACTGAGGTCATGTCTCCATCAATGATACAAGTGCAGCATAAAAGGTATATTGCTATTCTACAATTTATTTCAATTGATAAGAATTCATTATGTATGCCATGTTCATCCACAAAGTTTGTGGACAACACTATCAATGAGAATTACCATAAACGTTTTACACTGTAATTTTATACTCTGTAACTCTGAATACTGAACCCTGTCTGAACTGGGTCAAAAGTACAGTTTTCAGAGAGTTCCAGTATTCAGTGAAGTTTTCAATTGAAATTATTACAGTAATCATGAACCAATGATATGTGTGTATGTGTTACATTGAAAGTGTATATAATAATTGTAGTATATATTATGTATATATTAAGCCATTAGTATTTTACATACTCATAAAAATACTTCACATTTTAGAATATTTAATATCTCATTAAGAATGTTAAGAAAAAATTATCTTAAAATTCTAAACAAGCTTGATACTTGTGATTGGTTATTTTGACCAAGCAATGAAAAATATTTTAAACAAATGATCTGTTTAATTATGTTTGTTTGATGTCTTAAAAAGTAAATATTGCTCTTGTTTGTATTTCATCCACTATTATTATCACCCATAGAATTCTTATCATCAGGTGTGTTATTTTCATTAATTGTCTTTTTACTATCTTAATGATTATGATGATGGTGATTATCATCATCTTTCTCCTTATTATTATTTTACTATTATTATTATTGTTACTGTTGTTGTTAATATTGTCATCATTTTTATTAACATTTTATGTTTATAGATGATAAAGTTACTTACAGCCTACTACTGGTATAGGTATAGGATTAAAACAATTAACCTTCTTATATTTATCTAATGTTGCAGATATATGACCAGTCCACCAGTTGTTCAGGTACCACAATTACCACAGGTACAGTATACCCAGAATCCATTACCAACATCTACATTACCTATCTCTGCTGTTGATAAATTGGAGGAAGACTTCAAGGAACCTCGCAAACTTTTTGTTAAAGATGATGACGCTGGAAGGTTAGTTATCCTGAATTATTGAATTTACCCAAAAGTATGCATGGTTTATACATATTTATTCTTATACTGTTACATATGCCATCATGTCTGGTGAAAACATCTGTCAAATGGCTGCCTGCATTTCTAGAGTTCATTCATAGCTAGTTAGTTTGTAAAATATTGTATGAATGATAATCAGTGGTTTATACCTCACATGATAAATTATATTTAAGAGAGTGTTTACTTATTTTCACAATCTATTGTCTTATTTTATGTTATATTTTGATCCTGATTTTTTCGTTTTAGATATGTGTATTATTTTGGTCATGGAAATTTGCGTTATTTTGAAGTCAATGAAGAATTTGACCAGGCTGCTTTGCCACCGGTTGCTGATAAGTAAGTTTTTTTAAGACTCAAAATTACTCCAGCTTTTATTTATGGACAAAACAGAAAACGGTAGCTTGTCTTTCTTAATTGTGAATATATATTATTTATTTATGATTAATTTAGTTTAGTGTATTCAAAAGAAAGTTGGATATAATCTACCTCATGTTACTGAACAATTTCTCTGAGAGATATATAAATATAAAAGGGAGAAGTATTGTGTAGAAGAGGTGACATCTTTACAGTAGCTCTCTTTACCACTTCTTTGGACAGGAGGTAAAATCTGAATGGAGATTAAGTTTATAATACAACTAAATCTAGAATGATGAGAGTAAATGAAAGGAGGTTAAACAGTGTGATATGAGGTTAAACAGTGTGATATGAGGTTAAACAGTGTGATATGAGGTTAAACATTGTGTGATATGAGGTTAAACAATGTGATATGAGGTTAAACAGTGTGTTATATGAGGTTAAACAATGTGATATGAGGTTAAACAGTGTGTTATATGAGGTTAAACAATGTGTGATTTAAGGTTAAACAGTGTGTGATATGAGGTTAAACAGTGTGTGATATGAGGTTAAACATTGTGTGATATGAGGTTAAATAGTGTGTGATTTGAGGTTAAACAGTGTGTGATATGAGGTTAAACATTGTGTGATATGAGGTTAAATAGTGTGTGATTTGAGGTTAAACATTGTGTGATATGAGGTTAAACAGTGTGTGATATGAGGTTTAACAATGAGATATGAGGTAAAACAGTGTCATATGAGGTAAAACAGTGTGAGATATGAGGTAAAACAGTGTTGGATATAAGGTTAAGCAGTGTGAGATATGAGGTTTAAATGTGTGAGATATGACGTTTCATAGTGTAATATGAGGTTAAACAGTGTGATATGAGGTAAACAGAGTGATATGAGGTTAATCAGTATGTGTGATATGAAGTCTAACAGTGTGATAGGAGGTTTAACAGTGTCATATGAGGTAAAACAGTGTGATATGAGGTTTAACAGTGTGATATGAGGTTTAACAGTGTGATATGAGGTAAAACAGTGTGATATGAGGTTTAACAGTGTGATATGAGGTAAGCAGTGAGATATGATGTTAGACATTGTGTAATATGAAGTTAAACAGTGTAATATGAAGTTAAACAGTGTGACATGAAGTTAAACAGTATGTGTGATATGAAGTTTAACAGTGCGATGTGAGGTTGAATAGTGAGATGTAAAGACTGGAAAAACTGTATAACAGAAAATGCATGTATAAATAATATCATAGACTCTAATTGGCTTGAACTTGATGAGACTGAAGAAATCAGTTCCAGTTATCCGGAGTTCAGCTATCTGGAGTTTACTCCTTGAAATAGAATTTTTTGTCTGGTATATTTTGTATTGTGTAATATGTTCATGTTGTTTGTATCAAATTGTACCTACATGCAATATTTTATTATTTAAGAAAGGAAAACATACAAAACAAATATGGGGCGTGTATTAAGAGATATTCATGTAGACATTTCATTTTATTGTTTGTTTATTTCACTAATAATTTCAAAGTAGTCACTTGTTATATATCATGGTAACATATATTTGTTGACCAACATAATAATTAATAATATACAAATGCGGTTGCAATATTGTTGATTTTCACAAGTTTGTAAAGTTATCTTCACACATGTGTCAGTTTCATGCACAGTGACATATCGAGTGAATTTTTTACAGCAAATTACCCTCAAGTCGTGAAAATGAATTGTTTGACCGAGAGTTGTGAATATTGACCTTGGGACCTGATTTTTGGTTTGAGCGTTCAAAACATGCGGAGTTAAACTACATGTATATAGAACATAATAGCAAAAACAATTGGGACTTGAGAATGGGTTCCAGTTTTCCGGGGTGTTTGAATTTCAGCCAGTGAGTGTTCACTGTAATTGAAGATGAGAAACATGTTGATGATATATTGTTGTATTTTTCAGGGTTGATGAAGTTGTGCAGCGTGTATGGCAGGAAGTTTTTGCATTGTTCAGGATATTGTTAAGCATAGTGATTTGGTTTGTTGTCGAGTTATTTCGTTTTCTTGCCAAACATATTTTCCAACCATTGATTGTTGGAATTATTGTAACTATGGGAGACTTCGTTGTGAAGCCATTTCTCTCAGCCATGTTTAATGGTTGTGTACAACCTGGAAGTATATTCTGGTGGAATGTGTTTAGTGGTATGCGTCACATGTTCACTCCACTTGGTGAGATTCTACAAAAAATATTGGAACAATTTGCGATGTTGTTCCGATCAATTCGTTTATTTGACATTACATGGGTGTCAGGACAATCACATCCAATTCAGACTGTATAAAACATCCACACTGTCTGTCTTGTGTACTTTTGCAGTGTGCTTGTTGATAAATTATTTCAAAACTGATCAACCAGAGACTTATTTACCTGACTGTGGTAAGTAATTAATATCCATCATATACATTGTTTAACAGTTAATACAGCACAAATCATTCTTTATTGAACTGAATCTTTTTGATGTGCATCATTGGCAGCTTTTTGTTTGCAATCAATCTTTTAAGTATTTTAAACATTTATGTTTTGTTTGTCTTTCATGGATATTACTTTATTAATCCAAGTTTACATTTATTATCTAGATGTCTTCTATTGAAATGTCGCAACATTATTTTATTTGGATAACTCTGATAAATTCAATATCTGTTTAACTTGAGTTACTCCCCTTCCCAGACAGAGAACAAACTGTAAGATGTTGTCATATTGATAAATATTAAAAGTTCATACGGAAAAACTCTTTTAGTATGATTTCTGATGATAGAAGAATATTTTATACTAAATGTTTATGTATATACTGTGAAAAATATGTGAATGTTTAATTAAGTTGAGTATTATCTTAGTTTCCTATGCAAGTATTGAACTTTCTACTCTGTGACAGTGAGTTTAGTTTAGTTTAGACTTAAAGTTGTGAAATAATAATTCCAGATTCTCCCACTTACATCGTTCTGTCTTTGAGCTTCAAACCCATCTCAGCAAATGCCTTCAAATGAAGCCATTCATAATGAAATAGAATAAATGTACAACAAAAAAAAAACAGCCAGAAAGTAGATTGTGATTTGTATGACCATATTTTGTCATTAATTGTCTCTTCTATTAATATGTGATTTATTTAAACTATGTATTCAGTAAAACTGAGTGAACAGTCTTCTGTGAATAATGCAGACCTGATGTGTCACTCTTTGGCACACCTCTGTTGATCTATATCAGACCAAATTTAAATAATGGCTAACTGCATGTTACAGTCTTTACATTTCTTCTTTTTGATAACATTTGATGCTCAGGTAGGTGCACTTCACAAACATATTTACCTCTGACTCTTGGGTTGTTGCAATGTCATTTCTGTCGTATAAAATGGTTTAAGTCTTAGCATTGAATATGTTGGTTGTTTTAGTATCAATCTGTTACATAAGATTTCATTATACTCTGTTCTGTTTGCCTTTGTTAATTCATGTTCACTTTCTTATATAGTGACAATAGTTTAAGTGTATTTTAAAGTTAAAAAAACACTTCAGTCTGTCATGTTCATCATGTAGATAGATATATTTTGTCATGATTTATTTTATACAGAGATATTTATAGTCCACATGTGTGCTTTATGAAATAATTTATGTAGATAATGCTTGCTGTCACTGTATGTTTAACAATTTTTTGTAAGAAGTAAATACTTTGCTTTGATCTAAAAGTTTGTTCAGCTGTAATAGTTTATCTGGAATTTGTAAGTTGTTAATTTTTTATCAATTTTTTTCTCCGGGTTAGATATAATACTAAGAAAAGGTTAAATTCTCCACTGCATTAGATTGTCATGTACAGGATGCTTTATCTAAAATAATAATAAGATGGCATAAAAATTGCCTTGTGACAGTCTTCTTGCTTACCTACTAACCCAAAGCCTGGGTTTGTCAATCTTTGTTTGGGCTGGTGAACTTTCTCAAAACTGTGTATTCAGGCTAGTGGTAAATTGTTTATTCTCAATAGCCCACATATAATTTGAGACTGTGCTTTAAACAAATAAGTTTCAGAAAAATGGTGACACATTCTAAACAATTGTGGTTTTGTGTTTGCAATTCTGAATAATGGCCTTATTATATTTTTGCTAACCAAGAGATTAGCTTGGATTCATTAACATAGATTTATGCGTACACAACAGGACTTCATTTCTATGAAGCTTATGTTATCATGTTGTTTTATAAAACATATTTGTTTTTTATCAGCTCGGTCAGTATTTTATTCTACTATTTGTGAATTTTGTTGAAGTAATTCTGTACAGAATAGTTTTAATAGATAATTTTGTATGGCTCAAAATGTTTTACTTAAATTCTTAGTGGATTTATTTTACGAAAAAAGTTTGCAATAATTTACAGTTTAAAACTTAGTAACCTTTTTCAATGCATGTCTTCATTTGTCAGCTATTTGTAGGCCTGGAAACAGTTTATCCGCACTGGACAGACAGACAATTAATTCCTCTTACATTACAATGATATGTCACCTAGGACAGGAAACTAGATTTATGAAATATAAAACTATTCTTTGTCTGTTTCATCTTGAATTCTTCTTTTGGAAAACTCCATCAGTTACACTGACAATGTTTACTTAAAAATGTTATACATGTTAAACATACATACACATGTTATTCATATTAAACATACATACACATGTTATACATATTAAACATACATACACATGTCATACATATTAAACATACATACACATGTTGTACATATTAAACATACATACACATGTTATACATATTAAACATACATACACATGTTGTACATATTAAACATACATACACATGTCATACATATTAAACATACATACACATGTTGTACATATTAAATGTATATACACATGTTATACATATTAAACATATATACACATGTCATACATATTAAACATATATACACATGTCATACATATTAAACATATATGCACATGGCATTTAAATCCTATATACTACTGAAGTAAATGGTTTTAAGTGATATACATATTTTGATTTCCTGGCAAACTATTTATTAAGACTTATCACAAGGGATCATTCAATGCCTATATTCATCATAGATCTTTAAATATTTGTCAATATGATAGATTGATTCTTAATACTGAAGGTAAGAAAAAAATTCTATGCCTGTTGCCTCACGAAACTATGAGTATGGAGCTTATATAACACAAAGTCTACCTGTAATTATGCAAAGATAAGTGTTCAAATGGTTTTGTTATGACAATTTCGGTCGTGGAATATCATATTACATTTGACATTGAATGATATGATCACATAGCCATGAAGTCCTATCATTGATCACATGTATATGTAGTCTGACCCTTCAGTGCTACAAGATCGTAACTTTTCATTGTTTGTTTAAAAAGCTGGTTACACTTTCTTGCTTTGATAGGATAATAAGTTTAAAGAATGTCAGACACTTACTGTCATTGTGTGTTTGTATGAATGTAGTATGCTTTTTATTCATCTTTGTCACACTATATGTATAATGTCATTATTCAGGGACAACCATTATATAAATACATACAATACTTTATAATTTTGATAACTTAAATCCTATTTTATTATATTTTCAAGACTGCAACAATTTAGGAAAACAAAAGAATTTATGTAAACCTGGGTCTTAAGTACTCTACAAGTCAACATTGCGTCCATTGATTTTGTATAATATTATATCACTTGTGTCTTATGTTATTGTTACATTATTTTAGAACATAATATTTATTTATTTACTGACTTACGGCTATAACATAATATTATGTAAGTTTTATGTAGTACTTCATGATTGTATTGTAATGTAGAAGGATAGTCATGATGCCTCTTTTCAAACTTGTATATTATTTTTCATCAAAAAGTTCACTAAATATGCCAAATACTGCCCTCATGTCTAGTAAATAAAATTTTATTGGATTAAAGTATTTTTTTTTCATCTATTTCAACCTGTGATGTTAGCTTTATAAAACTAGGCATAAATCAATCCATTATCGTTTGTAGGTTGTTAATTTTTAGTCTGGTTATGGCTTGCACAACATCATTAGATATTGACTGAAGTTAAATATGTCATCATTGATTATCAAAATGTCTTTTATAACTGGGTCCTATTAATAATCTCTTGTTGTCTAATTTTCTTTTAGATTATGTGCTCTTTACTTGATGACTTGTTAGTGTCAGAGATGTGGGTCTGATTTATACAAATGATCTTAATTGAGATTTGTCTCAATTTCAAATTCTCACAAGTGTGTATTTTTAGTTATAAATGTTTTTACAATTAATCTTTCTAGATTTGTGTGGTCAATACCACATATGAATATTAGTCTGGTATATTACCTGTAACTAATTGTTCTATGTCAATCGTCAAAATGCTGCAATATTGATGTTGAGACTTAATTTTTAGCTTTTAATTTTCATTTTATAACAAATTGTATATTTAACTGAAGAAAAAGCCTGTTTCAAGAAGTTTTCAGCGACTGAAACAGAACCGGATTTCTGCAGGATGGATGATCATGGTGTAATTGTTGTGAAACATGTAAATCTGATGAGAAAGCTTAGGGTATAAGGGTAGGATAAACCCATTCTACTGAAATGCTGGTTGAACAAAATTAATGTTTATGCATCCTGATATTGCCAGTATAATTACAGGTACTTGTCTCTGTCAAATTATTCCACTGTAGAATGTTTTCTGGTCCTATTCCATATAGTTACAAAAACTCCACACCTCTGATCAGCAACCAGTCACACCTCTTATAAAGCAATAAGCTGCTTTCTAACTTACATTAAATGCTTTCATTTGACATTTATTTTGTTATTGTTTCTAACTATGTGTGTTTTATGTCCTTATTTCACTTACCACCTCTTGTGTAATTCTCTATTTTTGTTTTGACTATATATGTACATATATACATGTAAGTAATTGTATATAAGTACTGATTAACTTACTGTGTTGCTAAACATATTTTTATTTCTTGGTGTGCAACATATATATGTGAGATTATAAGGCTTGATAATCATCCATTTATTGTAATTATTATTGTATTGTATTATTTTATCTAGGGTCTGTTATATGACTCCTCTATTACAGTAAGATAGACAAGCAGTGACCTTACTCTGTCTTACCAAGTATTCCCCAATGAATCCTCATAGGGACATTACATTCTATTGAATTTTATTTCAATTTGACAAGACTCTGTTTAAGTGTGTGTTGCTTTTTTTAGACACATTAGAAATAGATTTAATGGATATAAGACCCTTTATGATGTGTCCTGGCTTATTTTTCATTTTGGGTAAGGGGCATTGATTAGGGGAGTGGTATTTATTCAGGAATATTTGGTTTATCTAGAAATGATATTGTGCATATACTTGTCTATTGAATCTTTTTTACTTTGTTTTGTGTAAAAAACATAATTTGAGCCTTTATTGTCATTGAGTTCATTACCTAGTGTCATTACATTTATGTTCTGTAATTTATTATCTAGTAATCTTAAGTAAACTTCAACCTACCTGTTGATTTATTAGCTCCAGATTTTAGGGCCTAATTTTAGTTTAGATAAAGTCTGGATTTTTTTTGTTTTACTGAACAGTTTTCCAAGTTGTGAGGACCACATTTGGGTGTCAAATATGGCTCACATGTGGAGTGATGTTTATTTTTGAGGTTGATTAAATGTTTGTTGTCATAGAATTGGTTTAGTTTAAGACATAGGTCTAAATACGCCAGTGATTTAAGTTATGTTACATTATGTCTATAAGATTCAACTCTTTTTTTTATCTTTTTGCCTTATATGTGATATGTACTGCCATGAAGTACTGATACCACATATATTTGTTAAGTATTAGCACATGATTATTTGATCAACATATTTACTTAAGAGTAAATTTTATTTAAATCCTTTTCATGTAGGCATTAAGTACATTTTTTATAACCAATACTTTTAAATTGAGACTAAATCTTATGACATTTATTTGTTAATATAATCTGTATAGAGTTAATCTTATGATTTTTAACCTATTTACAAGCAATATTCTTGTAATTGATTGATCCTCTTATAGAAAAGCTGTGACTGGACTACTAATATTTTAATTTGCAAGTTAACAAAATAATCATTGTATTTATTCAATTGATGTATAAATACATGGTTAGATCATGCAGCTACATTAGCTTGAACAGAACTATTGTTGTCCCAGTTTTTTTTTGTTTTTGGTCATATAATAATAAAAATTATTGTTTTGGGGTCATGTAAGTTTTGAGAGGCCTTCATATATTTATATTTTCAATAAATTATGAACAATTGAAAGAATAAATCAATGTACAATTACAATTATGTCAAAAAAATCACATTAACTTAAGCAATCATTTTAAACCAATCAAGACTGCAGCATTTTTATAGGGTGATCCCTGCTACTTCATTTTGGATTTAAAGTCATTTGCATCTGTTATGTTGTTGCATCTGTTTTGTTGTTGAATTTCATTTTCTGTTCCAAATATACAGACCTGTGATTACATACAGACAAACTGTTTTATCTTTTCACCTGTACAGACCAGTGATTACATACAGACAAACTGTTTTATCTTTTCACCTGTACAGACCAGTGATTACATACAGACAAACTGTTTCACCTTTCACCTGTATAGACCAGTGATTACATACAGACGAACTGTTTCATCTTTTCACCTGTACTGACCAGTGATTACATACAGACAAACTGTTTTATCTTTTCACCTGTATAGACCAGTGATTACATACTGACAAACTGTTTCATCTTTCACCTGTATAGACCAGTGATTACATATAGACGAACTGTTTCATCTTTCACCTGTATAGACCAGTGATTACATACAGACAAACTGTTTCACCTTTCACCTGTATAGACCAGTGATTACATACAGACGAACTGTTTCATCTTTTCACCTGTATAGACCAGTGATTACATACAGACAAACTGTTTTATCTTTTCACCTGTACAGACCAGTGATTACAGACAAGTGTCTCCTGGCTCTAGAATAAAGCAAACAAATGATTTATAAAGTGACTACCAATTATTCAACATAGAATTTACTGTACAGTTGTGTTAAATCAACACAATGTTTTATGAATTGTTTACTTTGAATTTTCTGTCATTAATTTATTGTTTATATTTTACACTTGTGCATTGTTAAGTTTTTCTTTTACCTTTCACTCTGTGCATTATATATTGAGTATGTTTTTGTATTTGTGCAATTTTAATGCAGTCTTTTTAATACTTGCACTGTTATTTTACTTGATATTCCATCCATTGTTTGTTGCTATGTTGTGATATATCACTGTACTTTATGAATTCTTTCATTGTAAATTTACTTTGGCCTTGAAGGAGAATCAGAAATTCTACTGAAAATCCAACTTACAAGATTCTTATTTTATTACAGCCTTAAAATATAAATCACATGATGAATGTATTCTGAAGATTACATATGTTATTGATGGACAAATTGTCTAAATGTTGGATGAACTGTTGTATGACTTGATTGTTTTTGTTACTGCTTGTGACCAATTTTTATTTCGATTGTATCATTGTTGATACCAATCAACCTATTCAAGTTTAATCGATAAGAATCAAATTTATTCCTCTACAGTAAATTCTACTTGTCAGTGATATCTGAATACTGTGATTCGATTTTTGTTTGAAATCTCTTCTCATTGATGCTTTTTTGTTTGTATAAGTTTGTAACTTTTGAATCCCAGTCTTATAGTTCTGAAATTACCTAAATCTAAATTAATGCATTTGTTGTATGATGTTTGTAGTGAACTATTCATTTATCCTATCTATAAAGTAAGATAATAGATTGTGGTTGAACATCCTAAAATATTTCAGATTGAGGGTGAAATAGGAATGAACTCTCATTTTCCAAGTGAATTATCATATATATGTGCCAACTATGTTCTTTGCTATTATTTATTGATAATGTTGTATATTGTAACTGAAATATAGTTTGTTAAAATGTCTACCCTAACATGTCTAACTTTCAACATAGGAAATAGTCAGTGTGTATATTCTGATGTTCTAACTTGTTGAACAGCCCACAGAGACAATCCTTGAAAAGTAAGTGGTTGTTAAGTCTTCTTAACATTACAGTAGATAATCAATTTTACTTTCTTGTACAAAGTCAACAACCTGACCCTTAAATTGAATTAAAAACTTGATTGAAAAGTTTTATTGTTAGTTTATAAAAATATTTATCAAGTTGACATGTAAACACCAGACCAATAGATATAAGTTATATAATGAAACATTGGACTGGTATGTATGTAATATAGAGGAGTTATTCAAACATTTGTGTATAATTATAGAAGAAAAGATGTTCTATGTTAGATTTAACTCATACATTATTTTCCAATAAAAACTTTTATACATCATAATGATGGAAGATTTTTTTGAATGTTCAGTTGTCTATTCATGTTGTAATTGATTTGAATATAAGTTTTAAAGGTCCACTTTTTGGGGAACTTTTGCTATTATATTGTTGTTTTTCAAAACTCTTTTCTTTAATTTTGATATATTCTGCTTCAACTGTGTGATTTATTGAAGTTTACATTACACATCAGGTTGATTGAACAATGTTAAAGTTATCTACTTCATTATTTAATTGAATTAATAGAATTACTGTTTGCGTCCTTCTGATGTAGTGTAAAACTCCTATATCTAGTTGAATACTGTATAGTTACTGTTCCATACAATGCAACTTGAGTTTGTTATTATTGACATATAAGTGCATACATCTATCATATTTAGAAAATAAAGGAATTTCATAGAATATCATACTGTGGCATTTTTGTTATCTATTTATAATATATACCATACAGAATTTGCTATTCACCACTCACAGACATTAGCTATTCTTAAATAATTTGTACATTGCAATATCCCCCCCCATAAAAAATACAATAAAGTTCCTGTAACTACTTCAATGCTTATATTTTCTCAGGAATTAAGCTGTTCAATTTTATTTTGAAAAATTTTCTCAATACCACTCTTTTATTTCTATGATATATTTTGGTAAAACACCATGTCAAAATGTTCATTATGGTAGGTGAGATGATATGATGGCATGTATAACAACAGTAATTTATAGTTTATGTTGATATTGATGACTAGAAAAATCAAGTCTGGCCATGATTGAATCATTAGAGTTACCAATTGTTTAAGTGATTATGAAAAAGACAGCAAATTGTTTACATTCCGTGCAAATTCTGCCAAACAAAATAAGAGATAGCAATCAGTTATAAGTTACCGTACATGTAATATATACATAACAAAGATACAACAGTGGTGTTGTATAACCGGTTTTGTGTATTTTTCATGCTTTACATTTTTGTTATGTATGTTAGAAATACACTAGTATATTCCTGACAGTATTTATGTAGGACCTATACTTCACTTTTCACTTTTTCTAATACTGTTGTTACTTACCCAACTGTTCATAGAAATTTGATGCATCTTTGATGAAACATTTTTGATTAAATTCTGAATCAAATCTTTCTTTGGTCAGATTATGATTGGATACAGAATAAGCCTGCTGTCTCTCTCTATTCCCTTAAGTGAAAGGTCTGCTCAAGTTGTCTGTTTCTGTTTATGCCTCCACAGTTTACAGCATTGTAAGCTCTATTCAGTTCAACTGTAGTAGAACTAATAGTTTTTGACCTGCATAAAACATGTTTAATACTGAGTGAAGTATAGTAAACATTATGTTTAATGAAAACTTTCATCAGCGTAATTAAACTATCACCAGCGTAACTGATTTTATACAGGGACCAGTTTTTGTTATGACACTGACAAAATATCCTTTTTTTATATTACAATTGAAATATCATATTACACATAGATAACAAACAACAGATTAGCAAACAAATTTTCAATGATAAAAAAACCTAAAATTTATTTAAAGAGCAATGAATAAAGCTTCTTAACTTTAGACTTCTTAAAACTGAATTTTTTAAAACATAATTTTGCAATTTCCACAAACTGATACATGCTGCAGACCACAAAACATCATCATAAATAGCGATCTTGCGACAATTATACTTTTTACACAGAGTTATTATACTTACATAATAGTTTCATTACATGGGTGAGACATTAGATAAGTGAGAAAAATATGTTAACCATTTATGTTTAAAGCTATGTAAATTGGTTTTTCTGTGCTTTCTTGTTCATTAATGATTAAACACAAAATTTTAATCATTTTATGAATTAAAAGTAATTCCATGCTTGTTGAAGTCCTAATAATGCAAAATTATATACAGTTATGTTGATGAGGCTCTGAAGTGTGACAAATGAAATTTTTAGTTTGTTGCTATTTGTCCACTCATACATGAATGTATTTAATTCAGTATTTTTTGTTTCTTGTGTGTTGGTCATTTAACATGGTAATAAATGTATCTTTTCTCTAATAGTATAACTTACATTTACTACATCAGTGCTGATGAAAAATGTTATGGTGAGACAAATGTTGTGACAACACAATTTCAAATATTTATTTTTTGGCACTTCTTCAAGTATTTCTAAAATTGATGTGGGATAAAGTTATAGTTTAGATTTAAAATTAGTGAAAGATTCATTATTATGTCATTGATGCATTTGACGATGTAAAACTGTTTCCAGAATACAGAAATAGACTTGAGGCAGCTGAAAAACTACTCCTGTCATCATCTCTGAAAATTTTATATTGAGAATATTGACAGAATAATGACACATTTCAACAAAAAAATATCAGGCAATGATAGTGTCAACTCTATGATAGCTTACTGTAGGTATTTCTTTCATAAATATGCGCCAGTAAGCAGATAAATGTTGGAAACATGGTATTTTTCATGCTGAGTCAATCATTCAAGATGCATGAACATTGCTGTATTAGATATATATACATGGAATTGATACCACAAATAAATTAATGGTACGTGTTAGGACAGGCTTATAAGCTTGTTTATCACAAGTCACAATGCGCATAACAAACTAATTAGCAAAACAACCAATAACAGGGTATACTGTGTTTATTTTAATTGAACTTAAATTTCAGACTTTTATCTTTCCTTTTAATGGGACAGATTACTGGTACACAAGATGTCGGGCCTCCTGAATGCGGGCAGCATCTACTATGACTGTTCTTTTTCTAAGTTGAACTTCCTCCATCCAAACATCACCAAATTTGATCAAAATGGTAATGGGCATAATTTCTAGACCCAATTCAAGCAAAATCGCCCCTGGCACTCTTGTATTATGTTCCTTGATTCAGCAAAAAATAATAATGAAATAACAGTTCCAATCCAGTCTTCCTCAGACAATTCTGATGGGTATATTTTTAGACAGTTTAGTCTTGTTCAGAATTAAGAAATAACCAAACTGAAGCAAGCATAGTTTAATTTTTAAGCAAAAGGAACGGCACAGTATATGCCTATATGATATATCTAATGGCACTGTGAGCGTTGTATCCTTTCAAAATATTGCCCAAAAGCCATACATATGTATTATCTGAAAAATATAAAATGTTGTCAATCTTGAAGTGGCCTCACTGAATTGCCAAAGTGACTGACAGGAATCTTGTAAGTAAATGTATGAGAAGTTGGTTCCTTTAAGCATGCAGCTCCTACAACAACATTTTGAGTTATTTGATTTACATGTACAGTGATCCCAAACTAAAAATACTTACACTTAAAAACATATAAATACAGTAGCACTGAAGGAAACATCTATTACTCACACCTGTTTCACACTTCATATGAGAAAATTGCGAATCATTATAAAATTAGAGAGCACCCGTTTTTTACAAGTGGGTAACATGGTAATTCTGGTAAGGCCAACAGATCACCCAACTGAAATGCTATCAAAGAACAACAGTAAACTGAATGCAGACAATACTAAAACTGGATCATACTAATTGTAAATCAGATTATAAATAACAAAACAACCCTTATAGATCTAATGTTTACATGAACCAACACCTACAATGTTACGCAGTAAACTATGCAGTGTCACTTGCCACCTAAAATGACCTTACATGCTTCATCTTCTGGGTGATACTAACACAGAGTTTTTCAATAAAGATACAACTATGAACTGAAAATATGCATCAGATTTTATCCTATTGTGAGTTCTATGCTATTTTCTATGCTTCACTGGTTAACAACGGAATGTGTACCACATGTGGATGTTATTTACATTGACTATAAGGTGGTGTAGCATTTCTGAATTCAGGCTAGTAATTATATTATAATATTTAAAAGTATAAAACTGTGTTCAGCATGCATGTCACAAAAGAAAGACCCCAACTTCCTAGGTGTGTCCACATCAGAGAGATGTAGGGTATAGTAGCACTACCAGCACCATGTATATCATGTAATGTAACATTAAATTTTGTTATAGTATTAAGAATGTTCTTTCTTCATCTGTCTCAAGATCGGATTTACTTAACCCTCTGCCCCATAATACTGCATTTCTATGCATCTGAAGCAGACAACTTTTGAAAACATTGTGGTAAAAGAAGCCATTGCTTGTAAAGAGTAATGGCTTCTTTTGCCACAATGTTTTCCACTCTGTCAGAGAGTAATAACCCAATTTTCTTAAATGAATTGATGTTTTGTATATTTGCATTGAATTTGGAAGGGTCCAAAATATGCTTATGAGGCAAAGGGTTAAACAGCCTTTTAGTTTCTTTAATTAAAGGAGTCTCGTACCTTGTTCAACAAATTGTTTGATATTTTGTTTGAAAGATCACGGTTACATGAAACCTGAATCTAGAACTCTGATACTACCTTAGTTTGTTGAATCAACTGATTACCATATTTAACTACCATCATTTAAATGATGTAACAATACTTGACAATAACCTAATAGAAGACTTGTGACCTCGTCTGGTGGAACTCTCACTTGTTAATGTACATAAAGGACCATTTAGCTCCAGCCATTACTGTAAGATATCATTTTTAGATATAAGCTAAGTTGATGACAAATGAAATCTTTTGACAGGAGAGACTGTACATGAAACATTTTATTGACTAATTATATCACACACTAGGCAATATCTATCCTACTTTCTAAAGAAAAAGAGCAACAGCGTTAACAATAAAATTTTGTTTTATTTATACTGCAATGATAACATGTTTCCATGGATCTAATGTGTTTAATTATGGACTATAGACTTCATCTGTTGCTGCTTTTTCTTTCAAGTGATTTACTACAAAATGACATCAGATAAACTTATACTTGACAAACATCACTATGGAGTTCACATAATGTTGTTTTTGTTGTTAAGTCACTAAACTAGAGCCCCAGTAAACAAACGTTTTGATAAACTCTTATATCTCATGAATACTCATGCTTGCCTCAAACTGAGTTTTCAACAAAATGGTAACCGTCCAAATTTCAGCATACAGACGTATTAATATGTATTGTCAAGTTGTACTCTGATGATGTACATGTTCATCAAGATGTTTCGTTTTAGGAACTTATCCATGTCAGACTTCTATTAATTTTATCACCCAACCACTGACATGTAAAGTGATAATGCAGCCAACGTTTTTATTTATGATTCTACATAATTTTTTTATAGACGAACCATGATAACAATAAATGCAGTATTATCCTTATCTTATGTTTTCAGATACAGTGGCTGGTTAAATACAATAATAATATAATATTTAATATCGGACACGCCATGTTTATATTAACTAAATAAACGAACAACCTTCCAGTTAACATAGACTTTCGCCTGTTTCCAAACAAACTCTAACTTTCGATCAATACAGAAACGCTCAACTTGTTTACATTGCTACTTAAATTAACTTACAATCTTACTTACCGTAAGACCTTAAGTATTTTATTTTTAGAGGTCAGTTTACTGATTAACCGATAAATTTGGTTCTTTAAATACTGTCCCACAACTTTTACGCTGCATTTTTACAGTGCAGATTTGATGTTAAAACATTGTGTTTTTATCGTTTTTTTATCTCTATAGAAGACTAATTGATCAATGCGTACATTGGTGAACGATTAGATTTTTGAATGAAACGAATACGAGCTCATCTGAAGTAGAAGCAGTCAATGTATTAAACAAGAGAAAAGTTCTCGGTTTGTTTAACTAGTGTTAACACATGGGAATATATGACTTTTCACGTATTCAATTGGCAAGTGTTAATTCCAAATACCATAGTGTATTGAAGAAGCTCGCTGCTTTTACGTTCCGCTAAAGTTGGTTGAATTTATACTTGGGATTAGAATAAAAAGGGAAACATTATACTGTTAAGTCATAGAAGAGTTTGGAAAACGGCCAGCCTTAAGTAAGTTTAGCAACGGCTAATAAACCCACAAACAAGGTAATTATGTCTTTTATTTACATTTTTATTTTTTATGAACAGTGACTAATTAATGTCCAAAATGGTGTTACTGTATTAATTAAACATACGCTTATGTAGTTGATTAAAACGTATTTTAGTTCCGTTTCTGTCATTCAATAAGTTATTATTCATTCCTTCAATATCTAGATTACGAGAGCCTTGTATATTTGAAGTACATTTGGTGCAGGAAAAAAGTTAAAGAACTTTAGCAGATATGCTAAGAATTGGTGACAACAGTTTCATTCCTAAATCACAAAACTGGAAGTTTTTGATACTCGTATGTAAAATAATGAATTTCGTCGCTGCTACCTATAAAATATAATCAGTCATTGGATTCATTTGATTGTCTTAACGTAGCAATATGTATTTGACTCTCAGAGAGGGTCAAGGGTATTTTGTACACGATCGAATTTATAATGTTACTTTTGGTTAGTTGATACCAGTCAGAAAACTTGGGTTGCTAAGCTACACAAATCACATTATATTTTACATTTACAAGTTTGTCTTTTAATACAACTAAGTTTATTGGAATGGATAAATTATGAATACAACCATTGATTTGAGTACATTAAAATCGTTTCATTGATTGTCCACAGTATAGTGAGTGGTTGTAGTATATTGATTAAAAATATTTATATCTATTGCCGTCTATTTAACATTAACTAGAGTGAATGTTTTCATATTTAAATTTTGAGCTGATAATCTAAATACATATTAAAGTAGATACGACAGTTTGATAAGGGATGATTTAATCGACGAACGACGAAATCAGAAATTATCGCACTGAGTTTTAGAAATACGCGTATTTTATAAAATGTAATTGAGCTCATAATTATTTGATAAATGTCGCTATTTGGGCAAATTCCATTGTTCAGAGCTCAACAACCGAGTAACAAGTTAATTCTAAGTGCACATAGTTGAATGGTATGGATTCAAGTTGGAGAATGTTACCATAATTACAAACTTGTAATGGGTGATAGAATTGAATGTTTTGCCTTTTTTATAAAAATGGAAAGGGTAATTATCTAAAGATATCCAAATAACTCGAAATATGTTTATCACTAGTTACATTTTGACGTAATTGAAGAGATTATGACCTTGTAATAAAATCATCGAGACAAACATGTATCTGGTACAAATACTCAATGTTTTCATTTTATCGGATTTTGTTTAAATATTGAAAAATTCAATGTAGCAAAAGTTGGTTGATAAAGTTAAAATGAAATTCCCCCTGTTTACGTACATTGTTGATTATTGCTATGTTTGAACGTCGATTAGGGACAACCCCTATTGAAGGATTTATTGACGCAGTTTGATTTTCAATCAATCTTCTGGTAGATTTACACTGAATTCATTCACTATAAGCTATATAACATTTTACGTCTACTTCGGTAAACTTTCATTTATTACAAACGTGAACAAATTTTAAATCAGTTCGCTTGTTTCATATCGTTTTCAAACCGATTTATTGTATATTGAATCATTACTATCTAGTACACCATATCATAAGGTTTTATTTACAATTTGGAAAAAGTTAAGAATCAGTACTTATTATGAACTAATTATGAACTGGAAAACCACACGAATCACTTTGAAACTACCGAGATGAATTCATGACCAGTGGATTCCAATTGCCAATCAAGTCGCTCCATGTACATAAATCTTTTAAATCGATTGTCCTGTTAATTCCATGAATCTTCACTTACGCGTACATTAATACAATGTGATATGTTCTGATTGGTGGAAATTATAACGTTAACGTGTATGTTCAATTTGCATGTTCTGTTGATTCTATTCACAAACTACGTCATGTCCTTCGTTAAACAAAATAACTAGATTTATAATTTGTTTCCAAATGTTCTAACCTTCTAGTAAAATATCACCCAAATTGATGTTTAGGAGAATTATTAATGAAACACTTGGTGCGTCACTGACAAAGTTGTTTTTCAGGAAGGGACGTAAATGACGTTGATGAAGTAATGATGTTTTGTTACATATTTGTTGACTTTGGAGATTTGTAATATAGAAGGTTTATTCAAGCTAACTAATCATTCTAGTCTCTCAGTATAGTTTGTGTTTAGGCCTATAATTATGATGATCATCCTTTATTTCAAATTTCACAATAAACGCATGTAAACATGGTTTATTGTATTTACAAATTATATTTAACATTGAGTAGAATTTCAAAGTGAACTTAATTTTCACGATTCAGACATATTGAATATTGATCAATCTCAAGCTCACTACTGAAGCCAATCTTGCTTTGTTGTAAACTTCTAAAATTTTAGCCCTTTTGTTGTTTGCAATAATATAACTCGACAGTGGGTGGAGTGATATGGATCAACAGTACACTAAAATATAAGCTCCGCGACAAGCGGCTTGTTAATCAGTGATAACACCCACTGTGAGGTAATACATGTTCAAAACTTCAAATGCAATTTTCTCAAAATGGGAAAAATGACATATGCGTTTGTAGAAATAACCCGACGAATTAATTAGAAACTACCGTTTGGTATATTTTATGTTTCATAAATCTGTTTACAATTTTAGACAATTACACATCGCCAGTTTCACTGATATATTCGTTCAATACATTCTCCCTTATCAGTGTACCTTAAATATCCGAATTATTGGTATTTATTACATATCGGAACGCAGTGACCATTATATGTAATCAATATGTAATGTTAGACGCTTGGCAAACACTTTTACCTCCATTATATACTGATAGCATTGTTACCCAACCACATAGAAACCAATGACCTGTCGTGGCTTCATATTGGTGTCCATTCATTCATGCAATTTGTATTGTTATGATGAATGGGCGTGTTATCAGTTGTCATATACCCAGGTTTGTTTGATTTATCACGAACATTTAAATTCTTGTGTTTTAGATGAGCCGAATTAATAATGTATAAACGCGTTATCAGTCCAAAAATCCTGGTAATAAAAACAGCCCTACTTAAATAAGACTCCAGGATCTATAGCAACATATCGATTATTTAATTTGCAATTCCCACTGATAGGACATCTCGCTTTTGTAAGTGTAATGTTGTCACTCACTGTATCATGTTAATAAATTCGTAATTTTATGAATCTTTTTTGGTCCTCTAGTAGTATAAATGAGTCAGTACCTACGCACGTGTAGAGTCATGCGCAATCAATCACCGTTTTTAATTTGTTAGTCTATAAAAATACTCTATCAAATACAGCATAAAGCCAATGATGTACTTGTTTCTTTCAGATGGAGCCGAGAAATCCATACGCTAAATCTATACAATACCAGTCTGATAAGAGAAACTTTAATACCACGTATGGTTTATCATACCAAGATTTGCCAACTTGGTATCACTCCCCGACTTACGATAAGTTTCGTGAAGCGAAACTCCCAGTAGACAAAATTGCTCATTTCCCATATGATCGCTCCCCATACCCAATGGCACGTGATAATTATCCACTTGTCAACAAGAAGCCGTACAAACTAGAGTCATTTGATGAATTCGAGTATGAGCGGATGGCCAAGGCCCGGGAAGAAAGAAGTCGTTTTGATGACGAGGCTTTAAGAAAGGGCCAGTATGAAGTATGTTTTCTGGAAAAAAAACTTATGACCACTAACGATCGCTAATTTGTTCCTATAAAGATATCACGAATTTAACTTCACTGTGGTAGTTTGCATCGTATTTTCTAAAAGTTGTTTTTCTCAGCACTTAAATCACACACTCTTCTTTTATAGCTATAACTTAGGGGATTTCATTATGCGTTCGAACCATTTTACAAAGGAGGGTTCAAGAGTACCTAGATTTTTCCGTAAGTGCAAGTACCAACCAATTGCTGACTAAAAAGTCACCTCTTTGTGATTACAGGAACCTATGCCATCAAACCGACATGGAGGGCGGTATGGTGAACTTGAAAGATATGAAACAGCACGTAACCATATGGAACGTGAACAAGGTGGACATGGAGAACAACGTCGTGAAGGGAATGCCAAGTTTATGAAGTCACAGTATGACGATCTGGTTGCCGCAGGACATGAGAATGAACACGATGATCTAAGACCAGCTGTATGCAATAAATGTTTCAAAGAGAATGTCGTACGTATATTTGAATAAAACATTTGCTGACAGTAATAAACTTTTATTGTTCAACCTGCGGTCCAGGAGTCCTTGTTATGTTGCATAATCTTACACTTTTTGAATTTGAAATGTTTGATATCGTTTTATATAATATCTATGTCATTTTATTGTCGGAGGAACCATTTATACAACTATTTAATAAAATAAAAAAGGTTGTCATGATTAATAGAGAGAAAGCTGCATGGCACTATAGACCAGGTGTGCCAAGGCTTGTACAAATATAAACAGATATTAGGTTTCAGACTCTAGTCGAACAGTTTTATACAGGAGCAGTTTTGTTTTATGTCTGATAGGACAAATACCTTATGTAGTCATGAAGGCAACCTGTCCATTTAACACCAAACATGAAAAGATATACGACGAATTAAACAAACCCGTTACTCACACACCGTACATAAACTTGTATCGTTATAAAACTGGTCATTTTGTTATACAATATATACATAGAGAACCTAGCTTTGTAGGTTTTTTATCTTTTGTGTCTGCTTATAAGTAATTAAAATAACCATCTGTAGTGTGTCTGTCACATGATCGAAAAAATCATAGCAGTCTCTCTCTTACCGTGCTCATGTATTTTATTACATGAAAAGTTTTACCGAACATGTTAATACGTGTGTGTTCATCCGTTTTAATGCGTGACTTCTATTTTTTCACTTGTTTCAGTGCATGTATAGACTTGGTTGTCAGCACCAGTATTGTGATGAATGCATGGGGAAAATGGACAGCTCTGATAATCCATTCAGGGATGCCATCCGCATGCACTATTGTTGTGATTTATGTAGAAAATGGACCGCGGAGACAAAACTTATTAGAACGGATCCCTACGGCCGAAGACTGGTAAGTTGTGCCTTAATACGTTACATTAATCACCACAACAGAATGATCTTCTTTTTGTGAAATTCATTTATGTGCCTAAACCTCCGCAATTTAATGAAAATACGAACGGAAGTACTATCCACGAAAGCAGTCTGTCTTTCTTTAAATAAAACTTTAATATTGATTGTTATTGTACTCCCTGAGTAACTAATTTCATATTATTATTGTATATTTTATATCTTATCTTTAAATCGGCCATGATCTATTCATATAAAGTTTTTGTACTGATTAGTTTTTTGTGTGCTAGAGACATATTCGTGATACATGATTGACAAGTAACGATTACTAAATTTGTATCATATTGAATTGTTTCCTTTTTGTTTTTCTCTCTTTCTCTCTCTCATGTATTGTGATCTAACATGTGAGGACTAATTTAATTATAATAAGGGAATGTTTATATGTTCTCTATTACCCAGACGGTAAGACCCAGCAGTCGTTAACTGCACGTAAAATTCTACGCACGGTAAGTACTTGGCACCAGAATTTGTTACCGGGTGTACAGGAGAACTTCGCGACATTATTGTTGTCGTGTAGATTTAAACTAAATAGATGTAAATACGGATTTTAAATAGTTCAGTTTTTCTAATAGTTGCATGATAATTGTAAAGTTAATGCTAGTATAGCTATAAGAATCAGATGTAATTTATCTACTTTGTTTGCAAGTATTAATCAGTCTAAGCAAAGCGAATAGAAAATAATTCATGAAATGTGTCCACGTGCCAAGTGGTAATCAGACCAGGCGCGGTATCAGAGGTAATTAGTAAGTGATTTGGTTGTCAAAAATACCAGATGTTTTTGGTGCTAAGTGGTAACTTAAAAAAGTGATATTTGCTTCAAATGGCACGAGCTGTTTGGTGTCAACTGATAACATGCACTGCTTATGGTGTCAAATGACATGGTTCTCGCTTGTTCCAAGCGTTAATTGACACATTGTTGTCGGTGTCAACTGGATATGTGCACGACTTAGTGTCTCATATTCCACAAAAGGATTGTTACACGTCTGTCTTTCTATTCGAAATTGATTTGTCTGTCTTTTTATCCTTGAAACACAAGAATTAATTTTACTTTGAATATACGAACATTTTGTTCATGGTTACTGTCTATATACAGTATTACACGTTTCTGTACTCTGTTAAATTCAGATAAAAAGGAACAATTATTGGTTTACTGTGCATCAAAATGTCTTAACAAAAATGATTTAAACTGTGCATATAATACGTGAGGATCTTACGCTGTGAACTCATTATGTCTCTTAAACCTTTCTGTCAAGTACAAATAGAAATGCTAGAGCTACTGATACATAAGGATTCATTCCACCCTGATGTCACATGTAAATAGTTTTGTTTGAATGTTTACCTTTTGATAAGCCTTTGATTTCGGCAAAGTTTAACCTATTTATTTAATTCTACTTTTTTTTAAAATGCTTAACATTCATTAATACAAAATCTAAGTGTATCTTTTCTTCCAACTAATGTATATGTAAGTGTTAGTTTTTGTACAAAAGGAGGTTCGACAGTTTACAATCAGCAACCAACTGTCAACTTTTCAAATAGTTACAAATTTATACTACGCAAATGATTAGACGGGTGATAAAACGTTTTTTTTAAACTTGCTCATTCTAATATATTTGATTGTAACGCGTTGTATTTTTATTTTTTGTTTATAGAAAGCAGTACAATGTCAATGTCCTGTTTTCATATTTTCAGATGAAGTTTCATGACGTCGGCTACTTTAAGACTTCCTCAATGAGATGCTTTGACGTGCTGTACAATGTGGATGCGTGATTTCTTCTGTATGATATACATATATTATCTGAATATCTGTAGACTGTTGAACATGAACCATTTTATTTCAATCCTGAACATTTCCATATGTACCTTGTTTTGAATAGATAAGTTACAGATTTAAGGGAGACAATCTAGTCTACTCGAAAGACGTAAATCAACAGACTTAACATTTTTATCCGAAACGACTAAAAAGTTGACACAAACGGGTGCCCTACATTTGATCGTAAATGAGTATTTTTTAATAGATTATCTTATTAAAATATTTCCTCATCACATTCATTTATAAGTTTTACACATACTGCTGAATAGAGCATTAAATATGATTGTAGATATACCATTGTTACAGAATGGTTCTGTGCGTTCACAGTTGGTTACTGGTTGTGTTTATCCTACGTGTGTTAGAAAAGAAGTTTATCTATTGTTTTAATAGCGTATTCTTGTTTAAAATCATTTTAATAGTTTTGTTGTCTGTATATATTTACACACATTGGGTAGATCGTCTGTTATACATAAATGTACTTTAAAGCATATTTTTATTTGTTTGTTCATTCGTTCTATAATCATTGGACAATATATGTGTATGTATGTTTTACTATTTTGAATAACCACACATGTAGATAATAAACTTTCCATTAACTGTGAATTATTTGTTACGGAACATGTGCATTTTTGTAGTATATTTATATCACCTAGTCTTGTAAGCCCTGTATAAAAGAATCACTTATTATATATTTCCACGTCCCCAGAACTATGTCCTATAATGTCAGACACCGGACAAAAAAGGAGTCCGTAATCAGTGCTAATCGTTATAAAAAAGCCGAGAACTCTTGACAAACACACTGGAATGTTGTGAGCCGGAATCCAACCGTCGACCTTGCGTTACAGGTCGGCTGTTAACAGACCAAGCCAGAATGGAACGAAATCAGTCATTTTGGTCTCTATAAGAAATACAAATGTTTACAGAACTTAGATTGGGAATTATCAAATCGTGAGAATCTTTGATAAATATATATATATATATATATATATATATATATATATATGAAAAAGTGATGGCCGAAAGATAACAGAAAATGGGGCAATTTTGACCAAAAGGGTTAAAGCAAACAATGGCATGTAACAGCAGGTATGACCATTTATTGAGTTTAGCACTACAGTGAATTTGTCTGCAGAATATACTTCTATGCCTGAATGAGCGGTTGACGAAGTTCGTTGACACCTAGAGTGACACCTCACTCGTCTGCAGAGAACATACCAAACGTACTCAATTTTGTGTTCATACCAGTCGTCAATGAAACCAATACCATTTGTTAAGATGACTGTCCAAATAATGACAGAACCCGCAATCACGACACGATTTCGTCCAAGGAAACACCAGTAAGTATAGTGCTCATTTCCCTACGGTAGACCCTGTTATAACCACAATATTAGCAAAATCTGGATTCATGCGAAAAAAAGAACGGCATTGCAGCGTCATCATGTGTAACAAGATTATACACATGTCCAATTAAGATGATTTACATGATGACATTGCGTTAAAATGCGTCTAATGTAAGAATTTTATCCTTGTGAACCGTTCTTTCGTCGACAAATATGAACAGTTTGTCCACTGTTTCGGTTATTATGAAGCCCGGGTGTGCTAGCATTAGTAGCAATGGCAGTTTGCGCAAGTCCGGCCGTTCGAAGGCATTCAATAACTAATTTTAAAGCGTTTTCGCTCACTTGAAAACAATGTCAGTGGACAAAATAAAAGACCGGATAATACACAAGACATGTAGAACAATGTACAAGTACAAATAGAGAAAGTTGAGAATTGATTGTTTGAAACAAACCAAGAAAGTAATGAATCTACATTTGTATACAGACATTGGATAAACCAAGGCATTTACATTAATGTTATGTACAGTCCCTGAATACCACAAGCCTGCTCTGCTGCTAATTAATTAAAATACAGTGTACATTGTATACATGAATATAAAAGAAATAAATAAAGAAATAAGTAAAATTAACATCTATATCGAGCGTACTGAATGAGCACGTAAGTGAAAGATTGATTCCTGACCGATGGTACATTGGTATAAACAAGAAATTACTTTAAAAAAGACAAACGGCGTAGAAATGAAAAAGGAAATTTTATTCTTTGATGTCATTTGCACTGTTTAAACTAAAAGTAGTTGATTTAAATCAACGTTGTTCTTCTTTCTTGTCTTTATGAAATTCCTGACGATATGCATAATTAGGTCACAAAGCGCGTTGTTGACATTTACAATCGACCGCAATGCAATGAATGAAGCATCTTAAAATACTACACAAAAAGTAGTTCTGCAAACAGTTGCATCATTTCTTACTTGTATATCCCAACCGCATGCCATACATATTATTGCGAAAAATGACACTTCAATATTGGAAGGTTAATGTACTAAATATTCTTAAAAATCAATAGTTAATATGCATTTTAATGCGGATTAATTAATTTATGCGTGACTATAATTCTGAAAGAAAATGCGTAACATCCGGAACCTGGGCATGCTCATTTATGGCGTTGGGTTTTCCCATTTGTACAAAATAATTATTTTATTCTGGGAACGAATATCAAATGCTGTTAACGACACAAGACACAATGTGAAACTGAATTTATATCAAAGATCAATTGTAAAACATTCGTCAAAACATGACTGATTGTGTAAAACTATTCCTAAGAATAAAGTTTCGTCCATTTTTACTGTACGAATTTTACTTTACTTTACTTTACTTTACTTTACTTTACTTTACGAACAGAAAAAGTAAAAGAAAAAAACAATTGCAGACCCACTATAAGTGTGGTCTTAATTTTTTTTCACGTTTGTAGATTTTACGCAATAGAAGGAAGGATTTCCTTTGACTAATCAACACGTCATTTTGCTTCAGTCAAGCATAAATTAAATAGAAAAAGGGAAAATGGGACGAGACAGAGCTATGGTTCTTTGTAACTGCATGTGTTCTTCGACCCGTGTATGAAGAACCATATTAATTCCGGAAATAGTCTTTGAGATATGCTCTAGACAAGCATAATTTCAACATAAAAACGGAGATAATTATAACTGAGGCAAGGCAGAGTTATGGTTCTTGGTCACTAATGTTTTACCATGATGTTAAGTATAAACTAAATCCCTCAAGTACTTTCTGACTTGTGAAGGACAGACGCCAAATCTATGTCCCCCGGTCTTCGACAGGCGACACTTTAACCATTTGAGACTCTGAAAATAGGAGAAATCCCAAGGTGATCTCTATTAAACTGAAACACTTTACAAATGCTTACACCCACATCAAGAGCAACACAAAATGTAAATATTTTTTTTATTTAAGGGGACTATTCACAAAAACTAACAAAATCATGTGTGAGTTTTGAAGCTAATACATCATTGCATACAAAGTTTGTCTGTATGTTGGTTATGAAATTTCGCGCTCTCATTATCTAGGTCCGACTGGGTCAGAAACTGAAACAGCAATCAAAGTATCTGGCTCATTTTGGATTGGAAGTGGATTGTCCTAAAATGAAATAATATTAAGATCTTAATGCATAATAACATTAAATAAGTAAACGTGATTATTTCAAAATCTTAATCACTATTCAAGAAATGTTTACCCCCTGTCTTTAAAGTAGAAATAAAATTGTAAACTAGGAAAAATATTAGATCAAACGCAATAATCAGTATGAAGATAAATTGAACATGCAAATTTAAATCTTGAACTTTTGAAAAGGAATAATAATTATTACATTTATGGGTTAGGAATCTGATGAACCAATGTCTGTGTTCTGGAGAGAAAGAAGAGCATCAGTAATATCAGATAACTCGTGTTCGGAAACATCTTGCTGAGATTTGCCAGTCTTCAAACAGTTGCTTTTTTGATACTGGTGGTGCTCTTAGTGTAGGTGCTTTCCTTTTCCACGAAAAGTTCTCTCTCTGTCACTGAAATTAATCATGAAGGTCTGAAGACATTATTAGCAAATATATCAATCTATATCTCAGAGGAAGTATCATACAAGATGTTGTAATTTCTGATGATGTGCAAAATATAAGCATCTTTCTGATTTAAAATTCAGCTGTAAGATAAAACATTGTAATGCAAATATTGTAAGAAAAACTGTGCATCTTACAAATATCAAAGTCAGTTATTGACTTATTAACTGACAAGCAATGACATTCAGAGTTGTCGTTCGTTATCCCTTACAGTCATACATGTACATCTCTATCAACATCGCATCTTTTTACAAAATTATTGTAAAACAAGAAATAAAACCACAAATGGTACAAAATTTACAAGTAAGTGAAGCAATTTCTTTGCACAATACATTCGAGACAAAAGAGATTATAATTTACAAGAAAATCGGAGGAAATATTTTATTTGCCAAGCGCACTATTTCCCGATGGAGCGCTAGTGTTTACTTTCGGTAATTAGGTCACAAAGTTAAATCGCTTAAATGGAAATGAACCGCAAAAATCTGAGGTGATCGTGTGAAACTATGACAATAAATGCACATTTAGTGAAAACAAATACGTGATTTTGAGCATCTGATGGAAACTAAAAGAGGCTCGGACGCGTGTTTTTGAACTACTTTCCAGACGTTGGCAGAGAGGTACGTGATGGATAACGAACGACAACTCTGGATAGAGATTGGTATCCAATGTTGACATTTCTTTTGTTGACGTTTGGGTTTAGGTAATGGAATCCATGACACGTTCTTAATATTTTCCCGGTCCCCGTACCGTGAGTCATTGTTACACAGACGGTAACAACAATGGCTAGTAGCCCCAGTTGATTTTCTTTGTTCATTTTCGAAATTTTCTTTCATGTCCTCCATGATTTTCAATCAAATTGACGACAGCATTTGTCCGACCTTTTCTGCTAGCCGCCGATTTGCTTACCAGCATTACCATTTTTAGTAACGAATCGTTATCACCGACTAGTCATATAGTTTACTGAATGAAACTTTAGTGCAGATGAACAGTGAATTATTAAACTTGTTATTTTCACATTTTGAATTGCCAAAAATTGAAATAATGCACTATGCTTTCAAAATCAACGGAATCCTGCAATATATATATATCAAAACTGCAATGTAGACTTATACAACCAGTGGTACTATTTTTTCAAAACGATTGTATAGAAAAATGGCGGTCACGCGATTGTAAGTAGAAAATCTGGTTTGTACCTTTAGAGGCTTTCGCTACTAAAAAATCAATGTCGATCGAAGGGGCACAATTCTCTAGCTTGATTGAAATTAAACTGGATTAATCTCCCTTATCTGATTGTTTTTGTTCAAGCGTGGTATACTCAACATACAATCATGGTATATTCAACTATTGATTATTGTACGAAAAAAAAAATATAAAAACTAATGTCAGGTTTTCCTTGAAAATTTATAATTATGTTTCGTTTTGAAAATAATGTATCGTAGAATGAAGAAAATATTATTTACTAGTAGCTAACTTTAAATACAGAAACGTAAAAAGTTGAAGTAAGCATATTTAAGATTAAGATCAATAAGTGTATAAAATCACAGTTTTTTCTTAACATACATAAGATATAACATACAGGACAATTAATATAGTTATCGTAAAAATCTCATTTATGTGCGTTTAACAGCTTACAAAATGCTAACAAATGCTAGGTGTATTTGCCTATTCAGAAGATTAAATATGTACACAGCTTAAACTTCGTGATATACGCGTATTGTATTCGTTCTTATTTCTTTAAGTAAACTAAAATCTATTATACATGTATATACGCGCTGTGTATACGGCCCAAGTTGTGCGTTTAACACTTCTTTTCTTGTGAAAAACTAATCAAAGTTTAACTACACAGAATAATTAGTCGACCTTGTACAGACGACCGTTAAAGTGATTCTATTGATTGTACGGATCGATATAATGTATTAATACCCCAAACAGTAGCACAGAAATGCGTTCAATGTCGCCTGGCGTAAACACGCAATGTTCAACCTGTTCACGGTTAAATGAGAACATGTGTTGACTGGTAGACTTAAGCTTTAGGGAGAGAAACAGTTTGCATTATTTATCATAAACTCTTCAGCATGTTTGGATATTTGATTTGATTTCTTGTGTAACTGTTGGGACATTCTGGTATACACCTGGATAGGATTACGTGTCAACATAAAAACGGGTTGTGAACTTAAAAATATCGCTATCAACAAACTGATGCCAAGGATAGGAATACATGCATTTAAATGAATCAATTAATTGAATTAATCGGAAACGAAGATAACAAATAACTGGAACAGGAACGGATAAAGGATCCTGGTAAAAAAATGGCATCTACCTTCAAAACAAGATGGAACTTTCAGGTTTTATTGATTATTCTGACTGCTGTAGTCGTGTCCTACACACTAGTTCGTACTGGAGTAATAGGTATGTATGAGTTGTTGTTTTGTTCATGATCAAGTCTCTACCAGCTTAAGACGTAGAGTGGTTACTAAATCAACTGTTTATTTAAAAACATCAACTTTTAATGAGATTTCATCGAAATGAGTATGGTGTCTATATTACGTACATACCACATAGATGTAATATCTGTATATACATACATACCACATAGATGTAATATCTGTATATACATACATACCACATATACTGAACAAAAAAAAGAAACTTCCGATTTCTATACATATTTTAACGTAATGAAAAGAAATCAACATGTCCAATGCCCTACATATATTCGGGCGAACGATTATATGTCAAATAACACCCATTATTGTACGCATTACACACAAAAAATGTTAAACTCGATTTCTCGTGTATGTACGGATTAGTATAAACCGTGTTTATAAAATCAAACCTGTCAGTCTGATTTTATGGATTTTGTTGTCAACAAGAAAAAGACAGTGAAAAAAAAAAGGAATTTTATTAAGTTTTCTTTCTTTTTGATATGTATAGAATTGCATCAGATTTACATGAACGTGCCATTAGAATGCTGGTATGACAACGAATGAGGTTGCTAGGGTTGTATGCAGCTCTAGCCGTTCTTTTCGAAACCTTAGGCAACGTTTCCAAGCCGTACGGAAGATTTACCACGTAAACGACACCTGATCAAAACCGCTATATTATAAAAACACATCTACGCAATCATTTTCAAAATGCCACTGCTGTTCACACCCCTGGTACACATAACAACCGAATATCTGTCCTAACTGTACGCAATCGTCTGCGCGAGGATGGTCTACGTGGACGTCGTCCGTACGTTCGCTGTGTGTCTTCACGTAAATCGTGTTAATTGGGCACATGCACACCATCGATGGACAAATAATATTGCATTCAATTGTGATTAGCCCGCCAAAAGCCAGACCTGAATCCCATCGAACACCAGCGCGTAAGACGCTATTCCACCATCGAACGTCAATGAACTAACACAAGCCTTAATCCAGGAGTAGAATAACACAGGCAGAAATCAACACACTTGTCGGTTTTATGCGCTAACGAGGGTCGGTCTAATTACCGCAGGACACCGCAGAACACCGCAGGACACCGCAGGACACATGTAAACTACCACAGGACACCTCAGAACGGCTTAAAACGGCATCAAACACACATATCAACCTATAAAATGTGTCATTTTTTTAATGTTATTGATAATGTTTCTGTAAATACGTTTGAAGCCATTCATATATACAGAGTTGTCGTTCGTTATATAGTAACGAGTTGTTCTTAATTGTGGAAGGATGGCAAATATTAAAAAGGCATTATAAAACAATATGATAAAATTATTTCTGAAAACATTATCAATAATATAATTATTATTTAAGATAAACAGAGGGCGTTCTACAAATCAGTTTAATCGGGGTTGGATATTGATGTGACGGTCAAAGGAATGTTGATTCAATTTAGCTTTGTACACATACCAGTCAGTACTTGATGCTCATGGTGGTCATACCCGGTATTAGTGTGTGATTTTGGTCTACGACCCTTACCATATTTAATCAACCATTTCGTAAGTTTTCCGTGAACGTAAAGTGATAAAAAAATTTACTCACAAATTTACATTGAAATACTCTTGGAATACAACTAAAATAATTTAACTCTTCTTTCCATATTCACGTATATCTGCCCTTAAACACAACGGAAGTTTCTTTTTTTGTTCAGTATAGATGACCTATACGTACATACAACAGGGGTTTAATATCTGCATATACATACATTTTTACATACCACATTCTCGTCATGCATAGAGAAGTTCTGATAGTCAATTATACATTCAAAATAAACATTCGTTCGTACCGTCCGTTTTTATTATCCTTGTAAATTTTCATATGAACCTTTATATAGATGTGTAGACACTCCCCTATATGAACCTTTATATAGATGTACATTCGCTCCGCTATAATTATGTACCTTTATATGGATGTATAAACACTCCACTATATGTACAGTCGACTCCCATTATCTCGATATCGTCGGGACCGTCAGAATTAAGTCGAGATATCGGTTTGTCGAGATATCAGTAGTTTGGGTATTTTTGTTGTTTTCCTAAAATTCAGCAATAGGATCATTCCTTTGTTTTTCTTGTAGCTAATATCCTCGCTGGTTGATTAAAAACGACTAACATTGAACATGGTATAAATATATTTCGGTATTTTGTTCCATGTGAGTTGTATTCATTATTTTTGGTCGTAAATACCTTATTGTTCCGGGATAGGCTTTCATATAGAACACTTAATGTAAAGGGGGGTTACTCTGCAGTGCTTGAACACCAGAAAAATTACACTTCGTGAGAACTGCAAATGGTTAAAAACAACTAAAACTGAAAACATGACACTTAGTCAATTTGATATTTTTATTTCAATATACATTTTAAAACGTAAAACAAGCACAATATTACAACTTTATATAGATAAATACACAGACAGTGACAATTCAGAAGCCATAATCGTTCTCTTTCTATTAGAGATATTAAAGAATGAAAATCAGAACTCTATATATACATCTGGTAAAATTGCTCAATTTTTGACACGAATTAAATGTCATTTTAATTGCATAAACACTTTTGTTTATTCGTCTTGGGTATGGAAACAAACAGAGTAATTAACGACACTCATTTATAGCGTCAGTTTGCGACACCAATTAGTAGAGAGTGATTATCGGAGCGTGGTGTTATTCACACCTCCCGCGGTCGCCACTGATAATTTCTCGAGTCGAGATAAACTGTTAAATCATATAGCAAATTAGAAGTTTGGGACTTAGATTTTCAAGTCGACATACCGGAATTGTCGTGATAAAAAGATCGACATAAACATCCATTTTTATTATAGATAAAGAAGGAATAATTTTGGGACCTAACAAATCTTGTCGAGATAACGGAAAATCGACATATGAGGAGTCTAGATAACGAGAGTCGACTGTACCTTTATATAGATGTATAGACGCTCCGCTGTATGTACCTTTCTAGCCGCGGCCGTGGTCCAGTGGTTAGTTCGCTGGACTTGTAACCGGGAGATCCGGGTTTGAATCCCAGTCGCGGCAGGTCATAGTTTTCTATGACAATTTGACAAAAATGTCGATTTTCCTCCACATGTGGAGAAGTTGCCGGCTCCTTATGGCAGGGTGAGTTAGCACTGGTTAGTGTACAGTCCAACCAGGTTTGGTGAACGTGTCGCTGTATATATAATAAAATTGTTGAAAACCGGCGTTAAACCCCAGTGACAATAAGGCACAGAATCAAAACAAAGCAAATAGACGCTCCACTCTATAAAATTTATATAGATGTATAGACACTCCACGATATGTACCTTTATATAGATGTATAAACACTCCACTATATGAAAATTTATATAAATGTATAGACACTCCACAATATGTACATTTATATAAATGTCTAAACACTCCACTATATGTACCTTTATATAGATGTATAAACACTACACTATTTGTACCTTTATATAAATGTATAAACACTCCACTATGATTATGTACCTTCATTTAGGTGTATAAACACTCCACTATTTGTACCTTTATATAGATGTATAAACACTCCACTATATGTACCTTTATATAGATGTATAAACACTCCACTATATGTACCTTTATATAGATGTATAAACACTCCACTGTATGCACCTTTATATAGATGTATAAACACTCCACTATATGTACCTTTATATAGATGTATAAACACTCCACTATGATTATGTACCTTTATTTAGATGTATAAACACTCCACTATTTGTACCTTTCTATAAATGTATAAACACTCCACTAAATATACCTTTATATAGATGTATAAACACTCCACTATTTGTACCTTTCTATAAATGTATAAACACTCCACTATGATTATGTACCTTTATTTAGATGTATAAACACTCCACTATGATTATGTACCTTTCTATAAATGTATAAACACTCCACTAAATATACCTTTATATAGATGTATACATGCTCCACTAGATGACTTTTTCTCTTTCAGGAGGTCGACAGTTATCAAGTTAGTGTGTTGTAGTTTGAATTTTGGTAAAATTCAAAGCAACAAATTTGATTGTATTTAAAAATCTCAGATTGAGCACAGGTTTAAATTCTTTCGAAGTAAATCAACGCCATAGGAGCATAACGTCCAGCAGTTACTTTGTTCTGTGAGCAATTATGTAAAAAGATCACTGATATTTTTCTCTGTGATTATCACCAACAATTCTAATTCCACATGTTCGTCAAGATATGTCATATAACTGATTTGCGTTATTTTCAGAAATTCAAAACATGCATTTTCAGAATTATTGTGATTAGTTGTAAAATGTAGGACACATTCAAAGTACGCGAACATATTACAAAGTGATAGATGAGAAATTAAATGATTTAGTTAACGGTAATATAATTTAGCCAACGAGTCAAAATGATCCGTTATTCGGGACAAAAGTTTTAACTAGATTAAAGAACTGTACAAATTTCTTGCTGCGCGTGTTTCATTTGGAAGATTCGATCATCCTTTTAACGGGAGCTTCGTTGCAAGAATTCAATGCATACCTGCACAATAAATGACTTACTGCTGTTTTTGTTTATGTAGCACCTGGTTCTCGAATAAAATGATAATGTCAACGAACGAGGTGTTGTAAATGTTATAAGACATTTCATAATCAAGCATCCTGTTTACATGTCTACAAAACAATAATCTTTTCAGAATTACCGGCTCCTCCAAAAGTAGAAGGTTCATGCCCATCATCAGCTTTGCTGTCATCAAGACCGGATGAAAACAGAAAAAAGATTGTAAACTATCCTATTGCTGATTCAGATCTTTTCTTGTCTCGTCTTGGTCTGCACGATGTAGACAATACAAAAACATTCGATGGAAATCCAGTCGTTGTAACAGCGTCTTCTTCGAACCATTTCTCGCTGGTGTACAGTATGGTTAAACGAATCAAAACATCGTTAATACCAAAACTAAAGTTGTACGTATATGACATTGGCCTGACGGACAAACAGAGGTCAATGGTAAGTTATTTGTATATTGTATGTCTTCAGCTTAATCTGTACACGTTCTTGTATGTTAGGTAACTTGTAAATTATACAGATGTTTATTTTAAAAACGTGAGTTAGATCTGTGACCTTTCTAGTAATATCGTCAGCTGAAGTAAAACTCACTTATATAAAATAATCAAACAACTAACACAATCAAACAGGATCACAAGTTATGTTGGAAGTATTCAAGCTGTACTTATAAAACATTGTATAGTTTTAAAATTCACGTTTGTTTATGTTTAGGTTTTGCCAAACTTCCGCTACTACTACATTTTTTGTGTCGTCACGAAATATCTTGTCATGAAAAAACTATTATCGTAAACAAGTATTCTTAACTTGATATTGGGCATCATGTCAGTAGTGAGATATTGCCGATTGTTACGCAAAGCCCCACCCAGAAGGGTCAAACATCAATTTGACCCTTCTCCCCCTCCCAGAAGGGCAAACTTCAACACTACACCTTCTCTGAGGTACAACCCCTCAATTTGTACCTTCTCTGAGGTACAAACTCACAATTCACACCACCCCCAAGGTACAAACTCCCGACACCACCCCCGAGGTACAATCCCCCAATTTGTACTATCCCCGAGGTACAACCCCTCAATTTGTACCATCTCTGAGGTACAAACTCACAATTCACACCACCCCCGAGGTACAATCCCCCAATTTGTACTATCCCCGAGGTACAAACCCTCAATTTATACCATCTCCCCAATTTGAACCTTCTCCCAGAAGGGCAACACCGCGCTCATCCTCAAAAATTTTCGAGCCTCCGCTTTCGAAAAATTATAAATACGAGGTTTTCCCCGTATTTATAAAAAAATCTTTTATCCGCCCGGTTTATACGAGATCCTCATTATCGATCCAGCTATTAAACGATGAGGGGTAGCCGTACCATTTTACCAACGATTTATTACCTTTACGGCGTATTATTTTTTCGATTCTAAATATTTCTTGATCGGTTTTCTGTAGTTCTTGTTCGTAAAACGTGCCTCGTATTTCTTCCCCATTGTAGTCCGCTATTTTATACGTCACTGGTGTAGTTTTTTGTACGGCAGTCACGATAAAGATTTCTTCAGTCCATCTCGGCGTATACCCTTTTTCGAACGTTTTCTTCTTCTTCGAGATTCTCACTTTATCACCCATGGAAAATCGCGGATTAAAAGTTTTTATTTTATAATGATCCGGGTAAAGATTTTGCCAAACTCTAATTTTATTTTTCTCTTTACTAGCTTCAACGGGCGTCATTTTTATCGACGAGTGTCTCGTATTATTGTATCGATCAACGAGTTCGTCCAACACGTCGATGTATACCCGCGTAGAATTTGCCGAAAAATATTTCCACATTTTCTCCTTCATCGTTCTATTCCACCTCTCCACCACGCTAGATTTTTCTTCGTTTTCGGTAGAATACAATTCCGTTAGACCCTGTACTTCTTTATTGTAAAATTCTTTACCTTTATCAACCCATATTTTTTGCGGTTTTCTTTCCTTAAATATTTTTCCCAAAGCGGTCGCTACCGATTTCCCAGTCTTATCTTTTAGCGGAATTAACCAACCGTATTTGGAAAAAATATCTATAACAGCAAGCAGGTACTTGATTCCCCGGTTAAATTTTGAGAATACCCGCATATCTACTAAATCCGCGGCCCATATTTCATCAATATTATTTACGCGTACGCGCCTTTTAGGAAATTTTTTAACGACGGGTTTGTGTAATTCTTCCGCTAAATTATCAGTCCATTTTAAACTTTTTTTTTTAATCCCATCCCGAATCTCATCTTGGTTCCGATAATTTTTCGCACGATAGACCGATCCGTCCTTTCTCTCAATGTCGGGTTATAAATCCCTTCCATCTCTTCCAACATGTCTTTATCGCAAACTTTATTTCTAGTCGCCGTATCTTTATTTTTCAGATAGCACACGTCGTGATGATACGCGGCTTTATCTATTCTATTTACGGGTAAACTCCACTTCTTCGGCGTAAAATCCGTATTCAACCTCTTGTTTAATTTCGTTCCCGGCCCCGTGAAATTATGACCGGGAAGGTGCATTTCGAAAGGCAAATTATTGATCGCTCTATTCAACAACGAACCTCCTTCGATTCTCGTAAATTGAGTTTTGGTCGTTCCGCAGACAACACACTTTCCCCTTTTCATAGGTCTGTTATTTTTAGTAATTACATTTTCCAACTTTTCCGTCTCGGTTTCTCTTTTACATTTAACGCAATACATTTTTATTTAACGACTCGTTCGATTTAAATAAAAATGGAAATTAGAGATTTATCCTGGACGAATAAAACTAAACGTTTCAATAGCCCCCTCTTACCGAAAAGTATTCGAGGAGTTATCGTCGGTAAATCCGGTTGCGGAAAAACGACTCTGTTGCTCAATTTACTACTCCAACCCGATTGGTTGGATTACGACAATCTCCGAGTTTTCGGAAAAAGTTTATTCCAACCCGAATACGCTTTAATCCACAAAGCTTTTAAAAAGAAATTGGACAAGAGCGAAATTTTGCGACTATTCAGTATGCGAGACAAGATCGTTTCTAGAGATATAACTCCTTCCCAATTTATCGAAGTGTTGACGCGGGATCAAGACCCTAAGCGGGAAGGACTCGTTTGCGAGTTTTTCGAACACGCTTCGGATGTTCCGGATCCGCGCGATTTAAATCCTTCGGATAAAAATTTAATGATTTTTGACGATCTACTCTTGGAAAAACAAAACAAGTGTGAATGTTATTACGTTCGAGGACGCCACAGCAACGTCGACTGTTTTTATCTCTCTCAAAATTATTTCAAATTACCCCGGCAGACGATTCGAGAAAACGCCAATTTTATCTGCCTCTTTCCCCAAGATTTGAAAAATATAAACCACATCTACAACGACCACGTGAGCCAAGACATGAGCAAAGATCAATTTAAGAAATTGTGCCGCGAAACTTGGGCGAAACCGTATAAATTCGTCGTCATCGACCTCTCTTCTAAAAAAGACGCTGGCAAATACAGGCGCGGTCTCGACGAATTCTATATCATTTAAAAACTATTTTCCCAATACGAAAAATATGGAAAACTTATTGCGCGATATCGCTAAAAACACGGCGCCAAAAAGTTCTTTTTCGATCGTCGTTTCCAACAATAAAACTAAATTTACGACAATGTTTCATCCGCCTCTAGAGCTCGATAGAGATAAACGATACGAAATTGCGCTCGTTAACCTCGAGACGTATTATTCTTTCCCCAATATTAGCTCCCATAATAACCATTTTCGCTATTCTCCCAACAACGGGAAAGATTGGGAATCGTTTCTCATTCCGGAAGGAAGTTACGATATCGTGGATATCGACCGCGCGATTCGGGAGAAAATGAAGGAAGCCAATTATCTCGATAAAATTTCCGTGACGGCGAATCCGAATACGTTGAAATCCAGAATCGATATCGCTAAAGATTTTATAGCCGATTTTCGCCACCCCAATTCTATCGGTAGAGTTTTCGGTTTTTCCTCCGCGTTGTACAGGAGCGGGCTTCACGAATCGGAAAACGTTGTCGACATTTTATCCATCAACACTATCAGAGTCAACGTAAATATAATTTCCGGAAGTTACGTCAACGGGCTCGTTCAAAATACGATTTACACCTTTTTCCCCAACGTGAGTCCCGGATACAAAATTGTGGAAACGCCGCGAAATTTAGTATATCTCCCGATTATTATATCGACGATAAACAATTTGGAAACGAGTCTCACGGATCAAAACGGAAACTTGTTAAATTTACGCGGAGAAAATATTACGATTCGTTTTCATATTAGGGAAATTTAAAGGTTTTTTAAAAAATTAAAAAATGTACGAACATATACGCGTAAATATTTCCGAAGGTCAAAAAGACAAAATTCTTCGAGCTGCTCAAAACGGCATGTCCACAACGATCCGCCTCGGCCGAGAAGATCTTACCGGAAACGATTTAATCGCCGTCACTCGCACTCAAGCGGCTAGGATCCGAAGAGCCGCTAGCGAAGGAGTCGGTTTAGATTTAAAAATGAGTAAAACCCAACTCGGATACAATTCGTCTATCGAGGGAGGTTTTCTACCCCTCTTGGCCGGTCTAGCCGCGCGCGCCCTCCCTATGATGGCTGGTAAAGTTTTACCCGCTTTGGGAATAGGCGCTTTATCCGGATTAGGGAGTACAGCCGTCAGCCAAGCTCTCGGTTCCGGTCTCTATCTGAAAAAAGGGGGTAATATTTGTCGAGTCGAAACTGACGGGAAAGGTTTATATTTGCAACCCGCTATGGGTAGGGGTTTAGAATCTGTCGGAGAAGGACTCTATCTGATGAAGGGAGGTCAGATTTATAGCGGAGCCGGAATTTTACTCGGCGCCAACAGCCCTTTTAAAAATATTCCCCTCCTCGGAATGTTTCTTTAAGTTAAACGATTTCATTTTTAGAAAAAATGGAGTCGCAAGAATTTAGATTAAACAAAATTAAAGAAATTCGTACCATTTTTTCGCGCGAAGAAAGTCAAAGATTAGCCACGAGTTTAAAATATAAACGCGTCTGCAAATTCGTCGATTTTATCGGCACGGGTTTTAGTTTCGCCGCCACCGGCTTATCCGCGGGCGGAGTTATTCTTTTATCTACGATAGTCGCGGTACCCGAAGCGACCGTCTTGGGAGTGGCCGCCGCGGGTCTCAGCGCGCTCACCGCTATGGGAAAATACGTTGGTAAACGTTTGTTTACCAAACTTCGCAAACACGAAAAGATTCGAGTTTTAGCCGCGAGCAAATTGAGTACCGTCTCTTCCCTCCTCTCCAAAGCGCTCGATGACGAACATATTTCGGACGAAGAGTTTCAAGCGATTCGCTCCGAGTTGGAAGATTTTTTAACCCAAAAGGAAGAAATTCGTAAAACGAGTCGAAAGACGATCGGGGAAATCGACGATGGAGTCAAAATGCCTTTAACGAAATCGTCCTAAGTATCAAATTACAAATGTACTTTTAAGTCGTACGGTAAACGTTCGATTTAAAGATGTTTATAATTTTTAGAAAAATATGGCTTTTCTAAAAATTACGGATTCCAAACAGCGAGATAAGATGGTTCGAGATTTTCACGATTTAAAACGACGACTCAAAGATAACTTTCTGCGCGAACGCGGCGCGGAACGTGAGCTGCAAGAGGATTTGTCTCTCGCGTTTAAACCCGTGACGGATTTACAAAAGAAGACGACCGAGGATTTAATAAAAGCGCAGAGAGACACCGCGGAAGGAATCAAGGAAGAATTACGCCGAGACGTCCCCCTTCCCTACGTTGAACCTGGTGAACCCGTCGACACCTCCACGCTCTTTGTTAGCGATAGACTCCGCGCTTTAATCCGAGATCGCGATTCCGACAAAAAGTTTGGTGTGAGGGAAGAAGTCGGCGGATATTTTATGGGAGACAAACCTATTCGAATAACGGAAAACAACGATTTACTCGTAGACGATATCGTATACGAAGGCACCCCAGGATTGTGGGATCTTATTACTTCTAAAAATCCGGATCGCGGTAAAAAATATACCGACCGAGATTTAGAAAATTATCGACATTTGCTAGATCGAACGAACGCTCGATACGAGAGGTATAATCCTAAAGGCAAATTGGTTACGAATCGCTCGTTTAACAAAGTTCGGTTTTTCGAACACGTTTTCGGATTGAAAGGTTCGGGTCTTTCCAACCCCAACGACCTTCTCGAGAGATTGGAACTTTTATTAGCGAGCAAAGCCGCCGGAAATACCGGATTGCGCGAGGAAATATTAGCCGTGTGCGACGATTTATTACGATTAAACGTAATCGATTCGAGTCAATTTAAAACATTGTCGTCTCTAATTTAAAAAAAATGCTCGTTCCGAAAAATAGAGGTTTCGTCAGACGCTACGCTTACGGCGGAAGCGGTTTATTAGATTTTTTAGCTAGCTTCTTTACCAAGAGTATGATGAAGAGCGCCGCGCAAAAAGTCGGGCAAGCCGCTTTAGAAGCCGGGAAATCCGCCGCGACGGAAGCGGGAAAGAAAGCGTTGAGCGCGGTCGGCAAAAAAGCTAAAAGCGCTCTCACTCCGAAATCTAAAGCTATTATCGCTAAACACGTTAACGACGTCGAACCCGTTTCTATCGGTTCGCTTATCGACGGCGGTAAAATCGACGATTTAGTTAAAGAATTTTATAAAACTTAAAAATGCCGACTTATAAAATTTATAGAAATCACGAATACGATACCGCTACCGTTTATATCCACGCCGCGCATATAAGATTCGGCGGAGCGGTAATTGAAGAAATCCGCGATACCGATTTCGGATTTAAGCATTCGGTCGTGAAATTGACCGAGTCGCAAAAACTCTCCATGATCGATTTCGAAGACGATCTCAATTGTTTTCTGCACGAAAATTATTTACCGTCCGTTAAAATCGTTTACGGAGGAAAAATTTTTCCCAAAGTGGAAAAAGAGGCGCCTAAATATAAATTTATAAAAATTAAACGAATTTTTATCAAAGACGATAAATCTTACCCCCAAATTTATCTCGAGTAATTTAAAGGTTTTTAAAAAATTAAAAAAATGTACAGTTTAACGGAATCTTACGCGATCGACGAAAATACGGAGCGTTACGAATTTCACGAATACGAACCCATCGTGGGTACGAATTTAAATAATCCCGGAGAAATTAGAATCAACATCGAAACGCAAGATTTATTTACTCGTCCGAGCGAAAGTTTTTTACAAATCGAAGGACGATTAACGAAAGCGGACGGTACGGCTTACGCCAACGGAGATAACGTCGCTTTAACCAATAACGGTCTTTTATACCTTTTCAACAATATCCGCTATCAACTTTCCGGTCAAGAAATCGAATCTCTTTTTAATCCCGGTCAAGCTACGACTATGCTCGGATGTTTGAAATATCCCGACGATTTTTCCAAATCTCAGGGTTTGAATCAATTGTGGTATAAAGATACGAATCCCGACGCGCATCGCGTCAACAATACCGGGTTCGGAGTTCGTCAAAATTATTTAATCGTTTTACCGGATCCGAAAGGCACGTTTAGTTTTCGAGTTCCTCTAAAACATATTTTCGGGTTTTGCGAAGATTACGACAAAGTGTTGTACGGGATGAAACAAACGCTGACTTTAGTTCGACGATCCGACGACGACGCTATTTTTAGAGGCGGCGCGGTGGATGCCGGTAAAGTAACTCTTTCCAAACTCTCTTGGTACGTTCCTCACGTCGAGCCCGCCGACACGCAAAAAATGGCTCTGTACAAAACGATCGAATCCAAAGCTACTCTCCCGGTAGGTTATCGTATGCGGCAATGCGACTCGATCGGCGTCCCGCAGGCGTCGAGCTTTTCTTGGAGATTGTCGGCGAAAACCAGCCCGGAAAAACCTCGTTGGATCGTTATCGGGTTTCAAACGGATAAAGAAGGCAGCCAAGAGAGAAATCCCGCGCTTTTTGACCACGTCAACTTGATCAACATGTACGTCACGCTCAACTCGGAGAGATATCCGCAAACGGATTATCAGTTGGATTTTACGCAATTTAAATTTTCGAGAGCTTACGGCGACGCGGCTAGTTTCAGATCCGAGTTTTATAGAACGGACGAACTTATTTCGAATCCGAATATTTCTCCTTACGATTATAAAGCTCTTTTCCCGCTGTTCGTGTTCGACGTGAGTAAACAGAGTGAAAGGTTAAAACATTCCGTCACGGATATCAACGTCAAAGCTCGATTCGGGGATAACGTGCCGGCTAATACGATGGCTTACGCGCTGGTGATTAGCGATCGGTTAATGACCTTTCAATCCGACGGTAACAAGTTGAGCGCGGTTTACGGTTGAAAAATTTAAATTTTAAATTAAAAAAAAAATCTTGTTATAAAAAAATGAATAGATTTACGATGGAACAAACGCGATCGGCTTTCAATGGTCATGTTACCACGCATGTGATAAAAGGTCGAGAGTCTCGTATACCTTATAGATTTTTAGACGCGATTAGACCTCTCATGCTCGATTATCTAAGTAAACGCCGACATCACAAAGTTAAAATCGTTTTAAAATGTCGGATAAAAAAACCCAACCCCGTGACTGGTGAAGAAATCATAGTAGAGACGGCTTTCTCGTCTAACGTAGAAATTATTAACGAAGCGATGAACGTTGAAGAATTGTACGATGTCATGACTAGAAGAATATGGGAAAAAATATGGCGACTTTTTCAAAATACGGACAGCGGTTGGATATTTCATTCTATCGATCAACTCGAAATTCAAACGATAGTTTACGACCAGTTACTGGAAGAAGATTCTAGTGATGATGATGATGATGATGAGTATTTGAAGAATGAGATCTATTCGCTTTGGAAGGAAGATCAACTTGACTCGAGAGGTTCCGCAGCCGCTTAGGGTTATGAAAAAAAGTTATTTTTACCCGAATCGGTAAAAATACTTAAACGATTTAAAAAAATTTTAAAAAATGAATAGCGACGAAAAATTTAGAGGAATTAAACACCCGCTCAATCCCGCTTTTGATAGAGTTCCGGAAAACGAGTTCGAACAGCGAATAATCGACGTCGAGCCGACTCGCGAAAGGGATGGAAACGATAACGAGATGAAAGGGGTTAAAATAACTCGGAGCGTTAGCGACGGGATTGAGAAACGGAAAAAGTGAATTAATTTAAAAAAAATATTTTCTTATAGAAAAAAGAATGATGACGAAAGAAATGAAAAAACAAATAGTTAACGAGGGTAAAGGCGAATATCCGTTAATCAACGATTTCGAATTTACATCCCACAACGATATTCCGAAATGGAATAGTCGAGAGGCGTATAAAAACGATCCATATTTTTTCTCCCCCGCGTTATACGATTGCGCGCATAAAAGTTTAAATTTTAAAATCGGACATGGAGCGCGATTTACTTATTCTAACGGTGGCTCAGAATATATAAAAATAACTGAAATTGATGGAGATTATATCGTGGGATTAACTGATCCCTTTTCTTGCGAAGAGGGTGAGGATTGTGAGTTGATACGACTTTCTAAAAAATGTTTTTTCCGAGTAGATGACTTAAATATTTTTTGAAAAGTAGGAAAACTCGAAAAATGAATTAATTTTAAAAAATATTCTTTCTTATAAAAAAATGTTGTACTCTCTTCCAGAACTTAAACGTTTAGCGAAAGAAAATAATCTCGTCGGTCGCTCGTTGTTGAATAAAGGTGAATTGACACGATTATTGGTCGAAAAAAATATAATTTCCGAACCTAAGAGATCACCAAAACCTCCGAAACCGGTAAAAGTAAAAGAGCGAAAAATTTATTCGCCCAAATACGATTATTTAAAAACGATCGATAGTACGCCCGTTCGAGTTAGCGCGAAAAATATAGATACCGACGAAACGATCTCTTTCCGTTCTATTCGCGCCGCGGCGCGATATTTAAACACGACGATACATACTATAAAAGCGTACGATGGGAGAATTTACGAGAAAAAATATTCTATCACGCTCGAAAAAAAAATTAAATAATTTAGAATACGTTATTCTAAATTATTTTTTGAAATTGGTTTAAGAAAAAATATTTTCTTATAAAAAACATGAATTTCCTCAGAAGAATTAGTAACGCGATGCAACGTACCGCGTCGAACGTTGTATCAAGCGCCCGCGCTTTAGGCGCGAGAGCGCGAGAAAATATTAATCGTTTTACGAATTGGTTAACCGATAACGTGGACGAAGGTCAAATTAATCGAGTGTTGGAAGAGATCTCGGAAGAAACGAGGAGGCGACAGTCTCCGTCTTTCACGATGGTAAGAAGTCAATCCGCTTTGCGAGAATTTACGACTGTGGACACGATAGAAGGACGACCGGGTTACGATCCTCGAGAGTTTTTTAGAGCGGTTAGACCGCGAGTAATAATTCATCTCGATGACCACCGCCGACATAAAATTAGGGCGGTTTTAAGATGTCGAATGAAAAAACTCAACCACGCGACTGGCGAAGAAGTTATAGCGGAGGCGCCTTTCGTTTCTCATCTAGAAATTATTAACGAAGCGACGAACGTCGAAGAATTGTACGACGACGATATAACCGAAAGAATATTGGAAAATATGGCGACTTTTCAAAATATGGGCAGCGGTTGGATATTTCATTCTATCGATCGGTTCGAAATTCACACGGTAGTTTACGAACCGTGGAGAGGTAGTACTTACATTCCGTTACCGAAAGAAATAGCGGACAAGAAGGCTATTATCAATATGAAAAATAACGATAACGAGTGTTTTCTATGGTGCGTTTTGAGGGCTTTAAACCCGAAAGACCGAGACGCCCAACGTATAGATAACGATTTAAAAAGTAAAATAAATACGTTAAACATGGAGGGAATCGAGTATCCCGTGGCTGTCAAAGATATACGTAAATTCGAAGAGCAAAATCCGGGAATTAAAATAGTCGTTATAGGGGGAAGCGTGGATCACTTTTACCCCCTCTATTTCAATAAGAAGGGAGAAGTAGAAAACCCGATAGTTCTTTACTTGTTTGACGATGGTGAAAAATCGCATTACGCTTGGATAAAAAATCCGAGTAGATTATTATCTTCGCAGCTTTCGAAGGATCAACATAGAAAACTTTTTTGTTGGAACTGTTTAAACGCGTTCACGAAACGAGCGGCGTTGGATAATCATAAAGAATGGTGCTACAAAAGAGATATTGTGGCGATCAAACTGCCCGAGGATGGCTCTTTCATCGAGTTCAAAAACTATAGTAATAAAATGCGAGTTCCTTTCGTCATTTACGCCGATTTCGAATCTTTTCTCGTGCCAATCCACACGTGTGCCTCGAATCCCGAAAAGAGTTATATTAAAAAATATCAACATCACATTCCAGCCGGGTTTTGCATTTACGTCAAGTGTTTCGACGACAGGGTGTATAAAAAGGATCCTATCGTCTATACCGCAAAGAGCGACGATGAAGACGTTGGTCAAAAATTTGTAGAGATGATCGAAGAAATCGCGAAAGAAATTTCCGCCGTAAAGAGGAAATTCATGATATTCGACGAGAATGATAAAATAAATTTCGAACGAGCGACGAGGTGTTGTATCTGCGATAAAGAGCTCGGAAACGATAAGGTTCGCGATCACTGTCATTTTACCGGAAAATATAGAGGAGCGGCGCATAAGTCGTGCAATCTCGGCTATAAAATCCCGAATTTCACGCCCGTGATATTTCACAATCTAGCCGGCTACGATAGTCATTTATTTATCAAAAATTTGGGGAAAACTCCGGGCGATCTCGACTGTATCGCGAAAACGGAGGAAGAATACATTAGTTTTTCGAAAAAGATACCCACGGGTAAAACCTATATCGCGAAGAAAGGACCGAAAAAAGGGCAGGAAATAGAAATAAAACACACGCTTAGGTTTATAGACAGTTACAAGTTTATGGCTTCTAGTTTAGATACGCTCGTGGGTAATTTGGAAAAGGATCAATTTTCGACGATAAAAAAATATTTTAAAGATAATCGTCTGAGGGAGTTAATCGTGAAAAAGGGTATATATCCTTACGAATGGGTAGATTCCGCGGAGAAATTTAAAGCGACGTCTTTACCTCCGAAAGAAGCGTTTTACTCGAGGTTGACTGAGAAAGATATTACCGACGAACAATACGCTCACGCTCAGAAGGTGTGGAGGGTTTTTAGATGTAAAACGTTTAGAAACTATCACGATTTGTATAATAAGACGGACGTGTTGTTGTTGGCGGACGTGTTTGAGAATTTTCGAGATATTTGTTTAAAATATTACGAGGTGGATCCCGCGTGGTATTATACGACACCAAGTTTGGCCTACGACGCCATGTTGAAAATCACGAGGGCAAAACTAGATTTGTTGACGGACCCGGATATGTTGCTCATGTTCGAAGAAGGTTTGAGGGGCGGGGTCTCTATGATTTCGAAGAGGTACGCTAAGGCGAATAATAAATATATGGGAGAAAAATACGACCCGGGTAAACCTTCGAAATATATCATGTATTTAGACGCTAACAATCTATACGGTTGGGCGATGTCACAACCGTTGCCTACTGGAAATTTTAGATGGATGAACAAGAAAGAATTAGAAAATTGGAGAAATATTCCTTGTATCTTGGAAGTCGATTTGGAATATCCGAAAGAATTACACCCATCACACACCGAGTATCCTCTCGCTCCGGAACACGTAAAGAGGGACGGCGTAGAGAAATTAATCCCGAATTTAAAAGATAAGAAAAATTATGTGATCCATCATAGAAATTTAAAACAGTATCTCGATTTAGGATTAAAACTCGTAAAAATTCATCGAGGTATTAAGTTCGAGGAATCGGCTTTTATGAAGAAATATATCGATCTAAATACGAGTCTGAGAGCTAAAGCGAAAAACGAGTTTGAGAAAGATTTCTTCAAGTTGATGAACAATTCCGTTTTTGGAAAAACGATAGAAAACATTAGAAATCGTAGGAATATCAATTTAGTTACCAACGAAAGGGAGGCGAAAAAAAAGGCGGCCAAACCGAATTTTATCGGATCCACCATTTTCGACGAGAATTTAATCGCCATGCATATGAAAAAAACTGAATTGAAATTTGACAAACCGGTTTATCTCGGAATATGCATTTTGGATTTAAGCAAAACTCTGATGTACGATTTTCACTACAATTATATAAAAAAGAAATACGGAGAAAAGGCTAAATTGTTATTTACGGATACGGATAGTTTAGCGTACGAAATTGAAACGGAAGATTTTTATAAAGATATCGCCTCGGATATAAAAGAAAAATTTGACACGAGTAATTTCGACCCTAATCACGAATCTGGAATTTTTTCAAATTGTAACAAAAAAGTGATCGGTATGATGAAAGATGAGACGGGAGGAAAAATCATAGAGGCTTTTGTGGGATTGAGGGCTAAATTATATTCCTATAAAATGTTCGAAGGACTCGAAGAGAAAAAATGCAAGGGGATAAAAAAGGGTGTTGTGGAAAAAAGTATTGGATTCGAGGATTACGAAGAATGTTTATTCACGGGTGAAGAACAATTAAGAAAGATGAGTATTTTAAGAAATCATAAACACGAAATGTATACGGAAGAAATAAATAAAATCGCCTTGAGCGCGGATGATGATAAAAGGTATATTTTACCGAACGGAATTGACACTTACGCGCTCGGGGATTATCGTATTAAAGAATTGGAAGAATCTTTAAAAAATGAAAATTAACGACTTACCTATCAAACCGTTAACCAATTTCGAATTGGAGAACGCGGTCAAAGAGTTAAACATTCCCCACTTTCGCGGCGTTTTTATGCGAGATCGACTCCCCGCGAGACCGCGAAATAGAGAATGCGGTATTTTAAACTTGGACGATACGAACGTGAGTGATGGGATTGGCTCCCGCGACGCTGGGGGTACGCATTGGGTTTGTTGGATTAAGAAGGAGGGAATTAAATATTATTTTGACGGATACGGAATACGTCCGCCGGAAGAGTTGGTAAAATATTTAAAACCGAAAATATTTTACAATAAGGATCAGGTACAACCGAAAGGGTCGGTTATTTGCGGGCATTTATGTTTACACGTATTAAACGAAATTTGGAAGAAATAAAATGCCTGTTGATAAATTTGGACGAATGCCTAAAGCGGAAGCAGCTCCTGAATCGGAGGTGTCATTGGCGTATATAAATAATAATTTCTTGAAAAGGGGAGAAATTAACATGTTTGGAGAAAAAATTACCAATCTCGGTATGCCTACGGATGGGGGAGATGCGTCGCCTAAATCGTTTGTGATGAGGAGAATAAATAAAGCTATAAAAGATTACGACTTGGATAATTTAAAACGGACGTTGGACACTGTGGAAGAACGAGTAAAAAGTTGTTTGGACGAAAAAGAGTTGAAACGAGTAAAAATAGATATTGTGGAAAAGATGAGAAAAAATTTGGAAAAATATATCGATGAGGAAAAATTGGAAGCCGAAATAGATAAACTCGAGAAGGAATGGGCGTTGGATGATAAAGCTGCCGAAGAAAAAATTACGCGGGAAATAATGAGTAATATCGAAAGAGGGGTAAACATTCTTAAAAAGGATATAGTAAAGCTGATAGATAAAAAAGACGAAGAGACGTTAAAGATAATTATCGATAGGATGCAAGCTGATATTAGCGAAGTCATCGCGGGAAGAAATAAGAAAATTAGACAACTAAATTCGGTTATACTAAGTTTTACGAGCAACCAATTGACCGTTTTATTGTTTTCGCTCAATATTGATAAAAATGCTGTTATCGAAGTGCGTCGAGACCAAAATCAAATCGAGGTTACCGATGGGAAAGATACACGATTCTTGCATTTCACGGCTGCCTTTAATATGTCGCCGAACGAGTATATTAAACACGATGATGTGGTTGGGTATCCGCATCCCGCGAGTAGCGATTACCCGAGTGGTAGAGAAAGCTGGCTCCTCAAACAGCCGGGTATTTACACGCTCGACATCGATTTGAAATATATAACGAACGAACCGGCTCGAAAAAAACGAATGTTTCAGGTAATGGAAGGTAAAACGACGAAAATATTTTGGGAAGAGATGGGGAGAGAGCGTATAGTGGAAACGCTCTCATTTAATATTATTAACCCAAACACTACAATATCAATCACCCCTTTGGAGTATAAGAAATTTACCTTTCGAGAAAAGGGACACATAAAATTATATTATAAACCGGGTGGATAAAAAAGATTTTTTTATAAATACGGGGAAAACCTCGTATTTATAATTTTTCGAAAGCGGAGGCTCGAAAATTTTTGAGGATGAGCGCGGTGTTGCCCTTCTGGGAGAAGGTTCAAATTGGGGAGATGGTATAAATTGAGGGTTTGTACCTCGGGGATAGTACAAATTGGGGGATTGTACCTCGGGGGTGGTGTGAATTGTGAGTTTGTACCTCAGAGATGGTACAAATTGAGGGGTTGTACCTCGGGGATAGTACAAATTGGGGGATTGTACCTCGGGGGTGGTGTGAATTGTGAGTTTGTACCTTGGGGGTGGTGTGAATTGTGAGTTTGTACCTTGGGGGTGGTGTGAATTGTGAGTTTGTACCTCAGAGAAGGTACAAATTGAGGGGTTGTACCTCAGAGAAGGTGTAGTGTTGAAGTTTGCCCTTCTGGGAGGGGGAGAAGGGTCAAATTGATGTTTGACCCTTCTGGGTGGGGCTTTGCGTAACAATCGGCAATATCTCACTACTCATGTCTTTTTACGAGACAAATAGATGTGAACAAAGTGTAATAGTGTAGCTTTGTTTAACAAATAGAATTCTGGGGTATTGGGAGATGCATGCCTGCTTGACTAGAACGTGCAATTCTTGATCACACAGATGCCATGTATTGCTATTTTCAGCTTTGCGTTGAAGGTGAATGTGACATCAGACTGTTCCCATTTGAAGAATACCCCGACTTTCTCAAAGAAAATATTCCAGCGTTTGCATGGAAACCAGTGATTATCCAGGTAAGGTCACTCTGATCAGTTAACTCCCGGAGCTATACAAAATTAAGTGATTTTGTTGGCTGTATAAAAATTTCTGAACATTATTATTTTCAAAGTCAAAATGAAATTTTCTTAGCCAAGTCTCTATTACATACAAACACAAATGATTGACACAATCCACTTGGTAATTTATTGTAGTACTATTTTAAATATACTTGTTATCAATACTAGTGGTTGACTAGTTTTCTTCTGACGATATCTCCTTTTATAATACGTGTATTTACGATGATCTGTAATTAATTTCATACAGCTGATGTTGGAAGAGTTTGGCTTTGTTGTGTGGATGGATTCTGCCGTGTACATTCCTGACGGCAACATTCAAGGAGGTATCGAAATAGCTCGTAAAGAAGGCATCGCTGTCGGTCACAGAAGGGTGGCAAATGTCAATAATGTTCTCCCGTTTGAAACCGACCCAATAACATTCAAAGCGTTGGGGGAAGAGCCTTGTGCTTTTGAAAAGCAGTATAAATTCAGCGCCGCTCTTATGTTTATCAAGCGAAATACATACACTTACAAATACATCATGCGGCCATGGATTTCCTGTGCGCTCAAAAAGTCGTGTATCTCGGCAGATTTCAGATATTATTCGAGATGCCAGTTCGCAGACAGGAACGGTTACTGTCACAGATATGATCAGTCTGTACTCAGTATAATTCTTAATAGATTGTATTATGGAAATACAAATGCCATTGATATTGGTAATACTGTCAAGTGGACCAAGTGCTTTGTTAGAGAAGAAATAGCAGTGTTTAATGAGTTGGTCTTCATGGAAAAGGACGATGATTCCATTAAATGTCCACACATTGAATATATAAGACAAAATAATTAAAGAAAAAAAAGATTCTAGTTGTAACATGTCAGGCTTTGAAGTTTATGAGTCGATATTCACGGAAGTTGTTTTGTTCGTTACTTAACTATCCGTAGACTAAATACTTCTAAGAGGAACAACCATACCGCGTAAATATTGGAGGTTAACAATGAAGCATTACCTAAGCTGGAAGTGGTTATATTTGCACAATATCTGTTTGTTTGTGTTTAAATAAACGCTGCAGTTTCATGTTAATGTTAACAAACACTAGTTAACATGGTAGGTGCATGTACCGGTACAATTATTGAATCGAATATGAACTCTATGTAACAATTGTGACAATTGTTTGTTCTCTAATTATTACTCTTGGTATATCAGATTAATATATCAGAATATATTAGATTTAAATAAAATGGGTAATTGTTCCTGGAAGCTTAACTCGATATTTCTGCTTGAAGAAAGATGTAAGGGGTCGTTGATGAAATGATACTGCTTTGTACGTATTGTTAAGTCAAACACGGGTTTACCTCACAGCCTGTCTAGTTAACTTAATGCAATTTTACTCAGCATAACAAATCAAACCGTCCATAAACGTTTACTTTTTATTTATTTCATTCATTTATTTAATCTGTTGATGAATTAATGAGGAAAAACTAAGTTATTATTTATTTGAATGAATGTTACGCACACAATGGGGTACAGGGGGATTAACCTCTCCTGCTGCTGGAGGTCCGGGATTGTTTAAAATTATAACTAAAATGGTAAGCTCTCAAGAGTATTTTGAGGGATTTGGAGCACTGAATGAGATTATTTTAACCACCCGTGAATTGATCTGATTTAGTAAATTGACACTGAGTAGATCTAATCAAGTTCTAACCCCCTTAGTTTTCTACTTAGATACTATTTTGGCCATATTTGTATTTTCACTTTTCAAACTGATGTTACGCACGTAGATAAGTGCGTATCGCTGGCTACCCCCCCCCCTGCATGGTAATTTTACCTAAGGTATGGGATCTGTAATTTTTCAGCTTCATTTACATGAGTTTATTTTCTGTATTTTTATGTGTATATATGGTTTCATGTGAAATTATTCATCATTTTAAACGTTTGTGTTAATTAATAACATTCGCTTTGTTGCACATAGTACCGCGTATGTATCACGGTTGTACTGTATATAAAACTTCATTTATTGTATAATTGTAGTAATACTAGTGAAATTTTACGTGACCTTATTTAATAAACAAATGTTCATAATTATGTAGATTTTATGAGACTTATCAGGGGAGGTAATGCTGGTTATATAGACTACAACAATGACCAGTTTCTGTTGCCTCCCTTTAAACACATTAATGCGCTTCAGTTTCCTGGTTAATCATTTTTGTTAACGTTACTTTATAAATGTTTATCATACACAAACATACAAATCCGTTCTGTGGTCTTTTGACCAGCAAAATTAAGCTAACATTCGATATCCCAAATCATAAGAGGACAACATGTGAACATTCAGGTAATACTGTGTACATGTAGCTGTCCACTGTTAAAACAGTTCAGAAATGGTAAGAATATTTTGTTAAGAACTAACCGTATACCTGACGTTCATTTATCCGTAAAATCACAGTGTAACATATTAATTAATTCAATGGATAAATCACTGATCAATTTTCTTATAAAATATCATGCATGTAATGTGTTTGTCTTGTTGAAAGTTTCTACATAAATAACCAAAGACTATCAAGAATTGAACCAGCAATTTTATGCATGTTTTGTACAATAAATCCCCATCTCAGTACATTGACTAATTGAAATAAAACAGAAATTTGATTATCATGACCTAGTTATTATATGTACCAATATAAATTCTAATTCTAGCTCAATGTAACTACATACCTATATACATGTATACTGAACAAAATACGTTACTTCCCCTGTGTTTAAGTGCAGATACACGTAAGCTTGAAAAAGAAGGTTTAAATTATTTTTACTTGTATTCCAAGTGTATTTCAATATTGAATGTGCAAATTTTTATTGCATTACGTTCACGGAAAACTGGTGAAATAGTTAATTAAATGTGGAAGGGGTCGTAGACCAAAATCACACATTAATACCGGGTATGACCACCTTGAGTATCGAGTACTGCCTTGCATCTTTGGTGCATAGAACCGACAAGTGTGTTGATCTCTGCCTGTGGAATGTTATTACACTCCTGTGTTAGTTCATTGACGTTCGACAATGGAATAGGGCGACGTCTAACACACTGGTCAAAATTATCCCAAAGGTTTTCGATGGGATTCAGATCTGGACTTTTGGCGGGCCAATCATTAATGAATGCAAAATTATTCGTCATAGGGAAATTCACAGTATCTCTAGCTGTATGGCTTGTGGCAATAAACTGTTGAAACAGAGTGATATTGGTATTATTTTGAAACACGTTCATTTCTTCTACGGTGTACACGAACCCTGCCATCATTTCGATGAATGAAAAATCTCGACTCGTCGGAGAAAAGGACGCTATTCCATTGTTATTGCTATTATCCAGCGATGGTGTGCACGTGCCCAATTAACACGATTTACGCGGTGACGTCGCGTCAATACACAGCCAACGTAAGGACGACGTCCATGTAGACCACTCCCGCGCAGACGATTGTGTGCAGTTTGGGCAGATATTCGGTTATGTGTACCAGAGGTGTTAGCAGCAGTGGCAGTGGCAGTTGGAAGCGATTGCGCAGGTGTGTGTTCATGAAATAGGGCCTTGACCAGGCGTCGTGACGTGGAAAAATATGTATAGAAATAAGAAGTTTCTTTTTTGTTCGGTGTAGTAGCGTGATCAGTTCATATATAGAGTGAAACAATATGGTTCATTTGGATTTTTCTACGTCTGGTAATAGTCACCATTAGTCTGTTATTGTCGAGTGATCACTCTTTCATTGTCGAGTCACCACTCCTTCATTGTCGAGTCACCACTCTCTAATGTTCGAGTCACCACGCCTTTATTGTTGAGTTATCACTCCTTTATTGTCGAGTCACCACTCTCTAATGTTCGAGTCACCACGCCTTTATTGTCGAGTTATCACTCCTTTATTGTCAAATCACCACTCCTTTACTGTCAAGTAAGCACTCCTTCATTGTCGAGTCATCAATCATTTATTGTCGAGTCATCATTTCTTCATTCTAGTGTTAGCACTTCTTCGTTGTCAAGTCATCTCTCCTTCATTGTAGAGTCTTCACTCCGTCATTTTATTGTCATCACTCCTTCATTGTCGAATCATCGAATCAATCCTTCATTGTAGTTATCACTCTTTCATTGTATAGTCATCACTCTTTCATTGTAGAGTCATCACTCATTCATTGTAGAGTCGTCACTTATTCATTGTAGAGTCATCACTCTTTCATTGTAGAGTCGTCACTCCTTTATTGTAGAGTCATCACTTATTCATTGTAGAGTCATCACTTTATCACTGTATCTTTTATCAGACTTTTGTGTAATGTGCATGATAGCCATAATAAAATTTCAAACAAACACCAAATTTTACGACTTCAATCGTACGGTTAAATCTAATTAAATCTAACAAGAATCATATAATTCTAAAAACCAACCTAAAGGTATTAATCAAGTTACACTAACGTAATCCGCACATTGAAGAAATATCTGCGTATGGCAATATTTATTACGTCATAGATTTTCATGTGGTCACGAGCTGTACTTCTGTGCTTATACAGTAAATTTGAAAATGAACTCCCACCGTACAGTATGCTCAAGTTAGAATTATCAATTATATATCAAGTTTTAAGTTCAGACTATGTACATTTATGTCATCACGTGATCACTGTTAGATACAAGTGGACGAGTATATAATATCTATACATGTTTTTTACAGACAATATCAGTAAAACAACTTATCTAAACATTATTCATGATTGTCCACCAACCTGTAATATAATCATCGTTACCACTGTTACAATAACTGTGATTATAAGAAACACCCAGAAGTTGAATCTATCAAACACTTGTGTAAGTTCTTCTGGAGAATATAATATAACATCAACGCTTTTCCGCTTTTCCTTCGTACCTGAACCTTTGTTCCATGACGAATGTTTGCCAGTCACCATCTCTTCAGAGTTGTCGGTTATATTGACGTCATTTATGCTCGAGACGACATTCTTAGGCAACTTTTCTTGTTCACAAGGACGTCTGAAATTTCCATGATTTAAACGTGTAATGTTAAATAATTGTGATAATTGAACTAATTCGACTGCACGAAAATATGAAAACAGAAAGTTGAAAAAAAGTAATTCTACGCAGCCATCCAAATATATGTATATTCACTTTTTCTTATTTAATTGTCCATGGTTAGATAATACCTGTTTATATCTTACATCAAGAAGGACAATATTTTACTAGAAGAGGATCAACGTTACCTGTATCTTGTAATTGATACCAAAACTCTCGTTAGTTTCATCAAGGTTGTTCCCATGTTATAATGATGACCACACATGTCATGTATCCTACACGTCCAAACAGTCAGTACTGTCTCCAAGGAACAGATTATAAACGTCATCAACAGATAGACACCTAGAAGTACAAGGTCGTATTATATGTATACAATACATAATGTCAGGACCGGATTGTCATGTAATTTAGATAGATCTGTCTTACATGCCTACCTCTAAATTGTGTACAAGTTAAGTCTTAGACTGATGGTAGAACAATTACTGAACTTTGTCCAGCATTTTAACAATACAATACTTATTACTTAGTTAAAAGTGTATGTACTATGTAATATGTAAAGCTACAAAACAGTCACGCACAAAAACTAAATAAAGTGTTTTAATAAACGTGTGATAAATGCAAATATTCAAGTTCATGTTTGGAACAAGAAATGGTCCATTTTTTATTTCATTTACGACAATTCATTCCTTAGCATTCTCAGAATTAATTAAAAGTATATATTATAGTATTTGCGAACTATTTGAGAGTCGCATGAATTTCTTATGCAGACATTGGGGGGAAAATGCATAAATATCAGGCCGTTTTTTTTTTAATAAACAAATATGCAGCTATACGGCTTAGTATGATTGATGGCAAAGTTACGGGTAAAATGTTTGCCATGTAAATAAAGTTGATATTATGAGCAGCTTTCACAGTGACGTCTTATCCCCACAATGTCATCAACTTTAGTAATATAAATATACACTAAATACACACACCATTTGAAATGTATCAGAATGAATCAAATCTTGGTGCAACTTACTTAATAAACATGTATGATGAGATGTTGGTGGTATGTTGTCAGACACCAGCGTCATTACAACGGACAATGAGAGAAGTATAGTTAAAGCGTATCCTATCTTTTCACCACTAGCTGGAGGTAACAAGAATACAAATGGCGCCATTATTGCCAGTATGACCACAGGGAGTAACATATTCATCAAATAATAGGAGTATTTCCTTGACAGATGCAATGTGAACTGGACTGCCGGCATATGATGACCACTGAGTACTCTGAAATACATATTATAAGAACATGAATTTTATGTTAAGACCATGTTCTACTCTTTACGTGCACTTCTTTTTCATTTAAAGTGGTGTATAATAAAAGCGTTGCCGATTTGACCCACCAATACACCTAGAAAACCAGTTTAAGAGGATTATAAGGAGATTTAAAAGTGATCTTTGCGCTGCTCGGAATCACAATTGTTGAGTGATAGACATTTTATCCGCCGCACTATCATTTAGTAAGATAACTTCAGATTTCACGAATGAGGTTATGACATCATCAAACAACAACGCCTTGATTACAGAATGCTTGGTTACAAGGCATAATACTGAACCAACTCATTTGTCATTAATACGAAAAATATATTTGTTAAAGGCTTACGTTCTGATGGAATATTATAATGTTTTTATGTGTATATCAACATTCAAAGTTGGATTTTTATCTTTTACGCTTCACAGGTCTTTTAATCACATTCTATGATATTGTCATGTTATGAAATGATGTTTTGTTGCACAAGTATTGTGTTCCACAAACAAAGTGTTTGTGTTTTAATACAAAGGTGTTGTGTTCTAAAACAAAGGTGTTGTGTTCTAATACAAAGGTGATGTGTTCTAAAACAAAGGTGTTGCGTTCTTAAACTAAGGTGTTGTGTTCTTAATCATACGTGTTGTGCTCTAAAACAAAGGTGTTGCGTTTTGATACAAAGGTGTTGTGTTCTTAAACAAAGGTGTTGTGTTCTTAAACAAAGGTGTTGTGTTCTTAAACAAAGGTGTTTGTTCTTAAACAAGGTTGTTGTACAGCATGGTGTTGGATTTTTACGCATATCTCGGACGTTGAACTATACTTATCAGTTACTTGTCAAGTATAATAGACATTTCCGTTCATGATGCCATTATATATATCAAATTGATTATGTTTCGCAGGGAGCAACGTAAACAATGTAACTCTAGAATAAAACATTTCTGTACTGATATCTAGCCTGGACAGCCTAATTAATAAATTGATTTTTTGAACTGTCTCATCAATAGCTTGTATATAATGTTTACCAAGTAACTAATCAGCAAATTAGTTTTCCTTTTAGTTTACGGCATCACCGACAATGACGATCGTTTTAATGCAAATATAGATTTTTGTGTGACAACACTGATAGTTATTCGTTTTAAGAGATGTCAATAAATGACAAAAAAGAACCAGTCTCAAATTACTGTATATTTCACTTCTTTCAGTACGTGTTGACATTATGGGTAATTAAGTTAATTAACATACCATATTGTTTTTGTATAAACTGACATCGAAGGACTGATGTACATTAAACATGACGTATATCTGTATCTGATGTACATTAAACATGGCGTATATCTGTATCTGATGTTCATTAAACATGACGTATATCTGTATCTGCTGTACATTAAACATGACGTATATCTGTATCTGATGTACATTAAACATGACGTATATCTGTATCTGATGTACATTAAACATGACGTATATCTGTATCTGATGTACATTAAACATGACGTATATCTATATCTGATGTACATGTAGGTACCTGGTAATATTTTTCACTGATGAACTTGTTATATCCCACTCGCCATTATCTTCATATATATCCAGGTTAATGGACGTGTCTAATGACGTCACAGAGATATGATAGTCCAGGAACATCCACGAAGAAATCTGAAAGTTTACTTTGCAGTTTACAACAAACATTACGGAGAAGTACTTGAACATAGTGATCATCTCGAGTTTACTCGGATTATCTATGTATCCACTTCATCCACTTCTAAGCCATTTAAGATTTTGGGTTTAAGATTTTGAATCTGATATCTGATTCAAGACATAAATTAAACAGAATATCTGAATCGCAAAATAATACGAAAGCCGGTTCTACGAACAAATATCGGTAATAATGTTTTTTCTTCCTATTTTTAGTGTATTCGGTGTAAATCAATTACATATATATACGGTGTACATACCACGATATGACAGCTCTGTGAATCAAACGGGTAATACTGAATATTGATTGTACATTGTGACAGATAATTAGCCGGTGCAAGCCAAACAACGTATCCCGAAGATGTCACGTATGCGTTCAAACTAACGAGATCAGACGCGTCGTTCATAACTTTTATTTCGTTTGCTCTGAAAAATAAAATTCATGTTATTCAAGTCACCAAGGAACGCGAATACAATCCGCCATACAAACAGAATGTTGCTACCACTGGCTTATACTTCACTCGTACTGGTAAGATATAGGTCCGGAATCATATCAATACCAGGCACATATCTGCCTTCACGCAAGTACGCAAGTGAGACCACATAATTTAAAAAAAACAGACGGACGGACGGACGGACGGACGGACGGACGGACAGATAAAAACTAAAAATAATGATACAAGAGGGCCATGATGGCCCTGCATCGCCCACCAAACTAAATGTTAATTAACTTGTTACTAAAAAGGTAATAAAGGTACACTTGTGGGCAAATAATGGGGAACAATATTTAACTCGATAAAGGTCCATCAAAGGACACTACAAAGGAATATTCGTGATGACTGAAGGATGCCACAGACCAAATTTGGTGATGATCCAAACACTGGTTCATAAAAAGAAGTCATTTTAAGGTATTTCTACTTTAAGCTCTAGCGGCCCCTAGTTGGGGCAAACCATTTTTATTTCTGCAAATCCGATTAACACTATCTAAAGATGCTAAAAACCAAGTTTGGTAATAATCCATCCATAGAATCATGAGAAAAAGTCATTTTAAGGTATTTCTATTTATAGCTCTAGTGGCCCCTAAAAGGGGACAACCAAATTCATTTGAGCAAACTTGAGAGAGGACCATCTAAGGATGCTACAGACCAAGTTTGGTGATGATCCATCCATTGGTTGGGTGGTAACAGCTTTAATAATAATTTTATATCAATCAAATTCTTAATTTTCAGACCGTATTATATTTTTGAATCCACTTCAATTTAGCCTGGGTACGCGTCTGAATATTACAATCTCAGCAATAAAATCATAGCTTTCAAAATCATTTAGTCTTGTACTATCTGGATCCTAGTTTTACCAAATCAGAAATACTATATTTCCACCGGACTACAGGAACAGACTATATTTAAACATATTTCTGGACAACAACTGTAATCATATGATAATTTATAATTCTTACGCATTGCTTAAAACCAGAGGAGGAGACCATATATCTGATACTCGTATAAACGCATCCGGCATATCATCATAATCTGCGGGTGTCCACTGAAGTCTCTTATCAAGCCACATCTGTAAACAGCAATGTATACACAAGAAATGTTTCATGAAAAATACATGAGCTTCTAAAAAAGTTATCGTCATACATTTGTACTTCGGAGAATTATCTCATTTATCTCACATCAAATTCTCACTTCAGATGTTGACATTAATGCTGTCTGCATAGTTTCAATCGTTTATTCCAGTTTACTAGATTTTTCATCATCATGAGCTAGTGAAAACTTCATAGGGAAATTCACACACTGACTGGTGAGTACTAAAGGATTTCACATCGCAAACAACTTAAGCATATCATGGACAGCGACATCATTAAAATACCATAATTACTACATTTGTTTTTTGTTCATCCTGATAAGCTACATGTTAATCCACGTTTTGTCATCTCACTATAATTTTAAAATAATGCTTTAGGTCAAATTTGGGTATGCAAGTAATTACAATTTTTTCTTAGTAGTTGGACCTCAGCGTATGCTCTTGCTTGTTTGTCAGTAGAAATTGAATCAGTCTTGCTGCTAGACGTATCATGTTCTATTACATCTTATAATTTAGTAAAAAACACATGCGAATGAAATGATAACGGTCAGGGCAAATTATCTAACCGTTAAACGGGCATGCATTTAATGCTAGAACCTGTCTTGTCCTGCCTACATTGCCTCAGGTGATCCTCTTAGGATCTTGTTGACAGACATCGTTAGCCAACTTCTGATTCATTGCAACAAGCTTAAAATTCACCTTAACCTGTACATGTTTTTGGCGTCATTCTTGAGTCAGTGTTTGATGATACATAAATTTTCCAGGCGTATTTCTGGGGCGTCGAAAGTTCAGTTAAAGTTTTTACGCAATATGAGTTATATTCTTACCTTATAAAATATACACAATAATATCAGGTACAATTGTATGAAATTCTACAAGACATTTTAAGATCCAGTTTAATAAACTTTCTGTATGTTTGGACGAACAACACTTTTTAATTCAGACCAAGAACAATACTGAAAAGAATGACTCCCTAATAAAATGATGTTTTACATAACTTTGTGAGACGTTACTGAATTTTCATATATTTTTATGTTTCAACGTTCGAGGTGCAAATTTTGAAGCACATTTAAAGGCAATCGAATATTATACTTACAGCGACAATAAAGCCAACACAATGTAATGTTTGGGTAACAATATTCTGTAAATAAGAAAAACAAAGTCAACAACAAAATATGTATACAATATCAACAGTAAACTATATAAAAATATGTACCATATCTATAGTAAACTATATAACAATATGTACCATATCTATAGTAAACTATATAACAATATGTACCATATCTATAGTAAACTATATAACAATATGTACCATATCTATAGTAAACTATATAACAATATGTACCATATCTATAGTAAACTATATAACAATATGTACCATATCTATAGTAAACTATATAACAATATGTACCATATCTATAGTAAAATATATAACAATATATACCATATCTACAGTAAACTATATAAAAATATGTTACATATCTATAGTAAACTATATAACAATATGTTACATATCTATAGTAAACTATATAACAATATGTTACATATCTATAGTAAACTATATAACAATATGTTACATATCTATAGTAAACTATATAACAATATGTTACATATCTATAGTAAAATATATAACAATATGTACCATATCTAATGAGAGTAACAAGACATACCGACACGTTATAAAACTGCACATGATCATTGAGAGCATCACAGACTGAACCCATAATTATCCTGTTCGACAAGTTCGGTGTTAATTTAACGTCTTGCATTGTGTTACCGAATGTTACCACATTATTTAAAACTTTTACAGATTTTTGATAAATTTCAAATTAAGCACTTTCTTCGTATGTGGATATAGCATACAACTATAAACTTTGTTTAATATGTCGTTTACAATAGGTGACAACGAGTAGGATCCCATGTTTGTTATATGTTGTCATGATAATAGTCAGTTTACCTGTAGTTACACGTTAATGTAATCTGATGTTTTATACTGTCATTCCAAACGTTTTTATCGTTTCTGTTATGGTGTACATATTATATATATGTTCGTAGTTTATTTATTAAATCACAATTTTCAACAAAATATTATGTTATCTTTATTATTATCATCAAACTAAGTTAAAAACATGAGCTAAACATAGACCTAACATATACAGCTTTTTATGTTTATCTTGTTAAAAATCTGACAGAGCAGAACGTTGATTTCGAACAGTAGCCTCATTTTTTTTATCGTGCTCTTAACCGGGAGCCGTTAATGGCACTACACTAAATCTCGCTTGTACTTCCCGTCGCTTTGATTCTATGAATTACTAACAATAATTTATGTTGCGATGCGATCTGAAACTCTACTATTTACACGAGTATTATGAATGTGAAGCGGGTTGCATAGAAAGTTCATAGATTTATTACTCCTCTTGCGATTCACGCGGCATTGTATTCTTGTAGGTTATGTAGTTTTAAGTCATTGTAGGCAAGGTCAAATTTAGTACGTCCGAGTTTCTGGTTACATACAAATAATTCAATAATGTTCATTAAAAGTGTGCCTCAGGGGGCTACAATAGTTCACCACAAAGGCCATTACCAGTATTCATCAGAATTGTTTACTGGCCAAATAAATATATCAGATTCTTTCAAAGGTATGTAAATCAATTACATTATAGGGAATTAACACATCCGTGCTATCAATCACTAAATTAATATACCTATATATAATGTATCTTTTTTCCACTAGAGCAAGTTTGGAATCCAAGTTTAAGTGACTTTGTTTCAGTATAAACCCGTGTTTCTTGTTGTTACTGTTGTTATATTAATGTTTCATGTTGGTACTGTTGTTGAATTAATGTTTCATGTTGTTACTGTTGTTATAATAATGTTTCATGTTGTTACTGTTGTTATAATAATGTTTCATGTTGTTACTGTTGTTATAATAATGTTTCATGTTGTTGCTGTTGTATTAATGTTTCATGTTGCTACTGTTGTTATATGAATGTTTCTTGTTGTTACTGTTGTTATATGAATGTTTCATGTTTTTACTGTTGTTATATGAACGTTTCTTGTTGTTACTGTTGTTATAATAATGTTTCTTGTTGTTACTGATGTTATATCAATATTTCTTGTTGTTACTATTTGTTTTAATGTTTCTTGTTGTTACTGTTGTTATATTAATGGTGTTTATTTTTCAATACTTTTATTTTTACATGTACGTCGGACGGCGAACCTGACAGTGTCCGGGATTTGTTGTCTCTCACCGTGTACGCACCTGTCAGCCTCCCCGCATGATCTATAAATCAGACATAGAGAGCGTACGTCAATAAATACAACAGCTTCAGCCTAAGGAGGCAAAGAAACATGTTTCGTGCTGAGCCTCGAGTCCGTAATTCCTGGTCTAACAGTTCATTACACACTTCGTTCGTTTAACAGTGGGCGTATTTAACATTTACTAAAAGGTATCAATTAGAAGAAACTACATTTTGTATTCAAATAAATTTTGTCTCATGGGTTTGTTGCCTTTGATATGAATTAAAAGCCACTTGAGAAAAGAATATACTGTATATTTATAGAAGATGTTCCTTTGATGTTTTGTTCACAGGGCGAATCCATACTGATAAACATCTCTTTGCATAAAACTATTAAAACGGATAAACAATGTCAAACATTTTCGGTCTGGTCTAAAAATCAATTTGCGAAGGCGAAGATAAAATCTTGATCATAGATAGATCACGAACATTCCAATTATCTACTGACCGAACCTACATGCCGTATCCGTCACACACATTTGAGTATATTGTAAACTCACTAATTGGAATTATTATTTGATAATTGTAATTTGTTATTATAAATTCTTACTGGGATGATGAAGCCATTAGTATTGGTTGATATCAATACATGAATATATTTTAATTAGTTACATAAATTCATAATGAGATATTCAACTATACAACTACATGATTTATAAGGTTTTATCATTGTATCATAAGTTATTATCGACCGTTTTTTGTTGATTCATAATCAGATTTCACTAGAAGAAGGGTGGAGGAGTATTTCTGAGGGTATGATAGATTTGTAGTGAGTTTCAATATCTATAGCAACAATATTAAGGATAAAATGGTACCTGTTCCTCTTCCACTATTTATGGCAATTTTCAATGACAGCCTCCCTATCATAAACCATGGGTCTTACAAGTACACACTTTTAGCCGTGGGAATCTTAAACCTCGATCAACTTATGTCGAGGCTTCTTAATTTTGTGCACATTGTGTACAAATTGTGTACATTGTGTACAAAGTTACTTTGACATTTACAAAATGGCTTTTTCTTTTACTGGTCAATAGTCTCCTTGTATCTTACAAAAAATCATACATGCGTACAACTGCTAGTTCATTCCTGCACAAATTGAAAACATATTTCCGCTGCTCCGAAATATTACAAATAATATAAAAAATAAATTGTTAGCTCTTTATACCCAGGTTTCGAAGGAAGAGCTGGTAAACAGTGGAATACGTGTGCGGACTTATAACACATAAGTGGTACATTTTATTTATCTTTTTTACTGACAAACATGATGATAATAATTGTAACCCTTTAGATAAGACTTTATGCACTTATTCATGTCACACATACATGATTGGACTTACTAATTCTGTAATGTGCATCATCCCGAATTGCAGAGAGACATTTGTTGTTGATGAAGGACGTACTTTTGATGAATAATTCGTCAATAAATCGGACAGTAATTTTGAAGCACCATCCGTCGTGTAGCCATTGGTCGTATGCACAAATACACACAAACCTGAAAACATAAACAAATGTTTAGTGGTCGGTGATAATCTGGTTGCAGACGAAATAATAAACTTGGTACAAAAACGAAATGAGAAATATAGGGGTCCGGCTACGCAAACCTTGAATAAAATCGCGAATGTTCGCCGTAGCACGATCAATCTAATAATTCGCAGCTTGGCGGATGCACATATTATATCAACTGATAAATTACTGTGTCAGATTTAGGTCAATTGTGCGCATTTGCCAGTCCAAGAACGTACACACCTTTCTGTACAGTAAACATGTATATATCAATTAAAGGGGTCGTCTTCTGTGACAGTTTATTTTAAATGATCTGTGGGAGTTTTGATTGTTTAAATCATGAAGTTGTATCTGTATGTATCTCGGTCAGATACTTGTTTAAATAATGATTCAATTTTATATACAATGTACTGACTACACATGTGTTATAATGCCAGTGTTATTTGATATATATATATGACCCTTAAAGGGATTCATTCAAGACACGAAACGAGATGTTTTATATGTCTACTTTATTCTACCAAAGCTACAGCACTCCTTTCTTCATACGTTTACCACATGCACATATCTAGCCACTTTATGAGGAAGTCGGAACATTGGTTTTGACTGACCACTACAACATGTATCTTATACAATATGTAACGTCTGTTTATAAATATGCAAGTTTTTATCTTTATAATTATACTTAATTTAGTAAATTTAGAACAGTCAACCACAAACGAGTTCAGTGTGCATGGTAGGTAGTAAGAGAGGCTGATTTAGTACACAATCAAAAGTTTCATTGAAAGTGACAATCATTGTTTGGAGTTATCTCAGACTTATACCCATGCGTTGTTTGTTTAGTTTGTTTACTTCTGATCAATCCGTGGATTTATTTGCTTATTTAAAAAACTGTATTTTATCGTTATTGTAGTCTATAACTCAGCATGAAAACAGATTTTCTCCAGACAGCATGAATATAACAGGCTATATAGATGACTAAAAGATATTATCCACGCATAACAATTAATGGCCGAGATATATTGATAATATCGGGTGGAAATTAATGACTTGATATAAACGACAAACATTTCCACATTATTTAGATAGCTTGGTAATCTAGTTATTGTCAAATGCAAACATTAATTTGTATGAGCGATGGCACATTAGTACATTTTTATCGAAAACTGGTCTCACATCAACATCTGTATAATGATTTTTATTGATTGTAATTAAGTTTGAGAGATATCTGAGTATTTCAGTTGATTAAGCCGGATAACGATTTACAAGGTAATTGCTCCACCGTCCAGTTATGGGCATAGTTAATATTCAGTGAATAACGAAAAAATCAAGTTCTTAAATAATAAGCATATAAGTCGGAAACTGCCGAGTATATAAAATATTGAGTTACATGAGGCGCAATGCATCGAAGGGAATTCATGGTAGCCTCTTGAAGGAAACAATGTCCAGAACATACGTTTCTGTTATGGCTAAAAAACGCGACATTATTCAAATGTCACTGCGCATTATCGAGCATCGTATAGCAATGTCGTTTGGCATTGTTCGCCTATCGGTGCTGTTTCAAGTGGGGCAGTTGGCCGCTACTAACAAGATGTCGTGTACTGGTCAGAAACCCAGTAGATTGAGAAGACGCGTTTGAATGATTGAATGACTCGTGACTGTTCAATGCGGTAAATTTGGTAAAATTAAGTTGTTACTCGCGGGGAATTCGCGCATGGTTACAAGAGTACGCAGTCTATTTGCCATCATGATTCACCAATTTATATCAGAATTATGATCCTCAGAAGTATTCTGTATAGTGTTGTGTTGTAACGCCTGTCAACACATTTAGAACATGTCTGCTCTGACATCTTATTAACGCATGAATCATTTACAGAGGCTGCCTTAGATTCGAACCAGTGCATTCTTCGGGAACAATGTATTTACATAAACGATGTCCTATTATCTTTATACGGATCCAGCGAGGAATCGGGTGAACTTCAAAAATATAGAATCTCGTAGACACAAGACCGCTGCGCAATTGGACCCCTGAAATTTGGGCCAATGAATCCACCCTTGTACGTAATGCGTCCAAGTACAGACCAAAATCAAATTTAGGTTAGTTATCCCACTTAAAACAGCTGCGGGTGGCGAAAGAAAGCCTCAAAGATGTGTCCCCCTCCTGACTCGAACCAGCGACCGAGCACCTGAGTATGTAGCTTGCAGAGTGGTAATAGTAGCAGTAAGTATTTAGTGATGGCGGTGGTGGAAGGAGTAAAAGTGATATTATAACGACGGTGATAAAGATAATTCACGCTAGTGCTGATGGCAGTTATATAAAGATGTTGCTATTACTATTAACTGATTGAACATAAAAGGTCAATAACTCACCCTGTTACAAATGTCCTTCCTATGTCAACCCCCATTTCAGACAAACACATTTATAACAGATTACCATGTTACCACTTGTTACCATGTTCACATGATTTAACGATTGTCACATAGTACACTGAGGTCCATCACATACTTAATATCTTAGCTAGGTTTAAACATTTCAGCCGTGATTAGTTAATGTTGTATAGAAACAGTAAGGTGACAGTCCGTTTGGTGCGCTCTTGTATTGCTACAAAGTTCTGTAATTTTTTCGTAATATAAAATCTTAGGAATATTATGTGATATATAGATCGTATGTATAAATTATATCCTAATGATTGTTAAGTAGGAAAGGAGTTGGTCTTTAAGTTCATTATCTACATCTGAAATTTCATGCTGCAGTTATTTATTCTCAAAAAGGAGCTATTGAAACTGTGTCTGCATTATTTAATATATCCATTAAAGCGTCTAAGTAGGTATAATTTTTACGTACTGGGTCAGAAATACAATTGTAAAGATGTCTCATTAAAATTACTGTGTTGGTATTTGTTAGTTCAGCCTTAGGTTTCGCTGCACAACTTTTCTATTTGAAAGTTTTTATGCAGCTACAATCAGTTCATGTAATTTGTCGGTAATATCCTTGTTACCGAAGAACCTATTTCCGTCCTTTTAGACGCAGATTTTACGTGAAAACTATAAAAAGAGTTTCGCCTTTCCTTTCATGATCTAAAATGAATTCACAACTTTAGTTTTAAACAACTGCATAGTATACATTTTAGATGACATTTTGAGAAATGAATTCAGTTTGAACTATTAAGAGACATGATACAGGAATCCGCGAAGGAGAAAATTAATTCTGTAGTATCCATGATTTCTGCTACTTTGAAGAAGTGGTAAAGACAGAGCTTCATGATTCACGGACCAGCATCAAAGTTAAGTAATATACAGGCCTATTGCATTATGACGAATATCCCATTGTACACTACACTGCATTATTAATATAACAAGTCATTGAAGTCGCCTGAGAGGTATAATATATAATGAATACGAAAATATCGCTTTTAACAACCAATTAATAAAATTATCATGTGATAGTATTGGGAGAACGATGTATTTGGCTTATGTGAATTCTGTCTGAATAATTGTTAACATTTCTTTCATATAAATGCTTGTTTTTTAGTTTCTATTTAGATTACAGTGTCTTGACCATTCAATTTTAAACTAGTAAACTTGATTTCTTCACAATTAAAACAACTTCCAAAAGCAAGTAAGAATATTTTAAATACAGTAAAACCCCGATTTTTCGACAACGGATTATCCGAAAACCTGGTGTAATCCTAAAAGAAATTTCGGTCCCGATTTTTTCCCTATATATTTCATTGTAAAATAACCCCGATTATCCGAATCGTCTAATCCGAATACCATGGCTTATCCGAAGTGATAATCAGGTCCCCAAACTGGTTGCGTATATAGAGCAGTCTAGATTTCCATCACCCCGGATTATCCGAAATCTCGGATTATCCAAAATAATTTTCCGGTCCCGCCGATTTCGGATAATCGAGGTTCTACTGTAGTATTGAAATACTGAACATGCTGCACTTACTGTACAAAGTATACATAATATGTAATATAGATGCAATAAAACATAACCACTCCTAGTCATGTAGTGATCTTAAATGGCGATATATGTATCACTCAGAGAATGAAATAAATTACAAATGTCAAATGACAATTCATGTCTTGTGACCAAGCCTTCTGAATTGTCCCGAAGTAATTTATTAAAGGAAGAAATTTGCTCGAGAACGAATGAAAGATTTAGAACGTTGAAGTCATGTGTAGTCACATATCAAACAGAATTTAAGGAGGGGCATATCAGTTCTTTGTTCATTATTAACTGAGGACTAACGGTCTACGTCGGATGGACACCTACCGTCCGAATTCTACCCGCGGTGTGGTGTGTACGTCTGTCCCCATTTGTAGTTATAGCACTCGAGTTTACGACCCTGGATAGAAGTGAGTGACCCATATTTATATATTGAGAGTTAAATTGTTGACATGTAACATGTTCATAATGTACAAGTTAATTCAGGTATCATTATAACATTATTTGATTCTACTTTGTTACTGAATGTTTATATAAACTATACAAGTATTGTAGTAAATAGGTATTCGGTATGTAAATTCTTGATTCGTCTAGATTTTAATTTTGATAATAACTGTTGTAAAATAAAAACTTGAGATTCCAGATTTAAAACAATAAATGTTAAGATTTGTCCCTTGAAATATAAACCTGTGTATTGTGGTTATACCGTAAAGTGATTTACAAAAGCATTCGTACCGAGTCTATTTATTTACTTTCATTTTCTGATGATAAAAACGATCAACCTTAATATCCTGCCGAAGCGAAAATTTCTTGATTATTATGAAAAACATTAAAGGAAGTTATACCTGTACTTACCTAGCATCATGATGCTATATTTAATTATTCTCATTTTTGATGCGTGTTATGTTCACAATATTTCATTTATACTGAACTCCGCGTAAGTATCCACTGATATTTTCCAGTCCTTCAATGAAAAGCTTAAACTTTGGTACAAAGTGTATAAATGGTTTCTTTCGCATAAAACTTTATTGTAATCGTAGATTACTTGTACAACTAACAATCGACGATGCTGAGCACACTTCTAAAATGTAGATGTAACCATGAAACAAGTGTAATCCTGGCCGTACAAATAATCCAATAGACCTGTAATAAAAACTTAAATCAATGTTAGCACTGTTAGTGGAAACTTCACACTTCGTTGTGCAAATTGAACTATACTTAATGATGGCATTATCCGTATGTTCTTAGTTAATTGAATGTCAACCTCCTCATAATTAGCACTGATCATCTGTGCGCCTAACATTTATGCTGTGCATTGAATTACCAACCTATTACGAAATTACTGTTTGTCATCGGGAGTGTATTGGTAAATGGAAACTACTCACTTAACTAGTTCTGTGGCGAGTTGACACGAACACGGCGCACTTGTACGTCGAGTATATCACTGAAATGGTGAATGAACAAATCATAGACATCATGGAGGCACATTTATTAACTCTATTACTCGCTCACATGCTTGTATTTTAACAGAGTGTTTGAAAAACATAACAGAAGTTTGATTTGTTATACTCTGTATAATTGCATAATTATTATGTACAACTTAATGTCTACAGTTGGGCTGAAACAGAAAGGAATGTGCATATTTGTGATATTACGCCGGTGGCACCATTTGCTCTGACCTTTTACATAATAACGTATTGACAGCATCAATCAGATGACAAACGACTTCTGATGTTCGCCTTGGAGTTTAATACCTGCTTTGTATTTACATGTTGTGAAAATGGTATATCTGAAAATAACACGTTGTCGTAGTGACTCAAAAAAAACGTAAAAGACGCTTTTGAAATCATGACCGTAAATGTTTTTATCTATCAAAGATGCAATGCCTTCGACTTAATAATACTTTAATGTCTAATTTCTGTCATTTCATTTGATGACAAAGAGGTTATCCGTAGTGTATAGTAACAGCAACACGATGGTTACCTGAACGGTAACGTTTACATACATGATAATATTCTTCATACTTGTCCTCTATCATTACAGGTTTTTACTGAAATCTTCACGCGTACGCAGATGGATGGGGAACTTTTATCATATGAACATTTCGATTTTTTCAGTATTTATGTTGTCATTATCATGTGAATCAGATGTATTCATCAACATGATATTGTAACATCTTAGTGAAATTATTTCTTTTACAATTTAACATCAACTTAACTAGATGTACTAAATGCCAAATCTTTTACATGCCTTACGTACAACTTTTGTAGATTTTTTTTCTGGCGACATAGAGCAAAACCTGTTATCACAAAGTGTTAGAAAATGATTTCTTATTAATGTTTGTTATGTAGTATCATAACCTTACTCCTCTGATTATCCTGTAGTGTAGATTTCTCAGTTTTTGTTCATTTTGTTCCTATATATATCTTTCTTTGTAATTGTCGATTCAAGTCATCAATTGGATATGTTTTAGAGAGCGCTGGCCCAGGGATCAATAAGTCGCGGCTACTAGAACCGGTCATGGAACAATTTCTTGGTAAAAGTTTGATCATAATGTACCTCAGGACATTCACTACAGACCTCCCATAAAGGTAAGATAATATGGTCGCCGTACATTACAGGTTTTGGGGAACTATGTAAGGCCATACCAAATCGTATCTATGTTTAGCATCCGCGGACGGAAATGTTTTGATCACCTGAGTCAAATAAAAAAAAACATGTCGTAATATTGAGTATTTGATCATTTGAGATATCTTTATTGGACCATTACATGCTGGAACGATTTGCTTTTTATCAATATGCCTTCCAGTCGTTAAAATCGATCAATATTATGCTTTTGTTTTGATTCAAGGAATTAAACATATTTATTCTCACTGAGTGACTGTTTGGACTTTTGATAGAAGCTAATATTTTGCGGCAATTAAGTGGGAAATTTGTGTTTTTTTTCCGGAAGCACTTCTTTTTTTCCGGATAGCTTGATAGGTTTTTGAACCTCAATGTTACGCTAAACATCGACGCGATTTGGTATGGCCTACAGTGTGTCGGATTTACATACTAGTATTTCGCTTGTACAACGACTTACACCCTTATCATAATTGTGTTGAAATGATAAGCTTTCTCAATCTGAGGAATCGACGCGCCTTGTCACTGTACAAAATTGTTGAGTGGAATGAGGAATGCATGCTTAAAATGAAAATGTGAAAGGCATCATATTGATAGACGGACCAGCTTCTTGTAGCTTTAGTGCTTGACGTATTAACTGGCTTTTGCTGTAATGAAACACATGGCTGCAAAAAGTTCTATGTTCTATGAAGAATTAAAATAAATAAAACTAAGAAGACATATCTCATCTTGTAATTCAAACATGTAATACTTGTTGCTAATAGCTAGATGTCATTTAGTTCAGCAAAATTAAATTTTGACATAATTTGATGAATTTTATTACACTTTTGTCCCTAAGTGAGCAGCGAATTTCATGGATAACCTGAACTATCTCCATCATCTTGGTACGGAGCCCCTAAAGTGATATTCTACGAAATAAAAAAGAGTGCTACAAGTTAAAATATAAGTTTAGAATGTCACTGCAGGGGCTCCGTATCAGTAGTAGGAAACTAGGCTCCGTACGGGCGGTTCCATCGGTTCCTAACCTACTGACCTACTTCCCGACGGGTTCAAGGTCGAGGTCTATTGGTTTATCCGAGCTGAATACGAAGTACAACCAAAATGACCTACTTTGCGACTGTTAAAGGGTCAAAGTAAATAGATATGTATGCATAACATAAGTTCTGGACTCCTACCGAATACCGTACGTGGTTAAAAGGTCAAAGTCAGCTTATACAAATACGACAAATGAACTGCGCGGTTAAAATGTCGATCTCCGTATGCATGACCTAAGTTCCCGTGATATCCGAGCTGAATACGAAATGTCATAGTTTCAAATTAGTTCTCTAACCTGACCTAAATATGTCAACATGTCCTAGTTTCTCGGTAGTCTCTAATCTAACAAGGGTTGAAGTATATGCATAAGTAAACACGGTCAAAATTGTTTGCATAACCTCGTTTAGAATTCTACCATAACCTTTACAAGCGGAAATGTCAAGGTTGTACATCGTCCGAATCCTATATAATAGAACATCGCTGCATCAGTTTTCCACATATTGTATGATGTACTCCAATAGTAAGTACTATGTTATTAGCTTTATTTCATCTTTTTATTTTCATTCAGCTTTAAAGTATACCAGAAAGACTATTTCTCTAAGTAAAATAACTGAAACTTTATTTAATTTATCATGATATTTTCATTTATACGTAAGTTCTTAAGGTGTAACGCATACGAGAGATACTGCGAGGAAACTAATAGGTTTTAGTTATATTTTAATGTGTTGTCTTTGTACGTTACAGAATGGCACAAGCGCAATTAGAATTCACCGAAGAGTCATTACAGTATTTACAACAGAACGGCTTGGACACTGTACAGTGGTCACCAGTGTTGCGACAGATTCATTGTACCATCGATGTCAAATTATCGTTGGTAGTGAAGAAGACTGAACATTCTCATCATATTTTATTGAAGAAAGGTTGTACACAGTTAAAACTTAGTTTAAAACAATTTGAATCCATCTGCGACTTAAAACAAAGTGTAAATTTACTAAGATCCTTTCTCGATGGACAATGAATCCATAGACTTCGCAGATTGTGTATCACACAAAATCAACAAGTTTTACCAAGATCGATTCTCAACATTTGATACCTGGTCAACGCAGATAGAACCTAACAAGTATCAACTGGCCAAAGCAGGATTCTATTATTCTGGTTCTGGAGATAAAGTCGTCTGTTTTTCTTGCCACATAGAACTGAACAAGTGGGAGAAAACAGACAATCCGTGGGAAGAGCACCATAAACACTCTCCCTCTTGCGAATTTCTTAAAATCATCGGATATACTGCTTTAGAAGACCTAATTGATAACCCTCCCTCAAGATTTACGGTTTCACTTTCGGTAAAATCCGTGGACAGATAATCCATTGTTTACCATATTTTCAAAATGAATCAAAGCACGGCAAATGTTATGATAATGGACAGTTACTTTGACTTTTTGTTCGCGAAAGCCATCTATGAGTGTATACATATTGTGGTAAAGGAGAACTGTTACGGGTGTGAAGTTGATCATCCATCGCAAGTGCAGCACACATGTATCATGCACGAAATTGATGAACGCATCGAAATGTATTTCGAACAGTTGGTGTTTAAAGTGAATGAGGATGACATTCTGCTAAGCTGGAGTGAGATAGTCGATGATTTAAATATATGTCCCGAGCTATTAGCCTTACAAAAGTTAAAATTATACGATAAAGAGTGGTTAGCCACAATGAAAACCGACCAATGGGGAGAGAAGATGAAGAAGATGGTAAATAAAATTGTTCACATAGAAAGACGCTTATTTCATTCCACCGTATAATCACATAAAAATATATACACATTGTTAAATTTATCGTCATGATTGTATTATAATTATTGTCATGATTGTATTATAAATAAAGATGTAACCTAACGTATGCACTTTTGTTGTATTTTGTGTTGTTATCTCAATGTGTTTAAGTATAGTAAACCCGAGCCATTAAAACCAATTTAAATTCGTGTTTTTGAGTTTAAATATTTGAATTAGCGTTACACACAGAAATAGTTATAAGGACAATACACAAAATGGTCTGAACAGCCAGTATATCAATGAGACATTTCTTTGGGTTATCATATAAAGTGATGTTGTAAGTAAGTGTACTTAGTACATAACTGGTATCATTAATAGTCACACGCAAACACCGGGGATGGATAAGCGAGCGAAAGAGTCGATTCTCAGTCAGTATTATTATGAAACAAAACGCCCGAGCGCGTTTACCGGACCACAAAAATTGTACAGAATTTTAGAGAAAAAATATCCCGGGGTTTTCAGCTTGTATAACATCAAAAAATGGATCAAGAACCAGGATAGTTATTCTCTCATGAAAGAACCGCGTCATAAAATTAAAACTGCCAGAGTATTAGTGTCTAGCATCGATGAACAGTTCGATGTTGATTTAACCTCGGTGGAAAACTTGAAAAAATATAATGATGGGGTGCGATTTTTGCTGTTTGCGATTGACATATTCAGTCGCTATCTGTGGGTAAAACCTTTACTAGACAAAACAGCTCCATCTATCCTACAAGCAGTCAAACAAATTTTCGCAGAAAGAAAGCCTTTAAAACTGAGAACTGATAAAGGATCAGAATTCAACAACCGATTTTTGAAGAAATATTTGAAAGTCAACAATGTGTATTATTTTACTACGCAGAACATTCCTAAAGCAAATTATGTCGAGCGTGTACAGAAAACGATTAAAGTCAAATTGTACAGATGGATGAAACACAAGAGAACATACCGATATATTGATGAGTTACAAAATATGGTTGACAATTACAACGCCACACCGCATAGTTTGAACAATATACCCCCGAAAGATGTTACCAAACAAAATGAAGCCGATGTGTTTGCTTATTTGTACCTCAGACAGCCAAACAAAGTTCATCGAAAAGTACCGTTTCAATTTAAGAAAGGAGATCTAGTTCGCATTTCTCATTTAAAACATCCATTTCGAAGATCCTACCACGAACAATTTACTAGAGAAGTATTTGAAATAAATCGTAGACAGTATAAAGATGGAATCCCCATGTATTCCGTAAAAGACTTAAACAATGAGACAATTTCCGGATTATTTTATAATTCTGAGCTACAGAAGGTGGAGAAAGATGAAAACAGTTTATGGTTTATTGATAAAATCATGAAGAAAAGGAAACGGGCTGGAAAATTAGAGTATTATGTATCCTGGGACGGGTTCCCATCCTCATTTAATTCGTGGATTTCGAGCGAAGAAGTCAAAGAAACATGATCGTCTATTTAAAAAGTGATGAAAGTAATGCTTTTTTCCCCGACAATAAACCTTGGGATTTCAAAGTGCGTCTGAGATCACCCGTTATTTTTAACGAAAACTGGAATGTTGGATTAGTAGAATTTTATGCTTCTGGACAAAATTCTAGAATAAAAACTTTGAATATTTTCAGCAATATTTGTGACACAAGTATTTTACAGGGTAACCATAGACAAATACTACGTCGTATTACAACCCAGACGGACGATCAATGGGGTATATCCGCTAATTACCCGTTTTATCTACGATTATGTTTAAAGGAAATCTATGAATTTGATATACTTATAAAAGACATCAACGATCAAGAAGCTTCATTCTTGCAAGAACCCGTGTTGTTAACACTTCAGTTTATTAGAGAAACATGAATTCTGCTTTGCACGTCCCTGATCCTAGAAAATGGGTGAAATATTTTGATAAAATACCATCAGATATTGTGAAAGCAGATAATGCTACCATAAAGTTAACTTCGCCGATTCAAAGTGTGGTAGAAAGAGCCAAATCAGAACTAGAACGTATTAATGCGGAAACACCATCTACTTCAATCATTACGACTTCATCCGCCAACGAATACAGTTCTATGCCCAATAGTGCGCGTGTAAAAAAACAGACAACTAAACACAAGCAAAGGAAATATAAAACGAAACAACTGACAAAAAGAGGAAAAATTGGACAAATAACGAAGAAAAAAGGTGGAAAAAACGGACAAAAAACGAAGAAAAAACTAACTCCTAAACAACTCGCGAGTAACCGCACGAAGGATATTTTCGGATAAACATGTCTATCCTAAACAGTGATGCTTTCCATGAAGGCGTTCCTACGGATTTATAATTATTCGATCTCCCCCCAACGCAGGTAGCTGTAAACAACGTTATATATCAAGAAATTCGACCATCATCCCAAGTAACGGATGGAAGTCCGATTGAATTTAGAATCAACTCGAGCAATTCGGTTGAATACATTGATTTGAAAGGATCACAGCTATACGTGAAACTTAAAGTGGTAAAAGCTGATGGGACGAATCTCGCGAAAAACGAAAAGGTCGGGCCCGTAAACCTGTTTCTACAGTCTCTGTTTTCTTCATCGGAAGTCACATTGCAAAACAAAACGTCGATGACGTGTAACAACAACCCTTATACGGCTATTATCAAAACGTTGATGAACTTAGATGATGCAACAACAACAACGCAGAGCGTCACTCAATTATTTTATGCGGATGACCATGATCACCCCGAAGACCCAGACCCCGCAGGGAGGAACAACGGACTATCAATGCGATCTCGGTATATCGCTGAGTCTAAAGTATTGGATTTACAAGGTCCGTTATTCCACGACTTTTTCCAAATACCACGTTACGTGTTAAACCAAGTGGATGTAAAACTTAAACTGTATAGGTCATCACCAGCTTTCTCTCTTCTGTCCGGAGAATCATCACCCGCATATAAGATTGATATACTTGATATCATGTTACTAGCCAGAAAAGTGTATGTTAGTCCTTCAGTGCTTTATGCGCATAATGAAATGTTACAACATACTAATGCTAAATATTTTTACCCCAAAACGGATACGCGCATGCAAAGCATCGCATCTGGTAGCACAACTTTTCACTAGGAGAACTTGTTTCAAGGACAAAAACCTAGTAAAGTGTTGGTCGGGTTCGTGAAATCGACCAGCACATCGGGCAATTATGTCACAAACCCGTTTGATTTTTTAAATTGTAATATCGCTTCTATATGTTTATACGCCGATGGCATGCCCGTTATGGGCAATCCGTTAAAGTTAGACTTTAACGAAGGCGCTTCCATTGTCAGAGCGTATAGTAATTTGTTTATCTTAACAAACAAGTGGAATCAAAATGCTGGTATTAGCGTTACTAGAGAACAATTTGTCAGAGGGTCGACTCTGTTTGCTTTCGACTTAAACCCATATTTTAACGACTTTATACCGTTGCTTCAAACGGGTAATGTGAAATTAGAAGTTCAATTCGGAACACCATTGAATGAAACAATAACATGCGTCGTGTATAGCGAATCACTGTGTTATTTTGAAATCACAAAAGACAGAGACATTGTCGTGTGAACAACATAGAGTCACCCGTTGTAAATATCGACTTTGTACCTATATTTCTGTGTTTCTGTAAATAGTTGATTTGCAAATACTGTATTATGTTTTCTTGTATGTGTCATATTTTTAGTACAATAAATATTAAAAATCGTGATTTTGTCGCGTTATTTTTTCCATATAAATTGGTAAATGTTTTAAAGTTATAATCATATTGTGCTACGATACCACGATGGAAGCACTAAAATTTATTTCACCGGCCATTTGTATTGTAGCTGGTAGTTCTTCCTCAGGAAAATCTACATTAGTTTTTGAGATTTTAAAACATGGTCGTGAGATGTTTACAGAACAACCCGTACATATTATTTACGCGTACGGCGTATGGCAGACAGAATTCGCAAAAATGCAAAACGTTATTTCAAATATCGAGTTCTTTGATGGATTACCAACGAAAGAAAATCTAGAATCATGGTCATTGGATGGAAAACATCGTATTTTAGTCTTAGACGATTTGATGAGTGTGGCAGAAAAGGATAAAAATACGTTGTATTTGTTCACAAAACATAGTCACCACATGAATTTTTCGGTGTTTTATATTGTACAGAGCTTATTTTCTGACGGAAAATTTTTTAGATGTATTTCGCTGCAAGCGCATTACTTTATCTTATTCAAAAACAGAAGAGACGAACAACAAATATGCACGTTCGCTAGACAGTTGTTCCCTTCCAACATACGATATTTTATGGAAGCTTACAAGAAAGCAACGCAAGAGAAATATTCGTATATTCTTATAGACATAAGTCCTCACAGTAACCCAGAATATTCATTACGAAACAACATTTTGCTGGGAGAAGTTGTTAGCGTATTTATCCCTACAAAATGAATGTTCTCATCGAGAAAGAAAAACAGTTCGTTTTACTGTTACTTTCAACATCTAGAAAACAACAACTCGCATTGGTGAAAACTATGACAAAATCACAACTACAAGCAATTGTACAGATTGTATACAACGTCCTTCATGGGATTCGATCTTTACCCGAAGAGGATAAAAAGAAACTGCAACGACATAAAACGATTATTCGTCAATTTATCAGCAAGAGAGTGACTACAAAAAAAGAAAGGAGTTCCTTACAAAATATTTGAATTATTTTATATTAGTAATAAAACCGGTGATTAAGGAATTATTATGGCAGAAGAAATGACTTTAGTGTCTAAACCCAAGTACGAACAGTTGTTGAAGGAACTTAAGCAACTAAAAACCGAACAGATACCGTCAGAAAACGCAAATTTATCCGTAGAAAAATTACAAAGGCCTACGAAACAAATGACGGAAAACCCCAAGATGTTTATAGAAAAAAGTTTTGATCAATTATTTCTAGATAAAACGTCTAAAGCGAAACAATCCCAGCAAGATCATTCCTCGTTGATACAAGTTGTTAAAACTAAGCGGTTAGGTCAACCACGAACAAGTCAACCGAAAAAGAAACGTCAATTTCACGGTCACCCTCCTGTGTCAATATCGGCGCGAAAATCTCTAGGCCATGAGATAAAACAACAAACAGTTCAAGGTCGAAGCAGGAAGGTGTTATCAGGTAACCAAGTCAAACATTCGCAAGGTCGAAAAAGAAAAAAGGAGGTCAAACAGTCTACGTGGGTCGACTATTTAGTATAAAGCTAGGAGTACGACTCGTAGGTTCATTCGTTCTACAACCGCTCTATGAGCAACATGGCGAATTCACCAGCTTGGAGTAGCGCCGACGAAGATGAGATGGTACGTGCGGCGGATATTATGGAAGAAAATTATCGTAACCAAAGCGAAAACGAAGGGTTTGTGGACAAAAATAAGCACAAATGTGATCTGTGTAATAGAAGATTTCGCCATAAAAAGATGTTGAATAGACACCGGCTCTCCCATACGAACGTTATACAGTGTTATATTTGTCATAAAACATTTATGAGAAATGACTATTTAAGGAAACATTTAAAGAACGTGCACGGTGAAAATTCTGGATATTTTCGGTGTAATCATTGTCCGGCTGAGTTTGAAAATTACGAGACGTTGTAAAATCACGTGGTCGCATTACATCCTTTGAATTCGTCTAACAACTCCGACCAACAACCTTCGACATCCACGGACGGTCAACATGTCGAAAATAGAAATATAACAACAACAAACGCATTGAATAACAACGTGGAAATTGTCACCGTAGAACCGCAAGGACCCGAGCAAATCGATTTAATAGGATTTTTGGCTAATACCCGTTTACTCGTTCATAAACACCTCTCATCGAAAGTTAATCGACATTCCATTAAGTGGTATTTAACCGCGCAAATAGAACTAGAACGCATGAACGCAGACGACGATAATACTACGACAACGCCGTGGTTTAGGAGTAGAGCGTACGTATTGTTGAATCCGCAAACATTTAGCGAACACGAATTAAACGAAGCTATGCAAAAAATCATCAAAAGTCTAGAAGAATTTATGCGAAACGGATCGGGGTGGGTGTTGAAGAAAGTCCTCCATTTACAAATACACAACGTCAATTATACGCCGCTCAATGCCAGCAGTTATATTTCATTACCGAAAACATTACGGAATTCCTCGGTTCTTAATATACGAAATAACGACCAGAAATGTTTCAATGGAGCGTATTGGCTGCTTTACATCCGGGTGGTTCTACGAATGTTTGCGACTATACTCCGTTTGAACTAGAGCTCGACATGAAGGATATCGCGTCGCCCGTTTCAATTTCAAAAATGGATAAATTCGAGCGACAAAACCCTCATATTTCGGTGAATGTTTTTGGATTTGAAGACGGAGAAATATTTCCCATGCGAATCACCAAACAAAAAGAACGATTTAACCACGTAAATTTGTTGTTTCTACAAGTCGGTGACACGACACATTATTGTTTGATACAAAACTTAAATAGGTTCCTACACAGAACGAAATCGTCGCATTGCAGCTACTTTTACTGCCCGTATTGTCTTCACGGGTTTATACGTCAAGATTTACTGGATAAGCACGTTGACTACTGTTCTACCAATGGACCGCAGAAAGTAGAATTATCGGAACCGGGGGAAAATTATCTAACGTTTAAAGCTTTTGACAAAACGTTACGCGTACCGTTCATTATTTACGCGGATTTCGAATGCTTAAATAGTTCGGTACAAGATAGAAACCACGTGGCTTGACAAACTCCGCGCGCTTACGCGTACAAAATTGTGTGCGAAGATCCTCAATATACTACACCCACGATCACTTATGTCGGAGAAGACGCCAGCGAACAGTTTTTACGATGTATGATAAAAGAACTAGAAAAAATACAAGCTATTTTAAGCAATATTCAACCCATGCAAATGACAGCATCTGACATTGGTAAATACCATCAAGCCGATACCTGTTGTATATGCGGAAAGTCATTATTTTTCTCCAACCCCGAATTGGGAAAAAAAGTACGTCATCACAACCATCTGACTGGTAAATTTATAGGTGCAGCCCACAACGTTTGCAACGTCAACTGTAAACAAGCCGATTTTGTTCCTGTCGTGTTTCATAATCTCCGTGGGTATGACTCTCATCTCATCATGCAATCTGTGGGGTTGTTCAAAGATAAAGATATCAAAGTGATTGCAAATAATATGGAGAAATATATTTCATTCTCACTGGGTTCACTGAAATTTATTGATTCACTCCAGTTCATGAACTCCAGTTTAGAAAAACTAATGGAAAATATTAAGTTGGATGCAGACCACAGTTTCAAAATGTTTTATGAAGACTTTCCAGTCAAAGTTCATGCAGACTTGTTGTTGAGAAAGGGTGTGTTCCCATACCAATACATGGATGGTATGAATAGATTGAAAGAAACACAGTTACCTCCTCGCGATGCATTCTATTCAGACCTAACCAAACAAACCATATCAACCGAGGATTATGAACATGCATGTAATGTATTTAACACTCTATGCATGGACACTCTAGAGGACTATATGGTTACTTATGTGAAATCAGATGTGAGTTTACTCGCATGTGTATTTGATGAATTCAGAAATGTATGTCTTTCCAAATATAACTTAGACCCAGCACACTATTACGGAGCACCGGGACTAAGCTGGAGCGCGTGTCTTAAAATGACTGACTTGGAACTTGAGCTATTGACCGATATTGACATGGTATTATTTATAGAACGTGGTGTGCGTGGTGGTGTATCACAAGTCTCAAACCGGATGAAAACAGCGAACAACCCCTACTTGAAGGATTATGATATAAGTAAATCAACGTCATACTTGTGTTATGAAGATGCCAACAATCTATATGGATGGGCTATGAGTCAACATCTCCCTCATTCTAAGTTTCGGTGGCTCTGTGATCAAGAAATCAGGCAACTGAACATCCACTCAATCCAACAAAACAGTGACATTGGTTACATCTTAGAAGTATCGCTCGAATACCCCTCATCTTTACACGATTTTACCTACGATTATCCTCTGTGTCCAGAAAAACTACATGTGAAGGATACTGATTTATCTTCGTACTCTCAAAACCTATGGAAACAACTACACGGAACTAAACATTTTGATCATTTCTACCCTAAGCGCGTAAAAGTAGAAAAGTTAGTTTTGTCATTAAACGATAAAGATAACTATGTTATACATTATCGCACACTGCAACTCTACCTACAACTGGGTATGCGAATTAAACAAGTCCACAGAGTTCTACAATTCCACCAAGAACCATACCTACAATCATACATTGACTTCAACACTGAATGTCGGAAGTGTGCGCAGACAGAGTTTGAGAAAGATTTCTACAAACTGATGAACAATGCTATTTTTGGTAAATAAAATTGATATCTTTACGTCTAACTATATTTCACAGAGTATGAATGGATAGTACTTAAACTATGTTTAGTTCTCACACCTATTTCTAATGCAAGATTTTAAGTTTATATCACAAATAATTAATTAAATAAATATTCCTTAGAGAAGAAATAATGTGAACCACATTTTACTATCCGAAATGTATTCAATTCATTCTTGAAATAATAAAATAGTAGCTTATGCATTAAAAGCACAACGACCTGCTTCAGAAGTTATTGATCAGAAATGATATAATTGTATACATTGTTTTTACATTGTTCTCTTGACTCATAATTAACTTTTTCAGGGAAGACGTTACAAAACTGTCGCAAATACGTTGATGTCAAACTAGCTCATACTGAGAAAAAACTAAAGAAATATGTAGCTAAACCGTCGTTCCAGCGGATGAAAATTTTTAGTGAAGATCTTGTAGGTGTAGAGAGCAACAATACCAAAGTCAACTTTGTTCAACCAGTCTATTGTGGTATGACAATTCTGGATTTATCTAAATTCCTCATGTACAATTATTATTATAATCATCTGAAACCAAAATACCAAGACAACATAGCTTTATTAGCGACGGATACTGACAGTTTTATGTTTTATGTGGAAACACAGGATGTGTATAAAGACATGTTACAGAATATCCATTTATATGACACTTCCAATTACCCCCAGAACCATTCACTATTCAACAATCATAGAAAGAAGACAATTGGAGTATTCAAAGATGAGTTAGGTGGTGTTCCAATAAAGGAATTTGTGGCATTGTGCCCCAAAATGTACAGTTATATTTATAACAAAAAATGACAATGAAACGAACGAAAAGCGATGTAAAGGTATTTCTCGCGCAGTGGTGAAAAAAGAATTAATGCACGAGCATTACAGGAACACATTGTTAAACAGTAGCCAGTCAAAACATACTATGTTTGGGTTACGTAGTGACCATCATATCATGTATTGTGACAAAATAACAAAGATATCTCTAAGCGCTTTTGACGATAAACGGTATTGGCTAGATGATGGAATCTCTAGTTTAGCGTTAGGACATTACGCGATCCCGAAATAGTTCCCGTATCATCGTTCCACGTTCCTATTAGGTACGAGTTTTAATTCCGAAGTATGACGGAATTGACCGAGTAGTTACCTTATCTCGTTCCGTATACGTAGGTACACTCGTCAAAATAGGTAACCACCCGCGACTGCGCTCGTGTCTTGTTATTGTACACTTTATATATATATATAAATTCATTATGTACATTATCTCTGATTCGTTGTACGTCTATTGTTTGTATTCTAGTAGTTAAGTATCTATGTTGTACGAGGTTTGCGCACGCGCGCGCGCGCGCGCGCGTGTGTGTGTGTGTGTGTGTATCATTTTCTACATTTTATAATATATACTATGTTCGATATTGTAAATTGAAGGTATCAAATATATATCAATGACGGTACCTTCGCGCTGTTTATGTCTGTGTAAATAAAAATAGATATCTCGTAAAAACGTGTTTGTGGTTCCTCGGTCACTTTCGTGAAAATATATTTTCATTTGGAAAGTGATCGAAATATTGCGATTGCGCTTAAGTACGCAAATGTCGATCTTTTATACTCTACCAAGAAAGAAACTCGTCACTGCATCAATATACAAAATAAGCGGATACGACGATCGATAAATCGTGTATTGCATTCTCATTTTTGATATTAATTAATTTGTCACAAGACGCGCCAAAATGTAAAAAATCCCATTACCTTTATACAATGACGAGTTTCTTTTTTTTTTTTTTTTGGTTAAGTATATTAATACCGACGATGATGCAAAACGCATATTCACACTGTGTTGGTAATAGTGTCGGTGAAATATCGTTACGTCAAATACAGCAACGTTAGTAACGTTGTAATGACCACTCTAAAGATAGAACAAGTACTACCTGTCGATCTAAATATACTAAACCAAAGAAGAAACAAAACCTAAAGAACAAAAACGTCAAATTATTATATCATAATTGTATTATTAGATTATTATTATATGATTATTATTATTATACGATGATTATATCATAGAGGGAGAACATAGAGAAGGAACAAATAATAAAATAAAGAGAATAAAAGATACGCGCAGAGTATAAATCTAGAGTCCTTAGTAATCTAGGAACATATCATCCTCGAAATTAAAGTTCTCCGTAAATGTGTGTTCATCCAGAACCTGTTTCTCCTCAGATGTTGTCGTCGTGGTAAAAGGTAACGAGACACTCACCGGGTGAGAAATTGGCCATATCTTAGTCGTACTCACGGGATCGAGTTTTGGTGGAGCGCTTACCGGAGGAGAAATTAGCTCCGTTTTGGGCTGGGTTATAGCAGTATCCACCGAAAGAGGTCTTAGCGGAGTGTTCAGCAACGACTTCAGCACTTGAGTTTTGTTAGATGGCGTTGACGTGTTGGTGGTTACTGCAGTCTTGGCTCGTGCCGGTGGATTATACGGCGTAAATCTCCTCATTGTGTCCTGTTAATAAATACGAAAATGCGTGTAAATAATTAGGATTTCGAAATGTACGCAGTTATATATGTATTATATTTATAACCGGAGAGTAAACCGAATCGTTTACAGAACATAATATTATCCAAATGATGATACATTTCGGACTTTTGTGTCGGACGCCAATTCAAAATCGATGTAGTATAATATAACTTCAAAAAAAAAAAAATATGGGCGAAATCTTGTACATATGAATCCACTTTCACATAAAATTAGTGCATCGCGTATTTAAAAGACAAAACTGTGCCGCGTGAAAAACATAAAATGTATCGCTATATCGCGAGTCATTAAAGAATAATAATAAACACTTACCTCCGTGGGTTTTCTCGATGGTAGTATTTTATTACTAGCCTCCTCCATAACGTTGTACGGTATAGAAATGTATTTATCTTTATGTTTGTCCACTATATGGACATAAGTACCGTTTTTGTACGTTTTGGCGTTTATCTTAATTATGTATAAAGTTCATTCGTTTTCCATCGTTAAACTATACGAAAGGCCATTCTGTATATGACTAATAAATTGCGAAAAGTCGGTATTTTATATAGTTCGCTAGAAACATCGAGAGTATGGGTGGGGTGTAGGTGGAGTCGGGGCGTGTATATATCGAAGATTAGTGAAGGTGTACATGTCATCGGCGATTTGTGTAAGACAAAAATGTTTGACCAATGATATTCAAGTTTTCAACAATACGTAAAAATGAGACGTTATCAGTTCTTAATGGTATTCTAGATGGTGTGCGATAAGCGGGTATATATCTAAATGATAGGTTAACAATACACGATGTACAATTGATTATATAATTCATTGATAGCATGTCAAACCCGTGAGACGGTCTTTAATTATGTATAAAGTTCATTTATTGAAGAATGATTATGAATCGCCATTGTAGCGTAATGCTTTCTGCATTCCAGGGATCAGATTACATTTCGTTACTTCTGACATGTGGGGAGAAATCACTTTACACAGTGTACACTATACGAAAACTATATTACTACGATCTACATAATAAGTCGCAATATACAAAGTGATCAGTAAAACTGACTACCACCAATTTCCTGAAAGCATCTCAACATTTATTGAATTTCAGTAAAAAAAACAAACGATAGTCCTCTATATTACATCATGAATACTAGTTATCAACTTATTAGGTTATTGCGTGTTATAACACGCGTGATTATGCGATGACGAAGAGCGGTTGAAAATTTGGGTTATACGAACAAAACTCAGTGCGCATGCGTGATGATACGCTTTTAGTCTAATGATAAAAATTTTGCTGACGAATTTGAATGTTTGTATGGAATATGAGACTTTGACAACTAGGTTATATGAATACGGATAAAGGTCGGGTAAATAAAGATAATGACTCAAGACATTTAGACCATTGACTGTTACGGTATGTGAATACGAGACCAATGGGTAATTGGGTCGTACTAACAAACAATGAACTTGAACTTTAGTACTTCAGATGAGAGGTTGCATGAAAGTAAATAGCAGGGATTTAGGTCATGCATATGAACAATGACTGTTACACAGCGTTAAAGTATGTTATTGAATTGCACTTCGTATTCGGATGGTACTTGGCAGGAGTCCAGAACTTAGGTTATACATACATATCTATTTACTTTGACCCTTTAACAATCGCATAATAGGTCATTTTGGTCGTAGATCGTATTCAGCTGTAACATCGCGTGAGAGTAAATAACCAGAATTTAGTTTATGTATACACAGAGACTTTGTCCTTTTAACCGCGCAGTTCATGTGTCGTATTTGTTTAAGCTGACTTTGACCGTTTAACCACGTACGGTATTCGGTAGGAGTCCAGAACTTAGGTTATGCATACATATCTATTTACTTTGACCCTTTAACAGTCGCAAAGTAGGTCATTTTGGTTGTACTTCGTATTCAGCTCGGATAGACCAATAGACCTCGACCTTGAACCCGTCGGGAAGTAGGTCAGTAGGTTAGGAACCGATGGAACCGCCCGTACGGAGCCTAGTTTCCTACTACTCGTATCTTAGCTCTCTGTAGACACCAGTATTTTGTAAACAGAGGGAACATTGAAAAAAGTTACGTTGTGTTAAACAAACTTAATGCGGAAACTGCCATCTCGGAAGTCGTGACTCTTGTATGTGTATATGATGAATAAATGTTATCTCCATGGTTAACTTGTCCAACATTTCACGCGGAATATCGATAATATATGTTTATGGAAACTAATGTTCATACAAGTGACGTATATAGTGGTGAGGATATATAAGTCATATTACACTGAGAAGTGCTCTAGATTTTGCAAGAAGGAGTAACTTAGAGCGACAAAGGCATTGATGATAATGTTTTATCGGTATTAGAAAATGTTTCCATCTTCAAATCACATTAAAGTATAGCTGCAATATAGTGAAAACCATAACGATTGATCAGAAATTTTTAACTTTCAACGCAAGAGCGATTGGGTAAATTAACGGAATCATTCAGTACGGCTACAGATAACAATATGCATAAACCCATTTCTGTATTAGAATAAAACATGACTTTATCGTATCATTATAGTGATTACACCATGTCTCTCCGATTACAGGGTTGTTTTCAGGATTTGTTTTGTTGAAACGCCAAAGGGGAAATATGGGGAAGTTGTCTTTGTTCTGTTGGAATCATGTCAAGCTTTTAAGGAAAATCAATCATTTATTTTATCATAAGTTTAAAAACTGTGCTACGTACTGATTTCTGTTTTTTAGAAAAAATACACAACTGCGTTTTTGATTTATTCGCATTTACAATTAGCACTTAGCATGCAAACATTGTAACATTATATTGTAACAAGAATAATCTTTAAAAAAGATTGTGTTAAATGCAATCCTGTTATGAGATCCTGGAGATGAAACAAATCAGTATATTTTTCGACTATTTATATTAATTAGTTCTGAACGACTCTCACTTGAGTATCTTTATTATTGATGTATTGTATTCAAGTCTTCACACAGTTATACTGAGATAGGACAAATTTACCTAGAATTTGCAATTGGTTAACATTCACAAACAAGAAGAATCTTTAAAAAAGACAAATCTGATTACATTGTTTTTGTTTTGCTGTGTCTTATTTTGAATACAGAAACAAAAGGAGACAGGGCTAACTGCATACTATTAATAGTACTGAATATATGAGTTGCAAACAAATTTTTTCTCTAGTTATCAGTCAGACAGATGTTTAGTAGAGTTCAGCTAACCTTGACCCGCTGACCTCAAAATCAAATGGGGTCATCTACTGGTCATGGCAAACAGGTGAGGATTGTACGCCAAGGCATTCTCATCTTTACTCATTGGACAGGTGTTTGTTGTTAAGTTCATTATAACCTTGACCAGTCATTATAAACTTGACATTTGACTTAAGCACCTTAAAATCAACACAGTTTATTTACCAGTCCAGACAAACACCCAAACCAAGTCTTAGGAACGTCCATGTGTTCTCTTGATATTGATCAGGCAAGGACGAGGTCACCTTGAACTTTGACCAACTGACCACAAAATCAATTGAGGTCATCTTCAGTCCACAACCGACCTTTAGGCGTTCTCTAGCAATTGATCGGAAAAGCTTTTTGGTGATCAAGGACATGGTGACCTTGACCTTTCACTCACTGGCCATAAAATCAATAGGGTCATCTACACGACACAACCAACTTCCATACCAAATCTGAGGGTCGTATGCCCAAACGTTCTCTAGTAATTGACCAGGCAGGTCTCAGGTCTACGGACGGACGGACGGATGGGCGGTACTGTCGCTATTATTGAAATGAAATCATGCAAAACATGCATGTGTTTGATCTGATTTCACGATCACGTTGCATCATGAGATACTATGTCTATGTGTATCAAAATCCTATTTCGCTCCCTTTTAATTAATTCACATACACGATTATACAACAATAATTACGATAAACGAGCGTATAATGGCTTCGTTTGTTAGATAATTTTGTAATAATATTTTTGGTTTATCAATGCCAATCATGCATTTTCTTCCCCTATTATATTGTAAAACTGCCCTGACGTTTGAATTATTCGCAGTTATCACTAGACAAGTTTTTTTTATAATTTTAATGTTGACTTGTTTGAATTTATCACATAAATTACTACATCAGAAACACTGGGATTCAGACGGTAAAACAAGCTTTAGACTGCATGTGTTTTATTACAGTTACCGTAAAATGTATTTTAACATCATGCAAGTCTCTAATTCAAAATAAAAAGAAGCAACTGATTTGCCTATGAATATTTTCTGATCAGAATAACATCATCAATCAATATTACATATTAACTGCAGGGTTCGGCGTAGGCAAGCGTGATCGCGATCAATAATTTGTGTAAGATGCACAATGTTGACTCGCAGTGCTTGCAGTACGTTTAAACGTAAAATGCGTAACTGTCGCCATTCCACTTTTTTAATTTTGGGAAATCACAATAAACACGTGCAAACGTTTGGTATTTCCTTTCTCTGATTAACTATATTCGTTGAACATGTAGGTACGACAATTAGAATTAATTAGTGTTATTCCCTGTTGGTATACTAATAATCGAATGTCGGTAAACAACTATAAAACGTAATTCCTCCTTGATGACATTAAAAAGGTAACACAACAATGGAATTGTCGAATTGAATCTGCACCAAATAACGGTAAAAATAGTAAATTTGGCTCCTTTAAAGTTAACTGTGTTAAACATATAATTAGTGCATGCTTTTAATATTTTCGCTTGAAAGCCAAAAAATTCACAACGACCGTTAATAATGCAAACGTTACCTATGTTTTTAATTTCATCACTTAAGCTACATATGTTTGAAATAACACAATGACATTCAAATTATGCTAATTACAAAATCAGTAGCTACACCGCGTTTCATCTTTGCAACACATTTTCATTCAAATTGTAATAGTTATTAATGTGTATAAATGTAGCGGATGTAATTCCTAATGGTAAAAACAACACCAGTTCGTCATTTTAACACGAAGTACTGATACATATATGTGTATGTTATAATTGGTAACGTATATTTCACTAAATTATTTAATCTAGCCGATAAATTAAAATTTTATACTACATGTATGTTGTTATATAGTGTTAATAGACAATGCAATTGCATTTTATTTAACCAAACATACGATATCAATATACTCAGTATATAACATTGGTTGAAACTCTACCAGAAAATGAATTCGTCATCAACATGGATTTTGTAGAAAATTATTCGTGTAAGACCGCTGATGAGATCCAATCAACCATCATCCAATAAACAATTAACTTTACAATCAATGGCGATTTGTTTCCGGCTCTCTTTGGTATACATTTACCACGTCACCTGGAACTGTTATTGGAGCGGGTACAAAAATATGTGTGTAGTAGTCTTGATAAAGCTGGCCCCTTGATAAGATGTACCACACAAGACAGGGTCGATTGCATGTTTTAGCAATCAAGTAAACAATGAAAGGAGTTAAGTTATTCTATGGGGTGACATATGAAGAATGCGATAAAATGTCAACAGCAGGGGTGAAGAACATGTTTCTACTTGATACGCGCCATCAAATGGTTCTTCTTTATTTATTGTACCACGGACGCATTGTAATGAACTTCAAGTTTGAATCATGATTTACAAGATGCATGCAATATTAGTTTTGATAAAAAACACATTTCAAGGGTTGTGTTCTTTGTTGTGTTTGTTTCATGTTTAAGTGTTTAACTAAATTTGTTGCATCGCATAACAGTTAAAATGACGGTTGAATTGGGGAAGTATTTGAATAAGCCATGTTGTTATACATTTGTATTCTTCTATGAAAATAAACATGTATTATGCTCCAACATATTTATGACACAACTTTGAGTACATTTAGATATTTGATATTTTAATACACCACACATTTAATGCTCTGTAAGAATTCTAAAAGACCCAAAAGACTACTTAAAACAGAATGTATGTACCACCTAAATATAAAAACAATCACTTTTTGATTCTGTTTGTTGTGGTATATTTTGTTTAATTTTCGATATGCAATACACGTATTCATAGCAATGATAATTTCAGAACTACGTGGGAAAAACTGAATTGATATTCTCAGTTATATTCTAGATTAGGACCTGGAAACCCTCATGGTATCAGATTTGTCGGGACACATTCAGTGCAATACACTTCGATTAATAATTTACTATTATGTCTCAAAAAACGACATGCAAATCGACATATAACCTATTATTCAACACTATTCCAATATGTCAAACTTCATCAAATGACTATGTTATTATCAATGATTTTTTGTTATGTACGTGTTATAACGTAGCAGATCACAAATCACAATAGTTATTTCGTTTAATAAATTGTTTTATATCCGAGATAAAAATTTAGTAACTGATGTTCTTACTATTACTAATTTTTAAACGCCTTTCCCCCACTAAATTGCTACTGATGGGTCCCGCTTTTATATAGATCCATCAGATGGCCTGAAATTCCAGCTCTCATACACAGTTGGTGGTGTTTTCATGACACTGACAGAACTGACAGAACTGACAGCTGGTGGTGTTTTCATGACACTGACAGAACTGACAGATGGATTTGACTAAGGGTCTTGGTTTGATTGGTTAGTCTCTTTGTTCGAGCCTGTGAATAGTTCTTAATGAATGATAGTGTCATTAAATGACTTCTTATTTTTAAAAAATAAAATAATAATAAAAAAGCATGCAATCGAACCACGAGCAGCCATTTTAGCGTTTTAAGGTATAACCAAATACCAACTTCGACTTAAATTAAGTCACGTAAACAGTGCCCATTTTCTAAAAGTGTCCTAAATTGGAAAACTATTGCTTTTTAACAATACTGCAACGTTAAAAATAAAGATAATTAATTATAATTAAACATTAACAGGAGTATATTGAATATTTGTTGTCTCTAGTATTGGTGTTCTTAACTTCTGTTCCGGTTTGAGGGAAACATGCTGATGTCTCGATCCGACGCTACATAGCCCGGTAGTATTTCTGTATGAGTCAGAACGTACTTAATGAATTAATTTATTGTAAATAGTGTTCTGCCTATAAATGACTGAGGAGCCAAAGTTTCGAAACTTTATTCTGTTCAGTATGTTGTAAAAGACTAAAAAACATAAGAATAATAAGCGATACTAATTAAAAGATGAAGATTTCTATGAGATGTACATGAAACATCGTGGCAAAGCATACAAGAGTACGAACAGAGTTAAACACGTTACTTTGCTTTATCAAAACTTGTACATTAATAAGCTATCCAGAGAAATATTTTCAAATACATGTAATAATATTATTCACATGCAATAAATGTTAGTGTTAATTAAAAAATAAATTTACACTGTGATCGGACAAGTTAACAAACAAGAGGGCCATGATGGCCCGGCATCGCTCACCAGAATAAATATTAATTAACTTGTTACTAAAAAGGCAATAAAGGTACACTTGTGGGCAAATAATGGGGAACAATAATAAAATTGATAAAGGACCATCAAAGGATACTACAAACGAATATTCGTGATGACTGAAGGATGCCACCAAATGGATCACCAAATTTGGTGATGATCCAACCACTGGTTCATGAAAAGAATTCATTTTAAGGTATTTCTATGTTTAGCTCTAGCGGCCCCTAATTGGGGTCAACCATTTTTATTTCAGCAAATCTGATAGAACACTATCTAAAGATGCTAAGAACCAAGTTTGGTAATAATCCATCCATAGAAACATGAGAAAAAGTCATTTTAAGGTATTTCTATTTTTAGCTCTAGCGGCCCCTAAAAGGGGTCGACCATATTTATTTGAGCACACTTGAGAAAGGACTATCTAAGGATGCTACAGATCAAGTTCGGTGATCATCCATCCATTGGTTCATGAGGAGGATACGTTTAAAAGTATTTCTATTTTTAGCTCTAGCAGCCCCTATTAGGGGCCAACCAATTATTTGTTTCGCAAATCTGATAGAACACTATCTAAAGATTGTAAAAACCAAGTTTGGTAACAATACATCTATAGAAACATGAGAAAAAGTCATTTTAAAGTATTTCTATTTTTCGCTCTAGCGGCCCCTAAAAGGGACCGACCATATTTATTTGAGCAAACTTGAGAAAGGACCATCTAAGGATGCTACAGACCAAGTTTGGTGATGATCCATCCCTTGGTTCATGAGAAGAACATAATTAAAGATTTTTCTATTTTTAGCTCTAGTGACCCCTAAAAGGGGTCAACCGGTACAATATGAGCAAATTGCAGTTAGAATGTCAAAAGGCTTCTGCACAGCAAATTTGAAGTAAATCCGACCGGTAGTTTCTGAGGAGAAGACCATTGTTGACGCCAGACGACGGACGACGGAGCATCCACCTACTCATCCTAACAGTTCACCCTGAACCTTCGGTTCTGATGAGCTAAAAAGACGATTAAATTCATGTTTCGCCAAAAACGGCGTGTTCGAAAACGGATGAAGCAGTTAATAAAACCAATGCATAAACGATTACGACTTAACTACTTTACAACGACCGACGTACGAAAAGACAGAAAAAAAGTTCCAGTATAGCTAGAGATGTAAATTAAACAGAGTTGAATGTATGTGTCCGAAGATAGATTCCAACCCACGCAGCGCTTTGTCACACACCTTCTCAAATCTATACTTGCAGTGAAGTATCATGAGTTGATTTAAGTTCCGTTAAGCTTATTCTACCTAGTAGATTATGGGTAGACTGTATTTGTTGGGTTATAAAGTCTGTTTAATTCGCATCACTAGGATTGTAGTTTGAGCCGTTTTTTGAAAATCATGTTGGTTATCATTTAATCTGGATAAAATTTTAGTAAAGAAGCTATGAAAATGCAAATCAACAATAGCTTTCAATATCATTTTTTCATTGGGTTTAACGCCGTGTTTCAACAATATTTCAGTTATATACAGCGATCGGTTTACCTAGCCAGTTTTCCTGGACTGTACTCTAACCAGTACTAACTTACTCTTCCACAAGGAGCCGACAACTTCTCCATACATGGAGGAATATCGACATTTTTGTTAGATTTTCATAGAAGGGTATGTCCTGCCGCTACCCGGATTTGGACCCGGCAATATCAAATATACATCTATCAGAAACTGGTGAGATAAAACACCGTTTGGCGCTTTCCTCTTTGTTTGGATTTCTGCTTAATGTGTAGAATAAAAGCGCATATAAACAGTCCCATAGATATGAGAATTACTCCAGATAATATGTAGTTCACTACTACATACGATCCAGTCCGATCTCGTATGTTACCTGAAAAAGAAAACGAATAACAAACTGAGATCAAAGTGTTCGTACCAAATTGTAGGTTTACAATCACAAACCATAGTAAGTCATCTTTCATTGAGAGCTAAATACTCAGATAACAAATGTTTATATAGGCGTAATAAGAGTTTTTTAGTATTTATAAGTGTCAAAGCTATCTTGGCAAATTGGTAAGACAGTAGGCTGTATTTCAAGCATGAACGATGGTCAAATGAACTAACCAGATCTCTAACCAACCTTCAAACTTCAAAACAACGCATGTGGTTAAAGAAATTGAACTACATCTCTGTACTGGTCACTCATAGGCCCATTCCCATGTAGAATGTATTAATGAAATTAAAATCCGTATTGTTGGCCATGGATGATAATAATATTAAGAAAGTAAGTCTCACCAGATAATGGTCCGAACAAAATATTTGCAAATCCACTTAGCGTAAACAACAACCCCATTCCATTAGGTAGATGTGTTGTACCAATAAGTTTCACCGGTATTAGACTAATGGCAGCAAATACCATGCCGAATGAAATGCCATTCAGACCACAGAAAAATAGCGACAACCATTGTGACGGGGCAATGACTATTCCAATTAATGATACAGATGAGGCAACACTTGCAATGATTTGAGAAAATAATGGCGGAAGTCGATGGCATTGCATCATTATTCCTGGCAGCATTCTTCCAAAAATGTTAAACGCATTCATTATCAGTATTCCAAATGTAGCTCTATCCCTCGGTAATCCTCTATCCATTAAAACATCCACAAGAAACACAACCGATAGCAGTAATGAGGGAAAAATCATAGCCACTCCAAGAACATAAAGCATATAAACTCTGTTTCTTATTATTGTCCTCATGCTTTGAAGAAGTGTTACAGTTTCGTTAGATGAACGTGAATTTTCCCAGCGCATTTTATCGTTCAGTTGAACTGTCAACGTTATAGTTTTTGCATTGTTTGGTAACACAGGAAAATTTGAGACGCAGTCAATATCCGATTTTGAATCGTCACCTTTTTCAATGGTTACTCCACTGTTGTCTCCCTTTACTTGTACTCCGAAGGAAGATTGAAAATGGTTCATTTGACCGTGTCTTTCCATCGCAACAGTGTTGACTTCTTTGTTTGGGATCAACCAAATAATACATCCCGGTATACCGTTCAAACTTATAGCACCGACTATCAACAGAGTTCCACGTAGTCCATATTTTTCACTGAAATTAAATTCGATATTATTAAATTTTACAAATTTATAAATATCATGCTATTGACACTAATGACCAATCTAACAGGCGTAAGTTGCATGTTAAATACAGACGCTTCTGTTCTATTACAAATTCCGTATACCCATTCCATCGTACAAAATGCTGGTCTCACGAAAACCAAAAAAGTCAAAGATAAATAAATATTCTCGTACAGCCCTGGCTGCCCGTGTGTCATACGCAAAGTCGATATTTTAGATAAAACATGCGTACATTGTAAATTCGAGCTGCTCCAGACACTCGCAAGTACCGAGTACAATGAAAGAGCAGCGCATGAGAAACAGCCATGGAGAAGAATAGACTGCACAAGAACACGACGTCCGAGAAACCATCAAGGGTTAGTCATGACCAAACTATCATCTCTGCTGTGTGCAATAGCAAAGAAATTCACGTCAGAATCTAACATGCAAATTTAGCTTGGTCACGGCTGCTTGATGCTGTTTGTGCTACTCATGATGAAGGTCCTCAAAGTTCTGAGGTCTCAACCTACGTATGACATGCAAAATGATAATAAGAGAATGGGACAGAGAAACCGCGTCATATATTTCCCTAGAAGATAAAGATTTGTCCCGTGGACCACTGTTTCAAACTTGTTATTCAACAGTTTCCTTACGTTCCTTGTCTGTAATCGTCCGCTAAACATGCGGTCAGTCTCCGTTTGTTCCGTCGTACTTCAGGTGATAGTCGGATCAGGACTGTCAGATAAAAATGGACGAGACAAGGCACACACGAGTTCATTACAAGACGCATACCAGCGCACAGCTAACGACCATACAGCTTTATCCGATGGAGTCAGATCGAAAACATTCCGAACAGGATCGCATTCGCGGACATGAAAAAAATGCGGGCTGGGACGAAAAGATTTAAAAAAAATGTTCGTCGTCCAATATCCGTTACGATATCCAGTAAGGTGTGACAACTCCATTACGTTCAGTGTACTTTGACTGGTTCGTATTAGAAGACAAACACACAAACATGTGTACTCAAGCGTCCTAGTACGCAAAGAAAAACACCTTTTCCATATTTCACAACCAGATCGCAAAACTTTTTTTTCACTTCATGTACTAATTGACCAATTGGCACAAAATTCAATAATGAAACTGAGTTCAGAAATTTTTGGTGAATACTGAAATTGACAATATAATCGAAAAGTTGAAACTGGATAAACAGCCAAGTCTAAAAAGTTTCTTATTAAATTATTGTGAGTCGTTGACAGAGAATCACTTAAATACAAGAATACTGGATATTAGCAATTTCATAGTTGAATATAATAGACAAATATATAGAAATAATAAGCTATACCTCAGAGCATTAATAACAAATGGAAAAATCATGCCACCAACAGCAAGGCTTGTCGAGTGGATGGATAACAACATCAATCTTCTCTTGCCGTTAAAATATTGACTGATAGCGCCAACAGATGAAAAATGGATGAGTGGTACTGAGGAACCTTGATTAATTTAAAACACATTTCTTTATGAACATTGATGTAGTGAATAAGTGGTGCAGGAAAAAAACTCGTATTTTACATCCTTGTCGTCGTTTATGGAGTCAACAATGACTGAAAATTTAAGCAACATAATATTGAATGATTTGAAGTATTATACGTAAACAATAAATGAACAACACAGAGCAGGGCAAAATACGCCCGAAGGCTGTGTTGTCATGAGTTATGCTCCCTCTTGCACAACTGAGACACTTTGTGATTTTTGTGAAAGTTTAAGATAAACACCTTATAATCGAAATGTGAAAAGTGTAATTCTCCGCGAATTTGCTGTAAAAATATAATAAGGGTCAATAACTCAGTAAAAAAGCAATGTGAATAATCTCCCATTTACACACAACTAGACATCAATACTTATCATCTGTGAGAGTTTGAAGACAATAGGTCATATAATGAAGGAGGAGTTGCCTGCACAAAAATTTCCTGTAAAAATATAATAAGGGCCAATAACTCAGTAAAAAACAGCAATGTGGATTATCCCCCTTTACGCACAACTAGACATCAATAACTATCATCTGTGGAAGTTTGAAGAAAATAGGTCAGGTAATGTATGAGGAGTTGTCCGGACAAGGAAAAAGGACGAACAGAGGGACGGACGGGCGGACATACGGACAGACGGACGGACGAGCAGCGCCATAACATAATACGACCCTTCGGGCGTATAAAAAATAAAATGATGCCAATTTATACAATAATGCAATATATGCCAAATATACGAAAAACAATTATGCAGTATACGCTAAGCAAAAGTTCTAACTTCCCCTTCCAAAAAATTCATATTTTACTCATTTTTCAAAATACCGATTTTTCAGCAAATAGTTCTAAGATGTTATGCTGTTATACCGGTAAATTATATTTCGCCGACCATTTGACTCGCTCACATCTCTGGTTGCTACCTAGATATTCGGCAGTGTGTTCTATTACAGTCGATAGAGAACATGTCCGTATACGTGAAAAACGTAACTTGGGACGAATGTCATATGAGGAATGTCACATTTACTTATATAACTTATATTGTTTATTTTATAACCTAAAACAAAGTACAAAATGGTGGCTGTTTTTCTAACATATTTAGTATGATACTGAAAGTTGAAAATCTTCTTTCGGAATATTTAACGGCAAAAATTTTGAAATTATCTCCTTTGAAATTAAGCTTTAAGTTACCGGTACTATTCAAACATGGACAATGGCATTTAAATCATTTGCAAATGTCGGTATATCCTAGTGTAATTGAAAGTTCAATACCGTATTGTTTTCCTTAATGTAGTTGCTGGCTGTGTTCCAAAATAAGAGAAAATTCATTTGGTTGCACATATCCCACACTAAGTAAAGCAAATTCGTATCGAAGAACATGATACAATAGAATGAACAAAAAAAATAATTTGTTATTGGTCGCAAGAATTGTCAATGAATGACAACAACTTTCACTAAACTTACATTCGAATTTACATAATCTCAATGCGTAGTCAATGTCATGCCGTTAATTAGGTCAGATATGGTCATACGGGCTATTAATCAGCTTTCATGTAAAATAAAATATATTGACACAAAGTGTGATGTCTACAACATGGGTGAGATATTTGACATGTGTGTAAAGTTGTACATGTAGCCAAATGTCTTCAGTTCTTATTAGCCGTAATATAAAGGGGACGTTAGAAAGTTTGTTAATAAGCGTATGTAGAACGTAAATGGACTCAAAATTTTTGATACAATTAAAAATACCTAAAAGAACTCCAAAGGTGATTGTGAGATGAACGGTAGACTTTCCAAAAAAGGACAAGATCATCCCGATTGAAAAAAGACAACTCCCTAATATTGCCCCTTTGACGATACCGAACTTATGTATGATGAACCCCGCAAATAAACCTGAAATAAAAATATCTCTGTGAAATATTTGTACAATGGCGAAAACTGTGGCAAGGGGATGGAATAAACAGATAATATAATTAAAATCTTGATACTAGTAGTTCAATTGTGTAATGGTGTTCAACATATTATCTACAATTTTTATTAATTCCTTTATTGCTCTTTCGGTGTGCTTTGTTCTGTGCCATTGGTTTGATTATTCTTGTTATTTTGTGTATGTCAATTGTTAGCATAAACATTTGGTTGATATAAACGTAGTGACCAGCATACCCAGACAACTTCCTGTCTATGTTCGTATTTGATTTTATAACTAGTTTAGTTTGTTATATTTTATGAAATTCTATCCGGTTTTTGTTGTGTTTTGCTTCACTACGTGTTATTATTACTATTCTTTTGTTTTTACTTCAGTTGACGTAAATTGTCATATTTTCTTGAGTATTCACAGCGATGGCCTCTGATCGACTAATTGATCATATTACAAATCAGGAATTAGAACTTACTCAGCGGTCTGACAAGTCCCAATAATTTACCAGGAAATCCTAATGATTCAGGAGTTAGGAACAGTATCCCTTCTCCGTTTGCCAGTCAGTTGGATGAGAATCCACCCTCCACTCTTCCTCCTCCCTCTCGACTGCCCCCTCCCCAATGAAGGAGTCATCCTTTGTCAAACCTAGTGGCCGTTTTGGTCGACCTTTTGAATAACAACCAATGATGTTGTCCTAGCTACCTACATTTTCAGGGGAAGATAACGATAACAATGTCTTTGTTCTGTAGCAGTATTAGGATAAGTGTCAATTAGCTACATTACCGTGGATACATTCTTGTTAATGCATCACACTCTGTACTGCAGGATCTTCACCAGGTTGAAATAGTAACACCATAGCCTTTTCCTTTACACTCCCTATACATTTCCCTTTTCCACGAACGAACGGCCTAAAATATTACATACGAGTCTTTAAAACAGAAGTTTTACTGTGTTAAGTAAATCGACTACTGAGATTTGATCAGGTGACCAAATACGAGATGCTCTGTAGCATACTCTGTCAGATTGTCTGTCTGCAAAACTGATGACATCTGTTGGCATAAAATTTTGCAGGAGATGCAACGGCTGATTCAGCAGATGAATCATCTGGTAGCCAAGGATATCCTAAAATTGTCAAAATAAACCCGACTGGTTACGTTACAGCTGTAGACAGAAATGATTAGAGTTATGTACAATTGTGATTAAGATGCAAATGTACATTGTCAGTTACAGACAATCGAAAATAAATGATACCAAGGTGTAAGGCCGCTATTTCATAGTTCCCTGTCCATGTCCGCGATTTTTTACTCACCAAAGATGGCAGGGTTCATTCCATACGTCCTAGTCCATTCCGCGTCAGTGTCCACAAACGGACAAACCGCGGATACATCTTCTAGAGGATACATGCCTCGCTCAAAGAAAGCAAAAGAGTTAATCTCTTCTACGAGTGACAGCACATACCCAAATTGTTCTTTATTTAATCTGACGTACGTAGGGAACTCATCCCCGGATAATTCGAGCTCTCTCACGAGATTTTAGAATGATCCATGCTGGTGATTGCTGGTATCGATGTTCTTAATTTCTTAAAATCAACCGACTCTAGTGGACAGGTTCCTGCAGAGTGGAGTGGTATATCTTGTCTTCCTTCACCTCTGTTTACTTTTTGTCAGATAGAAATTCCAATGATACCTACATCCAGATTTTCTACAAAGGTCGTGAGTCGAAAAGTTAGAAACATTGGGGGATCTTAACAACTGTTACTGGAAGTATGAAAGTTGAAATTTCTTCCACTCTAGCAGCAAATCCCAGTTTGGTACATGCAAATTCCTTTTTATGTGTTCTCTTGAGTTAAAACGTGAAATATGTGTTTGTTGTTAAACCCAATATCCTTGTTTGTCACCATCCAGATGTTAATGTTGTAAGAAAAATAGACGCATTTGAAGGTTTGACTGAACGACTCCCACTGGTGTGAAGACCAACGAAGACCTTAATATTTCTATTCCTGCATATGTACTAACAGTAAATTAGTGAGCCAAGGCAAAGGATTGTTTTTTTTTTCTCAATTTGGAGACAATTTTTCTCGGCCAATCCAACAGATCTTGGTTACACCTATATTGTTGAACATAATATTAATTTGAAAGATTCATCACCGTTTAAGGATCATTATCGGCGTATATCATCTGGTATCAGGAGGAGGTCAGGAACCATCTGAAGGACATATTAGAAGCCAGTGCTATTAGGCCTTCCTGATGTCCATTACCTTCAAATAAAGCTGTTGTTCGGATGAAGGATGGTCCTTAATGTGCTGCATGGATTATTGCAAACTTATCACTCGTACAAACAATGATGCCCGTAATCTACCTCGTTTTTGGAATCCTCGACAGCTTTATTATTATTATTATAAGATTTGTGTCTGGTTACAGGCATGATGTCATATTGGAGGCGGATAAGCTTTTTCTATTTATCGGTCTTCAGGGGATTTGTTAGAATGCATTTGTATGTGCTGTGGACTTATCAATTCATATGCCACAATCCAAAGCTTATTGGAGCGTGCCAATAAGTATACAAGTCTTTGGATTTGGGGTGATGCCAAACAGCATGTATCTAAATCTCTCATTGAATGCCTCGGAGCACAACCTGCCCTAGCTTATGCATATTTTACAAGACCGCTTTTGTTACATGTTGATGCTAGAATACCCGGCTCATGGGCTTGAGTATCCCGCTTTAAAATAGGCTTTCATTGATATATTTTGGCATTTTTGCATGGAAATTTCATCAAGGTCCATACCGATAATAAACCCCTGACCTGCGTACGGTCTAGACACTACATTACATTACTACATTAGATTAGTGTTGGACACTACATTACACAAATGGTTAGCGGAGCTGATGAACTTCAATTTAAAATTGCATGCATGAGTGGTAAGTCAATATCGATACAGATGCACTTTACCGTTTAACACTGCATTCTGTGGCTAACGTTCAGGGTGTGGTTAAAGCAGTTTGCACTGGTTTTACCTTCCATGTTTTAGCTTCCATGTAGTGTGAATGCGTATTACACACACAATATGTGCTAGGGTCACGGATATGACTTCTGTCGATTAGGTTGTGGATCTGAGTAGAGACTATTTCCTGGTCTGGATGGACGACCTGGTCCAAAAGGTTTACTGGTCGACAAAAAACTTTTCCATAGAGGAGTCTGGGGTGAGGAAATTTATTAAGGGGTGGCGAAATCTTTTCTTCAACGTTGGAAGGTTGTTCCGCTGGTCCCTTCGATCGTTGAAAAATGTCCTCGGGTGAATACGGAAACATTTTTATCATAACTACACATTTTGCTCAATTGGCTTAGGCCATTCCTACCAGAAACCACGGCTAAGGTTTTGTTTGAGCACTTTATTGTGCTTGGACACAGCAACCAGGGAAGGAATTTTGAGGGAGCGGTGATACCGGCGCTTTGGAGTATCGACGATGTTGACAAATCTCGCACAGCTCCATATCATCCTCAAGGAATGCGGCCGCAAGGATCAATTAGACATTGTTAGTAAGAGATATTTGAAGAGGAGCAGAAAAGGGACTGAAATTTTTATATTCCAACCCTCCTGAATGATGAGAAGAAACTGCCTTTAAGAAAATGAGGAAATCAAACCAGTCTTCAGATAAAAATATCTTGGACTTAAAACACCTTGTTAGAAAGAAAATCGAAAGTACCGTGCATCTTTTATTCAGATGAGGTCTTAAAAATAAAACAACTAATGTAAAACATACTGAATTTTCGCAAGGCGTCGGGGATAAAACTATTTATATTTTTTAATTCATTTATAGCATTGGGAACACTAAAGTATTCGTCCATAAGTCTGTAAATGTGCCGATGTTTGAAGCTTTATGAAACTTTTGTGGTAAAGTTCTTTAAATGTGCAAGTGATTTCTGTTTCGGCCAGAGGCAGTGTAATGAACTTATCAAATGAGGAAGGCTCATATTATAATCCTCTTATTTTTATCATTAATTCTAAAGGATCTTCTTTATTTTATTTCATATTAATAACATATTAGTTTTTGTTCAAAAGGTATTAGCAGATATCTGATCTGATTTTATTAAATTACTATCGTTCCTCAGCCCTTTAAAATGTAGCTCCATTTGTATTTTCACGAGTCGCTCGAATACTTAAGAGGAGATCTTGCCTCTTCACAAGAGATACGGCCAGCAGATTCTTATTTTTGCTTGCATCTACAGAATTTGAAAAAAAATGTAATGACAGGTACCTTCGAGAGGTATTAACTATAAAACCATTCGCAATGACTAATATTTTCTTTCCTGTTTAATAAGCATGTGTATGTTTAAACATGATAATCTCAATTCCAAACAAATGGTAAATTTAAGCAAAAAATGCATCGCAACATTATTGTAAATTAAACTCACGAGGTGACCTCACATTTACCTGCGGTATTTATGTTGAAGAAATAGGTCACAATTCCAATCAAAATCGAGCGACATGCAACGATCGTCTTATATTATTGAACTAACATATTTTTTCACTCACCATATGGTTGAATTTTACACTGATGATAACAATCAAACACTATATTAGTATCTGGCTTAATACGAGCTACGTAAAATGTAACATAAAGGTATGGTGGAAATCTCGGTCTATCGGTTCGGGACGGATTTATACACGGACTACATTTTGGTAGGATCGCATTACGCACATCATGTTCGTTGGCTCACACAGGTCACATGGAGGAATATTGATTGTTGATTGGATAAGGCATGCTGCGTCATAAAATGTAGTGTGGCGCGGCGTTTCAGAAGGAAAAGTAACTAAGGAATCGGGGGATTCGATACTTTGACACGGGCCAGTTGAGACGCCATCTTTAATCCACTGTATACAGAAAAAAATGTAAATATAGATTTAGGTAGTTCCTAATTACACATTAACATTCGTTAAGATTAAGCATTTTATAATATTGACGATGGTTTATCTATTTAGATATTTATATATGCAATTAATTTTCTCCAGACATTTAAGAAATATCATCGTCGAACGGATTGCCTGATAGACCAAGATTTTTCATCTTGGAGAATATTTCATACAAATTCTTAATAGCAAGAAATAAAAATATTCATTTATTTATTTCTCATAATAAACTATTCGTGTGTTTGCTGCTATCCACTATTATTTCATCCCCTTGACCACAATAAAACACGAAATACTATATCAAATTATTTAATAAATGTCTTATGTTTTATGTCTTGGCATGTGAAGACGTAGTAACAATACGCCATTTGTGCCCTTAGTACCAGAAAGACCAGAATCAACGATTACGTTACGATTGTCTCGAATATTTATTTTTTATAGAGCGATTAGAAACGCTCTTGTTAGAGTGTAGGTCCGACATTTATAACCACTGATATATTTACTGATGAGTATTACGAATTTTCTTTACCAGAAATCAATCCAACAGCCTGAGATACTGAGAAAACCACTGCTGTTTCCGTACGTGTAATGTTGAAAGTATTCATCACGTCTACGAATATGGTACCTGCACTGTACAATGTTCCCCCTATCAGGAAAAGGTTTATGTATGCTGTTATGTATGCGAGCCACTTGCGCATGTTGTAGTTTGCGTCTTAGCTGAAAGAAGAATTTGGCAACTATTAAGAAACGTAATGATGTTCTAAAACTTTGTGATTGCGACTTTTGTTTTTAAATATTAACCAATGGTAAAAACAGTAAAAGAAGCGAATGATTGTCAGTAGCATTTCACTGACGTAAATACTTCCATTCCTCCGTACCCGTTATCATAATACCAACTCCTCATACAAAACTGTCGCTTATTAATGATATGAATTGTCTCTTCTTGAAAACTAATAAAAATGAATACAAACACGAACTAGTCTTTTAGAAACAAGCCATTCTTTAAAATCAAGTCAACTTGAGAAAGATCAATCAAAACAAACAAATCTACAATGCTATAAGTATTTACTCACACTTTCTAACCAACATTTGAACTTATGTCGATATGAATATGTGTGCATTTATCAGGTTATAGGAAATGGAGCAAGTCTTTTAAAATTCGAATCACGAATTTTTTTGTAAACGATCAGTGACACAGCATTTATAAAACAGCACAAGTTCTAATTGTGAGTATTATTTTATTATACACGTAGTTGAATATGGCCGGCAGCGCAACAAAAGGGTCCTTGTGACATTTTTTTTATTTTGCAAGTTTTATATCATTATAAAGTGTGGGATTTCTATTTTCCAAATAAGTTCTCAATAGTTTTGTGCCTTTTTTATCCAGCGAGTTACATTAATTCCAAAACATTACACAATCAGGTCATTTTATATAAAAAATGACGACACCAACACCATAATTTTGTCCATGATCTTAAAGCATGCATTTCATTGACAAGTTTTGGATATATAGCGATGAAAGGTCTATATTTATTAATTAAATTTCACAAATTAAACATTGAGTATTAAAGTTATCAATTAGCATAAAGTGAGTGTAGTTTTATAACAGTATTTTCGTCATAAATCTTATGAAAAACAAAAGAAAAAATGTGACTTTTTCACCAATTTTTAAAAGCAATATTTGACGAAATAGACAAATATTTGTATTTTCTTCCCAATTGCAAGATAAAACCATCCCTTATATAAACATGTGTCAACAATAATCAGAATATCAGAAGTGTCCAAGTTTGCCTATTTTCATGTCTCTTTTATGGATAACAATGCGTAATATCATAAGGACCATTTGGTCACACATGAATGTGCAGTTAGAACTGTGTATGATTATTATTTGAATTATAATATAAACAATAGTCAATGATTACAATATAGCTTTAATTCACCTTTTTAACTATGTATAAAATCATAAATAAGATCCCCTTCAAGTGAAAAGAATTATAACTCAACTTTTTTGAATGTTGATAAATTCGTATTCATATATTCATGGTTTATGATTGTGCATAATTGAGATATGATACACCGCTAATATATTGTTTGTACTGTCGTACTTAATGTATTCAAATTCACTAAAAACCCCAGCGAAAGTATCTAGAACTTTTCATGAATTATTCATGAACAGTCCATGAACTGTTAATATCCATAATTTCTGAATAATTCCTGAAAATCCTTGAAGTGCAAATGAGAATAATTCTTGAAATGTCAATGAAAGTAGAGTATATGAACTGTTCTTGAAATATGAATTGTTCTTGAAATGTGATCAAAGATATTTCATGGACTATTCATTCACAGATATTCATAAAGTGTTCTTAATCAGTTCATGAACTATTCAAAGACAAACTGTTTCATGCATAATTCATAACCTGTTCATGAACATCATGGACATGAACAGTTCATGGACTTTTTCTCTATACTGTTTATACATTCTCATTTGTACTTAATGCCCTGGACATGAACAGTTCATGCATTTGAATTCATGATCAGTTCATGACATGCTTAAAACAGGCATAATTTTAGATTCATGCATAGTTCATGAACTGTAGGCAGGTAAAAAATTATGATTGCTATTAGATTTAATAGATGTTGATTCAAGAAAATGTTAACAGACACACATGCACACACTACAGGTACGGAGTAATAAAAATGTTCACCTGGTCACTTACGTGAACATGAATGTGAACAGCAAATAGGACATACATGGACTGATTATGCATGAAAAAAATGTGAAATTAACAATAGCTTATGTTCATGAAATCATGTTCAAGAATTCATGCCAATGTTGTGACTAAATGTATTTCCTGTAGAATTCATGCCTTTTTGTTATTCATGATTAAAACTTTATGCAATTTCATGAAGAAGCATTTAGTACAATGTCTTGAATATTTCATGAAGGAAGCCTAAATGTAAAGCTCTTTCAACAATTAGTTTGTCTTAAGACTTTAAAAACTTTTACTAAACAAACCATACATACCTCCCAAATAAAAATTTCAAGAACAGTAGATAAAAGTTCAAAATTCTTTTTAATGTGAACATCTTTCTTTAGACTGTTGAGATATTATAACATACATAAATATAAACTTTAAAAACATACTAGGTACATAAATGATGTATAAATCATGTTTTAAAAATATTTACATAGCAATTATGGATAGTATATAATAGAACATTTTACATAATAGAACGACAGCAAGAAAGATCTCCCATACTAGTAATAGCCAAGTAAGTCTTTATAATGTATTGTCTTCTTAATGAAAGTATCAAAACAAAATTGCCAGAACAAAAATAGACAATATTTGACAAATTGCTTGGAGAATTGTAATGCTAAACATTCATTGATGTGCACAAATTTCACGTACATGTATTTGATATTGTGATCCAAAAAAAACTCATTTAAACATGCATGTAGTTCTACATACAAGTAGGGTAACGGTATTGACAAAATACTGGAAACAAATTCCACAACAGTGCCAGCCCTTTTTATTGCTTTGGGGAAATGGGGCTGAATACCATATAAAAATGGCATAAAAAAGGCCTGATGACTGTTATCAATTAGGTTGAAATTGATTTGCCATTATAACCCCCCCCCAAAAAAAACATAGCATATAAATCAAAACCATTAGCTCATCGAAGATTTTTTTAAAATAGATCAAATGAATCAGTTCCAATAAACCAGAAATATTCCAGGTCAGTTCATTATTTGTACCACACTTCCAGAATATGTCTGTAGTTAAGGATGGACACTAGCTGAATATAGCCAGCAACTTCGCCAGAAGAAAGTTTTTTCATTCCCACTTTGGTTAAGAAGTTCATTGGTGGTTTCAACACTTCATTTAATATTTTCATTTAGTATCATTCGGTGCATTCCAACAACCTACCACTTAGTAAGTCTGCCTGCTTCTTCTCCATTTTCTACATTGTTTGGAAAATTTCAAACCCTTAGCGCCACTGTTGCCATCTATTAATGTTTCAGTTCTAAGGACATTTCTACACTGAAAATGACAAATGACTGTTCAAGTGAATGTTCACTTAAGGACGGTAATACAGATAAAACATTTATAAGGAATTGTTATCAAACAGTATGGTAGTAACATTTTGATAGTAGCCTATTACTGTGCTTTAATGTTCCTTATCAACTGCAACATACAAGGGCCGCAAATCTGGTCTAGTAGTTAGTGTGCAAGGCTTGCAACCCAGGGATCTGGGTTCAAATCATGATTGTGGCAGGTCATACCCTTCCATGAAAATTTCACAAAAATGTTGATTTTCCTCCTTATACGGATAAGTTTTTGCTACCTCTTGAACTCTTGTATGAAGGTAAGTTATTAGTATTACTGGCCGCTAAATAGTCCAGGAAAGGTGGTTAGGTGAACCGGATGCCGTATGTAAGGTAACAAAAAATTGTTGAAAAACGCTAAACAATGTCACAATACAACATACAATATGTAATTGTTATTTGCTTGGTTGAGAGTAAAACAGTTTCATCATCAACAGTGCTATGAGTATGAACGCGACAAAAAAATAATGTTACCAGTATTCGCGACATTGAAAACAGTTCAACAAGTTAGCAATATTACGTTGTATAGTTAAAAATGTACAGTCTTAACATTGATATCAAGAAATATTAATAAAAGTATTATGCAAAAGTCTAATTCAAAAGTGAAAAATGAATTTATAATGGAAAATTGACTTACTGAAAATTCCGTTGACGGTTGATCGCAGTCATATTATCATTTTCTTTTCAAACGTAGCTCGAACAAACTTTTCTTTCATAAGACGAGTCCTCCACTATCAGGATCAATAATGTGCTTAAATTCACCTTCAGTTAGCATGACAGAACACAAATTCTAACATTGCGCGCAATTTGAACATACTCCATTTTGTCTTTGAAAAAGTCTGCATCATCCAGGCGTTTGCCCTTATGTTCCGAGTTCCCAATCAAACCCCAACATTCGTATAGGCAGCCTATTCATCTCATCATTGAATAAACATAAAAAACTCTAATTCATTCCCAGGATGTTTCAAGACAGTACATAATAAAATAATTTGTCAGTAGCGATTTCGTAACCAAGCGTTTCCGTACCACACCGCGATGTAAACAAAGGTTTGTCAATAGCGATTTTGTGCATTTTCGCACCTCACGACGAAGTAAACACAATCATGTGTTTTTATTAGTAAGTTTTAGCTGTTGGTTCAGTGTTTTTCCCTACTTTTACAATCAATTAATCATATTAAATTAGAATCTGTGTGCATTAATTAATTCAAATGTCCTTTGATTTATATCGGTTTTCATATAATGTTTAACACAATAAACTTATTGTATGGTGACATCTCACAATTGGCATATATTTTAAAAATGTTAGTTCACTTTTTATGAAATACTCATGAAACCTTTAAGATTAAAATAATATTACAGCAATTTAATCCATTTGAAAATAGCCATGAAATGTTCATGATCATTTCAAAGACTGTCTATAATTCTTCATCGGTTAATGATCTGTTCATGAACATGTTTCAAGGACTGTTCATGTCCAGAGGTTCATGAACACAAGTCAAGAACTGATTAAGGCCAGTTCATGAACGGTTCTTGACTTCCTTGAAAAGTTCATAATTTCATGAACTACATTTCGCTTGGGAAGGCCAATAGCAATTTAATACATACTGCTTAAAATTTGATAACATCAAAATAAAAAAGTGCAAGTATGTATTTTCACACGAGATTAATAACAAATTCATGGACAATGTTCACCGAAGCATAAAATTTTACATGTACAGCGAACACGACAAACATGGAAATCCACAGGGAAGGGGGGTTGGTATGCTGCAAGTGGACATGTACCAGCGAAACGAATGTGGAAACGCTTACAAAATAATGGAATGCATCTCAATTGCTTAGTTAGGACCATTGAAAATCTAAAGCTTCCAGGTCATAGAATGTTTGATCATGTTAGAAGGTCATCTAATGACTAATATTCTTTTTACTGACAAGTCAAGGTTTTCAAACAGCTTAAAAATAACAAAATCATGCACCGGAATATGATAAGATAATTAATGATAATGATATAGCTATGAAAGTTTCAAAATCGTAATGCTAAATGTTCTGATGGTATTGTTCTGTATCTTAAAGTCAGTCCTTAAAAACGTACTGATATTTTTAGAAATCATTATGATACTACCTTATAGATAAGGTTAGATAACGTGCTTCTAATCGAAAATGATATTCATATTTGTGGTACATATATTCGTATATACCGTTAACGATTTACTTATTCATATTTGTGGTACATATATTCGTATATACCGTTAACGATTTACTTATTCATATTTGTGGTACATATATTCGTATATACCGTTAACGATTTACTTATTCATATTTGTGGTACATATATTCGTATATACCGTTAACGATTTACTTATTCATATTTGTGGTACATATATTCGTATATACCGTTAACGATTTACTTATTCATATTTGTGGTACATATATTCTTATATACCGTTAACGATTTACTTATTCATATTTGTGGTACATATATTCGTATATACCGTTAACGATTTACTTGGTTCTTGTTGTTCACAACTTTTTTGTACTTGCTTTTACTTTTCCAAGCACAGTTACCTGAATGTTCCTGTATTATAATCAGACAAACAAGAAAATGTAACCAGAATTCAAGTACATGACTTAGTTATACTTATATATTCATTACTGACATTAGGAGAGTTTTAAAATTCTATAAATATTTTAAAAGGATGAAATATACTAGTAGTTCACATGAAGTTACGCTTATACGTTATACCTTTTTATTGTTATTTTATAAATTGTTTCATAGTTATACCTTTGGTTACTTAGTTTTGTGACCTTAATACAGACTTCCTAAATATCACCAGAATAAGTAATAGTCACCTAATAGATGCAAAAGTCAGCAAAATAACTGACACAAGAGGATCTATGGGGTATAGATGTCGTAAAACGAAAGGGGATTAAGAGGTGTAACCATCATTTTGCCTTTTACAGTGTCATTTCTTTTGTTTTTTTTTATTATCTTAAGTTGCGTAAAACGTGTGATAACCACATCTGCAAAAGACAAGCGAAATAAATAGAAATAAATAGGCTACTTACGGTGGGTGTCTGAAATTAAAAAAATCAACTACAAATAGTAAAAAGAAGACTTTGTAACGTGCAAGGGGGTAGATTAAACAAAACACACAAAAATATCGTATAATAAAATTTTCCTCTGGGCTACTTAGCCGACATATTAGAATAATAGGATAACAAGAGGGCCATGATGGCCCTGCATCGCTCACCAGAATAAATATTAATTAACTTGATACTAAAAAGGTAATATAATTGTGGGCAAATAATGGGGAACAATAATAAACTCGATAAAGGACCATCAAAGGATACTACAAAAGAATATTTGTGATGACTGAAGGATGCCACAGACCAAATTTGGTGATGTTCTAACCACTGGTTCATGCAAAGAAGTCATTTTAAGGTATTTCTATGTTTAGCTCTAGCGGCCCCTAATTGGGGTCAACCATTTTTATTTCAGCAAATCTGATAGATAGAACACTATCTAAAGATGCTTAAAAACAAGTTTGGTAACAATCCATCCATAGAATCATGAGAAAAAGTCATTTTAAGGTATTTCTATTTTTAGCTCTAGTGGCCCCTAAAAGGGGCCGACCATATTTATTTGAGTAAACTTGAGAGAGAACCATCTAAGGATGCTACAGACCAAGTTTGTTGATGATCCGTCCATTGGTTCATGAGAAGAAGACGTTTAAAGGTATTTCTATTTTTAGCTCAAGCGGCCCCTAATAGGAGCCAACATTTTTTTTTCGCAAATCTGATAGAACACTATCTAAAGATGCGAAAAACCAAGTTTGGTAATAATCCATCCATAGAAACATGAGAAAAAGTCATTTTAAGGTATTTCTATTTTTAGCTCCAGCGGCCCCTAATAGGGGCCGACCAAAGTTTATTTGAGCAAACTTGAGAAAGGACCATCTAATGATGCTACAGACCAAGTTTGGTGATGATCCATCCGTTGGTTCATGAGAAGAAGACGTTTAAAGGTATTTCTATTTTTAGCTCAAGCGGCCCATAAAAGGGGTCAACTGGTGTAATATGAGCAAATTGCAGTAAGAACGTCAAAAGGCTTCTGCACAGCAAATGTGAAGTAAATCCGATAGGTAGTTTCTGAGGAGAGGACCATTGCTGACGCCAGACGACGGACGAGGACGCCGGACACGCAGTCTCAATAAAGCGGTGCACTTACATTTTAAAAATACATAAAAATCAACTTTGTGATTTCTACATGAAACCTGGTTGAATATCGTGCTGGATCATTATATTTTCATATCCAAAAATATTTTCATCAAGAATTGAACAGTTAAGAAGCAGCGCATAGTGAAAGAAGGTGCTTTGAATACGTATTTTGTATCCTGAAATGTTTGTTACCAGACTATTGTTACTCTTTTTGTTGCAAATTTCGTTTCATTTTGAAAACTTATCCAACTAAGCATAATAGTTTTTGTTCTTCTAGTCATTATTCTCTCATACAAACATATTGGCACGATACTAAACATATCTCGAATATAAAAAATCTGCACGAAGAAGTAAAGAATAAATTGCAAATTATTTAATTAAAATAAAAGTACATTAATCATCAGTTTCCGTATGTTGTGCATCTAATAAGCCGCTAGTATTCATGTCAAAATAAATAAAAAGTAAACATTTGATATTCTCCTTATTGATTTTTGGCGACATGGACATATAGTATTTAGTCTGAATATCAGAACTGTGATGTTTTATATGACGTCAAATTGTAACAAACCTTTCAAATTAGTCTCATATAATATATTGTTGATTTTCATGAACACACATCACCAAAATATAAAATATCTTTCCAGAAGTTTATTCTGTCAACATATTTAATGAACTGTTTGACAAAATCAACAAACATTACCACTCAATGATAGCAAACTACAAAAAACGGAAGCATTTTAAACATTAAATAACCATTCAACATTATCTTTTATATATCTTTAAGTATCTAATGCTGTATGGAGGAAAACTTACCGTGATAAAGAATTTGAAACCTAACACATGTGACTGAAATAACGATTGAAACATGAGAAACAATTTAACAAATAATAGTGTTCACTGAACGGTTCATGAAAGGTTCGTTACAAAATACTGAACTACGACAACATAGGAAAAAAGTTTAGAAACTGTGCATTTATGTGCAATAAATGCATGTATCTTAATATTTGAAAACTAATGGCATCTCTTTTTCTGATTTTTGTAGGAAAGACAACACAAAGTTATATTCCAATTATTATAGGGCTGTTCCGGTATACCAGTAAATTGCGGTTCGACTTTGTATCGATGCGTATTGTATCGCTGTCCCCCTGTATCGGCATACCGCATTACATTTTTTGACGGGAGCCGATCTAGCCAAATTAACTTAAACATTGTTTTTCCTTTATTTTGTCAGCAACGTCGCCTCTATTTATCTGTGACTTGGCCCGCAATGCGCCAATTATTGTAGATCTAAATGCAAAAGCACATTACAGTTTCTTTCACGACAAAGTTTTGCACAGTTTTCACTCGTATAAACATTCGTTGAATTCAAAAACCTTTTGATGAAAATATTTATTTCAAATAATAATTAGTATGTCAAAAATTTGTTTCATACTTTGTTCGGAAATACGGTAGTAAATTCTGCTACAGCAAAAAAAGGTTACGGAGTATATTTTCACTGGCTTTGGTAAATGACAACCAGTTGAAGGTGTACACTGAATCCATGTTTATTGAAAGTGCGATAGAGTACGTTATTGTGATTATGGGCGAAGTGAAGCTCGCGTAAATCTTAAAGGCTGCCCCATAGTAGGCACAAGTTTGCTTCGATACGTTCTATTTTTTCTTCTGGTGACGACAGTGTATTCAAGTGTATCAAGAGCAAAATATGTAATATCACACTAAACTTTTAATATACAGTATGATATGAACATATTAAGATCAAGGACATGATGAAGAAAACCGTGTGTTTAAAAAGTAATAATTGACGTTTCCACTGTGCAGAATCTCTTATTAATTGTCAGGTATACTCTAGGCTAAAGTAATTCATTTCGAGATTGTAAACATGCACGAAATTGAATACTACTATTCATTTTTTTAATCTTACTTTTGAAGTCCGTTTAAAAAACAGTAATTTATTCATAACTAAGAATAAGAACTCGAAGAATTATCAGACAGAATGGTATATGAGTTGATATTGAACAATCACTAACTTTTTGCTCACAGCTTGTCAGATACGGAAACGACTGGAAATTGCTGAAAGGTTCATTACTATCATGTAATGAACCTTTCGCTTTATAAACTAGACATTTAATGTATATATCAACAAATAAAGTAGACAAAAATATATCTGTGTTAGTTCGACATAAGACACCCTACATGCGTGTCCATTTCAAATATGTGAGTGCAATTTTAAACGTTTCAAATACGGCTTGATCATGTTTGTTTTGTGTCATTGTATATACTAATTTAAAACAGACAAATACACACAATTTTTTAATATTTCCTTCTTAAGTACACTTAATTGGAAATTTTGAACTATAAATCATGTAACAAACACACGTTCCGGAATTATTTTGATGTTCGCCAATTCATAATATAGATATTACAAACATGAAAGGTTCGTTACCTCACGTAACGAACCTTTCTCACATTGAAGTCCTCTTCACAGTCACATACGGTTAAAAGCTACTCAGCGGGCTTTCACACAACATTCTACAGTGTTTACATCTACAGAAGAAAATAAGTCATGGTGCCCACTGTAAACAACAAAGGAATATTACCGGTACTCACCTGACTACATGCTGTAAAACATCAAACTTGTGCAATAATATAGATCAATGTTATTCCGGAATCGCAGTTAGAACATACATTATGTTATGCCATTGTCTGCATAGTGACACCATCTTAAGTTTATGACGTATTAAGTTCAGCCTATTAAGGCCATTAAGAAGAATAATTACATTACTTAATTAATGGTAACAAACCTGTCATTACGAACCTTTCTTTTCAGTCATTTGAAGCCAAAATCTTTTGGCCAGTATTATGTTACATACGGGTTTAAGTATGTATGTCTCAGTACGATACTGATGGCCATGAATGTTGGATATATAAGACAAATACACAGTAGTTTTGTGTTAATTATGGTAACAAACCTTTCACCCTTAACTATAACCATTGGTATAAGGGCACATGATGTTCTATAACTTTCTTGTCTATTTTTTTTCGTAATTCAGTATATTTGTTTTTTGAAACTATGTACATGACCGTGTGTATTGTTCTAGTTTCTCTCTAATATGTGCAACTGCTAGAAAATTCTCGCCTGGTAAATTTGAGTAATGAACCTTTCACATAACTCGGCGACAACGCTTTTTTCTTCACTTTAAAAATATGTACGAAAGAAGAACGGACGGCGGTACAAGAACAAAAGCTCGGTACATGTAGGTAGCAAATAAACCAGGTCTTTTCTCCAGATTATTGTTGGTATTTGTTGGACAGGGTTTTGAAAATGAAAAATCAATGAGCGACAGTCACGAACCTTTCAAATTAGCATGTTTGACATGCTGTACAGAAAACTAAACAACAGAGGGTGACTGCTTTTATTGCTGGTTTAACTTATCAATACTTTAACTAATAGACAGCAAATGTAAAAGTTAAAATATGTCAATCATTGAAATGCAGGGTGCCGACGACAGGTAAAAAACCGAAGTGCACCGTTTTATTGAGACTGCGTGCGGAGCATCCATCTACCCATCATAACAGCTCACCCTGAACCTTCGGTTCTGGTCAGCTAAAAAATGTCAATGATCAACTGTAAATAATAAATGAACCTACAATATTTCAATTAAAAAACTTTTCTAACTGACCTGACAAAGTAGACTTTCTTAGTAAAACATAAATTTATCCCGACACCTATTCAGTAATACCACAGAACAATGCTGAGTAGCCTATCTTCGTGGTTTCACTAAGCACAACAAAGAAAGTTTGAGATGCAGTGCTCCACAAACGAGAGACTAAACCACCCTATAAGCTTCCAGTTTCTACAGCTTTTGTATTCCACAAACTAAACTTGTAGCTAGTAGAAGGTCAAGAGAACTTATTATTACTCTGCAATAAAAATGTATATTAATAATCACCTTTTCACAGTTTAGCTCTCCTCGACAGCTAAACTGAATCTCTCCCGAGAGTCGCGCAGACTCCCGTATTCAAAGTCCTGTTTCGGAACAGTCCAAAAACTGCTAAGGTGTTTCAGGATTCGGTTAACACTAAATTACCAATTCCGGATCTAGCTTTCAACGTTTTTTTTCCCTAAAATTCTAAAAGACGTTTTATATCAGAAGAAACATTAAATGCTTAAATTTACATATCATAAAACCTTCAAAAATTGCGTTAATCTGAATCACCTATGATCGAAATAGACTGCTCAATTCAGCAAACTTCAATAAAGTGTTTTAAAAGGGAAAAAATGAGTTAATCAAGATTTTAGATCTCAATTATTTGAATATTTAAAAGGAAATAATTACAGGTATTTGACAAATATCTATTCAAATGGTTAAACTTATGAAATATAATGCGAACGCAAAATTAACTTCCAGTCTTGATTTGGGTTAACGTGCACTAAATTATAAACTAACGTCACAACATGTTATACAGGTTAGCAGGAACAAGTCTTGAACGATGGTTATATAATTACACTTGTATTTATTTGTTGATCACGGTATGTTATTGAATGTTTTTACGTAATTTAGTTGTATTTTTTAAAACAACCACAACAGAAATCGCTTTAAAAAGCCAAAATCATTGAGTGGGTGGTGTAAGTAACCATTTTTGAGCTGATTTGATTTGAAGTAAAACTTCCCGGAAGAGAGGCATGAGAGAAACATAAAAGTACATTAGCTAATTTACAAATGTGTGTATACATTACCTGTCCTGTATTTGTGTGAACGCTGTCAATACGTTTTTGAATTAACAAAGGTCACTGTTGGTTGATTTTTCGTTTCTGACGTTTGAGACTCTGAGAACAGGAGAAATACCATGGTGATCTCAATTAAACTGAAACACTTGACAAATGCTTATACCCATATCAAGAGCAACACAAAATGCAACTCTACTTGTTTATATAATTGTACTGTTTACAAAAAATAACAAAATCATGAGAGCATTTTGAAGCTAATACATCATTGTATAAAAAGTGTATGTTGATTATGAAATTTGTCACTCTCAATCATTATCTGGGTTTGATTGGTTTAAATTGTCCTGAATTGAAACAGCAAGCACAATATCTGGCTCAAGTTGGATTGGAAGTGGATTGTCCTGGAACAGAAACATTTTATTAAGTTTCTAATACATAATAACATTAAATAAGTAAAAGTAATTATTTCACAATCTAAATCATTAATCAATAAATGTTTATCTCCTCCTGCATATAGAGAAGAAATGAAAATTGTATACTAGGAAAAATTATTAGATCCAGTGTAAAAATGAGTATGAAACTAAACCTAACATGCAAATTTAAATCATAAATTTTTGAAAGGAATAAAAAATATTACATTAATTGGTAAAGAATCTGATGAACCAATGTCTGTGTTCTGGAGAGAAAGAAGCTCGTCAGTAATATCAGATAACTCATGTTGGGGAACATCTTGCAGAGACAGTAGTGTTTGTGAGGCTTCAAACAGTTGTTTTTTTAAAACTGATTGTGCTCATGTTGTGGGTGCCTTCTCTCTGAAATTGAAATTAATCATTATTAGCAAATCCATCAGTCCATATCTCAGAAGATATACGAGATGTAGTAAGTTCTGATGATATGCAAACTATAAATGTCTTTCCAATTTTAAAATTCAACTGTAAGATACAACATTACTGAGCAAATGTTTTATGATAAATTGTGCATATTAAAAAAGTAGTTCTTTAACTTTTTACAAATATCAAATGCAACTATTGACATATTAACTGACATGCAATAACATTAACGTTTTCCATAACTATTAAGGCATTAATGCAGAAAATTTGTAACATAGAAATTGTTATGCTTCATCTATCCGGTATAAACCTAAGAGACTTAAAACATAACCTAAGACTTAACCTAAGACTTAATCGAATAACCTAAGTGTCGTGTTTACATGTTTGATAGGATCCGTTTCTGATCGGCATATTAACTAAAATTTGCAGAAAGATTGATCAAAATCCCTCATAGTTGTTTTAAAATTACACGTGAGGCGGTGTGAAACTAGCTCAGATCGAAATTACATCGGTCATATTATTGAATTTATAATGATATAGAAAATGACCTCAGTACGTATCAGTCGAGTGTGTAAATAAACTTACTTGTATGGAGTAAATCGAATCAGGATGGTCTGAGGTTGGCCCATTGCCTCCAACAAAATGTTTGGAACAAATATTAGTCCATGTGTGTACATTTTCCGTCGTGAAACCCTCTCGCGTCGTATCCAGCGTAGACATTTTTCTTGTTGACGTTTGGGTTTAGGGAAAGGAATCCAACGCACGTTCTTCATATTTTCACGATCCCTGTAGCGTGTGCCATTGTTACACAGACCGTAACATTTGTCTAGAAGCACCAGTTGATTTCTTATTTTTTCTGTTTCGAAATTTTCTTTATTGTCCTCCATGATTTTCAATCAAACTGAAGACAGCGTTTGACTGACCTGTTCTGCAAGCCGTCGAATGGCATATCTGCAGTGCTATTTATAGTAACAAATTGTTATTGACGATCTCTCTCATATAGTTTATGAATGAAACTATTTTTGACCGAAATTCGGCTGCGTAAAATATTGGTAATACGTAAATTGGGATTTCCAGAAGTAGTTCAGCAATATTTATGCGCCATTCTGTCGATTTTGATGTTTTGCATATTTTAAAGCTGCGTTACTCGATCATGATTACACGATTACGATTATGCACAGCCATCTGATTTTGAATGCAAATTGCCATTGAAGTGTAATATTGAAAATATTTTGGCTCTATTTTCTCAGTCGGTCTCAGTCGGAAGGATACGGAAGCTCTTCGGTGTGTAGTAAAATTGGATCTGAACGACTCTTCAGAATAGCTACATTGTTGTTCGGAACGAAAAAAAACAAATTGTCATTTTAGATTATTGTGTACCATGAGTTGTTTCATCACGTATTTTGTGCATGTATGATGAAATTTGTTTCATATACTGCTGTAAAAAATAATAGGAAGGTACTTTTTATCAGGCAGTAGTATTTAAAGTAAAAGGATACAAAACTACGATGATATGATCTTACAATTTATTTTAGTTTTCCCTATTTTGCGCCTCATCATTAATGTCATTACTTGGCCGTGTATTTACACATTAGGTTTTCCAGAAACGAATTTAAACAACTAATTCAGACCAATCTCTGTCCAGAGTGTCGGTCGATATTTCTCACTTAAATGTTGTAAACGAAGGATATGTTCTTTTGAGCATGGGGCTTGAGATAAATATGTTGTTAGTCCGTTTTTTGCCTTAAGGACATGTAGAATTTTGAAGTTATTTGTCAGTTACTTGTAAGTTTCAAATCCTGAATAGATCAGTTTCGTTCGGGCTAGTGAAAATGGATACGGGCTGCTATTGAAAATATTATATATAATAAAAATGTATAAGATTTTATTGAAAAATGCTTTATTTATTCTGAAAATTAAATGATGATGATAACTGAAGTAATTGATATTTTTAAAAAGTCTCTTAGTGAATCATTTACTATTGTTGAACCATATTCAATTTATAAATGGTGTAACACACTATATCCACTACTTTTTATGTACAACATTTTGCGGTAGGGAGCAAAAACCTTAATGTAAAACTCTAGTCATTGATTTGATTAAGACAAACTCTTGTTGATTTTTATTTGAGATAAACTAGAGTCATTGACGTTAAGTTATATGTAAAATGTAGCTTGCAATGTCAAGGACATTGTAAATTTGGGAAAAAATGTCATTTTATTATTTTTCCCTCCTGCTACCCAATATTTAACATAAAAATGTTTGAGAAACAAAAAATAAAGAAAAAAAAACAGCCGTCTAAAGTTGCAGAGTTGTATATAAGTCTCTATTGCATAAAGCCATTTTATATAATAGGTATTTAGTTCATAAAATTCTATGATTAATTTTGTATTGGAACCATAGAAAGTTGGAATCTTTTGGTATTTTAAATGGTAACGTATAGATCTTTCTCCATTCTATGAAATTTATATTAATTTCTCTTTCCCATTTTCTCGTTGCCTTTGATACTTTAATATTTCTTACGATAAAGTCATAAAATGGTCTACACCCCCTATCTGTAAGCGTAAAGATTTTCAGTATTACAGGTTGATTAGGGTTGGATTCATTTATCCATTTGTGTATTATTGTACCGAATCTAAATATGTACGAAATGGACGTATCATGTTTGAGTATTATAAATATTTTGTTGTTGCATCGAATATTTATTTTGAGATCCCTCGTATGAGTAAAAAGAGCCATTGTTTCTTCATAAAGTCATTTATTAGGAATATTCCTCCAAAATTAAAGTAAACTTCTTTTCATGACTTTTCCCCAAAAACATTTAGTCAAAAGTTGTTACTATAAGAAGTAACATAGAAGGTATTTGATACTGTTCAGTATACTGCATTATTGTATCATAGATTAATCTTACATTCATCCCCATAAAACTACCTGGTATAGAACAGATTTTAAACAATTAGCTATTGAGGCAGATGCAATCTCATAATTATGTCAGTAAGTAAATATCTTCTAATAAAATAAACACCAACAATTCTGCCAATCAGTTTTGAGTTGTCGAAACCAACTAATGTAAACATCGAACACATGTTATCTGTCAAAACACACTTGATTTAAGCTATGTATTCTTCTTCGCTTCTTCAATTGCCTGGAGTTTTCGCAATTCACCTTCTGAACTTAATGGAAACGACAGGTTAGAATTGATGTCGATACGCGTTTTACGTACATGTAGAGGTAAGCCTATGACCCGACCCTCGTCTGTCCATACTTTACTTTCTTCCTTTTTTCAGAGACAGGTTTGTGAAGTTTAGCATTTTTTGATTGTCAAATCTTCTCCCCTTATGACAATCGTCGATCCTTTCAATGGTCTGATCCGACCATTACTATTGGAAAATGCAAATCTCGATTCATGGGAAAAAAGAACCGTCCGCCAGTCTTGTCACCCCAGTTGATGTGCCTATCAGCCTATTGAAGCCTGTCACGGTGATGACGATCCGTTAATACTGTACCGACGTAGGGACGACGTGCACGTAATTTTTTTCTCAGCCAAACGTTTTCGTACTGTTTGAGTGGAAATCCTGGGGTTATGAGTACATAGGGTGATAGACGCTGTAGCTGTCGCAGTTAAAAAACGATTTCGAAAATGTTGGTCTAAAATATAACGGTCTTGCGCCGGGGTGGTCACACGTAGCCTTCCGCTGCGTGGAAGATTTTCCTTGCTTCCGGTCTGCACAAACCGCCGTCTCAGACTTCTAACTTACTGCACAGATGATCCAACGTGCGCAGCAACCTCTTCCGTTGAAGCTCCTGCCTCTAGCATCCCAACGGCTCTCTCTTAAATGTTTCGCAATTCGAGGAATCAAAATTTTGCCCAAATTGTATCGATATAAAGTTGTCAAGTGCAATAATTTGCATTGAACAAAGTTTACACGTGTAAACCAGATATGTCTATCCCGTGTGTGCACGTGGAAATGGAGTTTTTGTCAAAACACATGATATCGTTCGACATGAGGCGATTATCTGACCGGTTTCCCAAACTAGGACGTCAGCGTTAACTTACTACATATGCACATTTTTCTATATCATGTGTTTAACCTTATAAGTTAATGACCTACTTGCGAAAGTTTCTTTGTGGTTCAGTGAATGTTTTTGGAATCACAGAGACTTTACCGTTAATTGGAACACCTGTAATTTATTATTTAGTCTATTTATTGTCGATGTATAGATCGATAAAGGCTTATCCACTGGTGCCGCTACTTTAGGACTTGTTCTCGTGAATGTCTTTAACATATTCGGCCGGCTGATACCTGGATTTATGATGCAAAGCTAATATGTATTTAATGTCTCTTATATTTGTAAGTGCTCTTTCATTGTCATCATTAATTGGAATAATAAATCACAATTAAGATTGGCTGTTGTTGTTTTTCTGTGGATTGAATGGTATTTCATATATGATTATTTCATCCTAAAGTCTAAGTCCTGCCAGCTTCCTTGGGATTATTCACATTCTAGTAATTCATGGTATGGGAATATTGATAACAGTAAGCCGAATAACAACTACTAGAGTCGGACCCTTGTCTGGCAAGGCTTAGTTCACGATACATATATCTGTGTATTTCTGAAATTATATATTTATAATTCTCCGACTCAAGCGTTTTTAACCAACCGAAGACGTATTATTTTAAATGTATCAAGTGATATGCATTTACGTAAAATGCAATTTGGTGCTGTAAAAGATGTGTATATGTAAATAAGACCTTTTATCGTAACAAGCACACACTGGTACCAGAATACATCAGCTTAAACACTTACAGCAATAGACATACATATGTAATAATATTCTCATTCCTTTTAAGTTACGTACGAGATAAAACCAGATCGTATTCAGCAGTTTTTTTTATATCATATCCAGACTAATTCTGAAAGCGATGGGAATTTTATAAGTTTTTGTATCGTTCATCACAGACAAACGACGAAGCCTAAAAAACAACCATCATAATTGTTCCTTACAAGTATATGAGGATTATTCTATGTGTGAATGTATTTGAACCAAACAATTAAATGAAAGTAATATTAAGGGATCTAAAATATTAAGTTTTACAGAATAAAGTTGTTTATTTATGCGTTTTAGAATTCTTATTTCAGCAACTATAGCCTGTATTGTTCATATCTTGTCTATGATATATTACCGCTACAGCTTTGAACAGAAAAATGCATGTGTACGGTTACGCCCACAATCGTTTTATATATATTTTAATCATGATTATCATATAACTTGATCAAACGGGTATACAACTCAAAACATTCTGAAGTAAGGCGGGTTATAATAGATTTCTCAGTCCGAATGACAAGATTTGATGAAATTTAACGCAGTGTATTCGCCAATGTGGCAGATACTTCATTAGTGGAAATCACATTTAATATATGATTAATACGGTCAGGTCCATGAGAATATCTTCCTCCAACTTCCATATCATTGGAAGCGATGGGTATGTACCAAAATCTGTAAATTAGATTGACTGTTCCTGTTTTTATATAGTTTTCTTCGTTTTTATTTTGTATAATTATGCAACTATGTGCGTATTCAATGAACAATACACTTGTATTTCATATTCATACAGCTGCATTGTAGAACGACTGCACTAGTGTAGAGTTGAATTGTTAACATAATGAGAAATGATATTGCTCACATTAATAAAGCAAAATGCGGATGATATTTTTACATTGTGGATAGATTACGTAGCGTATAAAATTCAGTTAAATCACAACAGCTCAAAATACGTTTGTTTATCACTACCGAAGCTTTTTCAGATCACTCCAATTCCTAACAACTGCTGTCTACACATAGCTGATATACTATACTACACATAACTAATAAGCACTTTGTCTAATTAGTTATGAATCAGCAATTTCATATTTTCCTCTGAAAAATCGTGATTTTCGTTTAGTCGAACGCGACCTCTCCACCAGAATTAAAATACCGTAATAAATGCACCTTAAACAACATGTAGAGGAATGACTACGTATGCTAAGTCATGGCTTGGTCTGTATTGCAAAAGGCTAATGCAAGGTTAGAATATTTGTATCGCAAAAAAGGTTACCTTACCAAGCATACTAAAAAACTTCTTGTTATGTCACTTATTCAATGCCACCTAGATGCGTGTTCTGTGTGTTATCATGGATTGATTCAGTCACTAAGGAATAAAGTTCAGACAACTCAGAATAAGATTATAAGATTTGTTCTTGACTTGGACCCAAGGTCACATATTGGTCCACAGCATTTTCGGTATTTTAACTGGCTACCGGTTGACAAACATGTGGACTAGATTATTCTTTGCGATGTATTCGATGTTAAACATGGCTTATCCCCAGATTATATGGGGGAGCATTTTAAAACAAGGAGACTGCTGTTTTAGATCGTAACCTAAACAACGATCGAGTTATCACGCACGCATGTAGCATATTTTGGACGGTTGATATCTGGGGTCATGACGCAAGGTCCATACATTAAAGCATCATTTCCTCAAATGGTAGCATGTGCCATCTCTTCAACATCATTAAATGGTTTTCGCCTCCCTCTTTATGGGTGGTCTTATGTTAAGTGGATTGAGTGGAATGTCATTTGACACGATTTCTGCTTCGATCAGTCAAATACCAGTTAACTTTATTGTAGACGTACATCTTTATAATAGAATGGTACTCCTGTTTACTCTTTGTGCAATAACAAACATTGGAGTCAGACCCTTGTCTGATTAGATTTACTAATCTAAGATTTTTAAACACACGCTTCACGACAAATTGTATATTTTCTTTAATCAAATGTTTACGACAGCTCTCTTGGCGTACATAAATATGGATATAGTCACGTTGGTAAATTTATACCCGTTCTCTCTCTTGTGTCATGTATACAAAGACACTAATTTCTTGTACCTTATGATTCCTTTTTGGTTTCAGAGAAATGCTAACATAAAACTTTTTCTATCTTTTTTCCAGGCAATATATGAGATGAAACTAGTTCGTATAATAATTACATTATATCTGGAGTAGTTCTAATGTCCAGTGGACTTTTCATACCTTCTTTCATGAGACAGAGAAAACAAAATTAATTGCCTGTGTATTTTCTGACACGATCGTGATCCATAATTCATGTTATACTAGCATGAACGTTAGCAATTAACGTGCACCCATCTAAGGATTCTAGGAAAATATTGCATAATTATACCAAATAAATGCTGCTATGTTTCCACATTTATGCAATTAGCAGGACAAACGAATAAGGAAATCCGACATGCATTCATAAAATCAATCTCCGCTGGTGAATTAAGTTAGCAATACAATTTCATACCATTATGATATTAAAATGATTTTCATCTCATAAAAATATGGACAAATTGATTTCTAAATAAAACGTTTTGTCCGAAGGTTTAGTAAAAAAATGTAAAAATATATTAATTAATCCAAAAGAAAAATCACTCACAAGCTATGATACACGAGGTGAACAGAAATTAAACATCAAACTTTCTACGCAAATAGAGTGAATGAAAAAATGACTACCGGTGCATTGCGATTACATTTGTCAATTTTGGGGGACACGTTGATCAGAAATCAACGACACTAGATCCTCTGTTGACAGAAAATATAGCAACCCAAATTTTATCGACTAATAACAATGTGAGAAAGAAATGTTAAGAACGTTATTGTTTGATGGATTTATACATTATTTACATGTTCATCAATCATTTTGATATCCTATCTATCAGCACTGTTTGGTAAGTGCATAAATGCCTATTTGATCGAAATAAGAAATATGGTTTCTACTTGATATAGAAAGGCATTTAAATAAATCAACTACAACAAGTATGGATTTGGGATGATTTTATTTTGGAGTTTTTAAGCATTTAGAACTCTATTTCTGAAAAGTTAAACTCATTCGTGTAAATAATTTAAATACCCTAATTAAAGTCGCATAAACTGCTTATACTAAAAACAACAACAAAGTGTTATATCACAAACGAAACATTACAACGACAAGAGTATTTTAACATACCTCAGAACATGCAAATATTTGTCACGTGAACTTTATAATATGATTATTTCAAATGCACGCTCAGTTTCTTTTTATCTTCATTGGTTAATCTGTAAAAGCGCTTAGCTTTACATGTAGGAACTGGTTCATTAATTCTACAAATAATAGGCTGTAATAATATTTTATCCTTTTTATGCCATATAAAAGAACCACTTCATTTCCTTCCACTTTTCATGAAATTTATTTCAAATTGTTCCTCATCAATGTAAGCAACCTTTCCAAAATATGTTTCTTCAGCATATTTTTCTGGCCAATAATTGCCCATTCAACATTTGTCAGACAGACAATTTCACTTTCTTTTTGATCATTGTTATTCAAAACCAACCTATCTTTGATGTTAACGTCATTTGGCGATTTCGGTTTCTGATTTCCTTTGGGTTCAAGGATCTTTGACTCTCTTTGTTCCGTTTCTGTTTTACGGGGGCTTTCCCAGTCACATTTGCTTTTGTCCTGCCATGTAAAGCCTTTTTCCGTAAAACATTGCAGAATCACTGCACATGATATTTTTCTAATCTAGACTAGTAACACTATGTATCTTTACTGTCCTCTTTATTGATGATTTTTTATCATTTAATTGGTGAAATTAGCTTAGTATATGTTTCCAAATATGATCTTAATACTTTATTAAGGAATGTCAGCAAGAGAGGAAAATAACGAAACCTGGAAGCATTTTTTCGTACACATTGGCAGGCATTTGATCAAATATATTAATGTATGAAATGATCTACATAAGTTGCGTTTTTCTTCTGAAATATTGACGATATAATAATAATAGGGATTGCTATTCGGTATATTATGGTCAACAGAATTTGGATAAAAATATTGATTTTATTTTGCATATATAAATTGAGAGGATCAAAATATAAATTGAAAGCATATCTGGTATCAGTTTACTTACTAATAGTAGAATTAGGTAGCAAATGCAATGAATAATGAAACATACGAGGGATGTTCGAATAGGATTGCTTATTCCTATCTGGAGACTTCAAATGTCAAGTTAGCCCAAAAGTGCGCATTTCATGCCCTTGAAGTACTCCCCAAAGTTTCAGCCGATGTATCCACTTCCTGAATGCGTCACTGTACGCTGATTTTGGCACTATAATAAGGTACTGATGAAAGTCAGATCCAAGTGCCTGTCGGGACTTGTATTTCCGCCCAGCAAGAAATGATTTCAATTTCGGGGCAATGTCTGAGGAATACGGGGGGGACACAGTTCTTTCTTCAAAAACGCCGTAACTATCGCTGAGGTATGAGCGGGGACATTGTCATGTAGAAGACAGATATGTTTAAAACCAGTGGCAGGGCGTGGTTCTGATAATACTTTTTCAGTTTCGTCAGTACTACGTCTTTGTAGTACTTTCTGGTGATGATTTTACCCTTTTTCAAAGGCACTTTTATTGCGACTCCTACACCAGTGAAGAAAATTGCATACAAAACCTTTTTTACACTCAAAGACCGTTTGGACATTATTGGGGGTTTACTGTGTTTAGTGGCTCAGATCTTATTGCTAACCTTTCTGGCGGGCTCAAAATAATGGACCCAAGTTTAATCAACTGTTACGACATTGGCAAACTGCTTTTTGTCATATTTTGGAAACATTTGAAGCAGCTTTTTGGCCCCTTTAACCCGTTTCTTCTTTTGCTCATCAGTCAACAAATGTGGCATCAATCTAGCAGAAATTTTTCTGACTTTCAAATGCTTCTTCAACGTAAAGTGAACCGTTGATAGTGAAGCCTATCTTTCGTGCAATATCACGAACTGTAAATCAGGCATCTCCTTCAATGATTTCCTTTATTCTGGAAATGATTTCTTTAAGAGATGCAGATTTTGGCCTACCTGATTTCGGTGCATTTTTATGGACTCTGACTCAAATTTCTCTTTCCACCGCCTAATTGTGTCATGAGACACACAAGAAGGTCCATAAGCAGTAGAAAATTCAGTCATCAGCTGCTTCATAGAACAACCAAGTTTTGAGCGAGCTTTGATGTAAGCCCGTATTTCATCTTTCTTGTCTACGCTTCTACCAACCATTTAACTACAGTGGTCAATGACTGCGTATATTCAAATGGCAAATTTTATGTCTTACAGGTAGTTTTACATGCACATTTATACACAGTTGTGTAGATATTAAATAACCGTACACAGGTATGTATTGGTTTTATCGTGTCTCACGTGGATATCGTGATAGAGGACAATAAGCTATTCATTTCGAACATACCTCGTAATCATTTGTTGATAGTAATGATGAAAAATACAATGTTAGAAAAGGACAAGAAAATTTAAATTTTACGTGGCAATGCATAATTTTTACTTTACATTCTACAATAAGAATAGTGTGTTTGGTTTGAATTCAAGAGGAAATCAATAAAGATTTTATGTTCTGTGTAACTGAGTGACATAATTTCTACAAAATATTAAAAATTGTATTCACTTACCGTTTACAATACAATTTATCATCACCATGTGTTTCAAGGGACATTGAAGTACGTATGGCAGTTTCAAATTTCCGTCGTCTTAAGTGTACATGTTGTTAGTGATTTTGCGAATATATCGTTGTCTTCATAAATATCCAGTAACAGTCACGTAAAGATTCGTCACGTAAAATAAATACTTAGTTTAAAAAATGAAACTTTGTCGGCAAATTTAAAGATGGCCATTTCTTAAAGCTTTCAATAACAAAGAATTTACAAACCATTATGTTTCAATCTTTTAATGGAATCTAATAGATTACATAAGCTGCACGGCCGTGTCACGTATAGATATAGACAAAAACTCCGATTGGACAGTCACCAGTTTTATGTGTGCGCGTAGATCGATAACATCTGCTAAAGAAAATAAGTATATTTATTGAAATAAACAGCCAAGCAATTCATTTGGAAAGTTATACCATATTCAAACCGTATATCTCGAATGAATGGCTGCTTCTGTAAAATCAGTCACATAAACTTCGTGAAGGTTGTGATATCATCATTTTTACTCCATAAACGATGTTTCTTATGTCTAATAATGATCAGTACTGTCCATAAAAGCATGCTTTCGCTGATAAATTGCACACATGTCATGCCAACAACGACCAAAATGTTAGTTTTCTGGGTTGTGACACTGTTTCATACGTGGGAGAGGTCTGTTCTTCTTCAAAGAATTTACTAATATAAGCACGCATAAATAATTTTTCTACACTTTCTGTTTTCAAATGGTTTATTCTTACACATGTACTAAAATATTAATATTTGAAGATGTTGTTTGAATAAAAACCTCAATGTTAAAGCTTTGACATTGTTATGACAAGTTCAATGAGAATGCGTGAAACGCACCGGATCACGAACACAGCGCGCCACCTCTAGATCACGATGCTTCTTAAATATAAGGTTATTGCCCGTTAATTTAGTGTAATCCATATTTAAATCTAACAAACATTTACATACACATAAAAGTTATGGTCACAGTATAAATTAAACTGCATCAATTAGTTCGAGCATCCCTGTAGTCTTCGTTTTCAATAAAAATATACAACTACAATCAAATAATAAAATTGAATACAAAACAAGACGCTGTTTCTTACTATTTCACAATATTAGTTTAATAGGACTGCTTAGATTTATTTACATGAATATATAGATAAGTACATCGGTAAAAATAAAATTTCACATTCGAAAATCACACTTCGCTACTGCTTCCGTCAATAATTCAGACTCGTCATTCATTTCCCAAACTTTATGTTATCTAAAATAATTTGCAGTATAAATACTAGATACAGGAATTCCATCGGTGTTTTTATTATTGATTTCATCTGGATGAATCCGAAGAATCACCCCTATCTTTTGAAAAGTTCCCACGACGATTAAATGTTTTGTTTGAATGCCTGTCAGATCGGTTGTATAAACGATTTATGTATCGTCCTCGACGCCTGTTTCGTGTGTTGACATCAAATCTATCACTAGAATACTTCTTACGCCGGGTATCATCTCTAAAATCATTGTCATAACGGTAGTCCATATTGTCTAAAGAATCTCTACGTCTGTCGATCCTGTCTAAATAGTTGTCCCGACGATCGTTATTGATATCTAAGTTTCTACTTCTACTATTTGCCAAAGCATCAAGATATTTACCTCTCTGTCTCTCTAAGTTGTCAAAAAAATTACTTCGTCGATTGGCCAAATTGTCAAAGTTATTATCTCTTCTATCTGCCGAGTTGTAATGTTCGTTGCGTCGATCAGCGGAATCATTCATGGATGTACTATCGACGTCTAAAGAATCACGTCTATTTTCAACCTGATCTTTATTTATATCATTTTCCCTGCCATCCGCTATTTCTGGTTGATTAGAATCGGTCATGCGATCATTGTTTGAAACTTTTTTATTTAAATCAGAGTTGATTTTATCGTTTCTTGTACTAGCAATTACATCCTCGCCGACAAGTCTTCCTCCGCCCTTAGTTATTGTATCTGCAGCTTGATATTGTCTGTTTCTATTCCAATTATTTGAATTGCCACTCATTTCGAAATCGTCGATAAAGTCGTCATCAAACCTGTAAAAGATTGTAAATACAGTGCATATCAAACAACATTACAAAGGAAAAAATGTGTCAAGATAAAAACGCGTATTGAACGGTAGGGAGTGGTTCATCTGCATTTTAAGAAAACCGAACCCAATCTACTTGTTTAAAGGCAAGCGACATATGTATTTCATTTACTTGTACCTACAAATTGTAGTGCAAATTAGTATATCCTAGCATCTATTATACCAGTGGTAATTTAAATTATGAATAGCCTGAAAATCAATGTAATGACGAAATGAAACACAAATTTTAAATATGCTAGTATACAAAATTTCGTTTTACTCACCTGCCGTCGAAATTATGATTCCTGTTCCGTATTGTAAATCGTCGATCAAATCTGTCGTGTACATCATCAAATCTCTCTTCCCAGTAATCATAAGAACCATCATAGATATCGTCGTCGCTGTAATGATTATCATTGTCATCGTCAATATCATCATTATCATTATCGTCATCATCGTCAGTGTCATCATCATCATCATCATCATCGTCGTCGTCATCATCGTCATCATCATTGTCATCATCATCGTCATACCATCTTGGATTTGGCGTAAGGGAAAATGCTTTAAGTCGTGGTTGAATTTGCGGTTGGCGAATTGTTTGTACACTCGAGGGTTGAACAAGTCTTGTTGGTAAATCTAAACGACTGGTTCTACTTATTTGTCTGTTGCCTGTTTGCTCATTGCCACGAAATATCGGCATTGGTAGTGTTGATCTTTGTCTTGGCTGAATGCGATGATTTGTTCGCCTTGAAGGTGGGTTTCGATGTAAAGGTTGAATTCGATATGGTGGTGGCCTCGGAGGAGGCACAGCGTTAAACACAGGTTGCTGTCGTAGTGGTTGTATGATCATCGGTTTGTATTTAAAATATTTAACCTTTTCGAAGACAAGTGGCTTGAAAAAATTATCCAATGGATTGAACATTGATTTATGAACTATTGATGGCGGTTTAAGTTTCATATGAATATATGGAGGCGGCATTCCCATAACTGCAAGTGGATGTATCGGTGGGAGAATATGTGGTCCATGCATCGAACCAGGTCCCATAAGCGCTGTAGAAATTGAAATGAAACACTCGTAAAATCGGTGTTGTTAGTACTTTATCTTATCTTATCAACAGCAAGAAAAATACGCACCAAGTGCAACGTGTTCCTAAGAAAACCTGAATTAGAGCTAAATGATTGATTGGTGTAACTTAAACCAGACGAGATAAAGAAACTTCAGTAATATCCATGCCAATCAAGATAACCGGGATTACTGAACCACATTAAATAAGTCAAGACTTTAATCACTGGTCGTGTGATTTAAATAATATAATGAGTTTGATCAATTATTTGAGAACTGAAGTATTTTTGAAATACATACATTCATCCATACATACATATCCAAAATATAAACAATTAAACTCACTGCCTGTTGTAAACTGCACTGTAAATATTATAGCCACTAATACATCTTCCACCGAAGCCATTTTTGGAATCTACCATATAATTACTTCTGTTCTCACTGAGAATTCGCTCTCTTTATATATATCTTGTCTACCTTATTATTCAATTATAATTATGAGTGAATCGAAATTCTACAATATATTATATATTGCTATTGCAAAAATAATTACAATCGGTGAATTATTAAACACAAGCGAAGCTGACGATAAGTCATGAATTGACAGCACAGACGCGTTAAAAGGGCAATTAATACATATTAATGCCTAATGTTATTTTGTAACTTGATGAATAATATTTTTTCGCATTATTTAATTGATGATCGTCTGTTGCTGACAGCCTGATGAGTGGAAGCTTGCAATTTAATCCATTATACGCCAATATCTTGCATGGCATTTATTTGTTTAACACATTATGTGGAATAAGGAAACAAAACTACGATATTGCCTTGATACATGTCGAAGTAACATGTTATTAAAATAAGACCTAACCTTGCGTACATTAAAGTAAAAACACAATAAAATTAACTTATTGCAGTAATTTACTAAAGGGACACAACTGATGAATCCTGTGCGAATAGCGCTTTGTTTGTGATTATTTATGGTTATATAATGGTTATAAGCTGTGATATCTCAATTTGCTGTTACTCGTAATGATAGGAAATAAACGCATGCTCGGTGTTTGTATTTTTATATGTACAGATTTAGAGGGAGGGAGAACGAGACCTGTGGTCATTTATATCATGGTGAAAAAAGTTTGCCCAAATGTCGCTTAAACCAGCAAGGAATCATTAAAATTATCTTAAAATCACCCCTTTATCATACAGAAATGAGATGAAATAATTTTAAACCCAGTTTTTGGTTTCCACCCTGGTTTGCACCAGCATACGATCAAGCATTCATTTTGGTAGGAATACGTTTCTCGTCACAACCAGCATATCATATAAGCAACGCCCTTAGGCGAGTTTAAGTTTATTAAGATTTTGTCTATGAGTAAATGATACGGATGATACTTTATTCCAGTAGTAGCCAGATACTTCGCACTTAATACTCAAAAGAGTATAACCAAAATGTTTGTCGCTTTTCATGTGCTATAATTATTCTTCTTATTAATATTTATATACTGGTTAATGTTGGTAAGAGTTCATTATGACCTTTAAAAATGAAAAATACTCCTGTTTACTGACAACTAAACAGAAAAGAGGATGCTCAAAATGCGGAACGCATTAGTTCTATAAGACAGTAGCGATAAAATTCATTCTATAACTTACGTCGTTACCCTCCTCATATTATTTCCTTGTTTACGTTTTTTTTCAAGTATTTCCTTGTTTACGTTTTTTTTTTCAAGTAAGAGTGAGTGAATTAAATTCACTTGTTTAATAGCCAAACAGAAAGCTATGAGGGTTTATAACCAATCACCGAGAGATTGATGAAATTATTATCCCAGAGGTTAATAAAATTTAAATTGCTAAAATCAATAAAGCATTGTTTATATTTTCGTGCATGCAATAAACCTGTCAATATAGATAATGAATATCGTTACTCATTGTGTTCAAATCCACTTTGGAAGCACTTACATGCAATTATAATAACTTGGTTAAAGATATGTCATGATATAGCATTGACGGTAACTTTTGAAGTTTTTTAGCAAATATAAAGGTATCATTGAAAATTAAAGCGTATGGAATGAACGAACTTCAACGGTAATTAGCTATGACATGGAAACACATTTATTAGAGGTGATGAACATTTAAAAGTTCAGTGTAATATTCCATAACAAGAGGTCAATTTGTTTCACATTTACTATGTATTCTCTTTTCCTCCCTTCGCGTTGAAAATCAACCTTTTTAAACTATACATCAAAAGATATTGCCACAAATACACAAAGACTTAATCGTAGATGTATAAACTTAGCAGCATCTTTAACCAAAATGTTCTTTAAACATTAAAACAATCATGAGAATTATCATTTAATATCAAAACTTTGCTATATTCATATATTCATCGATCTGTGTGCGTTTTCCCGTTCCGAAGTTGTTTATTAAAGAAATATACTTTTGTTGAAACATGAGACAGATAGTAGCTTACAGAACCAGGTCAGTTTTCTACGATGCTTGCGGATAAGTTATAGGTTAAAATGATTATGACATTCAATATTTCCTTTGTTATTTGTATGTCGTATTGTTCTTCTAGCTCAACTTGGATTGGACGTGCTCCGAAATTTTGAACGATCCTCTTCGACGTTTTAGTTCAGCTGTCATATCCGTACTGATGCTGGCCTCGTTGTATCATTAAATACATTATACATACACCCTCTACATATAAACATTTCAGTTTCAAGTTATAGAAGCATGCAAGTAATCCGAGTGAATGGGAAATCTTCAGTGAGTACATATGACTTCGCACAAATGCTTTATTTTGATGACAAAATGCAAATTTACGTATTTTACTTTCAGATAATACAATACTTTTGCCTAAAATATCTTAAACGCACCGCGTGGAGAGGAAAGTATAAGCGGAAATGCTTAATTAAGATGACAAATAAAGAAGACTCAATATGATTGGTTATACACATTTACCGATATTGACCCTAAAACAATTACTCTAAATGGATAACGTTGAATAATAATCATGCAAGATGGGAAAAATAAGCTAAGGTTAGTTCTGCTTATGAATTATTCAACAATAATTAATAATTTCTCTGAGGACGTGCGTAACGAAAATTTTATTTGTCGTAAAAGGCCTTGCGCTGAAGTGTTTTGCCTAAAAGCGACTACTTCGCATTGTGCTGAAACATTGAAACTGTATGCTATTCTGAAATACCATTTTTAGACATTCGTGATGCACGAACAACATAAATTAAATAACACACAACAAAAATATGATAGGTATAGGTATTGTATGAGTTTCATTTAATAAATATTTTAAAACAAACGTCGACGAAATTGGCAATAGATAGGTTTTCTAGCGTATATTCATTGGAATTACAAATGTATTTAAGTAAATTCGAGTACTTTCTAATTAAAAGATTCAATGTAAAGTATCATTATTGTTCATCAAATTCTTAATTATATTAATTAAAATCGGTCAAATGCAGAACTAAAATACAACAGTGATAAATACAGTACAGAATAACAAACAACAGAGTTATAATGATAAACAATAATCATATAAGAAAGAGGAAACATGCAAAAAGTGACATGATGTGTTTTCAAAATGTTCACAAAACATGACAGCATGGTAATTCAAACTTTCTTATTTTACACAGATTGTAGGTAATGCAACTTATACTAATTTTATCTCGATGGTAGAAACTTACATAGGGTACTAACCAGTAATTGTGTCAAACCATGGAATGTGGAGATTATCAGAAATAACTTGTTAATTGGCTACAAACTAAATACCAGTACTCTCAGTGAGTATGAACAACTAGCAGAAAATATTTGTGATTAACAGATACACATGCCCTGACATCTTGTTGACAACATAACTTATACTTGCAGGTTTTATTCAACAGACAAACGTATGTGCGGTTGTAGCAATAGAATGGACTGGTCTCGACCGCAAAGTGAAAATACGAAAATGAATAAACGAATTAGAAGGGTTTACACAAGATATATATCAGGAGGAAATAAATGTGAAATATCTTAACATGTAAAACGACTAAATGTTCGGGCGCAACTGATATAAGAATCTCAACAATGAACGTTTTTGAAAGCATTTTAGGCTTTCCGAAATGTGTCTAGAGTGTTTGAACGACATAACTCATGACTGGAGTTCGTGTAGGTCGGGTTGCTAAGTCCATTTTGTTTGACATTCGTCTGGAATATATGTTGTGTCTCCAAATTCTCTCGCATGTACTTGCTGCAGTTCAAATCCTGTTTATTTTGTCTGAAGCATAATAGAGAAATAGAGGTGAATTGTTTTGTAGTTCTATTTTTTATTCATTTCCAATGCAATATAATCCTTACAAGCGAAATGAACAACACTTTCAGTGTCGTATTCAAAACTAGATCCAGACCTGGAAGTAGATGCAAGATAAAAACTAACTTATAGGGGACTTACTGCGATCAAAATCAAATTGTGACCAGGTTAATGCGCACATTGGGAGAATTTAAACGAAAAATACACAAGCTATCATTCTTTCAGAAAATTAAAGTAACAATATTTTCATGTATGAAGTATCTATGAAATAATTCAATTAATTGTTTGGCCATTTTGCTGATACAAATCAATTTCCAACAGAAAAGACAATAAGAAAGAGTTTGGGTCATACTCATATGGTTCATCTAACAATTCTGTGCTGGAAACTAACAGTTTACAAGAGGTGTTAAATTTATTATGAAACACTATAAAACAAACTTATGATATCTTTCAGCTTAGAAAACCGATTAATTATGCAAAGCGATTAATACGTGCAGAGTATCATAAACACACTCAACACATTTCAATTAAAAATTCAGTACGGTTAGACCAAAAATTAATGTTTTAGTTGATGGCATTATTTTAGGCCTTTTGAAACAAAAAAAAATGTCTACAGAAACATTGTGAAACAAGTAAAATAGATGGGACATAATGTTTCTGTTGCTATTGTGCTTTGCATTCAGCATGGTAAAGGTAAAATTCCTGATAATGTATGCAAAACAGGTTAATATTTCTTTTTGTTACTTGGCCTGAAGAGTGATTAAGCCGTTTCGTCAAGGCTATGCAGTCCGAATAATTACAGAGATAGTCGTGTTGTGTGTAGCTAATCAGGTGTGTATTGAAATATACTAGATTTTGAGTCATTCGACGGGCGTTACTGAAAGCGTTAGGTCGTTTGTTCTGTACGCTAAATTTTTCGATGAATATCCAATATATCATTTTTGGTTATCTTTGGCTGATCAATTCGTTTTTAACGTGAGCCCAGGCGTATACTTAAGTTTTAACTGAAAAAAAATGTAAATAAATGCATTAAACTGGCCGCAACTGTATATATGTAGTGTATAAGGTCTATGATTTGTTTTGTTTTTATGTGACTTATTGTCACTGGGGTTTAATGCCGTTTTTCAACAATTTTTCTGTCATATACGGCGACTAGTTTCACCTAACCAATTTCCTGGACTGTATACTAACCAGTACTATCTTACCCTTCCACAAGGAGCCGGCAACTTCTCCACATGTGGAGGAAAATCGACATTTTTTGTCAAATTTTCATAGGACATGACCTGCCGCGATCGGGATTCGAACCCGGATCTCCCGGTTACAAGATAAGGTCTATGAACTGGTACCTTAATTAATAATAAAACACAACTTTGATTTTGATAGTTGTATGATTAATTGCTATCTGTATATGATATTTAATGTCTCGGGCATATTGTATATAATAATGAAAAGTAACGCACCGCATTCTATAAAACGTCTAACTGTGTTGTTGTATCTTTTCCTATCTTGGTTCTTGTTTAACCAAGAAATGGTTTATTTTCGGACGAGCGTAACGAAAGAGAAAATTAAAAAAGAGGAACTTTCACCAAACGTCGTATAGCAGCTACTGTTGACGTCGAACGGAAAATCCGTAGTGTGTTTGAATTGGTGAATTCGCTCACACAAAGAGAAACGGCAGCTTATTGTTAGGTGCCTCAATTAACAGAACAGAATTATAGTAAAAAATTCTAAAAGCCCAACTCAGGAAAAAACTCCGTGTTCATAGAATATGGTGAGGCCTAGATTTTGAAACGACGCGCTCGATCATGGCGTCTATATCTCCGTCTTAGCTGTCCTAACTGTGGAAAATGGAAAAACGTAGTCACCACTGACGGGACTTTGTTCTATATGGGCGGTAGTAGACATTGTGTTAGCTACGTTCTTTCTTTACTCTAATGAGACAGACCTATACAAACTGAAGTTCGTAAAACGAGATGCATTTGTGTCTGGGTGTTTGGACCGGTGCTAGTTTCTACCAAGACACCTGTGATTTTTATCAATAAAGGGACAAGGTTCTGAAACCGTTCTATCAAGATTCGGCTTCTAGTCACAATGCCAAAGTGACCATTGGTTTTCTCAAGAAACACAAAGTCAGTTATATAAATCCTGCAGAATGGATGCCAAAAAACACATATGCAGTTCCCGAGGACTTTGGAATTTGGGGCATTCCGAACATAGGCTACAAGAACACAAGATCTTTACTATGATTCATCTTAAAAGGGTTCTTAAAGTCGAATGGAACAAACTTGAGCAGTCGTGCGTAAACCGGACTTTAGAAAACTTCTTTAAAAGGTACAGAATGAATCACTATTGCCCTGGATCCCAGATGAGCATCTGTTGCAATAAAACGTATGCGAGTAAATAAATGAGCTGAACACCTCGTATGCGCAACAAAATGCAATTTCTGGTTTGTCTCCCAAATACTAATGTACTATAAAGAAGGTAACTAAAGTACAGTACCTCAATCTGAGCTTATCACAGCAATCTTTACAGGAATCCGAGCACGGCAGGGAACAGCAAGAGCCCCCAGTAAAATACAGATACACCACGTATAACACCAGGATAAACAAGGCCACTGTGCCCCATAATTGAAGTTGTTCTCGTCTGGAGATAGATATATAAGTATAAATACAGTAGATATAAATATAACTGAAATTAAATCTAACATTCCTGCATGCAGACACTGACAAAACCACGAGTGTTCGATTATGTTGGGTTATAAAAGTCTGCTCGTACAGAGAACACATTCAAGATGGTACAAATGTCTTTTTAAGTGACACCTTTCAGTCATTACGAATTTTCATTACATGTGAAATTGGGTGAACTGGTTTGTTGGCGTTCATTTTACTCTGTTTACATTGGTTCAAGATTCCATTCAACCATATCTTGTTTTTTACAGAATAATTATCGATCACATATGCATATTTCAGTAATAGATATAGCATGTTATAGTTGAATGAAACGTTTCAATAAATTCCTTCCTATTAAAAATATTGTTTTCCTTTTCCATAATCTTCTTCTCAGCGATTATTAAATGTACTGTCTTGATGACATGACTTGATTTATTTATGAAATATCAAATTTTGTCATAAACGTAATACATGCATTATGTAGGAATGTGCTTTTGAGGAATAAACTATTCATAAAAAAGAGGCGTTATAGCGCTAAAATAAAGTTTATTATAGTATACATTGAAATGTAATAAATCAACACTATCCAATTAATTCATCATTCAGTGCAATTGTATCAACTTCGGTTCTAATTGCTTTCAACTCTAAATTGCTTCAGTTTGAATTTGAAAAAGTGAAACTACGTCACAGGTCCGACAATATGACAACTGTATCCGTCACATCATGAACATATGTTTCAGTTCAAAGTTGCATGTTCAATGTCATTTTACTGTGTTATTGTATTTAAGACAATCTTGTGATTTATGTACGTATGGTGAGTGTTATATTAATTATTGATGCAGATGATTAATATGCAATGATAGATAAATCAACTTAATTAACAAGTTGTCATTAAGGCCATATCCGGGGTTATTTATTTGTTTTATTCACAATTTGTTAGTGTATAACGGAAGGAATGTGGTCGACGGTGAGATAACAAAATTACATATTCTGTGGTTGTAGTTTAAATGTAAACAATTAAAAATACTGGTTTTATGTACAAAGTATACAATTACTTCACGTATACCGTACATCTGTATTCTCTTGGTACTTGTTGTTCTGATCAAAATTTAAGAATAACAATGAACCACATCAACTGAGCATCATTTACTCTATTTTTGTGAAAGTACCCGGTAAGTCAATGATTAAAATGTGTCATCAGAGGGGTAGTCATGTTTAAATATGACGTAATATCACTATTCTTGAGGTATAGCGGTCAAAGCACTCAAAATTAGGATTGATTACCGATATATTGCTGTTCGATTTTGAACGCGTATTTTTTATCGCTGTCCCCTGTATCTGCGAACCGCAATACACTTTTTGGCGGGAGCCGATCTAGTCAAATTAACTTTTTAAGCATTGATTTTCCTTTGTCTGCAACTTCGCCACTGTTTAACGCTTTGGACCGCGATACGCGATTATTGTAAATCTAAATGCAAAAACACATTACAGTATCCTTCACGACAAAGTTTTGCAAAGTTTCCGCTCGACAAAAAATTAGTTTATTCTAAAGCCAATTGTATGGAAATATTGATTTTAAATATAATTTGTAAGTCAAGATTTTGATTTGACTTCGTTTGCAATTACGGTAGTAAATTCTACTATAGCAAGAAACGATTAGAGATTGTATTTTCACTGTCTTTGCTAAATGACAGTCAGTACAAAGTGTACACGGGATCCATGTTTATAGAAAGTGTAATAAAGTAAAATTATGAATGTGAGCGGGGTGAAGTTCGCGTAAATCTTATAAGGATGTCCTTTAGTGATAGCCTTAGCGTTTTCGAATTAGTACAAGTCATAAGTGATATAAATTTGTTTATGTTGGGTCCAAAAATTCCTTTCTAATTGAATTGTTTACATCTGTTTTATCAAACTTTATCACATTGTATAATTGATTAAATCTGTTTTATAAAACTTTATTAAAATATATAATTGATTATTTCTGTGTTTTTTTTTTCATTGTTTTTTTCTTCTGCTTTATTAAATTTTTTTTTGTTACTTAAGTTTCATTAGAATTATCCACTATATTTATGATAGTAATGTTACTTTAATTATACGTAAAAATGATGATCTGTACGTGCTATGGTTAAGTAAGTATAAAATGATGTGTTGGATTCCGAGATGTTAATCTGCCTGTCTTGATGAAATTATTTGAATAATTGATTTTAGTAATTTGTGACTTATTACCTTGAATATATTGGTATTTATACCCTAAGAACCTATTACATTCAGCCCATTCTATGTCAACCCTCAAATTTAGTTTGCGTTAACATCAATTGTTCATGTTAAAGAGCTTTACGTAGCAGGCCTATAGATTGTTGTCCAAATAAAAATGTGGCTATATTAAGCTTATCTTTGCTAAATGTATCAAACTTGTTCTGCTCCCCAATTTTAGGATACCCTGTTTTCTTGATTGTTAAACTAGGCGAAGTACTTGTGTCCTACAGGTTAACACTTTGATATCTAACTTGCACTTTGATATTCCATTGACTGGTTTGTAATTATTTTGCCATTGTTCAATTTACTGGACATTTTAGAATAATTTAGAACTAACCTCATTTTGTATACGATACACAAGGGTTTCTTTAGAAGAAATTTTTGTAGTACTCGGTCAAAAGGAAACAGTTTAAGTCGTCATGACGTAATGTTGAATAGATTTCTCCTCGTGTGGTACCGACCTGCGATATGTCAAGTCCAAGAAATTTCCGGATCGAAACGAAAATGTATGTGGTAAGTGAAAGTAATCCATAAATATTGAAACCATAGGTTAAAATCTTCAATATCGTGTATTATTACACATAATCGACAAATAGCGAAACAAAAGTGTACATAATTCAGGTATAACCTTTGTGTCGCGTGCGAGAAGACGAACAGTTAGCCAAAGATTACTGTTTACCTTGTAACGCATCTACACTGTATGAAAAAGAGTGAATTATGAGATGAAAGTCTTACAGTGTTTTACTCAGTCTCTCTTCACAACAAGTGAATTTCTGTTCTATCTCACAGCACACGGGGTAACTCGGATCATCACATGTGTACATGTTGTTCTCCCTGCGTCCTATGTTGTTATTCTTCAAACATTCCTTCCCAGCAACAACTGAAAAAATGACATTAAAATGTGATAACAAGGTGTGATATAGACCCTGGTTATAAACGCATTCAGAGGATTTTTCTTGTAACAACAGGTCTGCCTCAATCTATTTCATCTCACAAAAGTCATAACAGCCAATGGATTGTAGGCCTGTAACTTTATAACACAGAATTTAGTTCAAGATTAATAGATACGGATCTCACACAAAATTAACTCGATTTTATTTTCGGGAATTTCATGCTATGCAAGTGACATATTTGGATGACACACATGATATACATTGTACATGGACTTTAATAGTCCAAAAGTTTTTATTTGGCTTTGTTCAGTCTTTTTGGATCGAAAGCTCAACCAAATAGATAAAAGACAAAAACACCGACCTTGATAAAGAAAATCATATTTATGAAATTGAACAACTTATTAAATAATGAATCAGTCTAACTGAATGCGAAGATGCGAATGTAGATGGATGAAATATTAGAAATATTAGAAATATTAGTACAAGATTGATAAGTTGCCTTTATTGGTAACAACGTGATTCATTAATGGGGAGGGACCCAATTAACTCGTGATTTATTGTACCTTGTCATTTATTCATACAAACGATGTTATAACATTTTATGATTCAAATAGTCACTAAAATCTGAGAACAAAGAACTGCCAAACACTAAATGTAACATTTTACAAATTCCGATGCAAATTATAAACACACAAAAGCCTTAAGTATAATTGTAGTTTTTTTTGCATGAGCCACCTGGTGTGGCTTCCGTGCAAAAAATTGCCATATGTGTCAATTCAGTCAAGATTTTAAATAAGTTCAACGACTTTTATGATCATATATCTCTTGGCATGGTATATACAGTATGGAAATACAATATAAAAGTTCAAGCGATAAATCACTCCATGTTAAACCTATTCAATGTAAAATGAATCAAAATTTTGCTTGAAATGTATAAACTTTAATACGACTGATTAAAGAAGATAAATTATTTGTCTCGCCCTATATTTCACATTTTACATCAATTTTCAATAATGATGAATACAATTAGCATACATTGGCTCATAGCCATGCAAAAAAATAAATCACATTCCAATTGTATCAAAACATATTTTGAGGATTACAATACGAATTTAAGAGCTTAATTGTGTTAGAATTAATTCTAAGAGATAAGGCGATTCTTCGCTCTGGCGGTGTTACCAAAGTTATCTAATTTGAGAATGACGTTTGAGCGAAAATTAAGGATATTCTTCTTAAAAACGTTTTTTTTAATATCATGAAATAAATGATGACCCCGAGCTTTACGACGTAACTAAAGAATTCATTTTAAGCACGTACAAAAATTAAGCACGTACAAAAAATATCCCACTCCTGTTCGCCATTACATAAAAATGATTAATGATGGATAATTATCAGAAGTTACTGTAAGCTGTGCTTTATGCTAAAGGAATTATTTAATAAATCAATTTACGAAATTCGTAATAGATAACTGAGGGAATAACATATTCCACAGATAGGCCTAATCATGTGTGTCCTATTATTTGATCCGCTTATAGTCTTGTCGTAGGATTGGATTTCACAAGTACATGTAGGTGCTATAGATGTTGTAATTAGTTTCCTCGTGTTGTCAGTTACATGTAGTTTATTTGTATATTCTTGTGTGTTTAGTGATTCTTCGGACTTTGTTTCAAGAATTACTTATGGTGATCTAAAAATATCCTAGTCAGAACAGGTCAGCGTATCCGTATATCTAAATTGATTGGTATTAAATATTACCCTGAATCAAAACATAGGCTCAAAAGCGTCCACTCTTTAATTTGAAACAATAATCATGTGTCCCGTTTTATTATTTACTGTATTTTTACTTTAATACATGTACTTCAATCATTAATGTCACAGACTAATAAACACTGGATTAAGATTGATGATTTTGCAGGTAAACTCAGCATGTAATTTAAGATAAAAGCTACGCAATCAATATGTTTTGCTATAATGAAAACCTGTATTGATTATCTGTGCAACAATTAAGTCAACCAGTTGACAAGTGACAACTCGAACTCAGCGCAAGCATAATTTGATTGTTTTACAAATCAGATAGAATCAATACTAGCTTGCATACAGATTTTATAAGCGAATTTAAATCAATACGAAAACCATATTTTCACTGATACACCGATGAGTTCTCCGTCCATGATCAAAGAATTAGGCACGAGAAATGGATAGGATGTATCAGGTAACAGGCCATGAGATCAAGCTTGAAGTTTTATATCACTATGGTGTAATTCTGAAAATGAATTGATACTTTTTATTAATTCCGCCGATTGAGTTGTAAGCTTCATTCTGAATGAAATGTGGATTTTTAGATACAGATTGCTAATGATTCTAATCAAACATTAAATCTAGTGTTTAATAGCCTGGATGATTTGTTGTAATTGTACATGTGACTTTTGATTCATAAAGGTATAATATATTCATAAAGGTACTCTATAATCAGACAGGGTATATGTCTATTAAAATACTCCATAATATTTATGCATAAAGTTAAAACATAGCCATGCTTACTTTTATTTTCATTTCGATTTTAACATTTCTGAATAATTATGATCTCATACACTCATAACGTCCGTGACTTAGAAAATAAGAATAGAGACGATAAGAAGAGATAGAAATCTAACGAAAAACAAACTGTCAGCATTCTGACAGAGTAAATAAATGCTAATCAGTAGATTAATCGACCGCATTTTAAATAAGTATAACTAAGTTCATCCCGAATGGATGTCATTGGCAACATAAAAGTTATAACTTACATACTGCAGTCAACTACATCACATAATGCGAATTATTATTAAATACTTATATTCAATACTAATATTTTCATAGATATATTTATATTATATCTTCTTCTTGATAAGAATTCATAAGAATTCGGCTGTTTATCATTTGGCAAGATCGTGATGTCACTCATTGATACAATGTCAAAGACAAACGAATGATATCAATTTAAGATTTATAAGATTCCGGGCTAGACATTTCGTCGGGTAATTTCTGAAAACCATCATGTCATTTTTTTCTCATTTTGAGAAAATCACGTTTGAGGTTTTGAACTGCGATAACTTTAAGCGAGTAAAGGGTATGTGGAATTGGGATTATCCCTATTTAGTATAGGTCTAGGAACAGGTAAGTATGATCATTGTAAAGAGTTCATCAAGACGATAAAAATGATACCAAAATTGTAGCGAGGGTGTGGAACTGCTTCCAAATGCATGGTGCTGATATCTACAGACACGGGGGAGGTCGTCAGAGGGCTACTACACAGGCTGAAGACCATTTTATTGTGGTACAAGCCCGACGTCATCGCTTCATGAACGCCACGGCCCTCCAGAATGACTTCCAGAATGCAACAGGGGTTCGGGTTTCAACTCAAACCATTCGAAACAGACTGCATGGTGCTGGCATGAGGGCTAGACGACCTGCAATTCATATTCCATTGATGCACAACCACATCCAGGCACGTCTCCAATGGGCCCAAGGTCACGTAACATGGACTTTGAACGACTGGACACCGGTACTTTTCACAGACAAGTCCAGATTCTGTGTTGACTTTACAGATAGGCGTGCCTGTGTGTGGAGAACAACCAATGAGCGTTTTGCACCGGTATGCATCGCAAACCATGATCGTTATGGTAGGGGCTCAGTAATGGTTTGGGCAGGGGTCAGCATGCAGGGGAAGACCGATCTGCATATCATTGAAAACAGCACTCTGACAGCTCAATGATACCTCAGAAATGTCTTGGATGTATACGCTCATCCATATGCTGATGCAGTATGCCCAGATTTCATTGTAATGGACGACAATGCCAGATCTCACTGAGCTAGAATGACCAATGAGTACCTCCAAGCTGATACAATTGCCAGGATGAACTGGCCTGCGAGGTCTCCAGACCTCAACCCCATAGAACATGTCTGGGACATGCTTCAGGTTGCAATATCTGCACTTCCTGTTAAGCCTACCATCATCCAGGAGCTGCGACAAGCCCTCCTTGAGGAGTGGGTTCGAATCCCACAGGGCATAATCCGCAGGCTTATCAGTAGCATGAGAAGACGATGCCAGGCATTAATCAACGCCAATGGGCACCACACATGATATTGAAAAGATCCTTTCACTTTTGGTTACTTTTTAAAATCGTTTCACTTCTGATACGAATGCACTAAAACCTTAAAAAGTCACCCTATCTAGATCCAGCCAGTGTCACGCTTCAGTGATAAATCAACACTTAAAAATAAAATATAAAAAACACACATTAAAATATCAAAAGTTGCAAAATAACAATTAAAACATAGATAAAAAATTAATACCCTTTGAAATAAATATCATCTATTAAGTGATCCCTATCACATTTTGAGTAGTATATTAGTGTGAATCACCCTGGTTGTTGGTTGGTCGGTCACGCGGTCTAATTCTATTTTGCAGCGATCATGTTTACATTTAGTGAATGGACTGTTACCTCACATGCGTCTTCTCAGTCCTAATCATGTGCAAACGTTTACTTTACTATTGAGACATAACAACAAATAAAAATGTAAAAAAAATATATAAAGCAGCTAACAGTTACCGAGAATATAAAGGTTGGTTTGCTAGTCCATTGTGTACTGTAATATTCTGTGAGCATTGGTGAACTAGGTACAAAATCTAGGAATTATTTCCTGCTATGTTTGATATGCCATAATCAATACCTGTATATAGACAAACGTTTAACAGTCGTATCTATACAAATGCATTCATTGTATGAACACTGGGAATTACTTGTTTAAATCTCTGATAACCTTATTGATGATATACGTATATCAGTATTCCTTGGCACATTGTCAACTGTGTTATAACGCTAAGTTTCGCACATTTTCACGCCGTAAAACGTCAAAGAACTTGTTTACAGAAATTCCTGTGTTACAAACCACATACTTATTATATAATCTGTAATTTGACAGACAGACAGACGATATGCGTAAGAAGAGGAGATGCCTCAAGATTATATCAAGTGTATGTTTCATCAGCATTCTCATCTAGCATTCTCAGGTAGAGGAAAACCCTACAGGAAAACATTATACTCATAACAGAGAACACAAAACGTGATAAAATCGACCATAGTTAAAATAATCTAAACAAGAAATCAACTTTTTGCCTTACATGCACTACTTTGTAAACAGAATTTATGTTATGCCATAAAAACCATGTCCATACATGTAAGATATAAAAATATACACGTTATATAAATTCATGACAATTCAAACAAAAGGAAAAGAAGACCCGCACATTTTCCATTAAATAATCTTCACACATTTATGGATTTATTAATAACTACTGTACTTGCAGATGCATTCCTAACAGATAAATGGTAAATTTGTCAATGTTGCTCTCTATAGTATCCAAGTTACATCATAATTTTTATCAACTCTAACTATTGTCACTGACGTTTGCAGAAATATTCACTACTTTTGTCTAATCAGGAAAAAAAATTCAAGAAAAAAATTAAAATTTTAAAACCATAATTATCTATTAATTTTATTATCTTTATGAATGTGTTCGTTTTACATGTGCAAACGTTTGTTGACAAATATTGAAGCCACCGACGTAAGTAGATGATTCATCCTTATATTTCAAGTGGTGATAAATAAAACGCGCCGTCTTTCATGCCGATGTTCATTTCATTTGATGTTCACATCAAAACAAAGACAAATTGTATTAAAACGGTAAGTAGTAGATACATACTTGAAGCAGAAAATATCACAATCACAGTTAAATATTTGTTAAAAGATCCCATGTCTGTTCGCCGTACAAAGTGTGATTGACGACTCATTTCATTCCGTACGTTGTGATGGAAACACTGGCTCTAGTTTCCGCTTTAATGGAGATTAGAACCATTCTTCTTTTGGTAGCATCGATGATTTTATAGAACACAATTATTTCTGGTATAAAAGATTGTGGGACATTATTGAACGCAATCATCATTACGGTCCACAGAGAAGTCAGTTTTTTACAACAATAGATGGATTTAACGAACACAATAGTATCGATAGAATATCGACACTATCCCATTGTCAACAACGCAGGACGTGATTTTATAGACCTTGGCATCAAACAACAAGAAAACATCATCTGCGCATGCGTATTGCAATGCATTTGAGCCATAAATTTGTATTTGTGTTCAGTTTGTAAATACGTTAAGGTAAAATTGTCCAAAATGGAAATGACAGTCGCCATAACTTATGCAATTAATTACAACATCAATCAATAATCAATAATAGATAAACATACAGCGTCGTAACACCACATTTGCCTTAGCCATATTTGTTCACAACTGTCGTCAAAACATCTGATAAATCCCCGAAAATATGCTCGTGTATAAGACCTTACATATACACTAAACAAGACGTTTACAGGGATATGCTGCTTCACGTGCTCTGTGCCTTGTGTCCGTTACATTGTACGCTCCGACAGTCAGTGTTGTCAGTTTACATGTATAAATATCATGCGATAACAACGGTTCGATATAATTTTATACTTTAGAAAATTGTGAGTAGTATATACAATATTTTTACTACTCGGAGCAAATGATATATCTGCCTGATATTTTCGAAAACCAATAGATTTACTACGAGCTAGAAACACACTACGTCTTCTAAGTACTACAAGCAAAATAATAACTCCCAAATAATTTTTCAATGAGTCATTACGTGAACTGCACGGCGTATTGACATAAGTGTGTGTGTCTCAGTTTTACGTATTATGCGCAATTTAATCTAAAACAAAACATATCAGTATTGTTCAAGTTCTAAGCTAAATTGTGACAATATGGCATTGCATAAAAACTTCTTTTGCATTAATATTCTGTTCAATCACAAAGCTTGATAAACAAGGTCGCGTTCGTGGTCCAGTGGTTAGTGCGCTGGACTTGTAACCCGGAGATCCGGGTTCGAATTCCAGTCGCAGCGGGTTATACCCTTCTATGAAAATTTGACAAAAATGTCGATTTTTCTCCATATGTGGAGAAGTTGCCGGCTCCTTGTAGAAGGGTAAGTTAGTACTGGTTAGTATACAATCCAGGAAAATTGGTTAGGTGAACCGGCCGCCGTATATAACTGAAAAATTGTTGAAAACGGCGTTATACCCCAGTGACAATAAGTCAAATAAAAACAAACAAATAAACAGAGACACAAAATTATGTAGTACTCTGATGTGTAGAATAAAACATGTTACTCCGTTTACTCACATAGGACACAACAATGTCACAAATGGTAATACGATTATGAATACTCTTATATCTTTATGAACCTACTAAATTATGTTTCCTACGGGCATTCATCGAAATAGTTCACTTAAACACAACTATCAAATCACGAGTTAGAACGTAAACAAGAAGGTTGTTAAAACAATTGACAACTGTACGAAGGTAACGATTATGTCTGCACAGAGATTAGTGTTCCATAACACAATGAGCGGATTGGTAGAAATATCGTGACGATACCCGTTAATCCTAATCAAATAGCAAATATTATTATGCTGAAATTATAGTGACAAAAAGGTAAAACTTTGCTTTGATTAAAAGCAATGAGATGTTGACTATATTTATTTCAGTACAAAGAAAAATTATATTAAATACACGGAGGCTAAAACATTAATAACTGACATTCTTTTATGTCGCCAATTGTGGCACAGAGGGCACTAGTGGGCCAATATAATCTAATAAACTGGGATTTATCCACTAGCATGTTGTTCATGAAGTCAATGAATTACGTTAAGTGTAATACATGTGTACGACATATGTATTTGCCCTTTCCCTAATCAACATCCAGAAATATTATTCAAGTTTAACAACATATCACTACTAAGTCATATCTCACTGACCGCTTTATGTTTTTGATTGAAAATTTACTCAAGCTTTCTCAGTCATTATACTTATTTAAACGATCATGTAAGACAACTTTTGAATTTAATTCAAATTAAGGCCCCCCTTTTCCTTTGAAAATTTTGGCCAAATTTTTGTTTGCAATATACTACCAAAGCATATCACAGACTTGGTGTATTGCAATCAAACTTCACGCATGGCTTTTCGGATATCAAGCCTACGTAAATGATCAGGTTAGACAACTCTCACTGGAATTTAATACTGATTATGGTCCTTTTTCGACTAAGAAATTTGGATTAATTTGGCATGCAAATTACCACAAAGTCATATCTCAGAACCACTTAGTAATTTGGATTGAAACTTCACACCATGCTGTTTTGTTTAAACAGTTTTCGAAACGGACATTTTGCGGTGTTACACAGCTATTTTTATTGATCAAAACATAATTATGCATGTATTTATGTCGGCGGGCCTGTTAAGTGTGTCCGCGTTTTTGAAACCAGATACGTTAAATGTGTTATCACCGCCATAAAGTGAACATTATAAAAGTAAAAAAAAGTACGATTGTGTCGCTTTGCGTTCATTACATTTTATAGAAATAAGTCCTTTCTTTCAGTTGTCCAAATGTATTTTTGAAACGGCTGACAATTAGTGAAGATTAGAAAACACTGTCAACGATCGTCAGATACTTTCAGCAGTAATTGTTATTAAAGTCTTTTCTTGTCTACGATAAATTGTCCGCCAACTTCATGCTAGGATCACTTTAAGTTTATGAAATTGTTGAGTTTTCCATCAATACCGTCTGCTTACAATTTGTTACATTATAATTCAAATGGTCAATAAATACGTTAAACTCATTTACGTTAAACAGAATATTCCTAATACCATTTAGTCTAATCAAACACATCAAAGTTTCGACGTCATATGTGATGGCATTCGACTGCGTGGTTTTGATGATGTCATATTAACAAGGAAATGTTTATAGTGCACACATGATTTCATCGACATTAAACATACGCAACGATTGCGCTTATCAGATTTTCATCCTAGCAGATCATCGATCTATGTAAGGAACTGATAAAATTACCAAGTTCGAATTGGCAACAATTGGAAGTGATCGACTGTTTTCCGAATTCTACCGATAGTTGATAGGAACTTATGACCCCAGACTATTCTTATTAGGGTAAAAAATCACGATCAATGTATCCAGCTCTCGAGCTCTCGGATAAATGATACTGAGATACCTTAAACTGACCATTTATGTTTTATATCTAGAATCTTATTGCTGATGTGACAGATTTTAAGTGTTAAAATGTTTCCAAAGGACTGCTTGTTATTGTCAGCAGCCCTTCTGATACCTTTTTTCCTAGTCACCTCCCTATTTCCTGGCTGAAATTTATTGGTGGCAACAGACAACGATAAGAGAGCGGGAACTTATCGGAGCCAACGAAAAAAAATCAACGGACAAATACTTACAGGAAGTAAACTGAGGTTGGATTCTTAAAAATGAAGATTACGGACAAATACATGTAAGGTTAAATAGTTGTATATTGGAATAATTTAAAAGGAATAGTGTTCATCCCTCGACACCGGGGGACGATAGAAACGTAGACGCAATACGTCTTATTACGAAGGTCTGTAGAGACCAACCTGTGTCCCATACTTTTTCTACCTTTTATACGACCGAGTCAACACTAGCAAAATCTTTACAAAATTTGAATAACAATATGTTTCAGGTGTGATTTCATATTTAGAAATATCCCTGTAGCACCAAATCAATTGAAACTTTCAACGGCGCTTCACTTAGTAATTTACAATCTGTTAGCAAAGTTTGGTAATATTCGAATCATCAATTTATAAGGACAAAATTCGTTCAAATAATTCAACTAAAAGTTTTAAAAGCCCTATTTTTATACACCAATATCATTAAAGGAAAATTCATTCTATTCATTGAGTAGCACACATTTTTTTACCAAAATACATATAATATTTCTTAAGATAGTATAGTTACCTACCTCTGATTTACGAAATTTGCTTAATATAAAACAGGCAAAATATTTAATAAGCCATCAGAGCCGTGAAGTGCAAGGTACTATATTTTTGTGAGATGACTGTCGTTGGTTCAATCCAATCCAAAGACACGTTTTCCATGTATTTTATTTATTTATTTTCTCTCTTCTTTCTTTCTTGCTCAAGTATATAAAAGTATGATTTCAAAATAAACAGAAAGAAAAAAGGTCTTATATTATAAAGTCTAATTTAAAAAGTCTTGTCATTCTTTATCAGAAACAAAATGACCAGAGTTTCATTACGTAAATTATTTTAAAATAAATTATTAAATCAATATTATCACTTGTTTATATATCTGTTATAGATTTTATCATGGCTCAAAGATCAACAATTTATACATATCATTCATTCGTTTTCCCTGTATGGTTCTATATTTGCAAAATCGCAAATCACCTTACCATATGAATGCATAAATTTGCAACAAAACAATAAGCTGCATTCAAAACCCGATCTTAAAGCAAATTACAATCCTTCCACTAATCACAATCAGAAAAACAGAGATTTTATCGCCGTGGTACCATATACAGTTTTATTACCCCTAATTAGCACGATGAAAATCGATTTGGTCCGACTTTATCCAGTAATTTTCGTAATTGTCCGTATGATATACGAACTCAACAGTAAAATGATACTTATTTTATTAAACTCAAAACCGCCGCCTAAATTTTATTTAATATTTTATTAAATAACATCATTGGATTGCTTGATAAATGAAAACGGGTGGGACATTTATTGCTTCATTTGTCAGATTTGAGAAAAACGGACTTAAATGAGACTTTTTCAGAAATGTTCATATCAGTTACTCTATTTTAAATATAAAAAGGGTATTTGTTTTTAGGTGCTAATTCCCCCGCCTAAATATCAAAATAAAATAAATATTTTCGCATATAAATAAAGCTGAATAATTAAAGTTAATGAATATGATGGGACATTTTTTGTTAAATGATTAATAAAAAAGATATTAAACAAAAAGTCTAGTACTCCTTCTATATTCTATAGTGCCGAATTAAGCGTAAAGCGCTAATCTGATAAGCGAAATTGTTCCACATGGGGACACATATTGTGGGGTGATTTTGATTTCTGAAAAGAAAGTTACTTTTTCGATGATATACTTCTTTGGATTCCAATTAAAACATGTGAAATATCATTTAGATTTAAGTCAAAATTTAAAAGTGTAGGTTTGTAATAGATGAAGTAAACAATATAACGCATTCGAAGATAATATTTAACGTATCTGATGCTGATATACTTAACAAAAAGTATCACTTTTACCTTTATCATTTTTTATTGTGTATGCATAAATAAATGATAAACACTGCATACAATTTGTTCCTACTCTACTCCAAAAATATTTTTTCTACAGACTGTTTTTACAATTTAGTGTAACTAAATGACTTACAAAGACAATTATGTGCTATCATAAGGCTGGTTTGCGTCCTCCAGTTATTGAGTAAGTATTACCAAACTACTGGCTGTTTATTGATAGTAAAAACATGAGTAAAGTATTACTTTAAAATTGTATCATCTATGTTTCCATTTTTGATCAATTAATATAGAATGAATGTAAATCGGCGTAAAAACGACGTACCTTGCTATGTATTTCGCGCATGATATAATTATACAATGATTTAATGAACGTTAATAGTTTCTCAGATTACAGGTAGCGCGTGTCTCTTAACAATGCCGCTTTAAATTAATTCAAGTCAAAAAATGATAATTTTTGAAAGGAACTGTTTCGGCCTCAAACTAGTCTCGTTGACTCTTATACACATCTATATTGCTTTGTTTAGCGAAATGGCATTAGACGCTCACATTTCCGATAGAATGTATTAGTTGCGGGAAATATCCAAGTGTTCCGAATGTTAAGCTTCTGCGATCTCGTAACGCCCTTCTTCATCCTCAGCCGCTGTGTGGCGCCTTCCTTCTGTACACTGTCCTTCACAACATACAATATCCCTTGCAGTTTTATTACAAAGAATACAAGGAACAAATCCACATAAACAGTACCACATGCATCCAACTATTAGCAATAAATACATTCCTTTATCGTATGGATAATACCAGCGCGGATCAGGTCCAGTTTTCCAACCGTGGATACAACAACAGAACGTTTGCGCATGCGTATCACTGTCAACGTATGATATTTCGTCATCTTTAGGTTCGCTTTTGATGTCTTTGAGGTCTCTTCCCTCTGGCTGCTTATTAATCACTTCTTTAGGATCGGTCATCGTCTAATATAACTCGTTATATTACCTAAAATCAATAATAATTGTAAGTTTCAACAACTTATACTGAAAAGACTATGCACAGGTATGGACTGTAAACAGTGAACTCACGTATGTCTATATTATCTCTGGTTATGAGTAGACATCATGATTTCAGAGGCGTAGCTTGCAGTATTTATTTTTGGCACCTGAAGAGCTGGCAAATGAAAATTTGTGACAAAATGTCACACAGGAAGAAAAATTACCTCTCAGATGCGAATCAAAATACATACCTTCATTCGTCAGTAAAAACGTAAACACAATAACTGTTCTTTCAGTACTTTGATTTTATGAAATCGGTGTTCATCAAGATCCTGTCAGGGTTGTTCGGTGTGGATGAAAAGGTACTCTTGAATATTTAATTAATGGGAGTCTTCGACAATGTGATTTGTATATTACGATACTCAGTCCCATTCAAATGCTGATCAGTCTATTGTCCTGCCCAGAGTTTATCTAGATGTGTGCACATTGACCCGATCAATTGATAATGTTGATAGATTCAAAGTATGATAAATAGGTGCATTTACAATCTTCATGAACAAGAACAAACTGCAAGTATTATTTGGTTATTGTCGAAAAAAAACATACGATGATAAAAACGAAAGTAGAATCTGTACACTAAACCCAATACACATCTCAAACCGTACGTAGTTTAAATGTCGAACACACAAAAAAACGAAGAACGTTATACACGTCTTTTAAAAAGTTAAGAACATGGATATAGTGTATGCCACAGGTACGTACACATCAAAATGAATATAAAAACATACCTTAAATTTTAATACATTCTCAAATCGTTACGACACATTGTAGTATGTCTATATTCTTAAGTCTTGTGAAATCAATATGTTATTTAAACTGTATCAAATGGCCAATTCGTGTACATACTTGTTACGATCAATAATCAGTTACGGTTGGATACACATTAAAGAAGAATAATCAATTTTAATACGGATAAGATAATAATTCAATAATTATAAAATAATACTATTCGGTCATTTACATTCATTCTCCTAAGTTCTTGACTAACCATAGACAATTTTTTAAAAAAAGAAAAAGAATTATAGTTTGCACTACCCATTTTTGTTTTGACTGAAAAATGAAATCACTCTTGGGTACATCCTTCAAACACTTGCACAGTTCTATTTGGAATATGTAATAATACATTCCCAATAAAATCAGAATATAAAGCATACATTAAATATCTTATGCCAAATGTGGTTTACTTATGGGACAGGAATATTACACATTATTACATAATTATATATCTTTGGTACGGTACGGTTCGGTACGGTATTGCAGGATGTTAGTTCCCACCATCATCAGCGTCAATGGGACGCTCCTTGCATTCGTTTAAGTTACACAGATGTAAACATGGTTGACTCGTGGTCCAAAATTTCGCAATCAATCACAGAATCTACATTTAAAACCTTACAAAGTCTTAAATTCTCAACACCTACACCTGTACAAGCAGCATGCATACCATTACTTCTGAACTACAAAGATGTAGCCGCGGAAGCTGTTACGGGAAGTGGGAAAACTATTGCATTTGTTATACCAGTTGTTGAATTGTTGAAAAAACGTGAATCCCCCTGGAAGAAGTTGGAAGTTGGTGCTCTGATTGTAAGTCCTACCAGAGAGTTAGCTCAGCAGATATATGAAGTAGTACAATCCTTTGTAAAGGAAATACCTGAGTTGACAGTATCATTGGTTATAGGTGGGAAAACCAATGTTAACAATGAAAACCACATTGGTAAGTTGATGTATCTCTCACAGAATTCTTCAAGTAAAACAAAAACATACACAGGTCAAAAGAGATTTTTCCTTATTTGATATTATTTCTTTGGAATGTTTTCCCTGTATCAGCTGAATATTGGCAAACTCTGTATCTTTTGTCTATCAATTGTTATTAATTTATACATTTTGTAGCTGGCTTATGATGCTACCAAGACTTTCATCTGTCCCTTAAAACATTTGATTCTTGAAGTCAGTGAAATAAGCTTATGTTTCTTGAGAATTTGTTCCAAAGGGCCAAATTTATAATGAAATTAGAAAGAAATTTTGTTGACTCTTCAAATTATCATAGACAGTCAAGCATCTTTTTTGATCCTCAACTTTTGACATCTAGTGAAAACCCTGGTTACCTTGTGTGCTGCATACAGATTGTTTATGTCTCTGCAGTTTTAACACATTTAATATTTTCATTAAATCTACTCTCAATGCCTTGACTGAGATTAGATGCCCTTTTTGCATTCCTGTGAACACAACAGATTAACTTCTTTTTGTAGATAGTGTTTTCTGTTAAAGTTTAATTTTATGACTCTTAGGGTTTGCAGGGACTCTACATTACAGGGATATGCACCTCGCAAGTCTTGCTGAAAATCAATGCCATTCATGATTGTGAGATATTGTAAGACTGTATTTCTGAGCTGTCACCATTTAAATTTACTTTGCAATAAAAAGTTTGGTCATTATTTCCCCTGCAATTGACTTAAAAATAATTCTTGTTCTTGCATATAATATATGTTTTTTTTTTTCATATTGAAGTTGAAGGCTTAAATATTTTGTTGACGCTTTATCAATGAATTTTGATGACATTCTTGGTTCATCAAAGTTCTTGTGTTAAACCAAACACTAAGTTGACTCAAGAATTGGTCAGAATAGTCACAGGATAGAAAAGACCTTTTGTAACCTAAAACGGATCTGTTCTAGATTAGAATTTTCTTTGATTGTTTGAGACTTATGTATTTTAGAAGTAGCAGTTTGATTCTATTTTTAATAAATAATTTTGTTTGAGTAGTTTAATTTGTTCTCGACAATGACCCTTTTTTGTAACTCAGTAATGGCGGCCTTGTGGGATGACAAAAAAAGTATGTTAAGATATAATCTAGATCAGAACTTTCTTTTGTCATTTGCAACTTACATATTTTAGTAATGGTGGTTTGGTTATATTTTTAATGAATAATTTTTTGTAGTAGTTAATGCACTCTCACAATTCAACAATGGTGGCCTGATGGGAGGGGTAGATAAAAAGATAAATTTTGTGGACCACTTTTTTCCTTGTGGCGAGGAATAGAGGAATATCATTAAAAAGGAAAATAATTAGATTATTGGTTTGAGTATGCATAGTGCATTTGCAATTAGATAATTTTAAGTGTGTATAAGATTTATCTTAATTACATGTTCAAATGAGTTTACAATCCCAATCCGGACTTTTCTAATAAACGTTTGAAGAACCTGTTTTTCACCCCAAAATTGTATATATGCTCTAAGTAAACAAATAATGTCTATTTCTAGCTTAAATTTGTGTGTCATATTAATTAATTCAAACTGCTTACATCTGACACTCGTCGTTTTATATTCATTGTGCACAGTTGCATACATATTTTGACATAAATTTGTAAAAATCTGACAAAATTTACCACCTCTTACTGTTTTTTCCAGTTTAATTGTTCAATTAATTGCTTTCAGTTAGAATCCACTGATTGTGATTTTGATAATTTGAGGTATTATAACTACTATTTTGGCTAACGATAAAAGAAAATAATGCTGAAAAGCACCGATTTTGCACAACAATCTAGATAAATCACAAAGATAAATGTATACATTTATTCAAATAAAATTCTATATTATTCATTCATTTTCCTCTGCAACATTGTTTCTACTAATCTAAATGTAAATTGTTGACTGCTTTCAAAGTTTCTGGTAACTGTTTGCCGGTTATTGATTCTTTGAGCCGAATCTCCTCTTTCACTCAATGGCATCCTTGGAGTAAGCTCGGCCCTGATGATCTGTATTTTATCTTATCATTGAATGACAAGCAATTACCTATCCCTGTTATGTAGAGTCCCTGGAGTGTGATACATTTCCTAAAACTGTAGTTTACTTTTAAAATTTAGATTTGTAAATGTTTTCCTTGTGTAAATTTTGTTGTAAAAATATGAATATGAATTTTTCTACTGCATTAATAAGTTTGACTTACTGAAGGTTCATCAAGTTTTAGCTGCTGATCTGAAGTATTGACCGATTAAAAATCAGATGAGGAATGTTTCTTGTAAATCATATGATTTTCAACCTTTGTTAGTTTAATATTGATGTTTGTATAAGGGTAATCTTGAAATGAGTGCATCATATATTAACAGAAAAATTGCACCTTTATACGTTATACTTTTTTGCAGCTAACATAATAATTGGAACTCCAGGAAGACTTGAAGCTTTATTTGATAAGGGAATAAATGGACTTGCTGAACTTGCCAGATGTGTTAAATCTCTTGAAATGCTTGTGTTAGATGAAGCCGATCAATTGTTAGACATGGGATTTGAAGCCAGTATTAATACAATTTTAAGCTACTTGCCTAAACAGAGAAGAACTGGATTATTTTCAGCTACTCAAACAGGTAAATATATTTTCTTTTTTTCTATGTTGTTAGATCTGACTTCTTCAATAGTGTGCTACTTTTCAAGTAAAGCCATATCCAGGTTGGTAATAATTAACACAGAGTGAACACAGAAGCACTTTTATGTGATGAAGATTGTTTCATTTGGTGAACTACAGTTTGTGTTGAATGTGTGTAACATAACCTTTCTTAAAATTAATAAGACCTTGCAGACTGTTATACATGTGTGTATTAATAATTGTGCTTCTTTTTTTATCATGTTTAACTTATCTGATTATTTCCAGATGAAGTTGAAAAACTTATCCGAGCTGGTCTGCGGAATCCAGTTCGTGTTTCAATCAAAGAAAAAGCAAAGGAACAAGATTACAGTTCTGGCAGTGATGTACAGAAAACCCCATCAACATTAAAGAACTATTACATGATTGTTAGAAGTGAAGAAAAGCTGAACCAACTCGTGAAATTTATACACACTCATAGGAAACAGAAAATTATGCTGTTTTTAAGTACATGTGCTGGTGTTGATTATTTCTTCAAAATTCTACCTCCCTTGCTAAAAAAATCTCAGGTTGGTCCCTTTCTCTGTTTCTGTATTTTAATGTTAACTGTATTATGTTTTCATATATTTTAGGAATAATTTTCATTGAACATATTAAATTCTAAAATGGAGTTCAGTTTATAATCATCTTATTCTTCTTATGCTCATTATTTTGGTGATCATTTATGAAAAAAAAACAGAACAAGTGCCAAGCATTGATTTAATTCTTGATTGTCATTCGAAACAAGGAAATGCATTGTAATTTTTTCAACAAGTTTTAAAAATACAAGATTTAGAGTAGGTGTGTGTTGTACGATTTTTTTATAAAGATAACTTTTAATTTCAGCTGTATTGTATACATGGCAAAATGAAGAATAGAAAGAAAGTAATCTCAAGATTTAAGTCACAGGGTGGTGGGGTACTTATTTGTACTGATGTGATGGCTCGTGGTATTGATATTCCAGAAGTTAATTGGGTGATACAGTATGACCCTCCAACATCAGCTTCCTCCTTTGTGCACAGGTATTAAGTAGATTTATCACATAACCTGTGGTCCAGGAGTGCCGTAAACCTGTGCCAGAAATCATTCGGCACTGCCAAACCGTGCAATAAATATTCAAATTAGCCAAATCACAACATTTGCATATTTTGTGTTACTACGCTACTATGATATTTGTAAACATGGTCAACTTACGATTCGTAATGATTTTATTAATGAATAAAATGATGTTTGTGTAAATAAAATAACAATTTTATGTCTTTTATCTTGCATTTTATCGCCAAACAATCAATAGAAACATGTACTACTTTTTTGCGCACAGTAGTGAACAGTCTACACTAGACGTCTTATATACAGGTCATCATGTAGTCTGTTTCATTTTCTGTGGTCGTTTTTACGGTTATGTGATAAATAGAATCTTACATTCGTGCTCATCCTTTACCATTTATATTAAACTCGTTGACAAAAACAAAAACACTTGGCAGAGCCTCTTGTCATATTATTTAGTCAACTTTTTTAATAAAAATGATATGGAATGAGCACTCATTCAAGATCCTCTATTAATGATAATAATCATTCATTTGTGGTTTGTGTCTTTTAATGCAGTTTTGTGCTTAATAACCATTTCATGAAAGTGTGTCTGACTCAAAGATGTAGCGTAAAAATCAAGAATAAAAAGTCTTCTCTCTCCTCTGATTTTGCTTTTTACTTCACACTAAATTTAATGTTTAAGCACAAAACAGGTGCATCTCAGTATTGATGCAATAAAATTTTGATTAGGTGAAAGAGTTGATTTTCTGAGGTGACAACATATCATTTAGTTATATAATCAATTGAATTCCAAACTCATTGTTTAAATACATGTAGACATTGTGTATACTGACATTATTTGTTTATTTATGAATAGCTTGATTTCATTATTGTTACGTACCCATTAGCCCTACAAGGATTTAATTATAAGGATTTTTTTAAACTATTAGTTTTTTTAAAACTGAGCTGAGGTTGAAAACTTTGTCATTTTCTGAATAAAAGTAAAGCTAGGGGAAATAACTGCTTTGATAGTATTTTCTTATTTATTATGAGTGTTTGATCCTTGTTGTCTGGCAGTGTTAAAAATGTAATACAGAGTTTTATAAACAGTGTATTATTAGATTTTGAACTCAAGACATAAATATAGCCATAAAGGATTACATTTATCTGATTTCTTCCATCTGGTTGTTCATAATCAATGTACATCATTCTTAAGAATGTATTTAACCACTTAGTCTTTCTTCAGTGCAACAAAGGCTTTTAACTTTACTTACTGTATGAGAATAAGGATACATCATTTTGCACTAAATGAATGGTGTTCCTGCAATCTTGTATACGTTGTTTGATTTTGTTCTCACCCCTTTTTGTTTCACTTCAGATGTGGACGTACAGCTAGGATTGGTAATGTTGGTAGTGCCCTTGTTTTTTTAACTCCAGATGAGGAGAGCTTCACTGAATTCATTGAAATTAATCAGAAAGTTCCCCTACATCAGATGAATAAACTAGATATTGATCACAACTATATTCCTGAAGGTAATGACTTCTTTTTATGTTTGTTTTATTGTTCATGATTTTAATTAAAGATACTAACACATTATTTGTGCTCACTCATAGTGTCAATAATTGTGGTTTTTTTTGGGCTGAATTAGGTGTCTAGTTGTTAAATTATTCAGAATAAAGTTGTATAAGATGTTCCCTGAGCACATGCTTTTGTGTTCTAAAGAATACTGTTTTTAGAATACTGTTATCTGAATTGACCACAAAGCCAAAATATAGAATTTGCTAAAGACTTTTTGTGTTGTTAAGTGTGGTAAAGAATAATTCATTTCAGGGATTCCTATTAGAATTAAACATGTCATAGGCAAAATGTTTCCTGCGACTGAAGGTAGAAATGATGTAAGCATCTGGAGAATGAAAACCTGGTTTTGTGACAATTCCTGTCATTTTGTTTTGTTTTTATTATGATTTATTTTAATTGCTTTTTTCTAGTTCAGACAATGGCTGTAAATGACAGGGCTGTGTTTGAGAAAGGGATGCGAGCATTTGTTAGTTTTGTGCAATCATATGCTAAACATGAGTGTTATTTGATCTTTCAAATGAAGAAATTAGACTTTGGTTGCCTAGCAACAGGATTTGGATTGATTAAGATACCAAGAATGCCTGAAACCAAAGGAAAGGACCTAAGCCATTTTAATGAAATACCTATTGATGTTAATGATATAAAATACAGGTAGTTATTTTTTATTGTTGTATAGATAATAGATTTCTGTTCAAAATATATAAAATACCTATAATTAGTTCTTATTTTCCTCTCGAATTCATTGCATAAATATAGCTTGGTTGAACACATGTATATATGATTTGAAAAAAATAGATAATTATGTGCATACAATTCTACCATATTACATATACAATCAACACAATACCTTATGTAACCTGGGAGACCAGAAGAAGTAAAATTAAGTTATTTGTGAGTTAAAATTGATGCCTCTTATAATATTATTGTCAGATTGCATAAAGGAATGAACAAACTCTTTCATGCTCTTCCTATCATAACAATTTGTGTCCATTACCTGTTGCATGATAGTTTTCAGTTATATTTCAATAAACAGCTTGATATAGATAACTTCACAGCCATAAAGTCAGCTAGGTTTAATATTTACACATGTTTTTATGTCTCCTGAAGAAAAAAGAGTTTTGTAGAAAATCCTTTAATAGTACCCAGACAGTGAATTTTAGCGTGCAATTTGATTCAATCATTGAACAGTGTATATGGTTAACAAAGACCATCTTTGACTCGTAACAATTCAACCAACAAGTGGCTGCAGCCATGATCTAGTGGTTAATGAGCTGGACTTGTAGCCTGGAGGATAAGTTAGTACTGGTTAGTATAGTCCAGGAAAACTGGTTAGCTGAACCGGTCACCATATATAACTGAAAAATTGTTGAAAAACGGTGTCAAACCCCAGTGACAATAAGTCTCATGAAACAAATCAACCAACGAAGATTTTTTTACTTAAAGTGGTAGAAAAAAATAATCCAATAAGACTCTGATTCTGGGACAAACAGTTTTCTTACAATTTTCAGTGACAAAACATTAGAAAAGAAAAGACAAGAACAGACTGATGCTGCTGCAACTGAGAACAAAGCTAAAAGGTTGAAACGTCCTCCGAGATCAGTGGCCTGGTCAGATAAAAAAGATCAAAAGGATAGAAAAAATAAGAGAAAAGAAATCAAAGTTATGAAAAAGGAAAAAAGAAAAATAGAAATGACAAGTGAAGATTTAGACTCTTTAGAAAATGATTTTAGAATGGTGAAAAAATTAAAAAAGAATAAGGTGAGATTACCTGTGTACTTCACATTCAACTCATCTAACTCTTAAATCTGATAGTGAACTCACACTCCTCATTACCTCTTGTGATTTCAAACTTATTATTTGTCGTTAACTTGTTATCAGATAATTAAGGTAATGAAGTATTCATAAAGTGTATCTACTGAAAAGATATACTACAGTGTAACTTCTGAAATCTTAACACCCTTGGGACCAGCCGAAAAGTCTGGATTTGGGAAGTTTCCGGAATTCAGAAGTTTGGAGTAACTTTGGCCAAAATGAACAGATAAACATAGGTGGTTCTTTGTGTAGTACATTAACAGTTACTATAATGTGTGTCAAATAAACAGACTGTGCTAATTGGTAAACTATCGATGAACAATGAAATCTGCAGCGGAGCTTACAATATCTTGTCAAGTAATTGATCACACATTTTGCAGTGTTTTCGGATTTTAGAAGTAAAATTGCATTGATATAAAACAAATTTTGTGAAAAATGCATTCAGAATTCAGAAGTTCTGGAATTGAGAACTTTGATTTACCTAGAAATCACAAGGGTAAATTTCGGGACCTAGAAAATTGTTCAGATTTTAGAAGTTTCTGAATTTCTGAGGGTTCAGAATTTACACAGTATTATGTGCTTGTTGGCTATGTTGAGTTTGGGTGAATGCCTTAGGTTGGTGGGTTCCCTGTAAGATGAATTAATTATATCTAGTCTATTAAATAGAGACATTAATGGGTTATTGACATCACTGTACAAAGAATGCATGCAATCTCTTAGAACACAAAACACTTAATTGGACTGAATACTTGCACTGATTGTTTTGAAAGCTTTTGTCATGATGTTATATTTATTAAATCAAATACATGGCCTCATGATTATTATGTAATACTGATTAACACTTCTAATTACGTTTCATGTGTTCATACTTAATGAGAAAAGGGTGTGCACTGATCATTTGATGGAATGGGAAACCAATGCATTTAATAATACTACTTGTCCCAAGCAAGTCTGTGGATTAGTCCATTAACTAACTTTATATGTGGTTGTTCTTCTTTTTCAGATCTCGCAAGAAGATTTTGACAAAGAATTGGATATTGATACATGTAGTGATCTTGAATTATGACATTTTTGTTCCGTGTGACTCTTTTTATGATGTTGACAATAAATAAATATAATTATGATGGGACATTGTTTGATTACTTACCTAAAGTTTAGCATGCAGTGGTCAGAAAGTACCATTTGATTAGTAAGTGCCACGAACCAGGGCGCTATCAAACTATACTTTTCAACTTTTGCTAAGCACCAAAAGTTTCTCACTATATTACGAAAAGTACAAAAAGAATTCAATTATTTATTATGCATAGTTTGATTCAGCAATGTTTTTAGATGGCCCCAACCTAAATGCAAGCTGTTTTATCGGGTCAGTCTTGCCATGTGGTCACAGAAAGCATGCATCCCCCTTCGGTTTTTTTTGTTGATTTTAGTGGGAGCAGAAACTCATTATTGTCCTTATACACTGACATTACATTAATTTTATGGTCATTCAAAGGTGAGACTTTTTACTCCAAACCGCACCATCATCACCAGAGCCTGCACAAGGTACCAGCAATATGGTACACAGGAGGCATGGCGAAGGCAGACAAAAGGTGACGACAGCAGCCCAAGACTGATTCTTGATTATCTAGGCCTGTCACAGACGGTTTGCAACGGCAACGCATCTTCGTAATGACCTTTTGAATGCTTCTGGGGTCAATGTTTGTAATCAGATAGTGTGTAGAAGGTTGCACGAGGGTAATCTGTGATCAAGAAGACCCTGTGGCTCCTCGTCACCACCAGACCCGTTTGGAATGGGCGACGGAGTATGTGAAGTGGACCAGACGAAATTGGAGACATGTTCTCGTCACTGATGAGTCTAGGGTTTGCATAGACTTTACTGACAGACATGTGAGAGTCTGGGGAAGACCTGGGGAAAGGTTTCAAGCTGGAAATATTGCTGATCACGACCGCTACGTGGTAGGGTCAGTTTTAGTGTGGGGAGGCATCAGCTGGGACGGACGGACCTCGTTGTGCTCGATCACCCAACCTAAATCCAATTGAGCACATGTGGAATGAGCTGCAGGTATGGATATCAGCTCGCCAGGTGCATCCTCGAAACATCCAGGAATTTGAGGCCATGTTGGTGCAAAAATGGACCGCCATCCCCGCTAGGACTGTCAGAAACCTCATAGGGATCATGAGGAGGCGTTGCCAAGCAGTTGTCGTCAGCAATGAGTCACATACACACTACTGAGTCTAAACTTGTAAACATAAATGGGGTTGTGAAAATACAAGGGCCTTCCTCTTTTTCTCTCTGGCACATAACTGATGCAAAATCAGTAAGAAAATGTTAAATGTATCCTTCAATCAAATTGATCAAACATGAAATTGACATTAAAAATCATTTGTACGAATCATTGTAACCAAATCATTGTCGAAAATATTAACACTAAAACATTTGGTGCTTATTTGAGTTGTATATTAACACTAAAATGTCAAAACTGTCTTTGTGAAATATTTCCAGTCATACAATGCTTTGGAACTGACAGACACAGATGGACAGACGGACAAACAATTTTGTTACAATTTGACATTCAAATCTGATACTAGTGCTTAATTACACGTACTCATTATCGCATCAAGTAATGGTGTGTGGTGACTTTTAAATATAATTCCTAATGCAGTGAAAACAAACATAAGTTATATGCAACCATAAACCATCTGGTACATAAAATGTATGTAAGGAATTGTATCAAGGAAATAAAACATTTTTTGTCTATAATTTCAAAATAGCAATACCTTTATTGTGTCATTTATGTTGGGTTTCAGTGTCTGTAAGATGGGTAAATGTACTTAACTCTATTGGTGCCAAGTTTATTACTTGTGCTCTCCCTGTCCTCCACAATTAACTGCAAACTTCTCTGCATGAATTGCTTGAATTAGTGGTAGATAACGCTATGTCTTCAACTAAATCGTCATGGAGATCGTGTGTCACATTCAGTTCTGACACAGGAGCCTGAGATCTGTACACATCAGTAAAGTCCAGACTTGTACTGGTTGCTGGAAGGCGACATCGGCACTAAGCATCAAGTCACTGCACAGTGACAATGGAACCAAAAGAGTTAATCTAGGCTTGTATCGTCATAAGTTTTTCTTAGACATATTACATGAAAAATATTTTTAGATTAAAGTTTTATGTTTGACCTGAAAAATCTCGAAGAATTTGTTTGCTTTGAATATACTTGATACCGTCATGAATAATTAATTCTATCCAATCATTGTATTATATTCTTCTAAAATCTCCTTCAATAAGATTTAATTTTACTTATAATTATAAATCTAAAATTAAGATAATGAACTAATTGTTTATTCTGTAAGACTTCGACATTTTTATCTTCTCATCAGTAATTACTAAATTAGGTAATTACTTGTAATAAGGATGAGATAAGAAATAAAACCAATACTTTACACAAACTATCACTACTAGCACTTACATCACTGATTAAGTTATAGAGCTGGTGATGCTACACTTGTGAATCTTTTCTTCAATGAACAAGTTCAGTGTCATACTATCCTCTCCATTTAAACTTCTCCCACATTGTAAACCACATGCATGCATCTTGTGATTATTTCTTTGAGTATAAAAATATGGATTTTTTACATAACAGTCACATAACCATGAACTTTATTTGTTGGAAAATTAAGAAAATTCAATAATTGTTAATAAACATTGTAATAAAAGACTGCAATATCCCGCGACATTGCTGGTATACGGGTTTATTTGGATACATTTGTGTCAATAAAGCAATCAAAGCACAGTAGCATATTATGAAATTAACTGTCAGTGAATATGGTTTTGAGACATGACTGAAGTGCTTTTACAGAATGGTTTGAATTTTATTACCGTCTAATTGTCTGACAGTACTTTGACACTGACCTCTCTATCACTTGCTTCTAATGCTTCTTATTTAGTAAAGTCTGATTCTGCTCTAAGTAAAGTATAGAAAAGCAAATTTATTGTGTATTCACATTATTTTGTGGCTTTCTCTTAAATATTTCAGCAGTAAAAATATAAATAAGTCTACACTGAGTTTGTCATGGACCAGGCTTATCACAACTTATCTTTGATATAAAGAAATAATTTTCGACAATATGTCTAAAGTTATGAACAAAAAGCAAAAATCTACCACTTTTACCGCTAATATAAAGTTGAAGTTTACATCGACACTGACGGATTGTCCATCATGATATAAATGTTTCTTTTTAACTTTCTTTTGAACCAAGTTACAGATAAGTTAACTTTGTACACATTATAGTTTCTGTGGCTTCCACGTTATCAGGGTCAGGGTTTTGCCGAGTGACATGAATGTAAAATAATTTACAGTTCATTATTTTGTTTGGAAGATTTGTTTTGGTTGATTGTTTTTCTTTATAAAAATATGCTCAGGACCCATTTTGCCACTGAGATACTGAACATAACTTTCACATATGATCAAGTGTAAATGTCATATTATCGAATAATTTTAATTTGAAGTAAGTTCAAAATTCTATATATAGATTTAAACAAGGCCCACTGATTTTTGTATTTTTTAATGTAGCATATACATGTGGAGGGAAGATTTATGTAGGTTAAATGTAAACAAAAGTGGATTTCTATAAGATGTTGTTCTATCTAAATTATTCGTTCAACCTGTTTTTATCCATGTATCTGTAACAGTCATTATTCACAACTGTCTTTATAATCACATTTACCTATCGTTTTCTTGTATCTTAAAAGGTCTTCCTGACGTTTTTACATTAACTACTTATTTTGTTATCTAGGATTCAACACAACTCGTAGTGGTGCTTGAACAACTTCTTATAAAGATTCCATGTATCCACCATTACTTGTAATTGATGCTCGTGTGAATGAGACTTATAACTCATGTTCTTTCCAAACCCTCCACATGCTGTTTTTATTAAGGTACAGTCCGTTCCAAGTATCTATTAATCTGCTATTATGTGTTCGTTTCACGCAATTGGTCCATAAAATATTGACATCATTCAATTGGTAGACTGTACTATGTTTCATTCGAAAGTTTCACAGTTTTTGGAAATCACTAGTATGTCTAAATATACTTCTGATCCGTTAATGCTAGGTCAAGAGATCCGATATGAGTTCTGACCATCATCACTTTACTATATATTCAATTAATGAAAAAGTTCTTACAGTTTAGAAGTCTGCAATTTATTGTTCGATGTATGATTGATATCTTAGCAATTATTCAAAACATAAAAAAATCGCAGTAATTGTATCCGATTGCCTCAGGCTGGGATCTATCCAGTTTTATCAATTACTATAGTCCCAGGTGTGGACAAATAAAGGATAGTTGGCACATCTGTCAGATTCTGTATAAATGTCCATTGTCGTAAATTCTCCTGGTATATAACCATGTCAGTACCATATCTTGTTTTCACGTTGGTTAATTATTTATCTTGGACTTCTCCTGATACTGGTTTCGAACCGTGGGGATTTGTCTGAACGAAAATATTTCCTGAACGAAATGACGGACAGTCTGTGTTGTCATATGTTACAGCAATATCTTGGTCTGCATACTAATGCCTTCGTCTTAGTGTGTGCTTGTACTGACCACAACTAAGGTTTATGTTTCTGATTACGTCAGCTACTCACGCATAGTTTGTATTCATTTGAATGATTCATGTATTTATTTATAACAGTTTCTTTTCTCCGGCGTCCCTTTATATGATATTATTTGCCATCTCTTTTTGGAGTGCACTATTTTTTCAAAGGAACACATAGTGAAATGGTGTCAAAGAAGTCAAGCAATTATTACAGTCTGGTCGTAAGATTAAAAAAAAATCATCTAGTTTATTAATTACCTTTGCTGCTCAGCGATAACAAACAACATTATTTATATCGTTTCCGACATAAATAACACGGTGCAGCAATTAATAATTCCTCTAAATATTAACTTCTTTGTGCATTCTCCGTTGTTTTGTCAATCGTTGATGATCGTGTATTAAAATACAATGTTTCTTAATATTTTCTGTCGTGTTTTATTGCCTGTTTTAACGCACAAAATAAAATTTAATGAAAGAAAAAAAACAAGTGAATAATTTCCTAGAAATAATAACTTTGAATGCAGGGCCCGCTTCATAGACACATCCAAGCATAGATTATGTTTTGACACTTAAAATCTGGCGAATAGTTTACATTTCAGATAGTTACCTTCAACAACTGCCAACACATACCTAAAAACTCTATTGGTTATTTACAAGCGAGGTGTAGCTGGATATTTAAGTTAAAAACTGCTATGTTGATAACCCAGATTTCCAAACCTACACTTATGCTTGGTATCAAGTGTGGAGTCTTACAATTATCACAGTGACAATATTATCAATGTATGTCATACATTGAAATAAAATTCGCCTACGACGCAGTATACAGATGCTATCAAACAAACATAGTGGTGTGTTTTCATCATCATTCTTCGGAAAATCATGTTCCAGCTGAATTATACGGTGTTTTACTTTGGAACATTATGTTTAAACTTCTGAGAGGTCCAAATGTATGTATTGCTCATAATTTTATGTAAATCGTCATGCGATGTTTACACTGTTGTTTTGTGAGTGTTTCTTTGAATAGGAAACAATTTCACGCATGTTTCTTCAGAGTTGTATATTTACCAGACCACCTTTAAAAAGTCTGTGTAAATTGGTACCATATCGATATAGGGGATCTATTCAAGCTTCCACACAGATCTCAATTAAGATTGTTCTAACTTAATTTTCAAATCTTTCATCTTGAGTTTGATGAGAAAGATTTTAAAACTCATTTTTCAGGTAGTAATTATTGTTGACAATGTTTATTGGTGTTTTGATTTAGTAGTTTATTTGTGAAGCACGTTGTCCGATGTTTTCAGAAAATTTATTGTGTCTTGCTATCTTTCTACATTTCAACAATTTAGAGGCTCGAGTCGGCTCAAATTTTTTTGTGCTTTGGATTTTGCTGTTCAAAACGTCAGAGTCGGCGCTAAAACTATGGTCGATCCGGTGACCAAAAACACGACTTTTTCTGACCTTATGACCCCGGCCCAGTTTTGCGATCATAATCAAACATTAGACGTCGAATTTTAATTTTACAATTACTCGGTGTGTTTTAAATAATACTTCAAGTGTTATGAATCCGACACAATTATTGCTTTTTAATTCACACTATTATAGAATTACGACTATCCTTTCGAGCAATTCTGAGTTTCAATGCTACAAATCTTAGTTCACGTCTGTAAAACTAGACTAAGAGAAGTTACAAACAGAAGAACCTAAATTATCTGTCTTCATTCGACTTCCGAAATTTCGAAGTTGTATTGTACGATACACTGAAGTGTCACCGTAAACGTACCAATATGCTGTCTGTGTCTGTATACATAGTATCACACATGACTTCGATTTCAAATTCGAATGCAATCTAAACACTAATCCCTTTTGCCAGACGCAGTTTATACTTGTACACTGGTTTTTAACATTGTCATCTGCATGCCTATAACACCAAGAACGTGGGTCGTAAGTTTATTTGGTGTATGCTCAGTGTTCATTAAATTCTAAATTATATCAAAGATAGATAATTGAGCATAAATTCTTGCAGTAATGTTTCAATTATACGACGTGTGATGGGAACCAAGCGTTCATTTACCACTCGCTATTCTTTTCTATCTTACAGCCCCAGCATACACTCAATTTAGAAAACTGAAGAAAATAATACCAGATGTAAATTTCACCAACTGTTTGAAATGAACGTCCAAACAGTGACAATATAATTACATGTTTTGTGGTTTCCCTAACATTTCAATGATGTGCAAGATGCGCATTGAAACAGTATTATAAATTTGCTGATTCGGATGATTTTTTACTTTTTATAATTTTTAATCTAACCTGAAATAGTATGGTTTTGTTGCAAGTATCAATTTATCTTTTACCGATAAATTCTGATCTGACAGTTGAGCGATATTTTATCGATAGAAATTCAAAATTTACGATTTTAGGAATTTTTAATTGTTATCTGGTTGGTTTAAACTTCATTCACTCTGAATTACAGACAGCGTTGTTTAAATTTAGTGAATTTAGAGAAGCTGCATTTCGTCTTGGAATGTTTCTTCAAACAAAAGAATGCCATTATCATAGTCAATTTTTCATTTCGTTACGGTGTTATAAGGTAGCGGTATCAAGGTTTAACATTGTAATGATTCCACTGTTTTTTTATATCTGGGGTTGTTCTGGAGAAGTTAGTTTTGTTATGTGGTGTCGTACTTGTATTTTTATTTGTTCTGTGATATCTGGACAGTTCAGTTTGTTCTAGGCTGTCTTTGCTGGTCTTGGCAATTTAGGTTGTTCTATTTTGGCTGTATAAATGTGGTTTCTTTGTTAAAAAGACTTCTTCTAGGGATTAGTTGAATAGAATGTTGTGTGGTTTATATTTTGTTGTGTGGTTTATATTTTGTTGTGTGGTTTATATATTGATATTGTGTGGTTTATATTTTGTTGTGTGGTTTATATTTTGTTGTGTGGTTTATATTTTGTTGTGTGGTTTATATTTTGTTATGTGGTTTATATTGTGTTGTGTGGTTTATATTTTGTTGTGTGGTTTATTTTTTGATGTTGTGTGGTTTATATATTGATATTGTGTGGTTTATATTATGCTGTATCGTTTATGTGTTGATATTGTGTGGTTTATATGTTGATATTGTGTGGTTTATGTTTTGTTGTGTGGTTTATATGTTGATATTGTGTGGTTTATATTTTGTTGTGTGGTTTATATTATGTTGGTGGTTTACATTATGTTGTGTGGTTTATATTATGTTGGTGGTTTATATTATATTGTGTGGTTTATATGTTGATGTTGTGTGGTTCATATATACTGCTTTAAAGCTCAAACCGCGTTTCCCGTCCTTATTCGATTGCGTTCCAAATTAGATATGAAATAAAATTCAAGTCTGTTTTATATTTTATTTTCAAATAAAGTTTAGACGTAAGTTTGCTTTGCCGGTCTCCATTCAGTTCTGTCATAAATGTTCGCATAGAAATAGCGTATCATAGAGTCATGATAGACTTTAGCTTCACGATTCGCTGAACACTTTTTCCACCACAGAAACGTTATTTCTATGGATGTATCAGTTCAGTGAGATGTTTTCAGTTTTATAAACATCTGATCAATCACATTCTTGTCAGTTTGTAATATTGAAATGATTTTAAAGGAAAGTGTATAGAGCAGAGTCAGAAATGTTTGTTTTTCTTTTGATGTCTCGAATACTAAACTTTTCTTTTCTTTGATGACGAATTGATTTAATTCGAAAGCTATGTCATGCATTATATAATGCTATGGCACAACTAGTTGGTACTGTCAGTGTTTATTCTGCCTTGGTCGTCAATGTCACGCTTCCTCCTTTTTCCTGGACTCAGAGAACTTTGTAACCAATTGTACATATCAGCGATGGCTGAATATTGCTCTGTCTGACAATGAAATCCGAGATTCACATTACAACTTCTCTTCCTGAAAGTGAGAAATATATATATATATATATATATATATATATATATATATATATATATATGTAATGTACGATCGGTGTCAATAATGTGTATGATTATGTTACATAGGGGCAATATCTAAATTTAGATAAACACACAACAGTCACTGCTTTGATTGGAATGTAAAATTGTTCACCCATAAAAGCGAGCAGTTGCTCAAAATAATCCTCGTCAAGTAACAATCGTACGGACACCCTGAGGTGACTGAATTGTGGCCGTGCGATGCTGGATACGGCGTGTATACGGGCTATGGCATTGCACCTTCGAAAAATAATACATAAATCTTCATTATAATCTGCTGCAAGCGTGTAAAAACCTCAAGGGTGTCTTGCAACGGCCGCAACAAGCCTGCAGATACCTCAGGATTTGGGTAATTTCGGGCGCCATCAGATCATCGCATCTTACTGTAACATAAAAGATCCATGGTCTGTCGATTTCTAAAAGTGTTTAATAATTCTGGTTCTTACGTGTTAAAATTTATACGAGAAGTTATTGATAGTAATAGGCTGTACACAGAATTCGTGTGACTTCATTGTATTTTCGTTAAACATCACAACCTCTTAAGGACATTTTATTCAACATTTCTCTTGAACGATTACAACAGATAACGCTATCAGACTCAGCTTTATGTATCAGAGTGCTACTATTTGCGCGACCATAAATATCGTACATGTTTCTAATTACCGTAATCTAGTCTATCCCTTGACAAAATGAGGATTTTAACAATGCACTGTGTGATTTTTTTTAATGGAATTAAGATCTATGACGTGAATTTACAAACACTGAATGCAAAAAAATTACACAGAAACTGTCGGTGAATTCGCTCTCACCAAATTTCGGAGAATGTGAATAAATAATTTACGTCTAATCGTTGGGAATATGATAATCATATATACGATTATGATCTACTTAATATCAATTGATTTTTCAGTATATTTATTGAAGTGTATTACCAGTTTAATTACTTGATATTTCTTTGCTCTGGACAACATTTGTCGCAATTATATTTCAGTGTTTTGTTCAGTTCTTTTATCGAAAGTATTTATTTCATAAACGAAAACACAGCAATGCAATAAGCAACTATCTTGTTCCCATAATAAAATACTTTAAAGATGATGCTATAAATTCCGTTTAATATCAAAAGACTTCACCAATGCCCTATAAACTTCCATTAATTTAATTCAGATCTGTTAATTTAATTCCAATATAATGTGACAATACAGAACAATGATATCGACGGCGAAACTTCGGGTAAATGTCATTCATATTTTATCAAGCTGCCACGGATCGAATAGATATCACATTTTTGATCTGTAGATGACTGTTTATTGTACCGCATAGCATCCGAGCTAAAAGCTTTGGTGAAAGTCAGAAAAATAGTGTAAAGTTTGCATGAATTTACGCAATGACATGAAATCATTGCTAAGTGCTGATCGCTAATTGCAACTTCTTCGTAGTGCATGGATTGTAAGTCCGTTATTAAATAGAATATTTGAGTACCTGATACAGACGGTAAACATGTTATTGTTAAGTTTTATCCATTGATCTGTCAATATAAACAAATGATTGAAATCTTTTACAACCTTTTAATATGTCAGTTTTTATTCCCAAGACAGATACTGATTGAATGAATAATGAATTCATCGATAAGCCAACATCGGAACATATACAAAAATAATCAGCAATATGTGTGTATGGTAATGTTTCCACAGCTGACCCTTGTTCATGAGCAAATTGTAAATGGATATTCTACAGTGATTTACATGTGCATTTGTGTAATTGTCAAAAAAGCTAAAGTGATGAAGGAAAAGAAGTATTCATATGACAATTCTACTTGAAGGAATGTTATAACTATTACTGTAACGGTTTTATTTAGTGGCTTCTTTCAGTAATTCCATGCGTAGTTTATTGACATGGATACTGCCTCTCTCTTTTTTGGGGTGTTTTTGCAATAGGACTATTCAACAATAAAATCATTGACTTAATAATACGTGTACATGTTCTATGGCCAGTATATATTCGAGAAAAGTTTTATTTGTGTTTAAATCGGTTATAAACATTAATTTCAGTTATTTGTGTCTGTAATCGATCTAACAACTGTTCCCGGATCAACTCTACTAGTACTAACCATTATTCCTGGGTTACCTATCAGTACTAACAAGACTTAGTGTTCATTATTTAACAGTACATACCAGTGTTCTTGTTATGTAACCTGATACCTGCATACCAAATGTACCAAATGTATATTTTAAACACATTGGGTGAATTTGACGTAAAGACAAATGACTTTGGTCAAAATATTGCTCGTCAAATGATAATTATTATCTCGCTCGGGTTTCTTACCGCGAAGTACTTATTTATATTAGCTCTGCACTCAAACAACTGTGTCCTAACTTTGCACTCCAGCAACTGTGATTTATGGATTAGCAGCTCAAACAAACATATTCAAACATTCAAACTTGCAGTCTGAACTTTGGACGCTACATCTAAATCATCTTATCATGTAATAAATTATACTTGTCTTATCGCCTCCTGTGCGATGACATTCTTACTAATTTAACAATGTATATGTGATGAAAATATTTCCCCTTTTCGAAGCTCAGTAATTCCTGCGCTTAATCAAAAGTTCTTTGTCCGTATTTTATTGGTATTTTATTGTCAAACGAAATACAATCATTCGGTGGACGAGACTTTACAATCGGTGAAGCAGATCCAAATTGAGAAAACTATTTGAACAAGGAAATTACACTCTAAGATGTAGAATTCACGAAGAATGTGACAAACTAATGAAAGCTGTATCATAGTGAACACAATCTTATCACCGAGATTATACTCGCTTGTTTGAATCTTAGATTATTAATAGAAACCTTACATAAGACAAATGCATTGGTTGGCAAATTTGTTACATTGCCGGATCGAAGTATTACGAAAAAACCCCCACTAAATTGTAAAAGAAGCCTTTTTTACAGAAAATCTTCAACATGCACACTGTTAAAGTTCCAGATAATTCTACAGGACAGCATAATACTATCTTCATGACTAAAGCTAAACGTTAAAGACATATCCTTCGATGATGACTTAAAATACACATTTTGATGAAAAAATATTTGTGGTTTCTCCGTAAAAAACTACGGTCTTGATCTGACGCGCAAGAAAACTATGAATTATAGAGATCAGTTTACAACTTGTAAACCCCGGCACGGTCAAAGTTATCCTGCATGTCGTATTAAAATTCCCGACGTTTTTGGCAAATTCATCTTATACAGCAAAATATACACTGACAGTTGCTGTCTGGACTTGAATAATATATCGCTATCATGTTTGTAAAAAAATGTCCAAGTCAAAATTTTATATGGCATCATTACGAGTAGAGTTATTTATCCACAATATTTATCTTACTTACAAACATTGTAGGAATTTTATTGTCAGTAAATGAAAATTAATCACCTGGTTTATAAATAACTTAAATAGTTCAATAAATGTTATATACATGGTTTCGTATTTTTGAATTTTGAATAGATATAAATGAACTTCCAGGACTTGTAGGACAAATGAAGACGTGACAAAAGAAAGAAGTTTTAAAATTCATCTAACTTCGGAATGCGACAAATAACGCACATACAAAACACGGGGCCTTGTTGTGTATGAAATGCTATTAAATGCCCCATGTCAACTACTCACGCTGTGGGCCTGTGAGGTAACTGTCGTGAAAGATAATACCACGGTAGTGTAATTACAGTTAATCCTGACTTTATTTATTTAAAAAGATCTACCACGTGTTATTATCATAAAACATGCAGAATGTTTGTATACCGACCTTTCACTTGTAACTCTGTTCCTAGCATCATCAACCACTGCATTTAAGCTCTCTAATAAGCGACGTTTCTGCAACAAGTCCTCTAGCATCCTGTAGATAAATAGAATTACTTTAATTTCTTCCCATTATCGAGCTTTAAGCCATACATTAAATCTCAAATCTCTCAAATCAGAGACATCTGGAGACGTTACCAAAGTCTGGCCGAGAAAAACAGCGCCCGCAGTACAGAATTTTCCACAATCAGGTATTGTAAAACAGCTAAATTTTACTAAATGTCCTTGTCAGATGTCTATGTTATAGTCATGAAGACATTTTACGTATTTATCATGTCGGACTTCTATTTCTTTACGAAACAGACACGACGTTCACTAGACCTCAAGTGGATACTCTAACTCTAGCAAGTATTTGACAAAACAATAATTAGTTTAATGTTACAGAAGTATTTATTTGATATTATTTTCAGACTGTGGTAACATCCAAGCTGTGATGTATGTGTTAACGATCATCAGGATGATCGATACGTTGTCAGTTCAAAAAAGTCAATTCAAATGTAAAATAAAAACAACCCGTATTGTTCAGAGACATTTCAATAAAGTAGATTTAACTCAGACATAGTTGATAGATCAATGACACACGAACAGGACAAAACGTCATTCACCGATATGATAACTCGTGTTGAAGAATCCCTACATGCTAATCGATAGAGCACGTGTGTTGAAGATCAATAAGCAATAGCACGTGTACGGTGTAACAAACAGATAAATCTTGTAATTTGATTGAAGAAATAATCTTTAAATTATTTTTTTTTCAAACAGCTAACAGATGATTGAACATTTAAAACGATGGTCAAATACTTAAATGAAACGTGTAGTTATTTTATAAATGAACTCAACGCATGGAGTTAGACCCAATTGTTCGCTTATATTCAACAAATCTGTTGCAGTAGGTTTCGCAGATATTAATGTATAGCTGGAGTATTCTTCATGTAAACGAAATCAATTTGATGGAGCTTCCTAAACCCGCATTCTTTTTGCTTTCACAATAAGGTCATCAGAATGACACCTTACATATGTATACATGTACAAAGTTAACTTACGCTTTCCTTTGCGAAGCATCTGTAATAGAATCTTGATCGGATCGTTTTCCAGGAGCGAATGTATTATGTATAGCTTTGTCAACAGCTTCTCCGTCTCCTAACGCGTTGTCCATAAACAATAAATCACAAATCGTGTCCGACATTGCTCCCATTATTTGACATTCTTCAAGTCTGAAAAGTACATTTGATGGTCAAGTCAAATAACCAGTATATTGTATTACACCTTCGTGTGACTCTTTCTTATCTTTCGTAGTTTCGGAACAAGATAAACGAACAAATTAATTACGTGTACTCAATGTTTTTAATTTGTGCAGTATAACACCTGAAAATCGGTCCAGTTGATGCTAGCAGCGGTCTAAAATGTCGTGATAAGATGTAACGCATCGAATGTATGGACTGTTAATAACAAATAACCTTTAACCCCAAATTTTTGTTTAGTACGGTATTTGGCAAAAACAGACATGATGGTAGAATTATGACCAGAACCACAGATGTGATTTGCTGTCCCTAACCATGATTATAATCATAAAACCATAAAATCCATTTTATATTAGAGCTATTTTTCTCTCTATTTCCACGATGAACAATTACAACATCTACTGAGTATATTACGTGAGGTGAATGATAACATTATTCTGTTTATGACTCCGGTAGTGTCTAAATAAATGAATCAATGTCGCTAAATATTGTTAAGTAATTTATTATATCTCTTGTGACTCGTTACGCATGTTAAAACAGTATATCATCCACAACCCCTCAGCTTAGATTATTCCGTGATTATCATTTGCAATTAAAGACGAAATAAATTGTTCTATTTTAATAATGCTTGTGCTAAATTTAATATCTAACCACTTACGTCGTGTGCGTTACATGGATGAAGTTAACAAACGAATTGTTGTATAATTATTCCTAGTGAATCTACGAACAAATCTATCGCTATTTTGTATTTCTTTTACAAAATACATGAAAATATCGCATTTAAAGCACAATATTTATGACGGGTAATTTATACATTTATGCTGTATATGTCTATCATGCTATATTTATTGTGGTGCATATATCAATTGTGCTTTATATATCAATAGTGGTGTATATATGTCTATTGTGGTGTATATATCTATTGTGGTGTATATATCAATAGTGGTGTATATATGTCTATTGTGGTGCATATATCTATTGTGCTTTATACATCAATAGTGATGTATATATGTCTATTGTGGTGTATATATCTATTGTGGTGTATATATCAATAGTGGTGTATATATGTCTATTGCGGTGAATATATCAATAGTGGTGTATATATGTCTATTGTGGTGTATATATCTATTGTGCTGTATATATCAATAGTGGTGTATATATGTCTATTGCGGTGAATATATCAATACTGGTGCATACGTCTATTGTGCTGTTTATATCAATAATTGTGTATATATGTCTATTGTGGTGTATATATCTATTGTGGTGTATATATCAATAGTGGTGTATATATATCTATTGTGCTGTATATATCAATAGTGGTGTATATATGTCTATTGTGGTGTATATATCAATACTGGTGAATATATGTCTATTGTGGTGTATATATCAATAGTGGTGCATACGTCTATTGTGCTGTTTATATCAATAACGGTGTATACATGTCTGTTGTTGTGTATATATCTATTGTGGTGTATATATCAATAATGGTGTATATACATATATTGTGGTGTATATATCAATAATGGTGTATATATGTCTATTGTGCTGTATATATCAATAGTGGTGTATATATGTCTATTGTGGTGTATATATCAATAGTGGTGTATATATGTCTATTGAGGTGTATATATCAATAGTGGTGTATATATGTCTATTGTGGTGTATATATCAATAGTGGTGCATACGTCTATTGTGCTGTTTATATCAATAACGGTGTATACATGTCTGTTGTTGAGTATATATCTATTGTGGTGTATATATCAATAATGGTGTATATATATATATATCTATTGAATCGGTTGACCGTTTCATGCTCTTGTCAGTGTCGTTATTCTATTCACATCAACGACCCTTTCGTTCGTCCGTCCATCACAATGAACTTTTATAAACAAATCTTCATGTTCTATTGTTATCGTAAAAACACAATTTTCAATTGAGTGCAGGGATGCAAGTCACGTTTTCAGAAGATAATCCTGCGCTAAAAAGTCGCTAATTAGAAGTCTGTAGTTGACGTCTGTATTAAGTCAGTCACTTTCCATAACCTCACATGCTTGTACAATTCTCACGTTTGTGAAAAACCGTGAGATTATAATTAGTATAAAAGTATAAAAACGCATGAACTGTAAAGAATGACATTATTAAGTGTATTGACGAAGGCAAAATATGTGTGGGTGCATATATTTATGAAGCTATCTAATGCACTATGTACCCTATTATTATAACCCGTACATTAGCTTCAATGTTAACAGTGCTGTTATGGAAGTACGAATACAAAAAAATGAGGAAAAATAAAACAAAACGTTTATAGCAGTTATTGTTTTTAATTATTTTGTCCTTGTAGAGAAAGGTATTATCAGGTTAGGCGGAACCATTTCATTTAATTCCAACACTGCGCTCATTGTATAGAGTACACTGTAATTGTAAACGTTATAAATCTGTAATACACCCATAAAGAATAAGTCGATGAAGTCTTCAACTTATGGGAAATACAAGTTGTCTAAGTGCGGTTTGTATAAATCAAATATTCGCGGTATTTACCTCGAACCGTGACCAGTTGGAGACATACGGTATTGTATGAACAGGCATAGAACATATTTATTTGCTGATACTTAATGTACTTTTTATTGATATTGAATTGCCATTATTCATTATGATTCGGCGTTATACAAGGGTCACTGAGCTTTGTTCACATGATTTAAGAGAGAGTCGCAAATATTTACTTTGTTTCAATTAAGTTAAGGAACAACCAAACACCGAGCCTAATATGAAATTATATTACATAGGATATAAATCATATGTTATCAAGTTTGATGAAAGTCCGTGGAAGAATGTGAGATATAGAGTTTTATAGAACATTATTAAAACATTCTCTTGGGAGTATTAAAGTTATCAGAGCGCCCGTAGATACCTTAATTGTTTTGAATGAGGTTCGTTGATTACATAAGGTGATAGATGATAGGTCGAAAAATAGCGCAAAACAAACTAGGCTACCTTTAAAAATCATCAATTTTAATTAAGATTCCCGATGTGTAAGCATTAATATTTGTAAACTAAAGATGATATGTCAAGAGATAAAATGAACACATTCATAAACCCGAAACTAGTCGTCTAGATCCTGTATGACTTTAAAGCAATACTAATGGAGACAAATTAAACAAATTGAAGGAAATAGATTTGAATTAGAATGTAGTACAATAGACAAACTGTACTAATAAGGGAAATAATAATTTCAGTTGAAACCATATTAAAAACAGGCCTGTTCCTCCGATCAACCAGGCATCCCCCCTGATCCATTAAAAACAGGCCTGTTCCTCCGATCAACCAGGCATCCCCCCTGATCCATAAAAAACAGGCCTGTTCCTCCGATCAACCAGGCATCCCCCCCTGATCCATTAAAAACAGGCCTGTTCCTCCGATCAACCAGGCATCCCCCCTGATCCATTAAAAACAGGCCTGTTCCTCCGATCAACCAGGCATCCCCCCTGATCCATTAAAAACAGGCCTGTTCCTCCGATCAACCAGGCATCCCCCCTGATCCATTAAAAACAGGCCTGTTCCTCCGATCAACCAGGCATCCCCCCTGATCCATTAAAAACAGGCCTGTTCCTCCGATCAACCAGGCATCCCCCCTGATCCATTAAAAACAGGCCTGTTCCTCCGATCCATTGAATTTGATAACAATCTAAATTACAAACTAAAAATAAGAAATAGAAAATACGATAAGCTGACTGGAGAACGCAACCGAAACAAAACAGCTATCAAAAAATTTTGTAGCTAAAAAAGAACGTTATATAATCAAATGTTTGATCTAATCTTTGAAATAAATTTGATAAAAGATAGAGTAACAACCTGAACACTGATTGCTTGAGATCATAGAATTTCTATCGGCAAATGTTTTCATCATACCTATTGATTCTGATCAAAAACACTTCAATGTTAAATAAAACTGAACAACAAAATAATCAAGTTATCGAACCATGTGATTGGGATTGTCTAAACGTACGCATCTAGATAAAAAGGCAGGTCTGTAACTGGTCAGGAAAAAATAACCAATTTGTCTCTGTATAAAATAGCACAAACAGAAGAACTTCCACCCCTCTCTACTATGGATGGAGCAGCTTGAATTTAACGATCACAATATTGAAACTTAACACTTAAAATGAATAGTAAGGATTGCCGATTTTCGGATTTGTATGGAACATTCCAAACGCCTTTTATTTCCATGTAAATATTATGTCGTTGGTTTCAACAATTATAATGCTGTCAGGGCCTGATCTTTGTCCTTACTAAAATACTTGGTCGTGATAAAGCCGAGGTTAGGAATTACTATTTGATTTTCGATCATATACTTTTTTACAATATCTTTTCCATCAAAATAAATTGTTTGACTTAAGTATTTTTGTTTGGAGTTTTAAACTTTGCTCTAACAACAGTAAAACTATAAATGATGTAGCTGGGATTTGTTGATGCCGTAAGAAACAGACTCATGATGAAGGAATAGGTAAGAAGAGACAATACATACATCGTGTGTCTATCATCATGGTACTTCATGCTGCCTTGTTATTCCGACGTACGGATGCGACAAATTAGGTACTAGATAAGTCTGTATACAACAGCATAATAATAAATCAATGGTTGTATGGTTGTTGTATTTAGCAAGTTATTTGTCGCTTTGTAACCATGAACCTACATAGGCGGATATTTCATTTGCAAAATGTAGTGATCACTGTTGAATTTTTCTTGTAGGAATACATTGATATACGTGTGCTTTAATTTGAATCGCTAATTCATAATTTGAAATTATTAATTTCCCGGTTGTTTTATAAATACCGCGACTCATTACTTCATGCTGCTGAGGCAAATTAGGTGTGTTTAGAATGCCACCAACAGACTGCATGCAATTACCCAGTGCAACCATTCATTCAACAAAGCAATCAATAGAACTCGAAGGATTCAACCATTCAAATCTTCGAATAAGCTCATAACTAAAAATCAGTCAGGTACCAGTGGACGTAATGATCGGGATTGTTTTTATAGTTTAAATTCTTTATATCTGGACTTTCAAGAAATAAATTTATACTGGATGTCCTTAAAGGTGTTCATTGCGTTTTGATTGAACGAGCACGAATTTTATTTCACAATGCTACTTTTAGACATATTTCATAGTCTTTATTAGGCATGAATAATTGATTGTAGTTTCGTTACCTTGGATATGCCTCACACAAACAAGAGCTTATCAACCCTATTATGATCTGACAAGGACGAACACAACCATATCAAAATTACAATTTACAACCCATTGTCATAGCACTGAAGTTGCATCTTCTGTTAAACTAATACCACTTAACTATTTCTAATCTATTCAATATTAATAGTCTAAGTTTGTGAGCATAAATTCTAATCAAATGAGAAAAGATACAGAACTTTAAGCAATATTTATTTACGTGTGCCACTTGGAGATATGAAAAAGCCCTCTGGGGAAATTCTCTTTAATTTGATTATCTTAACACGAGTCATTTTGTTTGCATCGTGTAGTATATACAATAAGCGAGATTAAAAACTGTAATTTGAACATTGAAACTTACTGGCTTTGATACGCGAGAACAGAACAGCTAGACATTGAATTATAGCAGAATGTAAATTATTGGATAAAACTGATGTCAATACCGGTATTGATGGTGGAAACTAACGGTGCATGCGAAGTATTTTAGTACATTGGAGCTCCAAGAGCTCGTTTCGTAGATATATATCAGCAATTTACAACCTTAAAAATCTCACCATCCTTTGTTCGTAAAGATATATATACGAGACATTTTTGTGATGAAATATTTATGAATGTATGAAGTTGTTAAACACATTTTGTACTCGTATGGTCTGGTTGCATAAGAAAAATATGACATTTATTAACACTACGCCCATTATGGTCGTCCAAACAGCACGCCTAGAGATATGATAAAACGCGGCATGTACATGGGAACAGCAAGTACTACTTGCACTGTGTTTATAATGCTGTTACGTATCTTTTCATTTTTATGTCTTATTATTTAAAGCATTTTTCGCCATTCACAATATTTCGAATTAATATCATGTCATTTAATTTAGTTGTTATTACTCAAGACTAGTAATAAATAGTTTGAATAAATAATTAATTGTATATTGGCTATTTTGGAGCTAGTTACTTACTGTCTGGCTTTGATATCCGTATGAGCGCTCCGTATACTTCTCGACAAGGCATTTAGATGACTGTTCACTGCGTCTAAATGACGTATTACGCTGAAATAAAAATGTGATTCAATAATTGATGCGCATGTTTGTTTGGTATCGCTTTACAATTAGCTTCAGGTGTTATGCATTCTACATCTTGTTGTACAAAAATGAGAAACTATGAATATGATGTACCTGTAAATAGCGTTTACATATGAAATATGGGTCTGGTTGAAATTTTAAATTCTTAAAACTTCCCCATAAGTACTGATGACGGTTGCGATTGTCGCATAAAACTAAAATTTTATCAGGCATACTATATGTACATACGAGCATATGTCGAACATTCCATGAAGTAACCCTGAAATCCGGACCTAGATTTCATATTGTTGTTTTGATTCGCGCTATTATTTAATACCGCCTTAACTATGTATAAATTAAAAAAAAAGACAAGATCAGTTTAGATAGGTCGGTTATAATTCTTTTTGTCCTGCAATAGTTGGACATGAGACAAGACCAAGGAGTCGACTGGCGAATTTTTATAGATTATGGGAGCTTAAATCATCATGATGACCGGATAGTTCCTGAAGAAAAACAATGCGGTAACTCAACTTATGACATACATTGCAGTTACCCATTCATTATCTTACAATTGTACTAAAGAGACCGTGCTCAAAGGTTGTCAAAGCTCACACGAAAGAATGGAGTTTATACTTACTCCGAGTGCTTATTCTGAGTCTTAAAACTTTCTGCCGCTGTTGATAATGATATAAATGATAGAAGACTGGTTAGTATGTAGATGACGTTGCTGTAGAAATCTACCATCATGATGACAGTTGTTGTTTCTTGTTATAAGTATGATGTGGTGTTGTAAGCTTGTCCTGTGGTCTGAAAATAGAATGTCACATCATGACGAAATACACTAATATTAACACAATATTATTACGTTTTATTTCCTCGTAACATATGTCTTAAATTTATAGACTTTCAACCTTTCTCACACATAGTGTCACTATTAAATTAATTCCATTAATGACGCAAATGCGACCATATCTACATATAAATATGTGATAAGTACATCATAATGGCATCAGTGAATCAGTCTACAAAACACAGTGTATCGCATTTTAACATCATATTGAACCCGCGCAGTTAGTTAATGAAATAATGGAGACATTTCGCTGATGGTTATATGAGAGAAAGTTAGGTGTACATGAAATAAAGTTTTAAGTTAAAATCCAATGGGATGAACGCAAAGTACGTAAGTTTTAAATTTCACAAAAGCAAATGTTCATGTATGTATATCGTGTCTATATCTTAACAAGATAAATATGTCAATATGTTGACATGGAACGTTTAATTTATGTTTTTGAAATCTAGATTGAATTTGATACGCATGTATATACTCTGAATGCACAACCAGGGAAAATTACCAATAAAAACACCCACTGGAACCTTAATGAATTGTATATCGTAAGTAAACCATGTTTGGAATCAGACACTGTGACGTCTCAATTTTTATTATACACGTCACCCATCTCGCATTACGTATTTTAAACAGTTCTCTTTATTGAAAAAACACAGTTACGCTGACAACAGAGTTCCGATTATGGACAGTCGTTAGATTACCAGATCAGTATTCTAATACGATTTGTGAGAAATAATCACTCACCCGCAGCGAACTATTGTGTACTTGTGTACGATTTTAAAATCACAAATTCAAGGCAAGCAAATGTTATGCTAGGTTATGTCATGGAGGTTTTAAAAGGTACAAATTGTCTTTCAGTCTTGACACTTTAACTAACTGGTGTGTTTGAAAAATGAATCGTCTGCTGAAAAAAACACTATAACTAGTAGTTATATTGCCATAGAATCCGCGTGAAATACCACGCGATATTACATGCTTGTACGGTGTATGGGAGCAGTTTAGTACATAAGGCGTTCTTTGATACGTAAGCATTAATAAGCATAAAAATGTATTTTTTTAAAAAAAATAGAGGAGTAATCATGAAACTCTATTTAGGGGCATTTCTACTGAACATACTTAATGTATGTCCTACATACTTAACGAGCATAGACCTATACTTATTACGGTCTATTCAGTATCTATTTAACAGATCCATGTAATTAATGAATGTGGATGAAATTAGAAAGCTGATTAATGATGGTGCTTGCTGAGAACAGCCTCGCGTGCGCAGACTATGGTGGAAACGGAAGAATAATGTAACGCTAGATTTGACACCACTAACATCAAATCTTCTCTCCGACATGTCACTGAAAATACTATGGAAGAAAAAGAATACAAAATGATAAATAAACCTTTAAATAGATTTTTAAAAGCTTTAAGCTTATCCTCAGCGTCTCGGTTATTTACCGGCAGGCAGTTAACCTAATCATGTTTCCAGATTCTGTATCTTAACAAATCTTGTTCTTCAGAATTTTATGTTAATTTCTCTGGTCAATTTGCTTGCACCTAGGATGGACGTAATGGCTTAAACAAAGTCACTGAGAACATGTGCGGCAACCAGGATTTAAACTCACGACTATGAGGTATGGAGACCTAAAATTACCTTTTGGGCCACGCGGGCGGACAGTCGACCAATTAAACATGATTCAAAATAGGATATTGCGAAGATGAGATGAAAGAAGAATATTGATTTTTGGTCCCGAAATAAAACGTTAAACTTGGAAGTGGTCGACTAACATTGGAAAAAAAGAGAAGTCTGCCGTTCATCTTATGTAATGTAAATGTTTGAAAATTCGGAGACGATAATGATGACTCTCGCATTTTTACATACACATCAATGACCTTCTGACAGAGATGCTGGTCACTGCAAAAGACACGAGGATTTAAAGTCATGAAACGAAGGCAATTATTGAGTATCGCAAGATAATGAATATTGTTAGTTATTATAATGTCATTACGTAATGATTGCAGAGAGGACACATTTCCAGTATCGTTGTATTAAGAGTCTTTGATGTGGCAAACAAAATATATGGAGCATGACGTAGGCGTTGAAAAATCGAACTAGGTAACAGTGAAAGAATAAGAAACGAAACCGTCACAAACTCATGCGAATGAATTTTAAGAATTTGAACATGAAAATAAATATTATAGTACTCGTTTGTATTACATTAAACATCAGTGCCGTTCAAACAGACAACTGAAAGAGAATTGACATATATGGATATTTGACTTCGAAAAGATTTCTTGCAGTTCTAATACGAAAGACAAATTTAAGAAAATTTAATTCTCATGAGTGACTATTGAACTGTAAGCGTTTTAAGATGAATGAAACATTCTGAATGAACATTCTTACACAAAGTGTGTGAGATTATTGGACAAATGGTCTCCTACAAAATGTTAGTTTCAATCTATTTGCGGTGCGAATTTGTAACAAATGAATTGGATTGTGGTGTGTTACTACCTTTTCCAACTATGTTTAATGTTACTGTTAAATAAAAAGAAATATATGTTAAAAAACTAATGTATTCACATCCACAACGAAAACTTACAACCTGAACGCTAAAATCTCTCTTGAAATGTCCCCAGTTTTTCCTTGTTTAGTTCAGATTGAAAATAAGCTTAATTTTGTTATTGTAAATTTGTTAATTTGTTTCACACTGTCTCCTCTTCCTACTTCAACAAAATTGTGAGACGAATAAAGAAAAACAAATAAAAAACGACTGTTTCAGTTCAAATGCATTACAAGTACAGATTACAATTACATATGTTTCTCGCACATGCACACACTTAACTCAAGGTACGACTGTATGGAAATGTTGTTATATAATATGACAATTTAAAACGATAAAATTCTTAAAAACGTTAGCAGTGAGTATTTAAACATTACTGTACAGACTACCGAATTCGAAACACGACCAACACGGCTGGTGTCAATACAATTGGTAGCCATTACATAAAAATTCTGTAGACTGTTATAGTAATCGGGTACATACAATTGCATATTTACAAAACAAACATAAGGGAAAGGTTTATAGTTATTGCATATCAAAGAAACTAAGGGTGAATATATTTACATTCGTGTGTAATGTTTAATAAATTTTGTAGTATTAACTATATATCAATATGTTAATTTTTTTATATTATAGCTTGGATGTTTACGTTGAAGGGTAATCTAAACCAGTCTAAACGTTTTAATGGTATAAACGTTGTATAGAGAGAACATGAAAATATATGAAAAAAATAAACTTCATTCTCGACCGTTTTAATGAATGAGTAGCCTAGAGGATTCGACACCTCTCTTTTTACCCCACACATGGTCATAATGCTTCTGTATTGTCATAATGCTTCTGTATTGTCATAATGTTTCTGTATTGTCATAATGTTTCTGTATTGTCATAATGTTTCTGTATGGTCATAATGCTTCTGTATTGTCATAATGCTTCTGTATTGTCATAATGCTTCTGTATTGTCATAATGTTTCTGTATTGTCATAATGCTTCTGTATTGTCATAATGCTTCTGTATTGTCATAATGCTTCTGTATTGTCATAATGCTTCTGTATTGTCATAATGCTTCTGTATTGTCATAATGTTTCTGTATTGTCATAATGTTTCTGTATTGTCATAATGTTTCTGTATTGTCATAATGTTTCTGTATTGAACGTTTGTCATTATTAGAAAAGAAGAAATTGTAAATCGCCATTTTGCATGACATAAAAGTTCGTTATCATTATGAGTGATGAAAAGAGGATGATCTAATAAACTCACTATTATTGTTCATTTTCGACAAAAGTTCATTGAAACTCTCGTATATAAAAGAATATTGTGCATATTTCGAGACTATCAACTTGAGATCCGTATGACAATGCGTTTCGAAGTCTTGACATTTATTTTTTTAAAATCCTCTTAATTATTCTAGTAATTTTGACATTGGCAGGAATGTTAATACATATATAGATACATAGATTTTCTTCATGTACTTGTGACAGTCACTTAAACGTATACTTAACGTAATAAAATTGGAGAAAAATCAAATGAAGACTCAAAACAAAGGAAATGGTCGTACATGAAAATGAAGCAGGGGAAAAACTTTTACAGCACGTAACAAAATCTTAATTAATGGTAAGATTCCTGTGTATGTGATTTAGATGTATAATTAACAGCCTTCTGGTGAAATATTGGTAGTTTCAGCATTGAAGATTTTTTTCTGACGTCATTAAACTTGAATTTATCGTTTTCGGCTGCAAAGAAAACTTTCATCCGTTTGTGGTGTGTATTGTATATTGTATGACGCTGACACGGAAACTCGGCAGTCAAGGTCAAGATCGTTATTTCTCGTCATTCACTTCTTGGAGTTTGGTTTAAAAAAATATCCTCCTTCGTCACGTGATTCGCATGTCGATGGGATTCAACGAACTATTATGTTTATGTTTTAGATGCATGCGTTTGTGTATAAAACATTGTAACTTGTAACCTTAACAATGACAATCCATGGTAGAAATAAAAATTGACTGTGCACATACATATCAGGTCAGCCTGAGTTAACAGCAGACTTTAAACAGAGGTCATCATATGACTAAAATTCTTTGAGATATGCTTTTATTCTACAATAAGCTTTTAATATACATGTTGTGAGTAAAAACCACATTTTGTTTCTACCATGTATTGACATTTTTGATGTTGCAAGTTGGAATCTTTTATATTACATACAATTATACACACACTGTGGCACTAAGCAAAACGATTAATGACAAGAGTGGCCATGAAAAAACTGTGTATGTGAATTATGATACAAGTAAATTATGTCTTACATGAAAAAACAGTGTATGTGAATTATGATACAAGTAAATTATGTCTTACATAAAAAACAGTGTATGTGAATTATGATACAGGTAAATTATGTCTTACATAAAAAACAGTGTATGTGAATTATGATACAAGTAAATTATGTCTTACATAAAAAACAGTGTATGTGAATTATGATACAAGTAAATTATGTCTTACATAAAAAACAATGTACGTGAATTATGATACAAGTAAATTATGTCTTACATAAAAAACAATGTACGTGAATTATGATGATAAGTACATTATGTCTTACAGGAAGTACCCATTCTTATAATGGGCTAAAACATTAACAACAGGAAAAAAACAAAAAAGCTGACATCAATGAGCAAGGTGTTAAAACAGCATTAAAAGAACGGTTGATAGTGTGGGCGGAAATGAGATACAAAATGTTGATAATTCTTCAATGTTGTATCAGTAGTTCCCGTCATATTGAGAATTACTGCAAGAAAACAACCTGCCAAAATATGTGTACGTCACGTTCATTGGTTTTAATAACATCTTCTGTAGAGCAATTATAGCCCCCTAATAATCATGTACAAGTAGATGAATATGATCAAAATGATATCGTGGTAGGATTATTGTAATTATTTGTGTTCGATACTATTTAGCGTTAAAACAATTCACAAAGTCCTTTGGTGAATTCGTCACCGTGAAATGGTAAAATAACTGAACAGTTTTTTCTTGAAGGTATAGGGAACGCTAATTGTATCATTATCAGTCGTGGGATCAAAAATAAATTATGCGATGTTCTAACACAAATCTCACGGTAAAACTAGTAAGTTATTTTATATATATTTTATAATATTTCATATATTCACGTTTAAATCATGTAGTGTGTATAAGAGCACATTTTGCACACATAAGAGCGCATATTGAAATTATTTTCTACGTCTATCTTTGTTTCTACAATTAAAATATTTATTTTCAGTTGATCGAATACGTCATTAGCTTGTATACATATAATCACTTACAATTTACCCGGGTGTGTGAGTTTGGGCCTAGTAAATAAAATCAAACCCCAGTAGCTTTTCTACATACCGTTCCAAGCCGGTACCCTCCGAGGACGGTGTCTTGTCCTCCATTTTCGCTGGTACTATGTTTTGGGTAGGTTTTGGGTTTGTGGTATTTTGGGGAAAGTGGGATTTTGGGGAAGGTAATATTTTCGGGAAGGTGGTATTTTGGGGACGGTTGTGTTTTTCGGGAAAGTTGTATTTTGGGGAAGGTTGTGTTTTTGGGAAAGTTGTATTTTGGGGAAGGTTGTGTTTTGGGGAAAATTGTACTTTGGGGAAGGTTGTGTTTTGGGGAAAATTGTATTTTGGGGAAGGGGAGATTTTTTGTTTGTGTTTTTTTCCAGGGATCCTATTCTTAATTATATTTAAATACAAATACATTTCATTTTTTCTTGTGTGTCAGCAAAATTCAGGAATTGAATATAGCAAGAGTAGCCTATTAATATTGAAATTTATAAATAATAAACGCCGAAATATATGTATCTTATGCAAAAAAAAAAACAGTAAGAAAATATGTAGGGAAGTGACTATAATCTACAAATGAAATTGTCGTATGAATTAATACTTGAATTATTGACTTAAAGGTCATAGCTTCTCAAACACATCAATGTCATGTATGTATAGATGATTCATGAAAAGTAAGTGACAGAAGTTGTGGCAATAATTGGTTTTCATTCCCTCGGAAATCCAGGTTAAAACAACTAGCAAATTGATGTACCCTAAATGTTTGGTCAACTGATCTTAAACTAAATGGCATTTTTGTATTATCCAGCATCAGAGAAAGGAATCTTGGCGACTTCTTATAAAAGAGCTTTTTGTAAGCTGTACCCCGCATTTGTGCTTTGCCCAAAAACTTGACCAATTTGATACATATGTCCATGTTCTGTAAATATAATAATGAACTATCTGATAAAATATCACATACCTGAAGTATTACTGTGCTCACCCATTCATTGCTTGAAATTATTTTCTCACCAAATCTGATATACATTGTATCCATATAAATAACCTGATGATTTTTGTTCCATAATGAAAGTAATAATTATCGCTAAATATTGCTATCAATGCAAATTTCTAGATCCATGGGTAAAAATGCTTGTTATTCGTTATAGTTGTTAATTTGTTACGTGTGTTCCATCAGACAGTAACCCGGGTATGCATAGTGAACCTGTGGTTCATGTAGAAATCATGCACTGAACTGGTGTACACATAAATCAGTCAATGCTTCCCGTTGCTTTTATTCTGGCATGCGTATTTTATTTTCATTTAAACGTACATATGGACGCTCGCTTGATATAAGGCTTTTTACTAATTTGTCATCATGAATATCATGTTCAATATATTTACATTTGTTAGGCGAAAACATCATGTAAAACAACAGCGTGTACAACTGAACTACACAAAACGGTCAGCATCTGAACGTCATTGTTTTAAGTACTTAACTGACCATCTAAATACGTTCTTGACGAATGAACTTATTTATAAACGTGATTAATAGCTAACACAGAATACAGCTCACGGTAAGCTGTATATGTCAAGATGCTGTGTATTCCCATATATACACCTAATCTTTGATAGTTCGAAATAAAAAAATCAACAATGTCATTATTGAATACTGCTTTATTACCATCATCGTCAACAACATGATCACAGGATTCAGTTCGCCGTAATTTCTACACGTTGTCAACCAATGAATGTAGTTTACGTATAATTTGTATTCGACGTAAGAGGACGGCGTATCTACACGAATAGATCAACAAAATATACTTTGATCGCGCACAAGAATTCATTCAAACTCACATTCATGAACACCATGAATGGGTATCAATTGTTTCAACATTTGAAGTCAAATAGAACAACAAATACTCCACTACTTTGGGAAGTCTATTTTTCTATATGTAGTCAGATTATAATATTATCAAGTGGTGTTCGGTCATGTCTGCATTGTTTTCTACTAATTTTTGTGTTATGGTATATGTTTTATGGGAATTTTACGGTATTAATTTAGCAGGAAGATAAAAGTAGTGTGTATGTCGTCTCCTTGAAACCATTTCATTTTAAATTCCAGTACTATATACGTTTATATTATGTACTTCCAGGGAATTTTATCATGAGTTTTTATTTTTGCCTATTTTCATTTCATTTAAATCCACATTGTATAAAACATGTATTGTCAATTGTGGGTAAATGTTTTCATTTGTTTTTAGATGATTTTGCTTCCGGCTTTTCTTAGCATTAGTGTGAGAACTGATCGCTATCTACTTGTTTAATACATAAAACTATTTTGTCTCTTTTTTTGCTGGGTAAGTACAAGCACTTATATTTATGTCGTTAATGTATTGTATTGCGTTTAATGGAAACACCCGAGGACAAATCCAAACTTTTATAATTGATATCGTTTAACTACAAGTTTAATAAAAATACCATTACGTACAGAAGGACCAGTCCTGTATTTCGATCACATTAACGCGCAGCCTTAAGGATGTATTCGATGTATTTTATTAAATTTACATTTAATCCATTTAAACCACACATTAAGTAACAACAGCATTTGAAAACCGTTTGTAGGGCAGTATGTCGAATTTTATGCAAATGGTCTTGCTAATAGAATAAATTTAACTGAAAGTACGCAGAATCAGGAAGTCTAGTTCTGAGCTTATTTCAGGTTATGGTTCATCGACAATCGTTGTTTGACCCGAGTAACTGTCAGCTTGTCCACATGAATTATGCAAGTCTGTTGTGAATCACAAATAACCTTACACGCAATGTTGTTAACCAGAAAACATGCGTCCAGGGTTAGATTTTACTAACCCGAGGTGCACAGATCTTCTACACTCCATATTGAGATGTGCGGGCAATTAAACTAACTACATTCCATATTGAAATGCGCGGGAAATTAAACTAACTACTCTCCATATTGAGATGTGCGGAAAATTAAACTAATTACACTCCATATTGAGATGTGCGGGAAATTAAACTAACTGCACTCCATATTGAGATGTGCGGGCAATTAAACTAACTACATTCCATATTGAATTGCCCGGGAAATTAAACAAACTACACTCCATATTGAGATGCGCGGAAAATTAAACTAATTACACTCCATATTGAGATGTGCGGGAAATTAAACTAACTACAGTCCATATTGAGATGTGCGGGAAATTAAACTAACTACACTCCATATTGAGATGTGCGGGCAATTAAACTACACTAACTAATACAAACAGTACATATCGAACTATTGCTTTGATTCTTACTGAAAAAAGACATGCAGGGAAGCAATTATATCTGTGATAGCTCGTTTTATGATATAACATAAAACACATATTCACGAACAGCAATAACACTCAAGTGTTTGCTGTTGAATTATGTTACATATTTCCACAAACATCATTCGTTAACTTCAGTATTTACATCACGCATTTTCTGTCTGAGTAAATCCAAACATCTTTTATTTCATACGTCGGCACATTTGGATGCTTACACAAAGGATGGACAATTAAGACATTCTTTGATTTATTTGACGTTTATTTCAATGGAACTATATTTATTTGCACACTTTGCGTAAAATATGAAGTGATTGTTATTCACACGTTTCATAAAGCTTTACTTCTTGTTATAACTGTTAGTCCTGGTTTTCATTTTGTAAAGGTCTCCGCAGTCTGTCTCAAATCACAATACTATACAATAGTTTAGTTCATCCACCCGTCTGTGTATACTTCACGTTTTTCAACTACCTGTTAAGTGTCCCCATTTGCCCGAGCCGTTATATTCAGATGCTCTCAATTTCACCTTGTTCTGTGTTCTCTGTTATTGGGTTTTAAAATTTCTTCATTCGTTGATATCAAATGATTCCCGGACGAGTTGTGCAAAGATATTTTTTATCTAGATTACGTTGTTTTAATTCTATGTATTTTCACACAGCCGTAGTAACGGAGTGTCATGTTGTCTGCTTGATCCCAACCGTCCAGATTTCTGTTCGATACTAAGTAATTCAACAACATTGTCCGTAGCAAATAATAATTAAATAAAGTGATAACAGTTACATACTTTTTCTATATATCAGTTATTATATTTTCCTCAAAGGCACGGAATTAATTCTAATGTGTACATATAATGCCACCCAGGTTTAATTCTCTAGATATCATTTTGGTTTTCTGTTGGCTAAAAATCCCATACTCAACAAGTACTCAAGTGATTTGAAACATTATTTGATTAATGAAATTACGTTATTACCTTACGTTTTATTTAGCGATGGGCTAAACTTCAGAATGATAGTTTGCATTGCGCGGTTTTATTGTTTTCTGATAAAAAGATTAATCTCTTATTAATAAATGAAATTGTTAATTGAATTCCCATTATGTAATTGGTTTTGTTAATCAAATAATGTATTTCTAAAACAGAAACAGTGCACAATCAACTTAACTTAATAGCAGTTTTATCATTCCGTTAGAACTGGAACAATTAACAAATGCAAATTGACGTTTTAGTTACAAAGTGAACAATTCGCATGACAAGTACTTGATTTTAACTTCAAAGATACTTCTGTAATGAACCCTGGTACTAGTTCACATTGTCCTATATTACAACAGATACAGTATAACATCTTTCATTCTGACTACTATGTGCAATTCTATCAGAACGCTGATATCAAAAATCACGAAAACAACGAAATGCAGCATGAAATTCAAGGAGAACTGCTTCAGACGGTTGCAGTTAAATGCCCCTTTACACCAAACTAATTATCAAAACGTCCGACCCCATCCTTAAGATATCGTAAAACGGGTTGTAATCTGGCTTCAAGCTGTGGAGACCATGTCCACAACAACTTTGACAAGCATCGGTGCAAATTCATGACAATCATGCTTCCAGAGAAGAGTAGAGCCAGACAAACGGTGCGTGTCAAAACAGCCGCTACCAAAACATCCAAAGCACCTGCTCAACAGAAGCCCGTCCAGATCATCCTCAAGCAACCGAGCCTCCTGAATCCAAAGTAAAGAGAATGAAGGTGTTGTTTCCCCTTCACTCTCTGATGACTCTGCCTCCGAGTCAAAGAGAGTCAAGTGTCGGACGGAGATGTCAATAAGAAAAAAAAACACACCCATCTTACCATGGATCAATAGGAAGCCATTACTGACTCAACAAGCATATAGTCCTTTTCAACAAGACTCTGTGGGGCTACAAGGACATCAAGAAAAAGGCCCTCGTTCGATAGAATCAAACAGAAGTGATAGGTGTGAACTTCCACGAGCTGAAAATCTGGTCTGAGGACCCACTTCTACCATCTCATTGTATTGTTGCTCTGCTTCGAATAAATATTGTACGAAGCCAACAATCAAAATATTATTAGCTTCAAGATTATCAATATGTAAAAAATATGTGCATAAAATAGCTTGTGCTCAATTGATGAATCGATGAGAAAACTGCACGTGTTTATACCAAACACTATTCCAGATCAACCCCGTCCGAGCCCGTCCATGATGTTCGTAAACAGACGTAAACGTTGCTACTACGTCCACTCTGAATGTACACAATCTGAGCCCGTGCGCCTGCATTTTTCAGGAGTTTGGTGTAACGGTGATACAACGAACCTACGAACACTGAGAACATGTGCGTGCGGGGTTTTAACTCGACTGATGGGATTTCTTTCTCTACTTCTCCCCTACTTGCCGCAGTTTTAATTAAACGACATCACTGTAAATGTACATGTATGCTCGCGTCAAACAGACAAAAAGACCATAATTCCGAAGACTACGAACGCTTAAGAATTTAACCCATGGCTAACATGAAGCCGTAACGTCAGGGAAAGAAGGAACACGTTTTATCAAAGAAAATAATCAATAAAACAACTTTGTGACACTTACTTAAATCAAAATAAATATTAAATAATTGAATTAATGTATTTGCTATGACACGCGTCATTGTTTTTTACGACCCAAGGCAAACATTTCATTTTCAACAGTGGTATCACCATCCTCTTCACGCTACCTCACAAAGGATACAAACTAACACATGGAGTGACGTTTTAACCTTTTATTTATGTTGTTAAGAGCAAATTAAACAGAAGTCTTATACTGTTGTTTACTTACTTAATATTTCAACACTTCAAACATCGACCAATCAGTCAACGAAAGAGAATTTTTCCTGCAAATTTCCGTTTTACAAGCAGAACAAGTTACTCGACATAATACGTGCAAATACCACAGAAAATGTATTAATGTGTTTTTAATTCGAATTATCCATTGTGATTCCCCGAGGGTTACAAACTGTTGATTATCGTAATCTGATGAGAGGCTGTCGCAATTTCCGTCTGTTAATCTAAATGCCGATGGGTTATAACATTAGTTGATGGTAACTTAGTTGAATCCTAACAGTCAAACATCAAGGTGGTAGATGGCACTGAACGATACATCCGTCATTGTATTGTTAGACAAATCATTAAAGGAAGGAATACACTATACAAATTAGTCTGTCCCTGCTGTGACAGTAAACTTGATACAACTTGAATTTTGACTTGATGCAATCTTGCACAGACGATAGTTCCTTTAAGGTAATTTAAGCATTAATCTAATATCGTCTGAATTTCCTTAATTTTCACATGCGGTTTGGGTGTCTATAGTTCAATAAAATTATTTGAAAGACAAATGCATCTTAGCTTGTTTCTGATAATTTTCTACTGAATGACTGAATTATCAATTCATTGAAAACATCAAGTTGATTGCACAAATGGGAATTTTTACGGAGCCCATAATGTGGCATTCTACTCTTATATTTTAACTTGTAGCACTCTTTTTATTTCGTTTGTACGAAATAACATTTCATAATTACGAATTAGTATTTCGTTTATGAATTAGCGTTTCGAAATATTTTTAATTCGTGAATACGAAATACTATTTTGTAAAAACGAAATACTATTTCGTAATTACGAAATAATAATTCGTAAATACGAAATAATATTCCGAAAATGCGAAATAACATTTCGTATAAACGAAATACTAATTCATAATTGCAAAATGTCATTTCATAAAAAAGAAATAAAAAAGAATGCTAAAGGTCACTTTGGTGCTCCGTAGATTTCTAACATGATAATTCTTTGTTCCGCATTTACCAAACCCCCTTGAAATGACATTTACCCCACCGACTTGAAATGACATTTACTCCACCCACTTGATTAACATAAAATCCCATTTACTTTATAGATGTTTTTGTTGTTGTTTGAAATAAAACGAATTAATGTTTGACAAAGAACATGTCGGCAAATTTGTTCAAAATACTTTTTGAAATAATGAAAAATAATATCAATAATATAATTAAGACAAATTACAAAGTCCTCATTTATCATGGTCACTTGTTATAAAACTTTCCTGTGAGGGATATTAATAGATTGATTGTCGGATAATTACTCAAAATTGTGATAATTAAATTCAGATCTGTTATTTTATGTTTCTTTACCAGGTTATGATTGTAATATAACTTTCCTAGTGGCGTTCGAAAAAAATAAGCCTCTCTCTGATGGTGTATAACTCACAAACATCTTTGAGAAAAAACAAGTTGATTCTATACATATTTCTATACATTGCACTATATATACATTAGCACTACATATCCAGCTACACGAACACGTGGTGACAAAAGAAGTGTTTTAAATAGAAACATGACAAGATCATGGCTTAAAACAATTTTCTTTGTAATTGTTTACACCAAATGGGCGCATGATAGTTCTAAGCGACACTATTGTATTGTATAATAATTTGTCATTCGTACCACACTTTACATCAAAAATTTTGAATGAAATTGTATTTGAAATAATTTCTGATCAAATTCGTAGACACTACGAGTTAGGTTTCTTTCGACGTGTCAGTAAAATAATCTGTTGAAGTCAACTGCTTGAATTCCAAACTTGATTTAGGAATCAAAATAGATTAAGATTAATGATGCAATGGACATGTTAGTGTGTTTAAATGGTAATTAAATTATCTGAATGCCCAATGTCGTTCTAAAAGTCCAATGGTCCTGTAAGAATATCAGCTTCAGGTAAGGGATTAATTCATGAAGTGGTATTAAGTAGATGATATTCGTCATACTGTATTCATACTCGCATAAAAGAATAAAAAAATATTCTGTTCGACTGAAAGACTTAATACATCTTCAAAGAATCGTGAAGTTACACGCATTATATAACGACACGTATGTAAACATGTCTCTAGAAATTGTCTTGAATATTGAAAAAATCATGTTAACATACACAAACATACAAGGGCTGTATTGTCCAGTTTTATTCCATCTTTATAGTACACTGTGTGATAACAATGTTTTTGGTAGTTGATTTTTCTACGATATTACTAACAATTACTTCTATCTATTTGTTAAATGAATCATATTTACATACAAAGTAGACAAGTAGAGTTTATACATTCACCAAATCATTAGTGTCATGTGACAACTTGCCTACATCTGTAACGTTCACAGCTTGTGTTCTCTGCGCGGAGTTACAGTTCTTTGTTGAATTCAATAAACGTAATGTAAGGCCCACCCCAAAAGTTTGTGTGTTCGCGTTACTTCATGTTATCGCTGTTATAAGACAAATAATCTCCCGCCCTGTATTGTAAGGTCATGTCTAACTGACCAGGACATTTTGATTCGGGATAGTGTCATTCCCTGCTTTTCACTTGGCATTTTGTTATCTCATAATTAAAAATTACTGTAGAAATCTAAACTATTTGCCACTTACGTGATAAATAAAGGAAAAAATAGGTATTCCAGATAAAAGACAAATTTATCTAATTATTAATTCATTTAAATTTATCATTTATCACCAAATAATAACCATTGAACATATAATTACATTTAGAAAAACTTCATTATGAACCAAGATAACAAAACGGAATATCAGATGAAGTTATCTAAAAATAAAACACTTATATTATTGCATTATTTCTGTCGTTTATTATCACGCACAAAGGAAAAAAGATACTAGATAAGTATTTGATGGTTTGTATCTATTCCATAAACATATCGTCGTTGTACATAATAAAACAAATTGGAGAAAAACATACTATTAATGGGATATAGAGTTCACGTTTATTGCTGTTGCTTTAGCTACATCACAATTATTCACAGAGGAGACATAATTACGTGAATTGAATCCATTTGATAACATTACCAACATTCGAAATAATTAGAATTCGCATCAACACTTACATGAACTACATTCGTAAACCACGTGCTTCTTTTATTGTCGCGTGTTTTATCTTCTATGTTGTTTGAGTTGTTTGCTACGCGCTGTCTGAGCTGTTCTGTGATGTCTGTGTTGTTCTGTGACATTTTGTATATTTTGTGTTCTTTCGATCAGTTCTTAGCGCTACACAAATTTATAACGAAATGTGTCCTTGTAAAGATGTTACTATAAAGATGTTTATATCCAAAACAATTCATGATTCAACTGTATCCTTTCCTTTGCTAGATCTTTATGTACTTGGAAATTTACTTGAAACATTAAAATCACAACAATAAGCTCAGATTATGTGTAAATGTCATTTATTTATTATATAATAAATGACGGAAAAACTTGTACGAAAGTTCAGTTCAAAAATCATAAAATTATAATGGCTGGAGTAATTGCACTTCATCCATTTACTGAAACAATCTTATAATTTTGATAAGAAGGGTGCCATTATCACAGCCATGACATGAACATTTTTACATAAATTAACACTTACATAAAGAAGGAACTTTTTACTGCACAGGTAATTTCACCAAGCCGCTCTTAGAATATATTCTGATTAGACGACGGCCCTTTATCTGCAGCAAGTTATATATCGCGGGAGAATTAGAGAATAACCAATTAGCTTAATTACTGCTATGATTATTTCCCGGAGTAGTAACAAAAGTTTGTATATAAAACATCTCACAATTCTTATAAAATGTTTTGTTCATAGTTATGATATTTTTTGTTCGTTCGTAATAATATGACTATATGTGTACATTCATTTCGCAAATTAGACAAATTGGTTCTCATACCAAAACGAACAAATTTGCAATTCTATTTTTCCGGTACATTTGAAATGAAATTAATGGAGTCGTTATTGATAAGTAATACAATATGTGGGCACATTTGTACAATTTGCCATCTTATTCATAACATCTTACATATCTTATATTATTGTCTTTAAACAGCCCACAACAAAATGGTAAACATAATTACATGTTCAGGTAAGCGTTTATTAAAAAATATTCGCCTGTACATCTCGCACGGTGTTAGTCTCATCTGAAATGCCGAAAATTAACACAAAAACACTGTCAGCGATTTTCGTCTATTTGCAATATGAAAAATAGAATAACCCTCAGACACAATTTTTTGAAAGGTTAATGGTTAATGTAGGTAATTATACTCCGCGAGCCCTGTGGCTTAGGTGCTTGTCACATCTGTTGGTTACAAAAGAAATTTTCCAAAAAAAAATCAAATATAAGTTTGCATATCATATTACATTTATGGACGTGTGATTGATGATCCTGTCTAATCAGTATATTCTCTTATGTTCTTATTGTCCAGCAAATGATGTTTTAAATATTCTCAGGCGTTTAACTTTTACCGTTCAGAAAAAATGTACTAATAATATTAAAATGAAAAATGGACTCATTACAAACCATTCTTTCTATACAATACGTTTTTTTAAAAGTCACAGTAGATCTGTGGAAGTAATTATTACAAAGAACATTCTAATGAGAGAAGAAACAAAAAAGAGATTCTTAATACTAAAAACAGAGAACATTTTCTTCAAAAAATCTGAATATACAGTATGTTTCTTTACAAGCATCGTTTAAACCGACATATTACAGTGTTCAGATACGACAGATAAACGTGTTCTAAAACATATTACAGTGTCCAGACACGACAGATAAACACCTTCTAAAACATATTCCAGTGTCCACACACGACAGATAAACACCTTCTAAAACATATCACAGTGTCCATACACGACAGATTAACACCTTCTAAAACATATTACAGTGTCCATACACGACATATAAAAACGTCCTAAAACATATTACAGTGTCCAGACACGACAGATAAACGTGTTCTAAAACATATTACAGTGTCTAGACACGACAGATAAACACCTTCTAAAACATATTCCAGTGTCTATACACGACAGATTAACACCTTCTAAAACATATTACAGTGTCCATACACGACATATAAAAACGTCCTAAAACATATTACAGTATCCAGACACGACAGATAAACGTGTTCTAAAACATATTACAGTGTCCAGACACGACAGATAAACGTGTTCTAAAACATATTGCAGTGTCCAGACACGACAGAGACACGACGGATAGACACGTCCTAAAACATATCACAGTGTCCATACACGACAGATAAACACGTTCTAAAACATATTACAGTGTCCATACACGACAGATGAACGTGTTCCAAAACATATTACAGTGTCCAGATACGACAGATAAACGTGTTCTAAAACATATTACAGTGTCTAGATACGACAGATAAACGTGTTCTTGAACATCGCAAAACGAAGTGCTTCTTGAAGTTATTAGACCATCGTATAAAACAAACGAACCATTATATAAGCAAATTGCATATCAGTGACGCTATACTTGAGCGATTTATGTTCAATTCAGATACAGTGTTTTCACTCCATTTATCTTAATTTATCGGCTCTGTGTTTGATTTTTTATATAATCCTAAAATAATTTGAAATTTTGTAGGTAAGAGTATTTTGTTGGCACAGAATGATGAATAGAGCTGCCTGAGCTATCAAAGTTCTGTGTAAGTTGGCTGATAAGGTTAGATCTTCGTCATTTTTTAGTTGAACAACCAAATGCAAAACCTTCTTAAAACTTCACAAACCTAATTATCAAAATTCACGATATTTTAAGTTGACTTTCAAGGGCACCTGCTTTGATTGGTTATGTTCGTCAAAATTACTGTTTGAGACTACAACTGTCAGACATTTGTCATAGAATTTGACATTATAAATAAGTATTATCAATAGTAAGAAACAATTTTTTATAAAGTTGACAAAAACATTCAGGGGTAAACAAAAAAAACTATTTTTATATTTTAAAAATAAATTAGTCAATCTCACAAAAAAACATCAAAAGCCAAATATAATCACAAAATGTGGCAGAAAAAGCCATTAAAACAGGCTGTAATTTATTGTACTTTTTATCAATATCACTCAAGAAGCCTTTCCCGGATCACTGAAAATGAAATAAAATATTTAAGAAAAAAACTTACCTTTTTATTGTTCGATTCGGTGAAGAATTATTTCCTTCTTGACTATGTCACGTGATAAATGTGTGCGCGCGTATGAAAGTTCTTATTTGCAAGTTATACGCTTGTTCAAAAAAAGTAATGTTTTCTTGTCAAAAAGTTTCACGAAATTCTGGTAATTATTATTTCCAATTGCGAAAACTTCACTACACCCTGCCTTATATACAACTCTCGTCTATGATAAGTCTTGACATATCTGCCTGGGTTTAGATCTAACAGTATTCAATAAATCGGAGTGGTGATGTCGGTTGTCGTCAGCGCACGTTGTAACAGTGGTCGAACCATCTGTGTTACTGTTTGTTCATCTTTGTGCAATATTGGCTTTCTTGGTAACTTTCTAGTGTCTACAATTTAAACATTAGTTAGTATTTTATTAATGACTTTATTTAGCGCGTGTCTACGTGGATAAACTCTACCTGGTGTGAAACTACGTCATTGCGTTTGCAACCAGTTCATTGATAAACTATAATTTATTTCAAGATAATTTGAGAGTTTTCATTACAGAAGTGTGAACAATGAATCCAATTTTACACTATGTCATCAAGGATCGATGATCAACGTCAATGAATGTTTAAGATATAATTTATGAAATCCATTAAAACAATTCATGCATTAAATGAGCTTCGGAAATCATGCACTTGAACGTATTTTGTGACAACACTGGACAATGGATGAAAACACATTAGTAAAATATCATAGTAGATATTTAGCTATAGCAGATATTTAGATATAACAGATATTTAGATATAACAGGTATTTAGATATAACAGATATTTAGATATAACAGATATTTAGATATAACAGATATTTACATATAACAGATATTTACATATAACAGATATTTAGATATAACAGATATTTAGATATAACAGGTACTTAGATATAACAGATATTTAGATATAACAGATATTTAGATATAACAGATATTTAGATATAACAGATATTTACATATAACAGATATTTACATATAACAGATATTTAGATATAACAGGTACTTAGATATAACAGATATTTAGATATAACAGATATTTAGATATAACAGATATTTAGATATAACAGATATTTAGATATAACAGATATTTAGGGGCGCAACTCCAGAATTACATCAGATTAACCAAACGCAAACTAACGAAGTCATTTTACAGGTTTAGTGACATTCCTATATGATCGGTAATTTTGTTGATATTTCCAGATACAAAAATGAAGTACAACTAAAATCAAATTAAGTTAAGACATCACAGCATTACTGTAGCTAGATATTTGTTTAGCTAGTGTTTTAGTATGTAAGCGCATAATTTCAATAGTTAACTATAAATTACTACTATCAAATAAAAGCATTTGATAAATAAGAAGGGGCTATGACCCCTTTAACTAGATATTCCAATAATGAGGACGATATCAGAATTATTCTGCTAACATATATCATGATTATACCATGAGGAAAAATATGTTCTCCTTAAATTTCTCCCGATCTCTGCCGGGTAGGAATTGGTTGACCACAGTTTTCTGACGCTAAGAGTTTGATATCGACAGGGCAATGTTTTGAAAAAGCAAAAAATCTGGGATTAATACTGTAATTTTTATTTGATATCGACTTATATTCTTGGAAGATTATCGCTAAACATCCGATAAAGTATCCCATACATAATTCTTCTACCTCGATATACACAACCGAATTCCCCGACATATACATCATTTTCCTCGATTCGTACTTCATGTTTCACGTACATAGATCGCTCTCTCGCATTGGTGTTGTCATGTCGTAATAGTACAGTTTGGAAATATACCGCTTCACCATTACCCATACCATTTTACGCAGACTAGATGTACAAACATGACAAGAAACATAACCGTGTAACATATGTGACCTTATGATCACTTATGTTCAGACCGACTTTCTAATTATTATTTCAATAATGTAATATGATAGAAATACAAAGTCAATATTGAGACCGTTTTCTTCCCAAATTTGGTGTCAATGTTGAGGATCTACAGTATTTTCAAATCTTCCGTGATATAGGACAGTCTCGTTTTCATTTCTTCACTGCTTACTTAGACGTTTGTGAAATCATTATATAATTATGACAAAGTAATAATTGGTTCAGAATATCGAGATAAACACAAATCGTGTTTTTTTACCTATTTCCCAGTGAACCATCATATTGTACTGAGTGAACTCACGTGTTTCACACCCGGAAGATGCCGAAGCACATGAATCTAGATGTTCTCCTTCAGAACTTAGCTGAATATGAACCTAATCTAATGACCGCCTGTATGAAGACACCATTTGGCTGCAGATATCTATTGTTTTATTTCCAGTAAGAGTATTTGCACATTATATTATCTTTTGGATAAATTTCACTTCCAATAAAAGACACTTATTTACTCACTTGATGGTAGTGTTTGTACTGTATATGTTTCTACTTGTATATAAATACTTTCATGTAATAAAATCGTATGTACAATGCTCTGCACTCAGATCATCTTATTTGAGACAAGACACGGTTATAGATTATGGTGATTATACATGTGTCATCTTATACATGTTGTATATAACAACGATAACTAAATCTCAATCAGAAAAACAGAGCTCAGCCACAGGTTTCTCAACTCCACTTTTCTAAATGTGTTTGTCCTTACACCCGACAAATAGCGTGTTTATGTCACTGAAGTGATCTTATTGTGATACAATATAAAACAAGCAGAGTAACATCGAGAATACAATACAACTTTTATCATGGATTGAAAGCGCACAAACTAAATTTCATCTCAAAATAAATCAGTTTAAATAATTTACCGAACCAAAAGTAACAAAATAGGCATTGAAAGGAAAAAGGAAAGACGGCTTCTTAGATTAAGTATTTTCATTTCCCTAAATTTGATCAAATTTGGAAAAAATATGAAAAAATAAGTGAGAATGGTCTCCCTGAAAAGATAAATAAGCAAGAAGAACATCTGGTACTTTAAGCTATGGATCTGACATTTAAAAGTCTTATAACGTGCGGCCCATTATGTCCACTTAATGGATATAGGGAGACATCAGTGTACAGGATCAGTCTGGTAACATGCGGTCCATAATGTCCACTTAATGGATATAGGGAGACATCAGTGTACAGGATCAGTCTGGTAACATGCGGTCCATAATGTCCACTTAATGGATATAGGGAGACATCAGTGTACAGGATCAGTCTGGTAACATGCGGTCCATAATGTCCACTTAATGGATATAGGGAGACATCAGTGTACAGGATCAGTCTGGTAACATGCGGTCCATTATGTCCACTTAATGGATATATGGAGACATCAGTGTACAGGATCAGTCTGGTAACATGCGGCCCATTATGTCCACTTAATGGATATATGGAGACATCAGTGTAAAGGATCAGTCTGGTGAGTTGTTACGGAGATTATATCCTTGATGATCATTCATTAAAAAAACAAATGTTATTTTTAAATATATGTCCATGTGGCATCTCTCATCTGCATTAATATGACTTTCCACAGCTTTATAAATGACATTGAATTCAGCATTTCTATGCTTCTGTCGTTTCCGTTTGCTTTGAGAATTGATACTCTCATTGCCTTAAAAGGGATCTTAAATAACTCCTCATTAAGCTCATTATGGCTCGTGTAAGAAAGTTAGCCAATGTGTGGCAGATACAATGCATTTTGAATACAGTTAACATTGGCTTGTATGTTCACATGTACTAATGTAATACTAACATTACCATCCCAGTACAAGACCAGGCGACTATTTCAACAAACACTCCTCTATCATATTAACAATAGGAAAACATCACAAAGTATGAACATCTTTCATGCTATCATATTAACAATAGGAAAACATCACAAAGTATGTACATCTTACATGCTATCATATTAACAATAGGAAAACATCACAACGTATGTACATCTTTCATGTAATTACTTGTTTTGATTGGTTCATAAGGGAAAACGTTGAGAAAACATTTCATTTCTATATCGGTATCACTTTTTGATTCGTATTAAAAGGTACAAGATACCTCATTGTTTGGTCTAACATGCTTCCCATGAAATGAACAAATACGGAAGTTATGTCAGTATTGCATACGGTATGATTTGTGACACAGACATGGAGTGCATGTAAACAATTTGGTATGCTCATAAACCGCACGCGTTGTTTGAATAAGTCGAGTCATTGAATATTCCGAGTCAATTACTGCAACTTTAATAGCAACAAATACACTGTGAGTGGGTTGGTAAAAGTAATAAACTTTCCATATAGAAGAACCAGTCACGTGGTATATTCTTCAGGGAGTTTCATAACGTGCTATTGAGAACTATATCATTGTAAGGTGTTGATTGAATTAGTTTATTCACATAGAGCGCCGTTGATTTAACATTTTATTTGAAAAAGATACATATATCATGTGTAATGATGAAGAATAAGGTATGTCAACATTATCTTTTATTGGAAGTATAAGTTGCTATTGTGGCACAAATGCAATATTATTCAAATAGTTGACAAATGATTCAGTTAGTTTATAGTGATTATAGTGCCTATCTTTTTAACATGGTAGTTAGTTCTGAAATGTCATTAAGGAAATACTTAGGACTTGGAAATGAACAATGTGGTATTCTGAACGTTCGAAAAATGAAAGAAAGGTCATAGTTTTATTATTTTAAACTAATGAGTGGGTCGTGGGATTGGTAACTCTGTAATCAATACGTTCTAGAACAGTTGGAGAGTCAAAGTTTGTAGTCGGCGGCATTTTGATCGTTTCTGTACAGTTCCTATCTGACAACTACGTGGTTTTACAATTTACTGAGTCATTATTTTATGATGTCTGTGCAATGACAATTTACGAATACGTTGTTGCTAGATTATAGGTTTGGTTGAATTTGGAAGGTCTAATTTATTGTGTGTGGTTCGTATTTTCCGGAAAACATTGTTTGATTTGTATTTAAATATGGATAGTTGTTATCGCCTTATAATGATTCTCTGATGATAAACATTGTAGTCGAAACAAAAATGGTGTACTTCAAGTATAGTTAATATTTTACCTTGCTAGGACAAATTACATTAATAATGAGAAAAAAACACGGCAATTCCTTGTTAGAATACCCATATGATTTCAATTAATGTCCGACTGACAAGTATATTGTTGTAGTATACGAAGGTTGTGTATGTGTCATGTTTGGTGACATAATTATTGTTTTATCTGTTTGATAGCCTTTTATTTCACAAACTGACTTGTTTCGGTGTTGAATTAAGTGTTGATATGACAAATGTCAATGGTCTTACGGCGAGAATATTTGACATCTAGAAATTATACTTACCCAAACATAATTCTGATGCAGATATATACAAGTATAGACCTGTTATTATCAATTGTTACCTACTAATTCATCTGTATTATACAATGTTTGTATGTTCATGTAGGATCACCGTGTGACAACCACTTGTTCTGTACAAAAAGAACAGGTACTGTTATCTAGATAAGCTGTACTCACTGAATCAACCAGGATCCACTTATATAAGGAAGTATTTACTGTCGGCGATTTTATCCTGATTCTAAATATAAATTTAATCTGTGGGACTTCTTATTCCTGGAATAATTGGTGTGGCTAATTTTATTCTGATTCTAGATACAACGACACTGTATTGATCGTCCAATTATATTTTTCGAGTCATTATATATTTATATATTGTATATGTATTTTAGTTGTAATACTTATTTGAGTAAACATTTAGAAACACTTTACCGACAGGTGAGTTATTGAAAACAGTCTATTCGCCCAAAGTATTGGAAGTCTCTAATAATAAATGACAGGAATGCGGCATGTTGTAAAATAATATTGCATTTACTTGTTTGATTTTGTGTATGTTGCAAACTGAAACTTAGGTAAATTGCAAGTGTTTTAATTACTTTTTACTTTATTTATTAAAAACACGGAAACACGGTGCATAATGATTAATTCTGCAGAATTAAATTCTAATTCGTATTCTTCACATGCTTTGTCCATGAAATGGCATCACTAATCTTTTTGATCTGATTTATTTCATTGATTGTGAAAAAAGTTCTTACAGCACATTAATCAGCCCTCATTGAGTGTTTTACTGGATAAGGCTAGACAACTTGGGGTAGTATTTAAGAGACTGGTTAACACCACGGCACTTACAGGTTAAGTGAAAAATCCTTACATCAAAATTCCCCACGCTTGCTCAAACAATACTGCAAGCGGGAATTCAAGACTATGATTGTATTTGACGGCGTCATTTCAATCCCACTGATTGTATTTGAACAAAATGACACATCGATTAGAAATAGGGAACAAAGAAGATTCCCTACGACTCATGTGTTCATTTTAAGCAGATAACTTTATTCACAATTAAAGTCGACAATATTCACATCCATAGTCACTATATAGTACAGATAACTCTATACTTATAGTAACAACATATACAGTAAATAGTACAGATAACTCTATACTTATAGCAACAACATATACAGTAAATAGTACAGATAACTCTATACTTATAGCAACAACATATACAGTAAATATATAGTGACGACACATAGAAACAAAATATAGAAACAACATATTTTAACAACACATAGTAACAACATACTGTAACAACATCAAGAAACAACATATAGTAACAACATATAGAAACAGCATATAGTAACAATCTACGGAAACAAAATTAAAGAAACAATCTATTGTAAAAACATAAAGTAGCAATATAAATTAACAACGAATATTAACGACATATAAAAACAACATAATATAGAAACAACAATACTGCTGTTATCCTTTTTTTAAAAGACACTGCCTTTTAAGTGCATAAATGATTTGGATAAGATGTCTGATGTAACATACGACGGATGTTTCTCGCACAAATACGTCACTCGGAAATTCTAGTTGAAAGTTCATTTTAACTGCACAGTATTAATCTTCAACGTTGACACCTGTGATTGTGTTAGTGCGTGATCATTTTAATTATACAACTCGACATTGTTGATAAAAACGATAGAACGTTGATAAAACAACTGTTTGTTCCACCTGCGTGTCTTGTCTATGCTCGGCTATAGATTTTTATACGTTACTTTAAACAATACTGTTCACACACCAAACAACAAATAGAGAGAAAGCTACGAATCAACATTTAATTTAATAAAAATGAACATGGCTATCTAAATAATACTATGAACATGAATTAATTGTTATAATTATGTTGTATATAAAATGGACTACTTCAGAAATAACATAGAGGTCGTGACATCGTTCATTTTCGATCTGTGTGATCTTAATTATACCTTCCAGTCAAGATATCAACAAAATTAACGTTACTTCTGATAGAAACTGATATATCCTCAGAGTTAGTTCTGTAAGATTTCAACTGTAGTCGGGGCCCAGGAAATATCGTTGTTCATTGTTCCAGTTTATAGAATATGCTCGAGCGATGATACAACATTTTACGTCGCTGCTATATGTAGACCTTCGTGTATTGGTCTGTCATCTAGACTTTAGTCATTATCAATATTCGGGAATACACGTTAATTCAAAGGATGACATAATGTAATACATGTGCCTCCAATTAAACTCGGGTTATAATTTCTTCATAGATATTGAGCTTTACGATAAGGATTCATTAGTGTGAGGTTGCTTGATCCTAAACAGTTCAATAGCTACAATTTCGGATGCTTTTCACGACCCAATAAAACAGGTGAAATGAGGCATATTGTATCATGTACATGAGTACCACAAGGACGTCTGAATGAATAGAATACGCGAACGCTTATCAATTACTGATAGATATAACGATATTTGTCATTTTCGTGATTTTCTAAGAATAAAAGTTCGTCAAATGCATGTTCCTTTTCAATTTCGAAAATTGAAATTACATTTTATTCACATTATAACAAGGATGCTGCCATGATCAATTTTCGTAAGAATTAAAATCTGTGTATAGTCGTAAGTACGTCCGATTCTCTTCAAATTGAAAATTATTTGTTGATACAGGCTTACAGATGCGATGTAATGTCGTGCAGAGAATGGTATATTTGTATGTCCTCACATTGAGAATTACACAATAATGAACAGATTTCAGTTTATAATTACACTCACGGTATAGACAACAAACATCACTCGGGAACAAATTCAAGAGAATGAATTAATGGAATAATAATGAAAAGTTTTGACATTCAAGCAACCTGACGTATTAACTTGAACAATTATCGACTGTTATCTAATTGGAATGTATAAAGTGTTAATGTGTTTACTAAGTTAACACAATCAAACTTTACTGACAATGATCAGAGCGTATTTAGACCGGGGAATATTTAAAGGAGTTTATAATGCACTGTATAGATTTACATTATGTAGCTATTATGCCAGTGTCAGTTCTTCCAAAAACGATCAGTTAAAAGAGAATCTTTTTCAGATGGAATCGTGTCCCTGATGAATCGATTAAGCAACTTCTCAACGTCTTGACTGTTATTTTAAAGTAAACTCAAAATGAGCCACAATTTTCATTTGGAAGTCTGAATTAATTTATAATGTGTGGAAGTGTATAAATGACCAAAATATACAAACTTAACAACATATGTCTGCAAATGATTAGTGGTTTGATATGAAGGTCCATTGTAAAAATACAATTTGTCCCTCGAACACGTATTGATAAAATTGATAAAACCACGAGATAATACAGAATGGCGGTATGTGGAAACGATGAACAAGTCAGCTAACTTTGAACAATTTGTAGTTAGTTGAAGTTATGCACTGATATGAAGAGTCGCCAATGTTCAATGCACCAACTGAACTGTGATGGCTTACATACATACTCGCGTAAACCTGTCAGAAGGGACTTGTGTCATGATACATGAGATAATTTCACACCACATAAGTGAAGCATTCTGCCTGCTGGTAATACTTGAGACATGAAAGATAAAACATTTTACAGTATAGTTTGCAGACGAAACAAGAAAGAAATTAGGACAAAACACAGCCTAGGGACACTGGTATTGTTCTGAATCTATATCTTTAGTTACCAAGTCATCATCGGCATGATGAAAACCTATGAAACAATTAGGATCACGATGCAAGCACAATAAGATAGGAAAAAAATACTTATTAATCATGATAGTCAAGTACAAACCAACCTTGACTATCATCAGTGAAAATTTTTGACTTGCTGTTATAGCACTGTTTTGCTTTGACCAAACATGTCAAATGATTACACTAACAACAGTTAATTGTGAATCTATTTGGTGTGAAACTTGGATCAAACAAATTACCTTTGTAGTATTTCCATATCGAACATAATTAAGTACTATCCACGAAAAAACGAGGCATAAATCAATTACTGATTAAAAAAGATATAACCAGACGATAGCGTGAAAGAGAAAATACCAGACATTTCAGCATATCAGGAGATTTAATTACTGACGGAATAAACAAACTTATTACATTTGCTAAGTGTACACTTGTATTTCCTGCTTCAGTGTTCATGCCCAGTAGTTTATAAAATACTGTTACAAGCAGCATTATTGACAAACATCTTGAAGAAAATCCTATCCAACCATTCGAACGTCAATGAAAGTTTGATCAAACAAGTAATGAAGTTATAAGTGTTATATGATAACAATCAAACAGTTAAGGTTAGAATCATTGGTAAATTACATAAACTTCTTGAATCTCAGACAGAAAGTAATTGATATCTGCCCTAATTTATTAATTTCTGATAGACTGGCCCAAGGAACCAATTGCAAGGTATAAAATATAAATGACGCGAAAGTTGGTACTTCTAAACATTAAACAGTGACTTTAAATAGTGTAGAATTTAGTAACCGTGTGCCTCTGCAGACGTTAGTAAATTGCTAATTGGTATGTCAGCAAGAATGTAGTCGATATCAATATTCAGGGAAGTCGTAGGGTTTTCTTTATGTTACTTCTAACATACTTCAAAATATACTCTGTCAATATACAACTTCTATGTACTATGCTTTATCATACGGCCCAGCTGTAATTTCTGGGAGGCAACGTCGTCTAGAGGTAGAGTGTCGGACCTCCGATCCGAAGGTCCTCATTTAGAATCTCGGCTTAAACAGGTTTCGTTCATGAACTTCACAACCCCATTTTTTGGACGCAGTAGTGATGAAGTTTCCAGGAATCGGACTCGAGCTTGATAAGCAAATTTGCTTGTTTCACAATCGAGCAAAAATAAATTAGTATAAACTAAGCAGTAATTTCTATCACATGCACTTTGGATTCCGTTGATTTAATAATAATACACAGTATTGCAATATAAGTTCATTCGAAAGTACTAGAAACATTAATCATCAAAAGGCTACCCGAACAGAGTTAAGATAAAGCAAGAACTCAATATTATTACAATATTGTAATGTCGAGTCCCTGGATAAAGACAGAACAAAGGCAATCATATACATACATTTATTGTGAATTGAGTCATTTTGTAACAATATGCGCAATTCTTAAATTTTGTACGACGAGTTTTAAAACAACAAGGCAACTTTATACGATAAGTCAGATAAATTACGGAAAAATCAAATCTTTTGAATATAGCTTATTATATTTTATTGATTTCACAACAAAATGATGTGTTATTATATTGAACGTTATACACAACAATAAGAATTCAGTTCCTAATTACGCACGATGTAGGCAATGGACAGCAGATGAGAACAGATCCAAGAGAATCAATTAATGGAATAATGATAAAACGTATTGATACTCTAACTTGTCTAAGAACAAAAAATCTGATCGAATCTTGTTACGGTGGTCAGAATTGTCTTTGTTTGAAAATTAATTCAAACCAACTTAAATGATAATACTTTTTAACGAGAGCCTATCTAGTCGGCAGGAAAATACAGAGATTAAATGCTGGCCTTACAGTTATAGTCATCATAATTATTAATGCTTACAGACTAGACTTCAGAGTCATTGTAAACAATTGGCAATGATAATGGGAGTCAAAAACATAAAATTGTTTTTTTCAGATGGTATATAATAGTATTTATATTTATTTCTATGAATCAATCAAGAATCTGGGACTGTCTGTTGGAGAAAAAATATGTCAGTCCTTACCAATTTGGTATAACAACTTATTCAAAATTGATGGTGATTGTGTTTATCTTAAAAACTATTATGATAAAGGTATCCTGTATATAAATGACTTACTCAATGAGAATGGGCAATTTTTGTCATTTGAAGTTTTCATGAACAAGTGGAATGTAAAAACTAATTTTTAGCAATATAATAGCAATTTAAAATGTGTTAAAAGTATGTTAAATAATAACAATATAGAATTACCTTTATGTGCTGTTCCTCAACCTTTACAACAACATATTGTTCAAATAATTAATGGAGAAAATAAAGGCTTTAGAATCATCCATGATTATCTTCTTTTTAAGCCACACCTACCTCTTAAAGCACAAAATAAATGGATAGAGGAACTTAGTTTACCCCAAAATTTCAATAGGAAAAAAATTCTTTTAAATTCACAAAAGACTCTAAACTTCACTGGCTACAATATAGAATTAATCATAGACTATTGGGCACAAACCAACTGTTATTCAAAATGGATGAAATAGACAACTGTAACTGTGTTTTTGTCATCAAAGTCCAGAGACAATTTCTCATTTCTTTTATAACTGTAGAGTTGTTAATCAGTTTTGGAATTAGCTTAAAACTTGGCTTTCTCAAATTTTTATTAGATATTCATGCAGTATGGTCAAAATGTGAAGTGCTGTTTGGCAGTATAAATAAATGTATTTCATCAAATGTTATTATCCTATTAGCTAAGCATTATTTATTTAAATGTAAATCAAAAAGTCATTACCAAATCTAGAAGTTTTTAAAGTATTTGTAAAGACGTATGTTTTAAATGAGGAGAAATATTATGCTTTTCAAACTACTGGCAGACCAGATCTTTTTCTTAAAATATGGCACAATTTTTCCATCTTCTGAACTACACATCAAACAGACTCATTAATTCTTTTTATTTTTTAAGTTCTTTTTGTTTGCTGGCTTGGACCAAACCTATTTGCACTATTTTACATCACATACATGACCACACTCATTACCATATTTTTTTCTTTAAATTCTATGAACTGTTTTGCATAACTAATATATTTGCTCACTCAGTTAAAGAGGTAAAAGCAACAACAGATAATATTTGATTTTTTATCTATTATTTCAGAAATTTAGACAATTTAATAAAATGCTATTGTATTTCTTACTATGTTAGTATTATATTTGTTGTTGCAGAAACAGGATAATACTATTGGTATAACTATATACATGTATTATGTCAAATGAAAAGCTTATGTATAATTGTATTTATGCAGATTGGCATGTCAATTTTTTTACAGTTAGTTAATAAGGATAAAAAAAAGAATCTGAGACTGTTTCATAGATTTATTTTAACTAAGATAGATAACTTCTTGCTGTTCATTTTTTTCTAAATAAAAATGTTTCTATCCTATTGATGGTTTAGAATGCAATCTATTAAGCACATTTTCAGTTTATAACTGATATCTAAACTAAGATACATCTGTGAAAATGCCCTGGACTGTTTTGTCGAAGTGAACTAAAATACAAATGTGAAAAGTAAATGTTAGATGTTTTCATCTAATAAGAAAACAAGGTTATCAATGGCCAAACTTAATAAATGTTACATCGAGCTCAATTTTAGAAAGTGAACACATTAAGGAATTGGTAGCGGCCATGAAATTCCTACTGCAATTGCCTACATATTAACCAATCAAGTACAATATAGCCAAATTAAAATAAGTTAAATATTAATCTCCATGGATGATCTGTAACAAAAATAAGTCTTTCAAAGATAATTGATATAATATTGTGCCTCATAAAAATTTCATATCACCTGTTGTGCGACAATTGTGTAATACTCGGCACTAATAGAATAATGGTTTTATCGTTAGTTCAAGTTGGTTGTTCTTTCTTTGTTTTTTACAAGGTGTGTGCACAGTGCTATCATTGTACTCCCTTCTGTTATTTCAAGTATTGTTTAAATAACAATTTCCTATCTAATTGTTGTCTTTGAAAATGTCATCCGGAGAATAGTAAGCGAACATTGTACACTTATCGTGTAACGATATGGAAAACTAGTAACAATCTTGTTATATATTCATACCTTCATACAGTAAAAAAACAACAATGTTATACAAATATGACACTGATAACTGTGCATTTTATTAGCATCTCTACCTAATCAGTGAAGACAGTAAGGTTATATACACATTCAAATATCAACATGTCATGTCCTTTATTCGATTGATTTGATTATAAAATTGTTGTCCTATGAGGAGTATGTGTGTGTTAAGTCAACTGGCGTGAAGACTTATGTTTATAAGCCAATACTTTAACACATTTTCATGCATGTTTGTTTCTCTAAGAAAAATATTTGTGATTTATAATTGTGAAGATAGCATTTTGGGAAGGTGGGATTTTTGTATGTACCTTTTTCCAGATTTTTTTCTATCTATATCCTTACCATCTAATCAACAATGTCGACAAATGACAAAAATGACAAGACGGTAAAACTTTGTTTAGTTAAGGACAAATGCATTTTTTTTTTCGCAAACATCTATTAATACTTATAGTAACAGGAATGTATTACATGACGTGAAGTTAATGTACTGTAATAAACATGATGGGAGTTTGTTTAATATATCATAGTATCTGATTGATTTGTCAATTTGTATTTTGTGATATTTATCACAAAAAATGATTTAACACCTTCAGTGCATTGTAAAGACAAATACACAAGTGGGAAGCAAATAAAATAGAAGTGATGGTGGTTGATCAGGTCTTTTTACAGACTGCCTATTTACAGACTGCCTATTTACAGACTGCCTATATACAGACTGCCTATTTACAGACTGCCTATATACAGACTGCCTATATACAGACTGCCTATTTACAGACTGCCTATTTACAGACTGCCTATTTACAGACTGCCTATATACAGACTGCCTATTTACAGACTGCCTATATACAGACTGCCTATTTACAGACTGCCTATATACAGACTGCCTATATACAGACTGCCTATATACAGACTGCCTATTTACAGACTGCCTATATACAGACTGCCTATATACAGACTGCCTATTTACAGACTGCCTATATACAGACTGCCTATTTACAGACTGCCTATATACAGACTGCCTATATACAGACTGCCTATTTACAGACTGCCTATTGTAACTGACAAGATCATATAAGTAACATTCAGCGTCACAATAAATGTGTTAATTCATTATTGGACAGTGTTTGCTATTATCATTATATCGACATTCTCTGACGGTATCCGGGGCCGCGGCCGTGGTCCAGTGGTTGTCGCGCTGGACTTGTAACCCGGAGATCCGGGTTCGAATCCCGATCACGGCAGGTCATACTCTTCCATGAAAATTTGACAAAAATGTCGATTTTTCTCATATGTGGAGAAGTTGCCGGCTCCTTCTAGAAGGGTAAGTTAGTACTGGTTAGTATACAGTCAAGGAAAACTGGTTATGTGAACTGGTCGCCGTATATAACTGAAACATTGTTGACAAATGGCGTTAAACCTCAGTGACAATAAGTCACATAAAAGCAAAAAAAAAACATATCAGACGGTCGGTGACCAATCTGAGGTTATAATCTGTCTGTATCGTCAACTTTAATATTTGTAAATTAAATAGTTTTAAGTTCTAATTATGAAGTAATCTCAACAAACGAAGGAGGAAATATAACCGTGTTCAATCCATAGATCGATTACAGATAATTATTTTGAAGTAGATTAAATACATATGTTCGACTTATGATAGTTTACACCAAAATTTAATATATGTCAATGGACACTTAATTTACCAGATTATTTAGAGCAATAACTTTTATTTTGCGCACTTAAAATCCGATTTAACAAAAGTGCATACTAATCATCAGCATTGCGTATGTTGACAAGGTATGCATCTATATATGAAAGGCTAGTTACAAACACAATTTGACTTATCTAAACAGCAGTAGCTCCACAAAAATATTGTTGCATGCATCTTGACAGTGAGTATATAAAACACAGTTGCCACGTGTTAAGCATCCTTTCCATAATATGAATAACAATACTATCTCGGACAAAAGATTATATAATATATTTTCATCTTCTGTGTTCCGTTATGAAACATAGTGTAAAATATACCCGAACATTATCAATTCGTTTTTGTGAATAATCTATGATATTACAAGAATGCGTATCAAACAACTGACATAACATATGTTATCTTCAATTTCATTCAGAGTACCTCATTTTGGAACACACATTCCTTTTTTCAATGTTGAAATAGATATCCATATTGTACTTATTCACAACATTACAATACGATGCTGTCATTATCAATTTGCCTTCTAGTTTGAGAGTAATGTAGTAAGGACTTCTAATTCTCTCGTAATGGAATAGTATACTTCATATGGGAGATGGAACAATTATGTCTGTGACAAAACGTGTCAGGATAGTATCCCGGTACAACCTCTTTTCGGCCGCTTAGTCGTAAAATGCTGCTGATTTAAATAACTACAAATAACTGGCGAATATAACTAACTCTAGTATTTTATGCTACCATTTACCGATGCAAAAAGTGACAACTCATATTTCTTACCGCACGTTTTGAGGCAACTAAATCGTTCTATTCTTGGATGACCTCATTATATCTCACCGGAAGTTATACAACCCGTATTCGGCCATTAATCCGTACGTATACTGCGCTCCACAAAGTACGTAACAAAAGGTCAGTAACAGTTGATAAAAGTTTTGAAAGTCAAATTTTAACTGTTCGTAACAGGTAAACTATTTCAAACATATTTACAATTTAGTTTTTGTACTATATTGACAGTTAATTAGCGCAAGTTGGGCACAAGAATGTGTCACCTCGCCTAATCACTCGCACATTGGTGCAAAAGGACAAATGAACCCATCCTTTACATTTGTCACATTCAGCCCATTTTACAATAAAATGTCCGGCCTTGTAGAAGTGTCAACACAGAACTTGTGACAAACAACACATTTTTCAGAATCATCAATATCATCACCATCAGTATCATCATCAAATATTGACATGTTCTCACTGAGACATTTTCTTTGTTTTTTTGCAGGGATACCAGATGCGGATGGAATTGATTCAGCAGAACTCTTTTTGCCTTGAATTTTCTTTTGATTACATTTATTTTGTTTATTCTTACTGTTAGTATTATGTTCAACAATTTTTTCAACAATATCATCTTCTGTGATTGCTTTCCCACCTACAATTTTACTAAGTGTTTTTCTGACTTTTGATTTTTTGACATTTTCCAAAATTTTGCCTCCTTTTTCTAAAAGGAATTTTTCAGCACAATCGGTCTCAAGATTGCAACTTTTATTTAAACTGCTGTCATGTTCCTTTTGAAAACTCATTGATGGAGCAACTTGACTATCAGATATGGCTTTTGAATTAAATGGATAGATTCCACATTTTTTGAATGATGCTTGAATATTGGCAGGAGATAAGGTTGTGGTGTATACTTTGCATGCAAGCTGACAAATTTGATATCTTGTTAAAACACAGCCACCTGACTCACGCATGTATGAGTGACAAACACTGTTCCATGCTACCTCAAACGGACCGAAGCAGCTTACATCAAGAGGCTGAAGCAAATGACTACAGTGAGGAGGAAGCACAAATAAAACAATATTTTCAGACTCGGCCCACTCAATTAAACTTAAAGAAACATGACTTCTATGTCCATCATACAGTACAAGAACATGCTCATTTTCCCTAGATGGTAAATATTTCAGTAAGTGCTTTTGCATAAAATCTGCAAAAATCTCAGTGTTAGACCATCCAGACTCAGTTACTCTCCCAACTGACCCCGGAGTTGCACCTGTCATTAAGGAGTCTAACATCCTAGAACCAGGGAATATGAAAAATGGTGGAACCTGCTGTCCAGTGCCATTGACTGATCCAATGAGAGTAATGGTTTTACCTTTCCCTGATGTAACAGCCTGGGTTCTTGAAAACTTTCCTGAAATGATTTTAGGGGGTTTATGTTCAGTACTGAGACCCTTTTCATCTACAGTATATATTAGGTGAGGCTTGTTTGATAAATTATATTTTACTATAATATGATGCAGCTCTTGAAAGTAATTGTCAACAGCTAGTCTGGTGGCACTTTTTGCTCTGGAAACTTCCAAACTACGGGGGTTTTTTATATTCAGTTCTGGCCATCTTTTTAAGAATTTGTAAAGCCACCTGTCAGTCAAAAGGTGGTCTTCATCTCGCAAGCCTAAAAATATGGCATAATCAGAGGCAAGATTTATTGTCTCCTGACGACTGTAGCCATATCCCACTTCAGCCATAGTCTTAAGGTGAGCTGTTAAAAGAGCTTCCTGCTCTTGTGTAAACAAGGGCTGGGTGCCATCAATGTCAATTCTGCCACTGAGTCTGTCCTGAAGTGTTGTCCTAGGCACCTTAAATACTTCAGAAGCTTTCCTAATCGACATTGTTTTATTCTTAACAGCAAGACATGCATCTGTGATCTTTTCAATGTCATAAGGTCTGTACGACCCTCTGACTGGATGGTTGTTCTGAAGACAAAAACAGTACAATTGAAGTATTTTATATTTTTTTACAAATTCAAAATAACATTTTTAAACAAATCTTATAAGACAACGCATGTCGAAATGCGCTGTTTTTATGTGAAGTATACTTTTCTGAAAATTGACAAGGAGGCGGAGCTTACATACTGACCTAGTTTATCAGACGACAGGAGCGTCGGAGTGAAAAAAGTTTGTTTTGTGAATGAAAATTATGAAATTTTGCAATGAAATTTTGGGAATAGTAAAAACATGTGAAAATCATCAATCATGTGTGTTATTTGTGTTTACTTACTGTCCTGATCTCCATAATTCTTCAAAATGTCGTATGTGACATTTCTGGTGCGTTTGTAAATAAACCGTGCGCGTGCTTCACCGGAAGGGGCGTTTAAAAACGGATAAATAAAACTTTTTCAAAATGGCCAAATAGTGGAAGTGGCCGAAAAGAGGTTGTTTGATGATATATTATTACATTGAACATCAAAGTCAAATAGCGGGAGTTCAGTTATTAATTGTGTACTATGTAGACAATAAACAGTGCACGAGGTCAGATTCAATAGACTCAGCTATTTGAATCATTAAAACAATGTTTATATTCTAATGAGGTCAGATTCAATAGACTCAGCTATTTGAATCATTAAAACAATGTTTATATTCTAATTTGATTTAGCACTAGCAGTTATTGATTTTTATCTCATGGCTTAAAGAGTTCACATGTGTGGACAAAAAATTAATCCAAACAAAATTTATTAATCTTTAGTGAGAGCATGAAAGGACAAAAGAATGACATTCTAGGTAAATTATAATGTAAAAAAAGTCCTGTCAGTGAATATTTTTGGATCTACCCGACCGAGTATACACGCATTTTATTAGGAACTAACAAGACATTACGACACATTCGTTAAATGATATAATCATCCAGTGACATTCGTGAGAGAAACTGTTTACATGACTATATATATATATGAGAATAGAATAAAAACACAAAACAAAGAAAATCCCATTTTCCCAAAAATACTACCGAAAAACATCCAACACATGAAGCAATACAAAATGTAGAATACAAAACGTAGAATACAAAACACCTTCTTCAGGAGGGTTCAGCATTAGAACGGTCAGTAGAAAAGCTACTGGTACAGACTATGACTCTTCTATGTCTAGATATAACGGGATGGACCAGACAATCAACAAGAATCCGCAATAATAGAGGAATATCAAACAGAGTGTCGTACCAAGGTAGGATAAAGCAACAATTAAATGTAAAAGAGTGATCAGATTGCCTTCTTCAGTACGGTAAACATAGCGACGGTGATTGCAAAGTTTAATCAGAGTCGTACAGTCATTAGTTTGTTGTAAATCAAATTTGAAATATCTGCAGATAAAATTATTATTAAAACTTCATTAATAAACTTATCGACACAAGCTTGAAAGAAGCTTTATGCAATTTACAAATAATAATAAAAACTTAATTGTGGGGTTATCAGACAATTACATAAGCTTTTATAACATTATATGATATCAATTATTTAGATCGAGTCATTTTCTAATAATTGTATATTGATATTATAAGAAAAACAGTAGATCAGGAGCAGCTGCGGAGGATAAGCAAACCATGCACCATATTCTGATAATTCATTCATGGACTGAATCCAGACTTCAAACGAATCTAGTCATTATCTTTATGAAAACATTTATTACGATAAAACATTAGAATGTAAATAATTCTTGATCCCATTTTCAATGGTCTCTAGGATGTCGATAGTTCGAGTTAATGATATCAAGCCTGTACTATACCTACCAGTATAATTACCACAGTTACTACTGCAGATACCATGCAATATGTTCACGCTGCTTTGTAGATTAAAATAAATGTCTCATATGACTGGACCTTGAGATGAAACATTATGGGAAGGTTCGTTTATTCCATACAGCTTCTCCCACACGAAGTACGCCAACATATCGATGAGCACGTTCAAAATAACGTATCAGATATTATCATACAATACAAGGCAACTGGGAAATTTCAAATAGCGTCACAAGCTTTACGCTTCTATACCTCTTTCACTTATTATTGAACACACACCACGTGTCGTCGTCTTATAAACAGGAAAATTACTAAAACTCCTGATCCCCGAGTCTTTGGACGCCTTTTCAACGTTAACTTTTATAAATCACAATAAGAGCATTGTTAATTATTTAATTATTTATCGCATTTTTAAACAGTACACGCGCTATAAAGACTAACAATACAGACGGCGCCAGTATTCAATATAAGTTTCCAGGTGTATAAAATGAAAGTGATATTATTAACATTTAAGCAACTTTAGAACGGTTCAAAGTTACGTCTACGAACAACAGTATGGTGTCCCAATGTGCGTGATGCATGTGTCTACAAGCTTTCGTTCGGTGTGATTTACCCTCGACGGACATATGGAGGAACAGGAGGTGTGCCACAAATACAACAAACAAAAACATCCCTACCCAGCTACACATGTCGATTTAGTTTTATTGTTCATAATGCATTCAGAAGTGTAATATTTTAAACTAAAGATGCCTTTAAAATGTATGTAGGAAACATAAATGTCAGAAAACAATATAACAGTAATAAAACTTCGCGTAACACCGATGCATGATTTATCTTTTGAAGTGACAATCTTACAGTGAGTGATGAAATAATTTACTAAATAATCGTCAGCGCACAAGCTGGATGTCTGAAACCCTTGATAATCTGATTTGAATGATCATACAATTATAAAACGATGAGAAATTAGCCCAATTATCATTAAACTGTAAACACTTTTACTATAAGATGCTGTTGAATAACCAAGTTGAATTTCGATAAATTGTGGTCAGCCAGGCGCATGTTATCAACATCAAAATCATTACACTTGCAACTGTCTGAGCTGTAATCTTCTGGAAAAGTGTACAACTCGGAACAAACTCTCGTGTTTAAGATACTCCATCTTGAATATAATTATGTATCATCTACAAATAAAGGGACATAAATAACCAATTACAGTAATATAGACAGAACGAAGAATTACTGATAAAGAAATATAATCATAAAATTTACTTCAGGAATTTATGACTTTATATTTCCTCCTAAACAAACTTATTACATTCGTAAATTGTTTACTAATATTTCCTGTCGTGTTCACATTCCGTAGTTTATAAAATACTGTTCTAACAGCATTATTGACAATTATCTTAAAGAAAATACTACCAAACATCCGAACGTGAAGATTGATCAAACAACTAATGAAGTTACGAGCGTTATATCATGACTACATAGTAAAACAGTCAAGTTTGGAGCGAAGGGTGGTTTGCATATAATTAATATTCTTGAACCTAATGACAAACAAGAATTTATTCTTGACAGATTACAAAAAACATCCCTAACAATAATGAACCTATAAATTATGGGGAGCTAGACAATGATTTCAAACCAGACACTAACCAGTCTAAAGCCATATGCAGATTGTAATATAACCTTCTAGTGGAAAGTAATTAATATCGGTCCTAATTTATTCATGTTCGACACGACTGTCACGCGGAATATTCTTGGCAAGAAAAACGACAAATATAGTACATCTATTGTTCTAACATTTGTCCCGTTATTCTTTTACTTCAGCTGAGACAATCTTGATCTTTGTGTATGAATCACACAATTGATAATCTAGGTATTTCATTCAAACAAGAAAAATTCCATTCTATCATTTACATTTCTATCCAGTAAAGATGGTCAAATATAAATTAAGACACCAACACGACACTCGTCACTTAAATACCACACCTACTGAAAACCATAGCTCTTTATATCTTAATTGAATTCCAATACCTTTCCAGTGCCTTGATTTGTGTTGTACAAAATACAATCCATTTATGAAAAACGCTATTTTGGTAAAATGCTGGCCATTAATAGAGGCATATTTTGTTACTAAGACTAAAAATAAAGATCCTATAACAAAAGATGATACCTACAACAAGCAGCTTATATTAATCAAAATGAATACTTTATAATAAGCACAAAATAGCCCCAAAATTTTCATGTTTGAACTTTCTGTCGTAATTTTATTTTACTGTTTTTATTAGATGCTGTGTTATAACGTTACGCTTTAATATGACCGCGCCAGGCAAATACGCGACTTCGGCACTATGACGTCATTTCCAGAAAAAGATGCTGAAAGTTTACAACGTCTTCCGCGAAATCACGTCTACATTGCATGCAACTTTAAACGCAAACAATTTGGGATGAACATTAATTTTGAGCACATTTCTATTTCATCTTGAGAACAGATGGAATCACTTTATGTAAGATCATAATCATTATGTATGTTCAAATTAATCATATAAAGTCATTGTCTTAGACAGTTAAATTTCGATGCAAAATGTGTTAAAATATCACAACTATACTGGCGTTATAAGGTCATCTCGTCCACAAGTTCAACACTACCTATTAGTGTAGACGCGAAAATAATTGTTGAACTAACGTTAGTGTTGTCTTTATTTTCTCATCAAACACGGTTGAATTATTTCGTAAAAATACGTAGAGCGGTGTCGGCAATTTCCGAATAGGCCGACTTCATGAAAAAATCTAAAATTTATTTTTGGTATTCGAACGCCACGAAAACAAATATAGTGGTTACCTGAAACATTTTGTGCTTGTCAGTTTTGAACTTAAAAGGCTGTGTTAATGAAAACGATAAGGAGTTGAGGCCGGGTACCATGTTTCAAACAATGTCTGGTGATTTCGAGTACTAGAGGGTCTTCCGAATACATACTTGGTTTAAAAAAAACAAAATCGAACTAGATGATAGGTGCTGTCATTGAATTCTAAAGTTTTTGTAATAGGCGGTCTTTTGTATATAATACATCAATGCAGGTAAATCGCAATAAAATTGTGATATTTCAGTCATCTATTGAAATAGTACAAAATACAATACTTAATTGAAGTACGTGTACACCATAAGACAACAATTAAATTTGCAGATATGTATCTGATTGTCTGCTGGATAAAAGTATTTTTTAGAGAAATCGAATCCAGTAATGTATGACTTGTATAAAACAATTTAAGTCTCAAAATATTTAAAAACTCCCATAATGGAAACATATTATGGTTATTGTATTTATGGAACAAATGAATTCTAACTTCTTTCGCTCAGATTCATCTAATAATTCAAATTCGGGCCTGTTAGTGCACAAGAAATGCCACCGAGTGTTGAATACCTCACATGTTACCCAATAAGACGGGTGCTGATCACCTTTTTTACAGGAAGGGAACATGTCGAATACTTCCTCGTAATTGTCGCTGTCCACATCATATAATATATCACATAGATTTATATCATCTTCATTTTCAGAATCATCGCTTGATGATTTTCCTCTCTATATTTCTTTTTCAAAAATCTCGCCGCTTCTCTTTAGCGTTTTTCCTCTGATTTTAACTTCTTCTTCGTCTCTCTTTCGTCTTTTCTCAACATTTTTGCGTTTTTCTCTTCTTCTTTTTTACGCTTCCTTTCTAACAAAAGTTATATCTTTCTCATTCTTAGCATTTCCACGCACTACTGTGGTTGCATTAGTCATCGCTGGCATTGTTTCATTAGTTTTATCAACACTATCTACTGCATTTTCTACTGATTCGCAATTTTCATCATTCTGATAAACTGGTAAGTTTTCGTGTGTTGGGGCTATTGTAACATAACAACGCATAGTTTGAGTTTTTAGAAAATGTTTATTACACATGTCCCAGGTTCATACTGTCTCAGTCCCCGACTGAAGTGTGGTCTCCCTCTCTGTCTGCATGAGCTCTCTCATAGGATCTAAACATTGTTACGAGTTACCATGGTGATGGGTAAAAATAATTTACTAATAACTTGGTCAGCAATATTCATTACATGGTCAGCAACGTTCCAGAATGTTACAAGTAAGAGTGTATACAGGTACATGTACTGGTGGCTTTTTTGTTACACCACATTCAATTCCTCCGATACACTTCCTGTGACAACGTGCTTATTGGACAAAATGCTTATTGGTTATGAGGAGTATAATGTATTAGCTATCTGTAGACACCAGTAACTGTCATTTCGGATGTTGTAACCCATGTATATGTATATATATGATATATGAGTCTTTGGTCCGTGGGGCCATTTTAGGCCTTATACACCATTATACACCATCCCTTCAACGTGCTAGCACCCTGTGTTCTTAAACTTGTTATTTCTAACATTTGTTTTAGTGTGTTTAAGAAAATGGTTCAAACACAAGAGCATTAAATTTTTACCCTGTTGAAAAATGACATTAAGGGTCATTTCTCAACGTTGAAGATCGACCCGACAGGTTTTCAATATTAGATTTTGATCGAAAAGTCGTTAATTAATGATCAATGTTAAATTTTTATCAATAATAGGGTCAATTTTAATAAAAACTAAAACCCTAGATAAATGTCACGAATAAGAGATTTAGTACCGCAGGAGTGTAGCTTTCGTAACCCACTGATTAACACAATTTATACATTGCGTTGCCCTAAGCGCCCTTTTGTTTGCGTTTATATGCTATGTTGTCATCGAGGTCATTGGGTGTAACCTCATCCATTCCAGTCCCGAGTATTCCTCAATGTGAGTACGAGTGTTACTGTACATTATATCTGACCAGAGTGCCGAAAACGTAAATTATGCTTAACCAGTACCAACAAATAATTTTGGAATATACTGCGTACAGCCTTTTAGTTTCCCTAAAGGAGGGGTTGCATCAATTTAGGTATGCCTCAAAAAGCGACAAAAATGGACGGATTTAGAATTTTTCGTTTGGTGGAGGGGCGGCGTAGTAGGGGCGTACTTTCTGGCCCAAGTAAGTATGTCCTAGCCATCCTCTTAAATATGCTGGTATCATACGATGTAACTATAAACTTTGAAGTTCACATTAGGTGTTTAAAATTCTAGTAACACATTGTTTTGTTATTTTGTATCATTTTGTGCATCTAAATCCAAAATATTAAAAAATACCGCGTTGTTTGACAGCTATAAGCATTTTTGTAAATACCCCTTTGCAACTATTTAGCGGCAAAATAGTCTAATGCCTTATTTTACACAATACTCTATTATCTCACAAATCAATATGTTTCAACAAGTATTCAATTCATCTATATATATATATTGTACCAAAAAAAAAAACAACACTTGATGAATAGTAATTTAAGGTTCAAGAAAATGTAAGCAAAAATATTTCATTATAAAAGCTATAAATGGCGCATTAAAGGATTTGGGTGTTTTCAACATATTTTTTTGGTACCAAAATTTTCTTCAAAGTGTATGTAATAATAATATACATAAATAAAACACTTTTACCGTCTATACTTTTTTTCAGACAACTCGAAAAACAAGTCTACCCCCTTAAATTCTGATTTTTTTCAAACAAGAATGCTTAAAATATCTAAATTAATTGTTTCCACCACTTTTAACTATACAATCTGCATCTGAGTCTTGATTTACATATAAATCAATCTTAAAAGATGAAAAACTAGTTTTATCTCAATACATAAGTATAGATAGGACCTAAAATTCTGTAAAACAGGAAATATTCATAAGAACTTTATTTTCATGATAATTCGCGATTTAACTCTATAACAAACATTCACGTTAAAAGTATTATACCGCTGAGTTACCATCTTAAATTCATATTTTGCCCCGGACTTTCACTTTGGTCATGTCAAAATACAGAAATAAGAACAAAAAATAAGAACAATAATATGCCAAGACTGGAGTTCGAACCACATACCTCATGGTTGCAGGAATATTTAGGTCATAAGTCTGAAATGCTACTGACTGAGCTACCAAAGCTTTATGTGTGAATAGTAATGATGCTGAAACTTAATATGTATTTAATACTCAGTAAAGATGTGGTAAGGTGGTCGTAATTTTAATATTGACAGTTAGAATTGACGTTACCGGAGACTAACCCTATCAAAATTGTGATGACAAAAACACTTCATAATAAATATAATGTCATGCATGTTGTGAACCATAATACAGATTTTTAAATATTATTTGAACGATTTTTTGGCCGATTGTCTGTTTAAATTGATAAACTTACCGACACCAGGTTTTGTATTTGCTATGAAACAGGGCATGCCTGTCTTTTTTCACTTGTATGTCTTGTCATATGGGACATGTTTTGCATGTTTACAGACTAGATTGCTGCATCTGACGCAGAGGAACCCCGATAACCCTTTCCTAAACTCGCCAACAACAGAATATTTAGTCAATGCCACTGGTCCTAGCTTACATTTGGCACAGTATTCTGATTTATCTAACAGAACGCCCAGCTCGACGATGCGCCTTCCAATTCGCCATTTTGAATACCCAGATGTAAACACATGGTTCTCAGTGCTCGCTTGATTACCAAGCCGGGAACCACGTTGGGAAATACGGAAAAGTCCGTTGAGATATCGGATTACACCGAACGTCACGGTAAATGTCAATATAGCACGTATCAACCGGAAGTAAATTACCCAGGCATTACCTTAAAAGTCAAATTATGTTAGCATTTTACTTGTAATGTGAACACATAAAACAGGTTTGATCTTCATCCGCTGGATAATTATATCGTCTGGGCTGACCATCATCATGGGCACCAAAAAGTTGAAGTCATGAAATATATTGGTCCCATCTGTCAGTAGTATTGTGGGATGTTTAACTGTTGTGCAAAATCAAATGCCATATGCACATTTCTGATGTCAGTTGGACATGGCTGGATTATAAGGTTGTTCTCTCTGTCGTCTGGAATGCTCAATGCCGCATCAGAAATACACTTGACGTATAATTCTATTTCATTTTGAGCATGTGTCTCATGATTACTAAAACATTTTGCAGCAATTGACTTGTCAGTGCCAGTCATTGATTCTTTTATAGATCTTTTCAATTGTTCACATTTATTACGCACATCGTCTTTAGTTGATACTAAATTTATATGTTGAACACATTGTGCCCATCTTGCCTTGAATGAAGATAGTTCTAATGCTAGGATTTTTTAACATCACAAACCTGTCTATATAACTTACGTACCTCTATCTTCGTTGTTTTAGCGGGAAGGTATGCTGGCGGTATGGCGTCACGTCCACGAGGAGCTGCAGGCCGAGGCAAACTTATTTCTTCAGTGCAATAAATTAGAAAATCCACAGCATATTTTGCCTCAGTAAATTTTAGAGCGTTGTGAAGTTTTTTGCTTTTGTTCCCATGGATCCATGGGACATTACCACTAACAGTCATGTGCTTTAGAATAGCGCTAAGTGTTCTTCTTCAGATATCAAATATGTACTAGAAAGTTTTCATGCAAATAGCTTTTCCATCATTTGTGTACGCATAACGACCACGTTTGCCTGTGTTCTTCTCCTTTAATGCAGGTGTAGCCTAAAATTTTGACCCCGCTAAAAAATGACGCTAGATGATTATTGATCAATTTTCAACGCTGAAAATTTCCCCTTATCGTTAAATAATGACCCTGTCACACGTGAAAATTTGACCTCCATTAAATAAGGATCAGCCTTTGAAGGGTTTCTTTTCACGCGCCAGAGGGTACAAATAGCAGTTTTTCTTCCAAACTAGTATTCAATGTAATTTCAAATGTCATTAACTTGTATCATTAAATAAATTTTGTTAAAGTCGGTGTTACTTTATAATAAAGTCATTTTCTTTGAATAGCCGCTGATTGTTTAGGAGATAATATATTTTTGTATGGGAACGATCTAAAATGGGTTAAATATTGCGCGATTTCAATGCGACACCGAAATAAAGACTTGTTTCAGAAACGTTTAACGGAAATCTTGGAAAACTACACTACTTTTGAATTCCAAATATGAGATATTCTTTTGGGGGTTTTGTCGTCTTTGGGGTTCTTTCATATTCATTTATTTATTTATTATGTGACTTATTGTCACTGGGGTTTAACGCCGTTTTTCAACAATTTTTCAGTTATATATGGTATGTTGTAAACCATAGTGCAGTCTGCAACGTGGCGGTGACCTACCTCAATAATGACAACGAGCCAGCATGGGTATGGAGAGATTGGAAATTTCTTTCAACGAAGTTCAAACCGTTGAAAGGTATTCAAGGTAACAATACGTAATAATATTCTTATTTTTAAGTCAACGCAAGACAATTTAACATACTTATATACCAGGTTATTATCACTTCCACTTCGCGAATACTGAGCCAGGTTCCGTGTTAGCCCAAGATTACGTTGACGACACAATCATCGATAGAAAAGTTGTATTGTTGACAGGAGTAAAAGTTGATGTGGCCGAACACCCGGCAATTCTTTAACCCGCAAACATGTCCATAGAACGTCAGAAATACTTATATAAGACTGTGAGACCGTTAGTGAGAACAGAATGCCAGGATGTTACCTGCACAATGCCTGATGAACATTAAAATACATGTACATATGTATCCAAATAATAAAAAGAAGGCGGTCTTTGCTCCAGCTTTTTGTCCTTGAATGCCACTAATTCTAACTATAAGGCATAACGCACGACCATAAAAAATATTCTTCAGGCTCTGAACATTAAATTCAAATCTTGATATGTTAACAGTTTACTTCAATGTTGCTTATGTTAATATGGGTTAAGATAGTCATAATTCTATATGTGGTTTGTTCAATCACCATATGGTCTGTATAATGTATAATTATAATGTAATCCAAGTGTACACAAGCCAACTGATATTACTAAGGGTAATGTACACTGAATAACAACTTCAATGCATTTAAAAAATTCAGTATCCCCTTAAGCGTGATTTTGCATGACGTACATTAGTTTCGACATAAAGTGACAACGTCAGAACATTTTGAAGGAAGTTCTGTATGATAGACTGCACATTTAGACGTTACATTTGGTATCTGTTGCCAGTAAAAACGGCAACAATAATCTTTATCTCATAGTATCTATACATATGTATATACAAAACAATGCATTGTCTTATGAATTACATTTATGTAAGCGACGTGGAATGAATCCTTTCTGTCTTTTGTCATCAAAACTTCGGTTTAACTCTACGTCACTTTTTTTAAAGGATGGGAATACAATCTGGCGTTATGATTCTTCATTTGTTAAATTATTTCACCGTAATAATGCATTCATTATTTTTGTGATGCAATTTCCAGTTGTTTTATCGCTGGGCACAATCACAGTGTTCCTAAACTGCTGCTTCATTACATCTAAATATAATTGATGAAACATAAATATTGTAGTGCCCCAGATGCTGGATGACAACGATATTTTTTCTCAAGTATTGATTTTTACTTAACCTTTACTCTGTGCACATGTACGGAATTGTAACGTGGTGTGCCAATTTTGATTGCTGATTTAAATGATTTATCACAGTGAGTATTATATTTTAACTTGGCAGTCATCTTTATTTTTATATATAGCGTGAATTTAAGTCAGTATTTATGCATGACAATTCGCACATTTGATGTGGAGTCTGTTTATTGTATTTAGCATTGTTGTTGTTGTTTTTTGTCTAACCATTACTCGCTAAGGATTATGGTAATGACGTCACAAGGTCGTAATCACAGTACTTTGACTTTCACAGTTAAATTTCTACTTTAAACGGAAATTATCAGACTTGTGTGCCAGAATCATTAAAGCCAATGTAAGAATAATGAACTTTAATCATTCTTTTATCTATTTGATGTATTAATTTTATAAATTTCATTGAACTTAGTAACTTATTCATTGTTTAAACTTAGTCACTGTAAGTTTTGTCCGTCATATTTGTATGACGGATTCTTTCATACCGGCAAATTTTAAATGATGGATTTCCCTCAATTTTATGGAAATCCGGCAAGTTTGGATGACGGTTTTCCGACATTCTCTGTGGGATTGCCGGATTTTTGGAGAGTATGTAAGGGTTCCCACTCAGATTTTCGAGGACTTCAGACTTTCTTTTCGTGGACTTGAATTTTAGATTTCTTTGTCTTTACGGTAAACATTCATATATTTTGTTGTTTTTTTAGAAGAGTTAAATTTAAATAAGAGTGAGTTTAGGCAATTTTTTTGTTTGTAAATATCTTTGAGCCAAACTGTAAATTTCTGCTTTTGATCAGAAATTGAACATCAAGTGGGAAACTTTATAGACTCTGTTATTTTTATTGTCTTTATTTTACTGACTTGTATTTGCCCATAAGACTTAAGCACTGACAGACACTAATTCCTGTTTGCATTATTTTGTGTCATTATTTTACTGCTATTTATTGGAGAAATATTAATTATCAATTTGATACTTCAGTGATATAATCCTGACATCTCCTATTGTTAAGGGAACTTATTTAAAGAAATTCTCCCATCCTTAAAATATTATTTCTGAAGTCCAGTTTTAGTTTAATTTGGGAACGCGAATAAGTCTGTCTTCCCAATAATAAATCGTGATCAGTCAGCTGTCCGTCCGTCTGTCCGTCTCGTCATTTTTAAGCGTGGTTTTTGTGGAGCTCATTGGAGCACTACAATATTGTCAACGAATCATATATACTAGATGAAAAATGTCATCAAATGTGTATGACCATGGCTTAGCTTATAGCTGAGGATACATTTCCTCATTGTAAACAAGAAATGTGTTAAATATATAATTGATTAAACATTTATTGCAGCGACTATGTCGGCAATGGGTGTAGGACTTACAAGTTGTGGGCGCTGAATCTATTTATATGACAATCTACACGGACCATGTTATTACAACTGATAACAATGGCGCGCAAACCAATTGTGGGCTGTTAAAACAATGAATATTATCACAGAGAATCCGTTGTTATTTACCTACAATAACCACATTGTTTTAGTAATGTAGATGCGATAATTATGTATAATACCGATATCAAATAATCTTAAATATGTTGATATGCATATATCAAGCAAAAATGTACATGTTTATCTAAACTATTTCTAGGTAACACGTTCTTTTTGTATGTGTGAGACGTACAATATCGAGCTTTACGACACGGGGTTCTTCATGCAAAAACGAATAACATTGGACTTTTTTGCAGAATTCCGAATTTTGAAAGCTCCAGAAAAAAATTGAACCATTGCTGAACGAGCGATCCGGGTTCTAATCCCGGTCACGGCAGGTCACGCCCTTCTGTAAAAAATTGACAAAAATGTCGATTTTCTTCCGTATATTGGGGGTGTTTCCGGCTCCTTGTAAGGAGGGTAATTGTAGGTTAGTATACAGTCCAGGAAAACTGGTTAAGTGAACCGACCGCCGTATATAACGGATACATTGTTGAAAAACGGCTGTAAACCCAGTGAAAAAATATTAGACAACTGCTGTGATTTGACTTGATATATCTAATTTGCCTCTCGTATAAATACAGACGGACGGACGAACAGATAGATTGATAGATTATACATGTTGTATGTTTTGTCCTGCGGATGCATAATTTAAACGAAATTCGATCGTCGGTCATTTGGTAGGACGCAATTGAGTGAGTTTTAACAACGCTGTGGACGCAGAACCTATTTATACTGAATAGTACAGTTCAATGGTATGTAATACTCGATTACTGGATTCTTCTAGATCTGAACCTGGTAATAACAACTTTTAGTGACGGTTTGTGATGTTATCTAACAGCTATTAAATGCCTTTAAGAACAAAAAGATGCTTATTTTTTAGAAAGTTGTTTTAGTATCGAAATGACCATAAGGCTATTACTTAGGTTCAAATTAGATAAACACTTACTACAAACAACCAAATATTCATATTTTTGTTCATGTTATATTTCGACAGGTAATTCAGTGGTTTATAGAAATGCTAATTCGTAACTATATGGGATTGACGTTTTGAGCTTAAATTGTCGATATTTTCCTGAGACAGTGTATGCGTCTAATTTACATGATCGTAAAAAAACACTGGTAACGGTTTTAACAATAATGGGTCTAAATTTTTGACACCTCGTAAAGAAAATGATCTTGTTATTTTGAATGGTTACAAAGAAGAGGGCATGTGTATTTCAACACAACATATAGGAATAAACCTGCATCTTGTTTGGTTGATTATGTTCTTATAAGTCCACAAAGTTATAACCATGTAAATTTGATATAAATGAATTTCTGATCATTGTACATTAACATTTCCTTTTTTGTTGGTGTGCGATAATTCATATTCATGCTTTGGTGGGACTTTTAACGATCGCCTAAACCAAAGAAGCGGAAGTCGCTGTTGTTTAATAATGACTGAAACTTGCCAAAACAAATTTTATGATGCAAAACGACGACAATCTTCTCAAAAATTGCTTGTGTCTAGAAACAATTATTGTAAAGTCAAACGGATTGCTAAAAGTAAATTCTATTATTAGAGAAAAGGCAAATACAGCAAATACGAATACACAGCGCCACGTAAATTTTGGAAGTATGTTAAAAAATAGATCTTCTACCAATGTTGATTTTAGTGTCGGTATAGACGAGTTCAAAAACCATTCTGAAAGTATATCGAATGAAACTCAGCGCCATGTAAATGATGACGTATTTAACAGTGTACGTGATGAGCCAATAAAAACTGAATGCCTTGACATGACAATTTCTGTTGAAAACGGTAGAAAAAAAACTATATGTCTTTTGAATTGTTATAAAAGTTGTGATTTTTAGACAATCATGTATTAGATCTTTTATGCAAATAGTATTATATCGCCATATTTATGTACAATGTTTATATTACTAATGTACTTTAACAAATAAACAAAATTGGCGTTCTTTATTAAAATATTTATTGTGTAATCTTGGTTTATATGATGTTTGGTATTTTCAAGACATTTGTAATGTCTGGTAATGTATGTTAGTATTTTTTTTATTTCTAATAAAACAAAGAATAAATGATCAATTTGTACAAAACTGGCGGACTAGACTGAATGACTCAAGTTGAGCATTATTTTATAAGAACATAGCTGATTTTAAGTTTCAGTCATGTTTAAATACTTTAAACATACCCAAATTTCGATTTAACTTTACTAAACTTAGGATGTCCTCTCATAGATTACATATAGAAACTGGTAGATGGAACAAACCGATAGCAACTCCTGTAAATGATAGAATTTGTGTAAGTGTAGCTTGTTAAAAGATGAGTATCATTTTTGTGTGCGAGTTATTTTCAGAACTAAGAAACAGGTATACTCCTTTATATTAGACAAAACCCTAGTAATGCTTACATTAATTGCATTGTTTACACGCGAAAATACAAACGTTATAACGAAATTGGGCATTTATATACAAAAGCATTTGATATTAGAAATAATTATACATATACTTAACCGTGTTACCTCTTCATTGTGTTGTCTTTTTTTACAATCAATCGTAACACTCAAATCTTGGTGTATCCCATAGTAACTTTGAGAACTTGTAGATTGTATATACATTATTTTGATATCTTCATAAGTAGTTATGTATACTTATGTTGTTTGGTATATATACACTATGTTTTAAGTATGTAATTCAGGTAATGCTTAGCTTATTATTTTCTGTTATGTTTTCTCATGTGTTATGTTCAATATTTGAGATGTAGTTTTGTGTGAACAGTTGTCAGTTGAATACATGTTCGTGTATATATTACTTTGTAGCATATATATTTAGAAAGATACGTGCTTATGTGTGTGTGTGTTTGTGTGGGCGGGTGTGCGTGAGCGTGCGTGTGCGTGCGCGCATGTGTGCGTGTCTGTGATACACTATATACGTTTCTCTAGGCATTTTGTTTCGGTTTAGAGTGACTGTTATAGTGTGTTAGTGGTGTATGTTTGCAGAGAGGAAGCGAGTGTGTAAGCGTAGTCTAATGTGCATACATGTTAAAATTGTAAATGAATGTCGTAATGTCACTTTGTAAAAATTTGGCGCATGGGTCAATGACCTTCCAGTATTTAAATGAAATAAACTTTGACACCTTATATTTATGGTAACTGTGTTTATCCCGAGACTTGGTCCAAGGTAGCCATTTGTACAACATATAAAAAGGGTGATAAGAACACTTCCTCCAGTTACAAAGAAATACCTTAGTAAACGCAACTCGTATTTTTTCACTTATATTGAGAACCGTATTAATAAATGGTGTGACCATGAAAATGTATTTAATGACAGCCAGTATGGCTTTCGTGTTGGTCGTTCTACAGCTGATGCTATTTTCAAATTACATGCTGTTACACAAAAGGTGTTGTCGAAAAAATGCAAACTATGGTGCATTTTATTGACTACCAGCGTGCTTTTGATACAGGAATTATAGATACACTATGAAAAACTTATACAATCAGGCATTTATTGTAAATTGTTCAACATGATCAAATGTATATATAATAATGTCCAAACTTATGCTAAAATGTCAAGTATTATGAAAATGTCCAGTTTGATGTAACAATAGGCCTCAAACAAGGTGAACCTTTCTCACGTCTACTATTCATATTAATAACATTGTTCAAAATATTGATTTTAATATATTAACTGACAAAGATTATGATCTTTTATCCATGTACATGTATATGATTTTATTTACTGATGATATAGTTTTGTTCACCACTGATCCTGTTAGTTTACACACTCAGATTGATGCTGTATATAATTACTCAGAAAAGTGGGGACTTAATTCAGTCATAAAGCAAAGATTGTGTTTTCCAAAAACTGAAACAAACTAGATATCCTGATTTTTATTGATAATGAAAAAACTGACATTGTTGATAACTTCGTGTATTTTGGCATTAAAACGTGCACTGGAAATAAGGTTAATTTAGTTAGAGCATTGCTAGAACAAACACCGAGAGCATAAAATAATGTATTATGTGTAATTGATAAATTGTAACTGGACATTACAACCAAGTTATATCTTTTAGATTCAATGTTTGGTCCTATTTTAACATATGGCTGTGAGACATGGGTATTTACAAATACAAAAATGTTGATAAGTTACATATACGTTTCTGTACATATATTCTTGGAGCGAAAAAAATAGACACCGAATTATGCGTTTCTAGGTGAACTCGGAAGATTTCTATTGTCTGTAGTAGACAATCTATCATGCATTTTATATGAAAATTCCTTTTTACCAGACATGATTTACGATTATGAAAACATTGGTATATCTAACATGTTGTTTTCTGAACCAACTGTAAATCTTTCAACATAAGTCATGTAACTTTTCAAAACAGGTGCCCAGAACTGAGTTTTAGTATTTTTAGTAACGTTTCCTGCCTATAATTTTCCAGTACAGAAAAGTTTGTCTATGTTAAATATTGATTTAAGTAGGTAGAAGCATTGGCTATTGTTTGTTTTTACATATCTTCTTAACCAGCTATGTTTTATACTGTCATCATAAGCATAAACATTTACCATTTTTATACCTTCATCACAATAGTCTTTGCTTGATACAAAATTTTTAATTTTAACTGTTGTTCCCCTTACAAAGTTAGTAAAACTATTGTCTATTATTTTCATTAGATGGGGCGTTGGTGTTGGCAAAGCAGTAAAACAAAGTGTTAGATGGGGGAGTAATCATAAGAAATTATGACACATATCCTACCTATTGGTGTGAGCTTTCTTCTTTTCCAAAATAGGATGCAATCCTTAATTTTATTTATTTTCTCACAAAAGTTATTGTCAACAATTTTTGTCAAATTTACATCAAACATAATTCCTAATAACTTAAATTGTGTTACCCCCATTTTAGTTTCCATTTCGTTTTAATCAATCTTGTACTACATTTCATCGAACCTATCCAGATAATGTGTGTTTTATCAAAATTTACTTTTAGGCCTGAATATTTAGCAAAATTGTCTAGCATATTTAAGGCTGAATTTAATGATTTGTCAGATCCATCCAGTAAAAATGTTGTATCGTCTGCAAACTGGGAAATTTTGAATTCTTCACCATCTATTATTATTCCTTTTATATATTTACTGTTTCTTATCTTTGAGGCCAAAATTTCTGCACACAAGATGAAAATATAAGCGGAAATTGATGAAAAATAACAATTCAGCTGTGTATGTAATGTGTAATTACCTATGTACAAATGGTTATACGATTTGCCGGGTTCGTAGAATGCCCGAGTAGATCTCCTTGATTTTATAAATATCAGACTTAACTTTTGACACGAATGTATATTATTATAATATGATAAAAAAGATTAAAATATCAAATTGTCCAAGATTGGCGAGATTGTATCATCTCAATGCCTAAGTTAGAGTACAAATAAAACTGATTATTGATTTGATAAATATTTGGGTGCTATAAAAATGATAAATTGAGAAAACATCTAACTGGTATGCATTTATCGTCACATTATTCAGAAATTGAAACTGGCAGATACAATAATGTTGAAAGACGAAATAGATTATGTAGATTATGCTCACAAAATATGATTGAGTCTGAATCCCATTTTGTGTTATGTTGTCCATTGTATCAAGGTATACGATTAAAATACACAGACAGATGTTCCTGTCCTAGTATACAAAAATTTAATGCATTAATGTCAATAAAAAAGTAAAATGGACTTGTTGAATATTTCAATATTTTTAATAGAAGCTCTATTTGTATTGATGTGCTTTTGTGTATGTATGTACATTATCACTGTGTATATGCATTGTTTTGTCATAAGTCATTATAATTGTAAATGGCCACAGGCAAGTGATTTGCCAATTGCTAATAAATTTGAAACTATTTTTAATTAAAAATTAGCCTGAAGGCTCAAAACAGATATGTATGAATATTAAATATCAATACTTTAATTAACACAACTGCGGCGACACATCACATCTATAATTAAGTTGTAAAACTGACGTATCTATGTTTGGTGCAAGAAAACTGTATTTAAGCGATGCACCTAAAAGCTCGGTATGCAAGCATAGTCAATTACTGAAACAAATAGAGAAATACATTTTTAGACGTGAATTAGGCAAAAGCTCATTTGTGTAGCGTGTCCCTTTAGAGCAACTATCCCATAGCATACTGCATACTTTAATACGAAGTGCTTTTCTGGTCAGTCTTCCCTTTTACCAAGACCAAACCGCTATTAAGACCACATTTTCAAGGAACCATAGATGATCTTATTAGCGGGACTCTACTGCACAGGAGCTTTAGACATGCAATGCATTGTTGTAATAAAACATGCGGACAACAGAATTGATTAAGATATATATATATATAGATTATATACAGATATTTGTCATATGGTGAATATACATGAATGTTCATCGTGCACATTACAGATATTTTATAGATATTCATTGTATAGTGAATAATAAACATGAATGTTCATCGTGCATATTTGTGTATTACAAAAATAAACAGCACAACGTTGACTACAATCCGTCCTATCTTTTGAGAATATGTTTATGCATTTTCTTGACTTAACTGATGGTACTGGCGTTCCATATTAAGATATCGATGTTATCTGTCTAGTTGGGATAATATAAGGCCCTGAAGTAAACAAACAAACCCACTCGCCCAGTTGCATCGGAGTATTAAATTTTGTAAGTGATATATTATCAGAAAAGTTATGAACAAACCAAGTAAGTGAACTAAAGTATATATTTGTATTTTTAATTGTTTATTCTTCTTTTCAACTACATATCATTATCAAAATATTTCTACATATTGAAAAAAAATAATGAAATTTGTATTTTCTTACTTGTCAATTAAAATAAGAAAAAATGCTTTTAATATGTTGATTTTTTCCGAAAAATTTGAAGAGACGTATTGATAAACGAACAAGTATCGCCACGGATACAGAGGATTACAATTCCATTTCATCGGTTGCTCCGTTGAAATCTGGAAATATAACTTACAAGTTAACATACTCCTTATGATAGGTTTCGTGTCTTCCATTCTGTTCATTGCATATGCCTTCTGTTTTTAATATCGGTTTCTAGGGACGATCATTTTCACTTTCCAACTTTTTTAGAAAATAGAAGCGAAAGTTCTTTTGATAAATTTAATTTTAATCTATACAACATGCTTCCATCAAATCGAAATAAAAAAAACATCATAAATGGGTTGTCAGTTATTTTCAACTGTATGTTTTAAGCTTCCGGAGAAGTGAGAATCAACTAAGAAATGTTTACAATGCACTCATATCTTTTCTTCTAGTTTTAATTTTTAAGTTTTTTTAAGTTTTAAATTTTCCAGGTATGTACAATTTCATAAATGCATAATATTCATGTGGATGTACAGACTATTGGTATTTACGCTCTTAGAAAATGAATTTGACGTTTCTTAAACTTTATCTTTCTTCGTTGCATATCCTAAAACAGTTCAGAAATATCACAAGAAACGAAAAATGAAAAGAATCGGACCCAGGAATATTTTCTTCGAAATTTTCCCTTGATAGTTCTGAAATGGCCATATTCCATTTGCCATATATACAGCCTGTCCGCTTAGCTCATTGATAGAACCCCGGTCGGCGGACCTCGGGTTCGTAAGTTACAGGTGCATAATCCATGTTACCTGCTCGCCAATATATAATTGATTTATTGATGAAACAAGCTAACAAGAATTATTGAAAATTCATGTCAGGATTGTGGTTCAGTGTGTGCCTTGTAGTTTCGACAATAGTGACCTTCAGTATCCTAAGCATGAACAGTGTCAGTAGTAAATCTATGAAAGGATCGAGTGAAGTAAGTATGTTCAAAATTTTACTTACTAAAATCAATGTAAATTCTGAATTTGTCGTATAATGGTAGATTGATAACCCCAAACAGCACGCCCCTCTACCAATTTAATTAAGTGTCAAGAATACAAGTGTTAGTTTAATGTCTATAGAACTCATTACTAAATACACTGCTTGACTCCTAGACCTGAGCTTTTCCAAACAAGACTCCTCGAACAACAAACTCTGGTCGAACTCACTAAAAACATCCCTTCCACGGTCCATGTCTCTTTTTATACCAATCGGGTTCATATGACAGCCAAGGCCGGCTTTATATAAGACAGCCAAAGAGGTGTTATATGAGACAGCCAAGGAGGTGTTGTATAAGACAGCCAAGGCAGGTGCTATATAAGACAGGCAAGGAAGATATTATATAAGACAGCCAATGAAGTTTTATATAAGACAGTTAAGGCAGATGTTATATAAGACAGCCACGGAGGTGTTATATAAGACAGTCAAGGCAGGTGTTGTATAAGTCAGCTAAGGCAGGTGTTATATAAGACAGCAACGGCCTGTGTTATATAAGACAGGCAAGGCCGGAGTTATATAAGAGAGCCAAGGCAGGTGTTATATAAGACAGCCAAGAAGGTGTTATATAAGACAGTTAAGGCTGGTGTTATATAAGACAGTCAAGGCAGGTGTTATATAAGACAGTCAAGGCCGGAGTTATATAAGACAGCCTAGGCCGGTGCTATAAAAGACAGCCAAGGCAGGTGTTATATAAGACAGCCAAAGGTGTTATACAAGACAGTCAAGGCAGATGTAATATAAGACAGTCAAGGCAGGTGTTATATAAGACAGTCAATGCCGGAGTTATATAAGACAGCCTAGGCCGGTGCTATAAAAGACAGCCAAGGCAGATGTAATATAAGACAGCCATGACCGGTGTTATATAAGACAGCCTAGGCCGGTGTTACATAAGACAGCCAAGGAGGTGTTATATAAGACAGTCAAGGCCGGAGTTATATAAGACAGTCAAGGCCGGTGTTATATAAGACAGCCAAGGCCGGTGTTATATAAGACAGTCAAGGCAGATGTTATTTAAGACAGCCAAGACCAGTGTTGTGTGCATATTTAGTTGTTTGTCTCTCTTTGCTTCCTGACATGGTCAATAATAACTATGACATTTTAATTATTCATTTGTATTTCATGTGCTCTATTGTTTTAATTCATTTTAAGCTTTTTGTATATCATGACTATTTTAATCTATAACATTTGATAACAAATTTTATGTAAAACGCCATTAAATATGTTTTTATAGAAATAGGCGTTTAAGTAAAGAAGTTTAAGTTTTAAGTTTAATAATTGAAATCAATAGCATAAATTTGGTTGCATTTTACCCTGCATTTCATTTTATCATTACAGACATAACCCCCGCATTTGTACTCTCTTACCCTAGCTCACTTCCGTATAAGCTCAATACATGTCATTTAACAACTTGCATATAGTACAGTCTTTTAAGTTAGTTAAACTGACATGTGTATTAATCAAGGACTCGAATATAGATATAAATTGTGTATACCTTGTCTATAACTTGTCACAACGAGACAATTTCTATTGAAGTCCATCCAGTTGATTCAAATTTATTAATATTTGCCTGATTCGACCGAATAATAGATATAAAATCAATCAAGAGCAGCAACTTTATTATTATCATATAATTTATTATATAAAATTATACGAAGAAGAAGTATACTACTATCAATGCTTTGTATTTAGCAGAAAAATCAAGAATCACCAAACGCATCCATAAGAGGTACGCGCATACTGCGATCGGATACACCACCATATGACAGGCTGGACAAAGTCACAAAGAGCGCAGATGTGGGCCATTCTTATAAGATTCTTTGGTACAATCCACCACCTTATTTAAAAAGTCACCCTGAAGCACAATACACAGGATTTTCAGAATGTCAGTTCAATAATTGCGAAATGTCTTTTAATATGAGCGACAGTAAAGACAGTGATGCTATAATATTTGATGGACGAGCTATGAGGACGGACTCCCCTGAACGTCCATTGGGTCAAGTTTGGATTTTCGCCGCACACGAGTCTCCACAAAATTATGACAGTAAGACTAAAGGTCAATGGAAAAACGTACCATGGCGACATTCGTATAATTGGACAATGACGTATAATATGTTAAATACAGATATACATCTGCCTTATGGAGTTATAAAAAGAAAGCCATTTCCTGAAAATAGAAATTATACTTCAATTGCTTCGAAAAAAAATGATAGTGTGCTTATGATAAGCTCACACTGCAAGACGTTTTCAAAACGACATGAATATGTTGATGAATTAAGAAAATATATTCCTGTCACTGTATTAGGTGCCTGTGGAACTCCTTGGGATTGTGGACAACATTACATACATGATAATTGTTTTGATTTACTAAACACTACGTATAAGTATTTTTTAGCATTTGAAAATGCTCTGTGTACTCAATACTTCACCGAAAAAATATATGAAAATTTTAATTACGACATCATTATGGTTGTGCGAGGTGGGAAAAAAAACGAAGAACTAACAATATTGCCAAACGGAACCTTTATTTCTGTTCAAAGTTTTAAATCTGCAAAAGATCTGGGGAAGTATCTAAGGACATTAAGTGAATCGAGGGAGGCCTATACTAAGATGTTGGAAAGGAAGAGCAAGTTTTATTCTCCCGGATATAAGGTAGTTTATCAAAAGGCGATGTGTAATCTTTGCAAAAGAATGAACTTCCAAAATAAATATAAGAAAATGATCCCCAACATTGAAGACTGGGCATTCAAAAACAAACCTTGTACAGAAGTATAAATACAAATAATAAACATCATGTAAACGCCTACCTAGTACCAGAATGTTTCATGAAAGATTTGTGTTTAGCGGTTCTTTCAAAGCATGTCTATTGTAGATGTACTTCACAGTGACAGTCTCGAATTTCAAATGCAAGCATTTTATGCTAGATAAATTCAAACATTATAATTAGTAATACCATAACTATATTCTCGTACAGTACCATTCTAAGCAAGAAGGTTTCATATGTCAAATGACACATTATTCCATAAAGAGGTTGATAATATCTTTCGGCACCTTCATTAATTCATATCAAATATATCGAATATTTCAAACAGAACATTTTAAACATTAATTTAAGTGTTAACGCTCATGATATTAATTTGACGGGGTTCGTTAGTATAACGTGAATGTGTGTCTTTTTTGCATAGCATATTACAAAGCTATGATAGTGCACAAAAATATTGTGCGCGTAATGTTTTTATACTGTAGTATGATGTGCAATTGATTCTACCGGACAACTCTCCACAAGTTCAATTTCTGTAGTGCTTCATTTTTAGAACAATTTCGTTTGTTGTACTTATTTTCAAAGTACTGTCGTACGTTAATTTCGCATTTATGAAGAGCGTGGCCTCATATGCTCTGCAATCTGAAATTTGACATGGGGTATCGGTTTCCAGAGCATTTTCTCCCACAGCGTTTAATCAGAGATTTTTAATGATACATATAGGTCATTTATCGTATTAAATACCAATATTTGTATGAGTATACTCACTTCTTTTGTCGTTTTCTTGGTCGCCAAAATAAACACCGCCCCGTGAAGTGAAGTTGTTTGTGTTTTGTTTATTTCACTTTTTGTTTCACTGGGGTTTAACGCCGTTTTTCAACAATTGTTCAGTTATATACGGCGACCGGTTCACTTAACCAGTTTTCCTGGACTATATACCAACCAGTATTGACTTGTCCTTCCACAAGGAGCCGGCAACTTCTCCACATGTGGAGAAAAATCGACATTTTTGTCAAATTTTCATGGAAGGGTATGACCTGCCGCGGCCGGGATTCGAACCAGGATCTCCCGGTTCCAAGTCCAGCGCACTAACCACTGGACCACGGCCGCGGCTTCTTGTTTGTGACGTACAATTTATGGTAAAACAAACATAATTATATACCACCGTGTCCAATCAGTCTTGTTTTAAACACTACACGTGTATGCTAAACTGTGTCAGATATAACATTAAGTGAACAACTAATTAGTTCCAGATGATAGACGCTGATTCTTCCAACCCAGTCACAATAAAGCTAGAATGCTACAGATTGCCTAAAACAAAGAATGTAATATTTGACATGAAAATACAGTTATAGTTATGATACGCGTTCGTTCTCGGGAAACAATTAGGTAGAATTGCAAACTATGACGTCATAAAACTTGCACGACAGAAATTCGTGAAAACATGGCAATGAGAGTAAACGTGTCCCTCATGTTATTCGGTAATAATTTTCTAGCACTGACATTGCTGCTAAGATGTTTTATATATCTATGTGAGGCGTGCGAACGTAATTGCATCAGCTAGATGTTCAGCTCTCTTCATCAGGTTGGCTGGTTGAAATCTGATATCATGGCAATCTGTAGCTTTCGCGCAACTAAACAATATAAATACTACAATGTAATTCGTTTAACAGCAAAACAAAATGCAGGCTTTTGAAATGTTGACAGAGGAACTTATTATTCAATACGACTTAACAACAACAGAACTCCGAATGACACTTCCACTATTTATTTTTTTTTGACATAGACGAAACATCAAAATAAATAACCGTTAACATTATTCTTGATTTTCATGTTACAATATAGTAAAATCGTCAGTAATGAAACATACTATACTGTAACGTTTTCCCATAACACGACAGACAAGTTGAACACGGCAATAAGAACACGTCCCGTTAAAATGGCGGAAAGTATGCACTTTAAGAAACGAAATCGTCGTTACGATCTGTGTGATTGCACAAAGTCTCCATAATTATTTTTCTAAAAATTATTATATTTATGTCTTACATTATCGGGAAACATTGATACTTTTCATCAATACCTGTTTTTTTTAGTAAATAAATGCTAAAATTAAAGATATTGCTCGGAGACACGAAACGTGACATCTTTTCAAAATGCCTCAGCATATATTGTCCGAATAAGAAACCTAAGGAATAATGTACATATCTTTCATAATTACTTTTATGTGTTCAAATATAACCAAATACACAAAACCATACCTTATATAGTGTCACGGTCATTTACACCCACTCATTGCACAAGAAAAACGGACATGATAGGGCCAGCAGAGTTCGCACTTGCCATGTGTGTAAATTTGATAAAAATCGACCGATTCTACACAGATTTAGACGATTAATAAAAGACTTTTTGAAACGCCCTGCATATTACAAGAATAAACGGAACAACTATTTCAATGTTAGCTTTGTTTAAAAATATATATCTTGTTCAAAATCGGCGGGATAAGCATTAAAACATTGTGGAGGAGCTATTGTGGTATGTTTATAATTTACTGCGTGTTTTCGTTGGGTTTTCTTATACGTGACTATAATTTTTCTTTTACGCGTTTCGATTAGTATCGTCTTGTCGAAAGTTTTGTCTTGGCGTAACAGGTTGAAAACAGTGATAGTGTTCGTACATAGCGATTTTTAAAATTAGTTGTGCGTATAAGAAATCATGATAGTGTATTGTGTAGTCATTCTAGCCGAACATTTGAAGCAGCCAACACGTTGAATTTACATTTTTCATAAAATAAAATGAATTGGTTTGTTTTGTTCTACGGTCATGTAAGGATGAGGCCCAACATTTGTGACAGCTTCATTTGACAAACGGGCACAGGTTTCCATGGTTTTCCCATCAATATTTATACAGGTTTTATCCATGGTTTTTCCTGTGCGAGAGCTATCAGGTTTACATGACCGTGTTTTATGTTATCATAAGCAACACCAAATTACCATATTATGCATGTATTAAACTTGATGTTAATTATATATTACCAACAAAGTATCGATGACCTTGTAATTACGCCGTGTAATTCTCTTAAGCTGCTTCTGTAACTCTCAATATATTGTTTCGGCACTGCATAATATTGTTGAGTTGTATATTGTTCTATACTGTTTGAAACAATGTTTAGCTAAGACAATTACAATAACTGTAGGCTGCACTGCATCTATTATCGAAGCATAAATAGGAAAAACAAATACACACTCTAATCCCCGCCCCCATAGAAATCCGTCCGTCGCCCCAATAATATTTATTTCGAAAAAAAAATAACGAAAAAATGTTGATTATGATGAAATAAGAGAAACTAAGCACGACCTGTTTATATCGTGCCTGATTCGTTTATTTTGTGTTACTTTAAGATAAGAACACAAAATTAAATCAATCATCAGGTCCGTCCCCTCAAAAATTAGACGAGAATCGTTATATTATCTTTGTGTTACCTTTTTGTCAAAACAATATGATATAATCATTAATAAATACCATATCGAATTATTTACAGAGCCCTCATATCATGGGTAAACACGTTCTTAATTGATTTATGCCAAGATTTTTATCATTTATAATTACTGCGCACCAAGTAAAATGAATGAGTTTTAAAAACATGATAGCATACAAAATTAACCAACAAAGGGAAGCTTAGGCACATCAAATTAACATTTACGTGTACTGTTAAGATAAAATACAACATCATGTGAATTTAAAAAATGTAAATTGACAGAGAGTAAATAACCAGTTATTATTTGATAGCTTAACATTTAGTGTTTGCATATCACGTGGATGACGCTTCATTAAGTTAACAACACGTTGTATTTCGTTCTTAAATAGTTCTGAAATGAATGCTGAGCGATTAATTATTGTTTGGCGATTATCAATAACCTTGATCTGGCGTATGCTATCTTTGTAAATGTGCAACATTGACGCAAATATGTAGACTTTGGTTTCATATACGATTATAGAATGTTTGGGAATACCCTTTTCATTCCACGTATCCAGTATTGTTAAACTCCACGATTTGATTTGATTGGTTTCTTTCAATTCTATTTTAACACAGGAGCATTTAGCACAGGCATTAGTAACGGACCTGCGATGGTAAAGTTGCACTGTTCTTTATGAAACATAAATATTAAACCCAAGATTACCTTAAATGAAAAAAGATCGCATAATTCGACCCCGTTCAACTGTTATACATGTATGTACTAAAAAGGCGTATAACTCTTCGTTCCGCTGAATGCCCACTGTCTCCACCAAACGTAAAATGCTTAAAAACAAGGTTTGCTGTGATTTCCGGTATATCATGGCGTTAAAATTCTGATAGTGCTTTATTTGTGTATTCGATAAAATTCATTGTTTGGTGTAAATCAAAATGAAATGCAGGAAAATAAAGACCAAGGATTGAATAATGTATATGTGATATAAAATACATTTTCGATAAAAATGATCTAAGGTACATTTTTGCATGGCATGGTTCATATTATGTCAGCTGTCCATAACGCGGTTTCTCTTTATTCTTTTTATGTAATATTCAAGGGTACGATTCATTTCTTTGTTATATATACTGATGGAAAAAAGTTTAGCAAGTTCAGAAAGGATTGACTCCCAGGGAAACGGTTGGTACGAAATCATTTGATTCTTATCACCATTGATTCGCATCAATGTTATTCCATGATTTTTAGGCGTTTAGTCTCCGGCGTACGTGAAATTAACTTAGGGGGTCAGGCGTAAAAGTTCGGACACGTTTCAATACGTAGTGTGCCCACCATTCGCAGCCAAAACTGCCAGACAACGACGTCGCATGCTGCAAATCAGTTTTCTAATTACCTGCAATGGGACCCTGACCCATTCAGCTTGCAAGGCACGTTCAAGATCACGGACGTTGTTGACGTCATGGCGCTCTCTCACCTGACGACCTAAGTGGTCCCATAAGTGCTCAATGGGAGAGAGATCCGGTGATCTTGCAGGCCACTGCGACACATTGACGTTATGAATGCGTAAAATGTTCTGGGTATGCCTCTCAGTGTGTGAACGGGCATTATCATGTTGGAAAATCCCAACGTTACGTTGTTGCTAATATGGTACAACAACAGGCTCGATGATTTCATCACAACCCCTTTGAGCAGTGAGATTACCAGGCACTATGACGAGATCTGTCGTCCCTTCATGATGTATGCCCGCCCAAACCATCAGGCTACCACCCCATAACGGTCACGTTCCACAACATTATCTTGGTCCAGCCTCTCCCCTCGTCTCCTCCAAGTTCGAACCCTATCATCAGCAAACGACTAGAAATAAATCTATTGCATCGAGATGACGCCGTGAGAAAATGGTCTTCCCGTGGCGTGGTTTTACGAGGTCTGCCTGATCTGGGTCGGTCTCAGTATATATTTGTTATATATTGGTTAGATACACTTCATTCTTTAATCAAACACAACTCTCATTAAATTTATCACCAATAACATTCCTTGGTTTGAATAACAAACAAACAAAGTATCATATAAGCTGGATCGTTGATTTGACATAAATTGCATCAAATTATTAGAGTGTGTAACAAACTGTACATTTCATACTGTTTCATTTAAATAAAACCTCTTATCAATTTAATTTTAATAAACAACTGTGAAAACTATCATTATAACTCTCAAGAAACAGATTAATATTTTTCACAAGTTTATTACATTGAAGAGAGTCCTTTCACACACAAACAATAATAAATCAATTAGCAATCCATCTGACACCAATCAAGCAAGCCCCACTGGGCCAGCTTTACTGTCAAAACACAGTAACACAATACACAGTAAAATCATGGCAGCTTCAAAAATTATTGTCCGGTTTAGTGAGGTTGAATTGTGTTACCCCAGCAACATATTTTCTCAAAATTTCGTCCGGTTTCCGGAATAGCGAGTGTCCGGTTTAGTGAGGTTCTTTCATCATTAAATATATAGTAGGAAAATATGGGACTTTGAAAATTGTCCTGTATTGTGAGGATTCCGGTATAGCGAGTGTCCGGTTTAGCGAGGTTCCACTGTACAAATGTGCGCACGGGCGTGCGTTCGTGTATATATTTTTCATATTATTAAATATATAGAGGGAAAATATGGGACTTTGAAAATCGTCCGGTATTGTGAGGATTCCGGTTTAGCGAGTGTCCGGTTTAGCGAGGTTCCACTGTACATGTGTGCGCGCACGCGTGCGTTCGTGTATATATTTTTCATATCATTGAATATATAGAGGGAAAATATAGGACTTTGAAAATCGTCCGGTATTGTGAGGATTCCGGTTTAGCGAGTGTCCGGTTTAGCCAGGTTCCACTGTACATGTGTGTGCGCGCGTGCGTTCGTGTATGTATTTTTATATAAAGTGTAACATGAGCGCACAACTCATATTGTGGAATTTATGAAGTATCGACATTGTTCGTTCTAAGTTATGCGTTTTAGGCGTATGCTCGGTTATACTGTATGTTGGTGTAGCAGTTATCATCAATCTGATGTGACTTGTTCCTATCTGATCACAATTGGCTAAAATGTCCGATCAAAAGTGAGAAAAGTAATTTCAATCACCGCCTCTGTAGACTGTCAACAGTTCTTGGAGACAGTTGGCAAATTTGGAATAATTAAAGCCTAATTACGTAACTGTCTATTTGCGTCTGTTGTGTATAATCCATACTGCAAACATGGGTAGAAAATAATGATTATCAGAATAAACGGGATGGATTTAGGAATGAACGCAAAACAATTAGTCAAATTTCTACTTCATTAAGCGTTAGCTATAGTATGAAAAAAACATAACCGATTGACATTTGTTGCATTAAAAGTTTAAAATTCCATCAAGGATTTATGTCGTTATAGCCAAGACACAAATTTACAGCATCAGAATCCATACATAATGAATGACATTAAATATGACCTTGACGCTACAGACCATGATTTTTCGCGCAACACATCGTCATCTGATGATGAACGTGAGTAATATCAAATCCGTTCAAAAATTGGAAAGTTATGACGAAAGTACATGAAATTCCTCAAAGACCCAATGGATGACATTCATGCTTCGATTATTCATTGACTAAACATTGACAATTAACGAGGCATAATAATTTTAAAATCTGTGAATAACCTTTATGAAAACAACGTGTTGACCACGAGCTTTATGACTGCCCCTCGTATGAATATGTGAGATATCTGTTCAGGTATAAATGTGAGACATGTGTTAGACGCTGTAACCGATATTCAGACTTCATGGAAATATTCGTTGGTCTAAGGCAGGGTGAAATATGTTTTGTACAGTTCTATATAACTATTATACATCATAATCTAATATGTTTATAGTCTTAAGGCCCCCCTTATCCAATGCATATTGAAGTCACATGCAACTGCATAAAGAATATAAAATGGCACAAAGCAAATCATCCATAAATTTTATCCATGTCATACAAGATCAGTGGAGAGTATTCGCATATTGATTAGTAGGATTCTTCAGCATACAGACCTTTTCTTCATCAAAAGACCAAGAAGAATGGAGAACTGTCATGATACCAGCCTCTGCGCAGAAAACGAGGAAGTAGTGATATGATCTAAAAGAACAAGTATTGATAATGTATTAGTATTCTGAGTATTTTTATCATAGTGGACATTAAATAACCTTACATGGCTGATTGTAAGTGTTGTTAACATGTTTATATGTTTCGGTTGAAAATATTCTATGACTCATTATGTATGAATACAAGTGAATAGTTTACAAAAAGCGCAATACGATAATATTTATCTATATTATCAACACAAGCCTTTTATTCATATTGATTAATGCTATACTGTTATCTTAACCGCATGATGTGTATGGAATCATATTTTGATAAATTTTAAACAGATGACTTTTCACCACAATATCTCATCGATCGATGACGTTTTTAACAGAGCAGGTACTCGTTATACTGGAAGTAATGTTTTAAGAGTCTCCTGATAATGCATCGATTTCTTTTTCACGCACTGTCCAATTATTTTATGACTCAACATTATGTCGTCGGCTGAAAAAATCTTTTTTTTGTGGGGGCGCAAAAAATAGACAAGAAGAAACAGAAGATCATGTAGTACCATATTTTTTTTTAAAAAATGCCGTTCCTGCTGACTGTAAAAATAGTAAAGAAATGGAAAGAGAACTAAACATTTGGCTAACATTAGAATTGAAAAACAGTGTGAATGTTTAAAAATCGTTTGTGATGACTGCTTGTAAATTTGGCGGATCAAACATTATCGGTATATTTGTTTTGTCGATCAATTATTCCATTCAGGCTGTTTAAAATAAAATATTGCACACATCATTTAATGCTTATAGAAATATACACATAATATAAACATGCTTATCGTACCCAAACTGAATCGTTCTCACATCTTGGTAAATATTTTGCAACGAAAACATACAGAGCTCTACTTCATTTTTTGTTATGATTTCTCCGGTGCATTTTCAAAATCAAATGACTTTTTAAAGAAATATTTCAAAATGAATAAAATCGGTTTAGAATATTTCAAATATTAGTGTTTTGTATCCAATGTTATTTTATTTAATCGCTTTATCTGACCACTCCTTAGTATGATAGGTTACAGAATAAGTGTGATAAACTGCCTACTGCATAATTCAGGATAGAGAACAATAAAAAGTACAAAATATTTTTTATCTCATATTAATTCATTAAACGTATCTTTGCTAATTTCTTTTGAGACCTCCAAATACATAAATCATTTATTCATTATTTTGATATTTCAGTGACAGGGTGTACGTCTGTTAAAGGAATCTGTCAAGTATCTCGAGGAATCATTAAACCATTAAAGGTCTACTGGTGTTAAAGTTTTTTAGAATTATTTTAAGATACATTTCTATATTATTATACATGTATTTCTAATTTACATGATAAAAAGAAAGGATATTTACTATAAAATTTTGTATGATTATAACTACCAGCCTGATACTCATTTAGTTTGGGTTTATTGTAATTAAAGATATAAATTTTGCCTAGTTGGATACCATTATAAATACATAAGTACTTTCCGATATGTGGTTTGCATTCTCTTTTGCAATATATATAAAGGGATACAAACGAAAAGAACATTCTCAAGATCAAAGGCCTAGCCTGAGGTTACAAGGGCAGCCTTCAGCTCAAGTCTGGGAGTGAAGTAAACCCCACATTGTGACTGGTTATGCTCAATACTCTACACTGGGCGCAAATAGGGTCCAATAGCGCCAGACAACAGATTTGCCCCAGTCTCAGACGGGTGATACATATGTCCATCCTTTCATCAGTGGAACTGACATCAGGCCATCTGAGCCCCACTGAGTATTGGACAGACTCCCAGCCACCCTGTTCCACACTGTAATAGTAACTTTTCCAGCGCTTAATGGACTGCGATGTGACCTATGAACTTATCTCAGTGGGTAAGAGAGTGACTTTAGTATCTACAGCCACATGATCCAGGCCAGATTTGGCAGCTCTGTCCGCCGCCTCATTACCTTCCACACCTATGTGAGCTGGGCACCAAAGTAATACCCAGACCGGCTTGTTGGATGGAATAACTAAGGATAATAAATTGTTCTCAAAGGTCCGGTCTGGATTTACTGTGATAATTTTGAATTGATTGCAGCGCCCAAAGTGAGTCCGAATAAATAAATGATTTTTTGGTTTATAAAGAAATACCCAGCTCATTGAATTAATTAAGGCTACCATTTCTGCTGAATAAATAAAGATGATCTGAGAGTCTATCAACAGATGAAAAAATTATAGAAAGTATGTAAAAAGCTGCTGCAACTTTGCCAGAAATTGAGCATTTAGAACAATCCGTATAAATCCGTATATAATTAATATACAATTGTTCTGAATGTAGGTTAGCATGAATTTTGCTTAGGTGTGGAATGTCAGTTTTTAGATTTTTAGAAGAAATGGATAGGTCAATATGAGGTGGGGACATCAGCCAAGGATGTTCAATTACTGGCATGAAATCTGCTACCTGTGTGTCTTTGAATCCCCCTTCCAAGAGATGGGTAAGAGCCCCAATGGGGGCGGGGGCTTTTTTCTTGATTTTGCACTTTGTGAAGTGACCGGTCCCAAAGATGGAGTTCACCGGGTTTTTTCTCCTTGACTGTGCTCTGGCCCAGTATTTGTCAGTATGGGCCATGCGTCTGATGGCCAAGGGAAGCATAACGACATCTGCTTCCAATTTGTGTGTAGAGAGCTCATGGCCCCCAGGGCTATTCTAAGGGCTTTTTTATTGAATTATGTTTAGTTTTTTTAGTAGAGTTGGATCAGCGGCAGCATACATTTCTGCAGCGTAATCGATTTTGGACCTAATAAAACATTTAGGTAGGAGCAATAAGCTTTTTTAGTATTTGTATCATATTAAGGTTCGTGGTACACCTTTTAGTTAAATAATATAGACGTAGTCTAAAAGTTAAATTCCTATCTAAAATCATGCCCAAAAATTTGTTGATGTTTCAAATTTGATTTAAGTACCTACACCTAGTGTATGTTTAATTTTTGTTGCCGCTGATTCCCAAAAGGATACCGACAGTTTTTTCTTTTGATATTCTAAATTCCCAATCTTGTGCCCATCCAAGAATCATGTCTAGCCATTTTTGTGCCTTTTTGACCATTATTTCCAGATTTTTGCCTGTTATCCAAGTGCCTGAATCATCTGCAAATTGACTAGGAGATATGTCGGATTTTGAAATGGACACGGGGAAATTATTGATTGACAGATTAAATAAAATAGGTGAAAGAATCACGTCCCTGAGGAATACCTCTCGAGACAATTTCTTGATCCTAGAGGGTACCATTCACCTTTACTTGAATTTAGCGCCCTTCTATGAAAGACCTGAGGTATTGGAAACAACCTCCCGTTATACCATATTCTTTTAGTTTAAAAAGTACTACGGAGTGCCAAGTTAAATCAAATACTGCCTGCAGAGTAAAACAATGGCTAGTACTGTGCTGCCTCTGCTTTTGGCCGTAATGATGTCATGTTGCAGTCGAGCTAATTGGTCTAAAGTGCTCCTTCCCTTTCTAAAGCCAGACTGAGAGGGATTTAGATAATTATTAAATTCAATGTTATGATCTAAAAGGGCCGTTACCATCGCCTCTAGCAATTTCCCAGAGTGTGATGTAAGGCCAATAGGTCCGTAAGATTTTGATTCTGCAGTTTTTGTCAGGTATGATGCAAGCTTCTTTCCAATTGTAGGATATTTACCTTAACTCCACACCATGTTATAAAAATTTTGCCAAATATTTAAAGTATCATCTGACATATGTTTAAACATGGAATATGCAGTTTTGCCTAATCCAGGGGCGTGGTTGCGTCTGTCATGAATGCATTTTTTGAGTTCTATTAATGAAAAAGGTTTGTTTAAAGGTGTATCTTTTAGCCCCAATTGTTTTTGATAAGCCAAAGTTTCAGGAGGTAAATTTGAGTCACTTAATACTTCTTTGTAGTGTTTAACTAAAAATGTAGCCTTTACAATGGGTGTTTTTGCAATTTCATTTTTATAGGGTTTATAATTTTACCTGTGATTTTTATTTAGTTCCAAAATGTTTCAGAATTAGGACAGAATTAATGGATTCACAAAATGTTTGCCAATTATTTTGTTTTGTTTCAATAATTGTTTGTTTTGCATGTTTTTCAGTTTCTTTTAGTTTTTAACATTATCTGGGTAGGGGTTTCTTTTTGCCATATTTAAAGCTTTTTTCTGCCCTGTACTGCTTCATGACAGTCATCATTCCACCACTGGACTTGAATTTTTTATTTTCTTTTAGGTACCGAAGCCGGGGTACTTTCCTGAGCCATGTGTAGAATTGAGTTTGTTAAGTTTTGTAAATGTTGATTGATATCATCAGAGTAGACTTGGTTTTCATGTACTGTATTACAAAGAATTTTGATTTTTTCCCAATCTGTCTGATTTAAATTAAAGTTATTATTTTCAGAATTTTGATTTGTAGAGACCATTGATCGAAATTAGGATTGGGAAATGATCTGACTCCAGGGTATCTCCATGAACTTCCCTTCATGAACTTCCCAAGCTGAAACTGAGGCAATTTTTGGAGTGCCAAAGCTTAAGTCTATATTTGTTCATTTCCCTGTTGATTTGTCTTCTCTTGTTGGGGTGCCGTCATTAAATAGATTCAAATCATGTTTTTCAACCCATTCGAAAATATCCTCCCCCTGACGATCTGTGTTTAATGAGCCCCACTCAACATGGTGAGCATTAAAATCCCTTATTATAATGCTGTTCATTGCCTCATTTCGAGTTGGAAAGCTCGTAATGATGTGATCTAAGGATTCAAGATCACATCCTCCAGAATAAATATTCGCCAAAAGCAAGGATTGTTAAAATAAGTGCATTTTTATTAATTGGTACAGAGCTGCCATTTTGATCCCTGGGGTTGTCTACCCAGATGTACTCAAAATTAAGTGAACTTTTGTTATATATATTGCCAAACCACCACATAAAGTGTTTTTTCCCAAAACGGTTTAAGCTTCCTGGATACATAAAATATTTATATGTGGATTTTTATTTAAATTAAGTTTTAATAACGAATTTTTTTAGGGGTGGCTCAGTATTTGATGTACGTAATAATTAGATTTCTACACATGGTTAGGCCTTGTTTTGGCTGTTTTAATTTGGGCCATTCTATACTGCTGTCTACTAGGAGACTATGACGGGATTTAACTAATCAGGCTCCCACCCATTTTAAGTTTACCAGGAGTACTGGACGCCTTTACTTTCTTGCTAGGGGTCGGTGGTTGAGAGCGCCCCTTTGACACCCGGAGGTCTTATTTTGGATTTTTTAAATAATTGTTTATCTATGGAATTTTGTTGTATGTACATTTTTGTCTTGTTGGTCTTGATTTATGTAATATTTGTCTACAATTTTTGCAAGTTGTGCTGTATAAAGGTTTTTTTTTTTTTTTTTTTATTCTATGTTATGATCTTTGCAGTTATTTTCAAGAATGTTAATTTTTTGCTGTGTTTTAATACCGGGGTGCTTTTCGTTGGTGTCTCTGGTATCGCGACCTCTACAGATATGGATAACACATGGTATGATTTGAAAAAGCTGGAGTGGACAATGACCACCAAATCCTCCTCAGTAACATTTAATTTACTACAGTCGCTAACCACAGGAGATCTCAGAGACCTGAGTCATTAAGTCCCCTCTGTGGTCGGATTATGCTGGAGAGGACTCGGCGGTATCCCTAGGCGTCGAATTGCCTTGTAATGTGGGGACTTCTGCATGCTCGGCTGATGTTACCTGGGGCAAAGTGATTTCTGCCATCCCAGACCTTGTCCTTCGTGCCACTAATGAACACAGGGCTTGGGGGACGGCCATTCACTTGTTTTTGGGGGCTCCGGGCTTGCACTGTCCTTCCCTGGCAGATATTCATACTCCTTTTCCTTTTTTCTATTATTCCAACCGCCCTAGACCACGGGACCTCTTTTTTCATCAACATAGTTATATATTGGGCTTTCATATATTGAGGGCATCCCGGTTACCAGGCTGGATGGTTTCCACTACAGTTGGGGCATGAAAATGTGGGGTCGCTGCAGTTGTCGGGCTTATGGGCAAGGAACGCCAAGCAGAGTTTTGGGAGTTTACTTGTATTGACTCTATGCCCGAACCTCTGGCATCTGAAACATCTCATGGGGGCGTAAATGAATGGTCCAGTTTTGAATGTAATTTTTGTTTCCTCAATTTTGATGTACAATGGTACACCCCCCCCCCCCCCTGAAAGATAATTTGACAGCCCCAGTTCCCTTTCCCGTTTTTTGGTTTATTCTATTCATTCCTATGAGCTCCATCTCATTGGCCGGTTCGAAAATTATATCGGGGCGGAGCTCGTTTAGGCCAATGTCAGTGTGCACCCCATGGATGATCATATCTGTGACTCGATCCTGCTTGGGCAGTGTCGCTACTACCTTGCAATCTCCGAGCCACCGGTTGTAGACATTTATCACCTATGCCAGAGGTTCTACTCCCGGGAATTCCAACATTACTGGTCCTGAAGACAAAGTGGTTACCCGCTGGACCAGTGGCATATAAATACTAATTAATTTTACCAGTCTTATGACGTTCATCTGGGACAACAAGCTCTCCGGACCCCTAGATTTCAATATACCAATATATTTATTCGGGACCTTCAAAAGATGTTTGTCCATGGGGGTCCAGAGTAGATCGCACTAACCTGCGTATGTCCAGTGGGTGCCTGTCTGGGGTGAAAGTCCTCGGTTTTTTATGGAACTCCCTACTAACCATGGTAAAGTATAATATGTACGACTATTAAAATAATATGGCAGATTTCTCAGCAGGGAAGATAATAATATATTGTATAAAATATATAAGTTGTTTTAAATGTAATAATTACTTTAATTTCAGAGAAAAAAAACTTATCGGAAGGAAAATAAGGACTTTTGGACTATATATTATGGAGGACTTTACAAAAAAGAATTTCTCAAAATGAAGATAATTGTTGCTTTGAGTACTTGATTAATGTAAAATTTATTACAGAACGTAATAAAAGAAAGAAAATTATCGTGTACGTTGTATATAACGTGAGTCATATAAATACTATGAAAGATGGGCGACACACATACGAAGGTAAATAAAATTCAATTAGATAGTAGTTATAAAAAGGAGTATTTTGTTAACCGGAAGTTTTCTGGCCGAAACGACTTACACTTAGAAAACAAAACAAATGATATAACTTCCGATGAAGTGAAAAAATCTGGAAATGAAAATAATAAGAATATTCATAAAATTTTGAGGTTGCTAAAGGTTTGATGTAATGCAGGAGAAGCTCTAGTATAAGTGGCATCTTTATGTAGTTCTGTGTTGTTTTTTTCTTTTTGCTTTCTTTACTTTTTCCCAGACACCGGAACCGGAAATCCCACAGCAGTTGATGCAACATTTAATGATTATATACAAAACACAACTGGTTTTAGATTGAGTGTCAGTAATGATGGGTGAAAAAAATGGATATAAAAAAACATTAAGATCGGGGTCAGGCCTTAGGATTTTGAAAGAAATTATGCAGTTCAAATTTTATGTTGTGTACATTTATAGATCTACTATATGAAATAACTAAAATATCACTGATATTTCAATGGGAAAATGTAACTTTATCAAGTGCTATAGCAAAACTTAAAAATGCAAATGAATGTTTAAGATACCTTAATGATCACGATGGAGAAAATCTATTAGAATTTAAGAACAGTTTAGTAAATAGCAACGCACACAAATCTATAACATAACCAAATGTTGTTAACAACGGCATTCTATTTAATAAAAATAGACTGTATAATGAGAAAACTTGAAAATATTGACAGTAATATTGTTTTCAGTTTGCCATTTCTTTGACTCAAAAAATTGGCCCTGTGAGCATGATAGACAAGCATTAAATTGCCTTCGTAAATGAGGACTTGCAGACACCACACGACTATTTCCAGGTATCTCTTACAAATTGGGGATGTAACATTGATGCTGCAATAAATGAATGGAAGTACTTGAAATTGTAATAATTATTCTAGTAGAAACTTTCCATTGAGTATCTGACAAATAATAAGTCAGGAGAGAATATTGTAAAATTATGTTGATAATACACCTTGCAAGTATTTATCCATTCAGTCATGTCTCTTGTGAGCGAGTGTTTTCGGTTATGAAACGAATTAAAGATATCGGGGTGCTCATTTAGCACTGTTATAACTTACCAGCTATTGAGGGCAAGTATTAATGATAGTGGTTTTCGAAGTTTTGAGTCGATGAGAGCAATAAATAAGTGGTAGATGAGTGAACAACGTGGAAAGAGGCTAGACATTCATACTTATGGACAGAGACAATGATCAATCATGTTAAATTTTATCATAAAATAAAAGTGTTATATATAACAATTATTCTGCATTCCTTATTAATGAAATTTTTGTCTAAATGTATGCACTACAATAAACTAAAACAACGAACACATTTACAGTTATTGCTACAGGTATAAGATTTTCCGAAAGATGATTTCCCGAAAAAGTTCATTTTTGGCGGGTTAAAATTTCTTGTACTCGCAAAAAATGCAGGTGCAAAAAAATCTAGCCCTGTAAACCATAGTTCTAGTTTCAGAACTAATTACCATTTTAGTGTTTAGTATTTGTTAATAACAATTTTAGTGTTTATTATTTGTTAATAACAATTTTAGTGTTTAATCATGTGGTTTTCTTTATTTTCTTATCTTACAGGCCCATGGAGCCTAAAAGGTTACTTGATTGCTTACTTACTAAAACCTTTCAATAAATTATCATTCAAATTATACCAAGTTACAGATAGATATTTCATTAATTTCAGTGATATTTGTACAATATAGGAACGTAAAACGATAGTGAAAATATAAACAATTTGTATAAACGACCCAGTGGGTCTATAAGTCACTATATATTTAAGATCAACACGTTAGGAACAAATTATAATCAAGAAAGCAAGAAATGCATCCAATGCAAAGTATACGTATCATTTTTGCCTTCGCAACATGTAAATCAAGTAATTGATCACCTCTTAAAAAATATTAAATAATTTTCGTGATTGTTTTGGATAGTCATTCAGCAATGCATATAACAAGTTTTCATTCGATATTATGTGGTTTTAAAAAATGGAATTTTATTAAAAATATGTCTCTTATATCAGTGTATTGAGCGCATTTTAGTAAAAAGTGATTTTCGTCATCAATTGCATTTTCCTTACAATATCGAAACAGACTCACATTGATTGATTCCCAAGCAAATCTTCCGGTTTCTACTCTCAGTGGCATCTGAACTGGGCCAAAAATGACCTTTCACATCGAGTTATATTAAGCTTAACAAAAATGTTTCTTTACATATTGTGTTTTAAAAAGTTTATACGGCCTTAATTAAGGTGAAAAATTCAATTTTTCAATCCAATTATCAGAATATTTTGACAACAGAACAGTTTTTGTTTCATCAAGGCGTACAGGCTGCCTATCATTATTATGGTTCATCATGTCAATATGATAAATAATCTACAGTATTTCTAAACACACATTATGAAATTTTTCATAATGAATTTCATGGAAATAATAAATCTTCTTTCGATTTTGATGTCGCTCGATCGACCAAATTCATTAAAAACAGTCATATAGACGTTCAAAAGTAGAACAATGTGACAATATTTGTGTAATATCTTCCCTTTAATTCGTCATCCATCATTGTCAATATTAAACTCGCTCCAAAATATTACAGGTTTACATTACTCCTTGTCAATCTAAAATATTAACATTTTCACGCACACACAATTCAATGACGAAACTTGATGTCATCAATGACGTTCGCCTTCATGTTATTAAGATCCAAAATCGCATTGCTGGACTCTCTGTATATAGATGAGAGGAGAGAAGATATCAAGAGTGGGAGTTAAATCTGTTCTTGATCGAAATATGCTTAAAAGTTAGTGCATTTATAAAACTAAATACGAAGTTGAAAATCATATGGTGAAAAATGAAACGATACGATTTTTACCGATAGTGATACCACAGCCCAATTTTTGCTTAAGTCGGACATTTAGGTAAGTATTAGCAACGGGAACAAAAGTAATTATTAAGCACTGTATAAGGTGCATGATAATAAAGTTTGGTTGAAAATTGCAAGTAGTAATGACAATAAATTCCGTAAAATAAGTTAAGACACACTCAAACGAGACGCCAATGCAAATCCAAACAAAATTTCTTGCGTCACTTCAGTTAGAGATTTACTATCTATCGTGGATTCTATGACGTGTTGTTACAACAAGGTGTAGGCAATTCTGATTATTTTACATAGGCAGATCCAGGCGGCGGACCTGGCGTACGCACCCCCCTCTTCTAAAATTGTCCAAGCAAAGGTTTATATATATATAAAAGTCACAACCATTTCGCACACATTGTATACCCTGGGACAGGTTGGATGAGCTTCTGTAAATGTGCCTGAATCCCTTGGAAATGACCAAAACTCAGGAGCTTCCGGGGGCCTCCGGGACCCCCAGCCTACTTGTTCAGTTTCCGTCCCCCCCCTAATTAGAAATCCTGGATCCGCCTATGTTTTATGTGCATTTTCAAAGAATGACCAGTTCCACTAGATCAGTATTATATAATAATGTAATTCATTACAATTTTCAACACTTTCTTAGTATTTTAAATATACCAAAATTCAGAATGGCTTTGACAAGACTTATACTTTCTTCCCAAAATCTAAAAATGGAATCTGGCAGGAGACGATAGAAAATAACAAGTTAGGTGATGAATTAGATATTGATCTATGCAATTTTTTGTATACAAAGAGTTACTGCTGGAAGAGACCTAGAACGTTTAAATTAAAACAATTATTTCAGATTCAAAATGAGGCTGCCATTTAGAAATTGAGTGTGTATATTCTTAGGGCATTTGAGGTACAAAATAATATTTAATTATAAGTCCATATAGACATACACTTACTTACACCATAGTATAGCCGATATATGTAAACTTTAAACTGAGTTTAGTTGCTAGATAATATCAAACTTGTATGTATTGCAAAAAATTAATTGATTGCAGTTTTTAGAACGTTCGATGTCTTCGTTAAGGGATTAGTTAGGAACTCTATGTCATGCATTTTCCTTTTTGTTAAGTACAAGCTTATTTTCATCACACGCATATTTTTTCAAATATTTACAGCCACCGTTTAATCAAAACCTATTCCTACAATTTTATATTTTATTCATTTTAAAACCGTCACTTGTTGAATATGATATTAAGATGCAACTGTTTCGTGTATGTCGGAAAATAATATGTTCTGAAGATCAATTAGTCAAATCAGAAACTAATAACCACAATTTTTCAGCTATATACGGCGACCGTTTCCTCTAACAAGCTTTCCTGGACTGTACACTGACCAGTACTAACTTACCCTTCCACAAAGAGCCGGCAACTGCTCCACATGTGGAAGAAAATCGACATTTTTGTCAAATTTTCATCGAAGGGTATGACCTGCCGCGACCGGGATTCGAACCGGGATCTCCGTTTTACAAGTCCAGCGCACTAACCACTGGACCATGGCCGCGGCTACTTTTACCAGTAAACCTAGAATTATTGAAATGTTTATAGTTCATTGCCTGCATGGTGTAATTCGGGGTGCTTCTGTGCTGGCATCTTCTTTCATGTCCTTCATGATAGAATATGTCTTGTTTCCTTGTTTCCAAGGTGTTTTCTGAACCAACTATCGTGTGTCGAGTTACCAGGCACTAAGAAGAATTGACAGTCAACGCTATGAAATCCCTAAGGCTTTTTATAACTGCACAGTTTACACAGGTACACTGGATCCTTCACTGGGTCATTAGGGCTACTGCATACCCTTGGTTCGATGTGCCTTTAAAGGGAAAATAAAAAACTGAACAATCTTCAACGTTGATTATTAAATAATACCAAATTTATCAATTTTACTGTGTAAAATGTGAATGTTTTTAATAGATCTAAGTAGAAAGAAATGTTTTTTTTGTGCTTTCACGTGAAATATATGTCAGTCCCTGTGGTTATATTTGATTATTTACATTCATTGATTGCTACCACTTCAGATTTATAGGTAATTAAAATTGATGAGAATAAGAAAAGAAAACAGTCAAGTAATTCTTTTTATAGTCCAATGCTGCTCTGATAGCGGTCTGCTCAAGGCTGGCGAAAGTTGAAACCATCGGCTAACAATTATGTTCTGTCTCATTTGACTAACCTCGTGTCTTTTGGGTTAACTCCAATTCTTGCTTTTGTTTGTCTTTCAGTATTGTAGATAATATATTCAAAGCCAAATTCTTCATCAAACTGAAGGTTGGCATCTCCCCAATTAAGGCTATGGAGTTCTTGGCCTGTTCTCATGCCAAACTGCGTTGTACTGATCAACCACATGGAATGGATAAGTGCCCAAGGGCTTATGCTACCAAGTGTTACTGAAGCATCAATTTTCTCAAGATGGAGGTCCCCCTCTTTGTTTGGTACCTCTCCGTGCTGAAGGGGAGTAACACGTACCCCTCAGACAGGTACACTTTTGTCCTGTGTGATGGGTACCTGGTAAAAACCAAACCTGCCTGTTTGCCGGAGGACCCAAGGATTCAGGGTAGACGGGTGGCCAGGTGGGCCCGGTCTGGTCAATCGGCTAGTCATGCCTTGCCCTTGGATGGGCAGTTCAAACTAGTTTAGAGCGTCTAACCGTATGTACGTGATTGCCATGGGTCGATTTCTCTGTTACTTCCTTCGACCTTACTCTCCCTATTCTGTCATCTTCCTCCTCTATCTATCCTTTAACCTCTGACCTGTTATCTCGTCTATTTACTTACCCTCTTCTCATATTGACCCATTTTTTGATATCGTATGATCTATATCTCACATTCTTAACATATCTATCCAAGAAGGCGGTGGCCCATGGGCTAATTGTCTGGAATCATTCTTGATTTAATCGTACTGATTTTGTACGAGTATATCCTTCAAGTAACCTCGTGGCTTGAGGACTGGATATCCGTCCCCTTTGACCTACCCCGTGTTAGAGTCCGTGGTGGCTGAGGAACTTGGTGGATGAATCAAAACTCTCAAATATGGATACCTCAAGCCTAAACTCGAATGACCCCTAAAAACGTAAACTGACCCCTGCTTCCACAAACGACAATGCGAGTGCCACATTCCCGTGTTTCCTCGTCATCGAGTCACTTGACGAGGGCACAAAATATCAGATCTGAGTCCTTTTGTGATCGAGAAACAAATCAATGGCCTTATCGGGTCCGCGAAGTCGGTAAAAACTTCGTAGCGGATGTTTGCTTGTGGAGGTTGCGAGACCAACGCAAGTGGATGTCTTGCTGAACATCAAATCTTTCTTCCAAATTCCTGTTAAATGTACGCCGCACAAGACACTAAACTCATGTAAGGGTGTTTTCCGGTGCGACGACCTCGGGCCCAGTACTGGGTCCGACGAGGTCGCCCTGGAGCTGAAAACACAGGGTGTGCGCACTATACAGCGCATATATTCAAGAAGACAAAGCAAACAAGTACCCACAAACACTTTCATTGCAACTTTCAACTCACCGGCTCTACCAAGTTCGCTTAGGATTGGGTACACTTCCTCCAAAGTGGAAGGGTACGTGCTAAATCCTCTGCAATGTTATAAGTGTTTTTCGATTTGGTCACCACGAAACAAATTGTCAAAGGACCAGCATCTGCCGCAGATCCGCCACAAAGTTTTTTTACCGACTTCGCGGATCCGATAATGCCATTGATTTGTTTCTCGATCACAAAAGGTTTCAGTTCTGACATTTGTGTGTGCTCGTCAAGTGACTCGATAACGAGGAAACACGGGAATGTGGCACTTGCATTGTCGTTTGTGGAAGCAGTGGTCAGTTTACGTTTTTTGGGGGGGGGCATTCGAGTTTAGGTTTGAAGTATCCATATTTGAGAAGTTTTGATTCATCCACCAAGTTCCTCAGTCACCACGGACTCCAACTCGGGGAAGCTTTAAAGGAACAGATATCCTGTCCTCAAGCCACGAGGTTACTTGAAGGATATACTCGTACAAAATCAGTATGATTAAATCAAGAATGATTCCAAAAAATTAGCCCATGGGCCACCGCCTTCTTGGATAGATTAAGAATGTGAGATATAGATTATACGATATCTAAAAATGGGTCAATATGAGGAGAGGGTAAGCAAAGAGACGAGAAAACTGGTCAGAGGTTAGACAAGGATAGATAGAGGAGGAGGATGACAGAGTAGGGAGAGTAAGGTAGTGGGAAGTAACAGAGAAATCGACACATCGCAATCACGTACATATGGTTAGACGCTCTAAACAAACTTGTACTGCCTATCCAAGGGCAAGGCATGACTAGCCGATTGACCAGACCGGGCCCACTTGGCCACCCGTCTACCCTGAAGCAGAGGCCAAAGCAGTGTTTTAGAGGGACACAAAACACAGACACAAAAGTGTACCTGTCTGTGGGGAACGTGTTACCTCACCACAGAGATGTACCAAACAAAGAGGGGGTCTGATAGTACACTATCTACAGATGCTAAAAACCAAGTTTGGTATATAATCCATCCATGGAATCATGACAAAAAGTCATTTTAAGGTTATTTTTAGCTCTAGCGGCCCCTAAAAGGATGCTACAGACCAAGTTTGGTGATGATCCATCGATTGGTTCATGAGGAGAAGATGGTTAATATTTTTCTATTTTTAGCTCTAGTGACCCCTAAAAGGGGCCAACTGGTATAATATGAGCAAAGTGCAGTTAGAACGTCAAAAGGTTTCTACACAGCAAATTTGAAGTAAATCCGGAGAAGACCATTGTTGACGTCAGACGACGGACTCCGGAGCATCCACCTACCCATCCTAATAGCTCACCCTGAACCTTCGGTTTATAACTGCGAATGGTAATGCGCAAGCACACCATGCATGGCTTAATTCCGGTATGTGAGGATATGAAACATGAATGATGCGTGGTGAAGGCATGACACAATACAGCACATGACGATTATAGATATAAAATAAAGGGATAAATAATCATTACGTACAATCTACCGTGTGACATATTCCCCTCTATGAGGAAAATGGCGTCCTACATTTCAAATACATACTCAAAACACAAAAGCATTCCATCTACTGCAAAGTAACAAAAAACCTTCGCAATAACAGCTAAAGGAATACTGAAATATGGTACATACTAGTATTCCTGAGAATTACTACACCAAAAATTAAAATGTTCACTTGAAAGTTTTACAATAAAATTCACCCGCGAACAACCGATTGATCAATCAAACAACCCAGTTTCAGTTCATCCACCTTGGTTTTACCCTCGTTCTCTTCAGTTGGTTATGTAGCTTTCCGGAACTTTCCTGACATCGAGCTGGAACAATGTACTTAGGCGCGGTGTCTTTGATCGAGGATTGGGCACGTTAGGATCTATATTGATTCCTATGTCCGGGAACTTCTCCTAAATTCCTTCTTCGCACAATAAACCAGCAGATCCAGATTATGATTATAATCTATGAAAATTTTCCACGAACTGCTAGCTTGTTTCTACCATAAGTCCAACGTTGCGCAAAAGTAAACTTACCCACATCTAATTGTGCTTCCCTTACCCGATGGTCATATCTCGTCTTGTGACAAGACAAAATCGAGCCTAGTTCAGAGCTTAGAGACATAGGATGTCTTGTCTCCATCGCCCTATTCGTGTAGTTCAATCCTCAGGAACGCATCAACTCCTAAACGTGGATGACGTCCAAACATTCCATAATGGGGTGTAAAACCTGTACTGCCATGCCTGGTGGAATTATATGCATGGACCATTTCTGGAAAATGCGCCTTCAAGTCTCCCCCAGAGTCCCAAGCATGTTCAATAAAGTTTGATTCTAACCGCTCTAGCTGACCAATGCCTTGACCTGGGGATAGTAGGGATTAGTTCTGGTCTTATCCATGTTTTCCAGTTGCACAATTCTTGGTAAACTGACTTTCGAAGTTCCTTCACTCTGAGTCTAATGGGAAACCCATAGTAACAGATGGAGGACTCAAACAATAATTTGTGATGTGCGCGTCTATTTTTTGTAGTATGGCTTGAGAAAAACGGGTGTCTAGATTCTTCCTGTGAGTGCATCGAGGAAAGTTGACAAGTAAAACCAAACTCTCGATAAGCTTCTGGGAGCACAAGTTGCTTCGCAAGGTTTACACTAATTAGCGCCTTACGATACAAAACACCATCCTTAATGGTATAGTTGGACCACTCTCGAAGAAATGTCTGGTTCCTTGGCTTTCTGTCGTACTTTAAGTCGATGTCCAGCCATACGTGATTCAATCACTCGCTTGATGACTGGATCAATCTGTTGTTCAACAATCCAGTTCGATGACTTCAGTAAAGAACAAACAGCGCAGTCAACAAATGGACAGGCACGATCAGCATTAATTGCTAAAGAAACACACTGAAAGGCAGCAGTTTTCTTTTGGGCAATGGAGCGAGCTTGGAACAAGGTATTTACTACAAGATCTTTTAAAACGATCTGGTGATGATCTTCGCAATGCATCCTCAATGAGCCAGTATCAATATTGTAACACCCTGAGTTTTAGTCTTATGTATGTCCACAGACACTTACATATAGTTGTTATATTTACATGTTTATTGTTCCGTCCCAGTAAAAATGTCTCAACCTCTTACCTGACCAAACTTTAAAGTAGTGTCACATGTTTTCGTGATCGGTTATTACGATCGTCGTTGTTTTCTTCATAAGTACAAAACTTTGCAAATTTTTACTTTATAAAAGTTTTTATTGTTACAAAGCCAGTGTGGCTGACACATTTTCCATGTAAATCCTCGTGTTATATCCATTTATTGAACTAAAACAGTATTCAATTTGTCACGGTGACAGACATATGCATTGTTTACAATTGCATCATGGTATAGCGTTAACGCTCGAGTGAACCGCGTCTATGTTTAGCTGGCGTAAACAAAGTTATTTACAAGGCCTAGGATTCCTAATTGTAAGTTATAAAATACTTAAATTGTTTCATAATGTATTTTTCCCTTTGAAGTAAGTGGCCATGGTGTTAAACGTTCCAGAACTTACCAGATTTGGGTCACTACCATTATTTTTGGTAGCTACCAATATTTATAGTAGAGACGCGCTACCAGTTTTTGGTCAGTCCTACCAATTTTTGGTATTTCTACCAATTATTGGTAGATGCTACCACTACCGAGTATAAAAGCTGAGATTTTTTTGTTCTGAGTTAGTTCAGATTTTTATTTTGCCTGGTAAACATCCTTGCGCTATTTTTGCAAAAATAGATTTAAGTAAGATCGATCGATACGTCATACTGTGGTATTTTTAGAAACGTATTTAATGTACCACAGGTCCGTAGCTAGTAGCGTTATTTTGAACTCAATTTTTAGCAAGACATTCTAACGCCGTTACATTGAATAACTCTGAATACTTTCTATGTATTTCTAACTATTATTTGTTAAGTGTTCTGAACTCTGGCAACTCTGCCATTCATTTAACAAATGGAGATATTATTTTGGTTACAAGAAAGAGTCTTAATTCTTTAAGTTGAAATATTAAATTATGATATAAACCTCTCCGAGAAGAAAGAGATATATTTACTTATTAGCCTAGTATTATTGCTCGCAGGTTTATTTATGTGCTCTGTTTATTCTATGATATATATATTCTGCAGTTGGGTGTAGAACCTAGTTTTTTGGCTAATAAATAAGTTTGGCATTAAATAAATTGCGAACGATCTGAAAATCATTAAATGTTGTGTGTTTTATCATGCATTGACGGATCTGTGCGTCTGTTTGATTACATGTCCGTCTGTCTGTCTGCCTGCCTGTCAGACCCTAATAACTCCAGTAGACTACATTGAAGCATCATTAATAGCCAGCTACCAAACCAATGAGAGAGTCAGTTTTTTAACTCAATCCATATCGATAATAATATATCCGGCTAAAGTTAATTATAAAGCGAGACTACCTACCCCCCATCTGGATTGTAACAATATTGCTTTTAACTGCGCGATATTTGATCCGTAGAAAATATGCTGTCATAGCAATTGGTCAACGAGTGGCATCCAGCATCGCAGTGTAATTGCGCTCATTATGTCTAACGCCCTTACTGGCATGCGCTACTAACCTCTCCTTCCCATCGTGCTCTTGGTACAATACAGCACCAAGCCCATGTCATCATAACGTCCAGTTATTCTCTTATTTTATTTAAACAGGATTTTAATCTACCATAAATTATGTAAGTTCCTTGTTCACAGAATGCTCCTCTTTCCAGGGCCAAGTAACGGGGTACCTACACTCATTAAAGTTTAGTTTTTCTTTGAAACATTCCACGACCTTTTCATCATCTGAAATAATTGGACTATCTGTCACTCCAAATGATACAATGTTCCAAAAGTTGTAAATCGCTTTAAGAGACTACTTTCATATACCATGTTCATACGTAAGAATTAACATACTAGTAACGACAGATTTCTTGTCACAATGTTCTTCCTTCTAAATCCCAACCTAATTTCTTCTATCTTTGTGAACATCAATATAATAGTCATTACCTATTAACATTTCATTATTTATTTATTAGTTCATCTTCAATAAGAATCGTATCAGTATTGTTTAACTTCGTGTATATCTCTGTTGTTTTTGGTCTTTATCACTGTTGGTTTATCACTCCCGGAAGCAACTATTTTTTGCTATCTTGTTCCTATTAGGTTTTACTGGTCTGCCAGCGTTTTTGCAACGTAAGGTTTTGTGAATCTCAGTCTAGCAAGATTCACATGTTTATTAATCGATTTTTGTCACGTTTTGTTATTTCAGCTCTTACTGTCTACATGAGAACTGTCTCACTGGTGGATATCATAACTTTTTCTTCCAATGTAGCACGTGTCTACAGTAAACTATTGTCACGACGTTTGGTTTGGAATTGGTTTGTCTCTGATTAACTAATAGTGATTCCGTAGTACTTGTTTGTTTATTTTCATCACTATTTGACTGATTAGCTTTTTTTGTTTTTATAAAGTGGTTATTTGTTTACACTTTGATGATTCGTTTTGCTGCTTTCGTTATTTGGATTTCTCTGAGCGTGTTCACAAGCAACCACGTACGCATGAAGTGTATTCCTTAGCAAATCTACCGTCCATTTCTTAGTTGGTCCTGTCAAGTTAACGGAGAACTTCCTCTGACACTTCACAAAGATACGTTGATTAACATTTTCCTTCATGACTTCTAAACTTCTTAAGTGTTTCTTAATAACGTCTAAAACACACGAAGACTTTTCTGAAAGTTGTTAATAGGTGTGATATTTATTAACTCAAGGTGGTGTTGGTCGATAGTTTCTTGCTCATTTCCGAATATGTCTTTTAGAATGTCTATAGCCACCTCATAATTTTCACTTGATAAAGCTATTCCGCTAAAGGCGCGCCTTATCTCTCCATATAGTTTGCATACGTCATTTTCACTATATTTGTTCCCCCTAAAATAATGCCCATGTTACACAGTCCTGTAGAGGTTTGGTATGGTCAATTTAAAGGAAAACAGTGATTTTTGTTCATGCAGGATGTTGCTTTAGCTTGAAAAAGATACATAACATACCTCTATGCAATTATTTTTAAGTAATACCTAAATGAAGTGCCAAAAATGGCATTATCTTCAGTGTTATGTTGTTTCATTAAAAAATCACTAATTTTGAACAACCAAATAGAATACTTTGCCTAGACATTTCACTTCATATATCTGTGTAATTATAAAGACAATTCATTTTAGTTGTTTATATTTTTATTTCATCAATTTTCCACCAAAAAAGTAAAAAATGGTATGGGTTTAACTAAAGGTTAATTGATGTTTAACAGCATCTAAAAAAACTTGCAGTACTGAAAATAATCATGATCAACAGCTTATGTTACAGATTTATTTTCTGTTGAAACAAAAAAGTCATACATTGAACTGCACTTCAATAGAAATTTGTATTATTGTGTCATTTCGGGTCACTAAAAAAGGTCCTATTTTGTAGTGTCCGCAACACAATCTCTCTCACTCCACCAAGCATGAGATACAGAGCCAATTTTATTGCTATATAAAATGCCTTCGGCACATGTTTCCACATATGAAATGCTTAATTTATACGTCTATTAGTTTTATCACAATTTGTGAAAAACTTTGTCCGCAAAGGTGTAGTATCCGCAACACAAATATTAAACAGGCCTCTAACGTTTAGATTCATCGAGAGTTTTTATGCATTTTTGTCTTAATATCTTAGTTTTGATTAGAGCCATGAAAATATACGTTTATCTGACCAGAATGACATAACAATGAAATTAGTGTACCTTTTCCATGATCTGGTAAGGACATGTGAAATATTCTAACAATTTTAACAAATATATATTTCAAAAGGGGAAGGATTGCTCAAGAATGTGTAAAGAAAAAAAACATTAAATAAACATTTGTGACTTTTCTTAGAACAAACAAATGATTAACACATATTTGTTTCTGTGTTTTGTGTTGCGGACACTACAGGGTTTTATTTTTGTTTTAATGTGTTAATATTAAGTTTAATTTCAGCAACCTATCACTGAATTGTGATCAAATACCCCCTCCAAATAAAATAATGCAATTTAGTGGACAAAGTGCAAGAGAACATTTTTACAAGGCATGCAAATAGTGGACTAGAATAAATCATATTAAGGGAATTGGACATACATTTTTATTGCATATTGTGTACTAGTTAAGACAAATTAAACAGAGTATACAAAACAATTGCTTAGGTTTTTCTTTCAGTTATTGAAAAATACTTATTTTAACAATTCTGAAAGAAACTACAAATACAGTTTATTCAATTCCATAATATGCCAATACATAATTATTATTCATTTGCAGGGACATAAATAAACATGACACAAGCTCTCATATCAATTCAAATGCTGTTCTTTACATTGTAATAAATAACTTAGGTCACACAGACATAATTCTGCAATGTTTTGCAACTTTAGCAAGAATAATGAACATATTGATACATTGATAAATACAATGTATAACTAAAATATAAAAATAATAAAACTCCATTTTTTGTAAAGCAGAATTTCAAATTTCCAAATTAATTACTGTATTTCGAATATATTTGCATGTAAAGTTGGGACTATATATTGCAATATATAATTGCTGTCTAAAGGGATTTTTCTGACTGAACAAAATAAATCTTCGTTGAATATTGTGTAGGGTACTAAAGAAAAAATATGAAAAACACAAATGATCTTAGGATAAATACAGTTTTTTTCAGATTCTCGCTTTTTTCAACAATATTTCAGTCAAACATCAGCGGCAGTAACATGTACTGGATTCTATTTCAGTACTAACCTTGTTCACTGAAAGTTACAACCAGCTTTTCCTGACGAATGGCCTAATATACAATGTCTTTTGCCAAGACTATATGTAGCCCCTATGCACTACATATGAGCTAAACAAGTGGGGGGGGGAGGTAACTAAACATTTTGCTAATATGCTTTAAATATATATTTATCGTAAAACTCCATTGATACATAAAAGTTCTATTATGTGAGAGTTTAAAAATCGACACCAGTGCCGTTTACATGTCGGTTCCCAGTAAGCATCCAAACTAGACTGAAGGGACCATTCCTCGTCAACTGGTCTACGTTTATTGCTTCAAACACAGGGCAGAAGTGGACAATCCGGGATACACGCTTTTAGTCTTCACAAACTGAATGTATTTTAACTATACCCAGCCTTTTGTCGAAGTCTAGAAAAGATCGAGGGCTGTGGATGTATTCGTCATCCGACAGTAGTACCAGAACTACCAATCCTTTTTCATGCATGCATACAATTGAAATTGACTACCAAACTGCTACCCAAGGTATGCGTAACAAGTCAGGACCAGGCAGCATTTTACTACATTTTCTTTTTAATTTCAATGACCAACCTTTTCCACTCGCGTTTAAACAAGGTTCCACTCATAAAATAGAAGAAAAAAATTAAACGAAGAATTACAAAAGAACAAAACGGATACAATGCAATACGCGAGTTGCCAACGAGCTAAAGATCTCCCTTCGAACGTTTTAACGTTTCTCTTTATTATCGTATATACCAATGAGGGCATTGTAGTCACAAGGAAAAACGAACAGAGGATGAACAAAAGCAAATTGGAGGAATTTGTCTTTTCATTTTTTGAGGAGATCCGGCCATTCAGGAGATTGGTTGTAATACGTCGTTTACGTCTGGAAATCAAAGCTGCAGTCAGGTTGATGTTTCCGATCAAGATGATGCAAGCTGGCAGGAGTAGGTGCAAAACGAGTACCACCATAAGCCATATTTCTGTTGAAAATTGTTCCGATATTGAAGTACACAACTTCACCTCAGAGGCAGACTGTTCTTTTATAGTTTGACCGAATACAACGGGCAGGTTGGTTATCGTTAATAGTACCAATACTGTACTCGCTGTGATGAAGGCATTTCTAGGAGTTATCTTCCTCCTCGAAAATATCGGTGCTTTTATACGCAAAAAGTCTGTCAATATTTAGTAAAACAAGTACTCACACAGAAAAGAAGCCAGATGTGAACACCATCCAAAGTCGCAGACGACAAATTACTTCATTTAAGTTGTCCACCGTTACTGACGTCAGAGCATATATCACCGTAGGAACAAGAGATATCCATAGATGAAATAGTTCTGCTACAGCCAACATTATTAAGAACACACTCGTAGAATATTTCAGTAATCTAGAGAGTATTACAATACTCATATTCCCACATGTACCAATGAACACAAGAACAAGCGGAATGATTCTCCATATCCAAAGTGCAGTCAAACATTCGCTGTAAAAATCCGGTGCACAGTCTCGGACATCACCGAGTTCATTACTTGTATACTCTATCTTTAAAGTAGCGTTGATAATCGTATTTTTTTATTTCAGTAAGTCCATTAAGCCTTGCGGCCCATGAGGACATATACATATATAAATATATTTATTTATGAACATAACAAAATAAATACAAAGGAAAAAATTACATGAACATACGTACATAATGGATGATAATAATAAATATATTCATCGGAGAAGGCAATAATTATTTACATCACAAAATTCCATCATCAATAATGATTGGTTTTGTAATTATTGAAAATTAATTAAGACCGGCACAATCACCAATAAACTATTTACAGACATATAATTTCCAAAATATTAGTACCATAAATATCCACCGGATATAATGTTCTACCGAGAAACGAAATGTAGAATATAACGGGTTTTATGATTCACTTTTAAGAATAATGAAAAAAAAAGAAAAGAAATCTATGGATGAGAAAAGCAAATTAACTAAACTAAATAATAATACCTATATAACAGTCAATTATATACAGGACACTTAACATCAAGGTGGTAAGAATCATATGACTAATAGTACAAGTATATAATTATTAGGTAATTATGCTTTGTATACAAAGTAGAGATATCATAGAAAGAACAATAATTTCAAAACATTTTTCGAAATAAGCCATTGTAAATTTTGTTCAGTGAGAATTCATGATTATACTATGCAAATACAATATATATAACATTATTTTAACAATAATAAAACGAAATTCTAGAGAATGGATAAAATGTTCATCATTCGAACTTAATAAAACAGTAACATTTGTTTTACTGAATAAGATCAATTACAAGTGAGACAATTTTCAATAATAAGAGTAGTACATGTATATATCGACTCCGGGCTAAGTGCCGCTATGAACGGATTTATCAAAAAATGTTATACTACATATATCAATACGAGGACTTAATTATTAATTTTTAAACAAAAAACATTTATGTACGTAACATGCAAGCTTCCTCAAAGCCGTTTCATTTTGACTTGTTAAAAGTTCTAAAAATTTTCCCATGCAAGGCCTCTTCCAATATTTATTTATGTATTGTTTTCTTAATTCATTAAAAAGTTCACATTCAATTACAAAGTGATACTCATCATCTAATTTATTACAGACTGTGCATTTTCGATCATTACATGGAATACTCTCTGGCCTATGCCATCTACCACTTTCAACCATACGATGGTGAGATGACATCCGTAGCCTACTAAGAGAAGTTCTATAGTCTTGGTTTTTAATGATATTTAGATATTCTTTAAAATCACAATTGCCAACAGTTTCACGATATAACAAAGCCCTAGTAGAGTTCCCTAAATTTGAAATTAATTTTTGAGTATAATTATCATATAATCTTTGTTTGACCAAACTAAAGAAAATCTTTTTCTTATAGTCTTTTCGTGCATTAACCAAATCAGTTCTATTTTCATCGGACGGACATAGTCTATATTTATTCAAGACAGAACAAAAATATCGTTGTTTGTTTTTTACATTCATCGCTATACCATTGATTTTTAATTTGTTTGATAGGCTCATTATCATGGGGACTGTGTATATTTCTTTTAAATAACGGTTTGGCGATTTTATGAACAATATTAACAAAATCATTTATACATGTATTGAGACTAATCTCATCATTATCATCGTTCTCTAATGAAGATATTATATGTGAGAATTCGTTTTGTATATTTTCATTTTTTAGTGCATCTACAAATTTAATTTGTTTGTCATTGTCCCAAATAAATTTGTATTCAATCTTATAAAGACAATTTTCAGCACTTTGCTCATTTCGTTTTACATATTTAGTGTTTTCATATTCGAAATGTAAAACGCAGTGATCCGATATTATATTTGGACATTCGACATCAAAAACTGAAATACGGTTAAAAATTTCTTCACAGGCTAGAACGTAATCTATGAGACTGGAACCCCTTTTTCCTACATATGTAAATTTACCGATACCACAGTCGCTTCCCACTCGCCCATTTAAAATTCTCAGTCCAGTTTCACGACACATATCAATGAACAACTGACCATTTGCATTAGACACTTTGTCTTGTGAAAATCTCTCTCTCTTAACATCGGGTACATAGTCATCTGGTAATATTATATCAGCAGTTTTTTAATCGAACGGAACGTAGTCCGGTATAATTGCTGTACGACTATTAAAATCACCACATAATGGTATATTGCAATTACTGTTAGTAACATTATGTATGAAAGCTATAGAGTCCACAAGTCTATCAAATATATTAGCATCAACAGCATGATACCTTGGACTACCTTCTGGTACAACATGACACAAACATACATATAAATCATTTGTCAAACACAACGTATTCCATTAAGTTTTATCCATAATATGTCATCAGAACTTTCATAGAAAACAATGTCATCATTTACATAACAATTACAAATAAATAACATAATTCCACGTGAGTTTCTTTTACTACTCGGATGTCTCGATCTATGTAAACAAAAGCATTCAAAACCATTAACAGTGTAGTCTATGAAAGACGCGGACCAAGTTTCCGTCAACATCACGATATCACTTTTGTTAAACACTGAAATAAGTTCAGGACTATGAAGTTTATTGTTTGATTTGGTTATCAAACCCTGTACATTAAGTAGTGAAAACCTTATTTTCACCTTCTCCTGTACCTCTTATTCTGACATGATGCAGGATGGTGTCTCTCCAGGAGGAACGTCCTCGTCCTGTTGGCCTCCTACTGCATTAACAGAAGATGTTTTTTTACCATCACCAGTAGATAGTGAATTAGTTCGCTGATTACGCGCAGTTGTGTTTTCAGTAACCGGGGCACTAGGGTTTTTTAGTTGAGACGATTTAATTCGCTTTTCATTAAAGGATTCCTGCGAACATTTAGTTTCATTAGTTTTGTCAGGGATTGATTTTCGATTGCCCGCTACACGACTAACTGACCGTTGTTCCCTGCTGGTCACTGCCGTGGAGAATACTCGTTGGCGGGCACCACCACGCACAGCAGATCTTTCGCTTTCAACCGTAGGAGCGATGTAGCTAAATGATGATAATGGAGCATCGTTTGGTAAAACTATATTACTGACCATGTTTTCTTTACTAGTATGTTGGGTGCTATAGTTGTTTGATAGTTGCAAATCACGCGTTTTGTCTAAATTCATACTTAATTCTTGTATGTTTGTGTAGTTTTATCTATCAGGCCCAGACAGCAGCGATTGATCTTCCAACTTTGAAATTGATTGAATCAAAGACATTCTGTTTTTGCCAAGCACGGAATACCAGTCAGGGAACTCGTCACGGATAACTTGTCGGTCCCGCACCAGTTTCGCAGGATACACTATTTGTACATTTGAGTTAGGAAATTGTTTCATTGTAATCATGCCACAAACGTTTCCTGGCCATCCTTATTTCTGTAGGATAGTCACGGTCTATCGACTTGCCAGTGCCCTTTAATTTGTACACATTGCTCATGATGCATTCAACATCCGGAAAGTCACGGAAACACACAATTACGGGCCGTCTCAGGTTCCTTTTAAACACTCCCACTCTATGGGCCCGTACCAAGTACATATCATCAGCATCTAAACCCAGGAAGTCCCTTACTGCAGACCTTACCAAAAAGAAACACTTCTCATTCCGGTTCTCTCCAATACCGAAAAACAACAGATTGTTACGTTTACTTCGTGCCTCTATGTCAATAGATTTATATGCCATTGTCTTCATTAAGTCTGTTGATTTGTTTGTAACATTGATAATTTCGTTTACCTTTAATTCTAAACTGGTCATACGTTCAATTTGAAACGATAATAGTGTCTGTGAGATATAGTGTCTTGTTATAGATTTAATAGATTGTAGCTCATCAATGATCAAAGTAAGTTTTTTGTCCAATGGAGTATCTTCAAATAAATAAGATGATGTTCCACCGGTATTACGTTTTCTGCGTTTTACTACCTCCCAGTCACCAGAGGAAGGGATCTCGTCCAATTCCATGTAATTCGACGACATACTAATAGTTCAACAATGCGGACCAATCATGCGTGACGAGTAATAGGTTATATTTGGTAGAGAGTGTGCACACGCTGATTACATAACACAACAATGATACGCTAATCAATAGTTCAATTCAAAGTACTTGATGTAATCCTATAATGATAGGTAATTGACTCGATGGTTTATAGCCTTTAGCATTATATTCAATGTAAATATAATTTCAAACAACGAAAATGACTTATCTATTTACTAAAAATTCCTAAATCCATTTTTATGCACATAATAAGCACATTTTCACAAATCCAGTGGTGTAAGAAAGTCACAACAGAGTGTAATATATCCAACAATAATTATAACTAAATCATGAGCTCAAAAATACACGACTACACACGTGTACATATATGCAAAGAATATGTTGTGCACATCTTCTATTCAACTACAATGCATACTAAAAATTTGAAAAAAATCCCTCAAAATGCAATCAAATGTCCTTTTTTGACACAATAAATGACTGACATGAAGGGAACATAATACTGCAAAGTATGATAACTTCAATATTATCCATACATAGATGCACATCTTCCATGCAAATGCAATACATCTAAAAAAAATTAGAGAGTTTTCCACTAAAAAACGAAGGAGAAAAAAATTTCAAAAAGTTCCCACATAAGAGGAATATTAACCAGGAGTTTGTTTACCATTTGGGGACAGACCAAGGGATCAACCAACTTTACATTTCACATTTGGCTTACATGTTAATGCCATTCAAATCTTCTATCCAGCCATAATGTATAAACTTTTTGAAAAAGTTCTCACAAAAAATGTTAGAGAAATGTTCTCCACGTTTTGGGGACAGTCTGTGCGACTGATCAACATTCAAGGGGACATAATTCTACAACATAATTATGTGACCTTTGGCATGATTAATAATGCCATGCCAATCTATTCAACCGCATTGTATATAAAGAACTCGAAAAAAGTTAGAGAAATATTCATCCCAAGCTCCTTCTTCATTTGGGGACAGACTGCGCGACCAACCAACCCACCGACCCACTGCCTGAATGACCGACCAACCGACCTAACAACCGACCTACCAACCATCCAACCACTTACCAACCGACCAACCAAGGTGTTTCTAGTACACCCCTGAAAACTTCGTTTGCAGGAGTGTAAATAGTGTGTGCGGAAAACCTTACAGTATGCATAAGAAACTAACCTTTCAAGAGTTGGCTAGTACTTTTTAAAAGGAGCTTTTTGTTATCTGCCATACACATATTGCATTATAGTATGTGAATATAAATGATTGAAATGAACATCAACTATTACAAATTTAAAATTATTGACATTTTTGTATGTAGACCTTATAAGAGCAACGAATTCATGCGTTGTAAAGCATGACAATTTGCCACTAAATGTCTATAAGCAGGTGACATATAGTCTTTTTACTTTCACCGACAGTACTTACAGTTTGATATAATTGGATAGAATTCTACTTAAGCCCTGGTGTAAAGCTGTAAAAGCTATGTAAAGATGAAGACAATATTTTTGTGCATTTTTGATAAAGTTTTGACTTATCAAAATTTGGTTAATAATTTCTTTGCGAAAAATTGTTTTTGTGATAAATATATATTTTTGATTGTAGTTGCTCAAAATCATAGAAATTTACAATGTATAGATTGTATTTTATGACCTGTCTGCATATAACAATAGTTACTTGTAGTGTCGGCAACGGATGTACATGGTGTAATATAACAGCTGATATTTTACTTAAGACCACTAGTACAGGAAAACCTCTTCAGAACAATGTGGCCTGGGTATGTATCTGTCCAACAAAACTGTTAATTTCATGATCCACAATACTTCATTTTTTTGTCAAAAATGAAACACTTTGGGGACAAATATAGTGAAAATGGCGATAGTAAGTAGTTGAACGTATCAGTCAGAGAAAATTTACAGTTTCACAGAACAATTTTCCTGTTTTTCTTTTTCTTTCTATTCCTGCCACACAGTAAATTTCCTTTGTTGTCCTATTTGTGATATCATTTGTGATATCATTAACTTTTGTCACTGTTCTTGTAGTTTCATTGTTTCGCTTCCGATTCGACTGCATAGTCGATATTGTTTCAGTATTTATATTTGTTTCTGTTTCCTCCTTTTGCACATATTCAATCAATTGGATAAGCTGCTCAATAGAGCTTTTCTCAGCTGTGCGGATTGATAAACAATCCTCATTAACTACCCTTTTGCTAATTATGAATCACTTTCCCCTACGTCATTTATCAATTTGTTAATTTGCTCTTCTAATTTTGAACTGTATGTTTTCAGCAGTCCAAAACATATGAGCTATTAGGGGGAGGGGGGGAGGGGGGGGGGAGGCTCCGGTGTCCACCATGGTCTTCTCGTCTGAAACTACTGATTTACTTCAAATTCGTTGTGTAGAATCCTTTTGACGTTCTTACTGCGATTTGCTCATATTACCAGGGTCCGAGATAATAAAAGATTGGTCTCTGAGCTCAAATCTCATATCTTGTTCACATTTAGTTTTAGTGTCAGACAATTATGACATTAGTGATTCGTTATTCTGACAGCATAATTGGCCTGAATTTTTATGTACTTAAACATGAAACATAAACTTTGAGAATGGAATTTAGATTTTAGCTCGGAGACTGTTCTCAAGTTTATAACCTCGGGGCCAGTTGAGCCCTTTTAGTGATCGCCAGAGCTAAAAATAGACATGAACATCATCTTCTTCTTTTGAACCGATAGATGGATCTTCGCCGATCTTGGTCTGTAGCGTTCTTAGATAGTCTTCTATCAAATTTGTTCCAATAAAAATAGTTGGTCCGTTTTAGGGACCGCTGGAGCTAAAAAGAGAAATACCTTTCAAACGTCCTCTAAAGACCCAATAGATGGATCATCCCTAAACTTGGTTCATAGCATCTTGAGATGGTTCTCTGTCAAGTTTGTTCAAATAAATTTGGTCGGCAACTCTTATGGGCCGCCAGGGCTAAAAATAGAACTACATTACAATTACTTTTTTCATGATTCAATGGATGGATCATTACCAAACATAATTTTTAGCATCCTTAGTTAGTGTTCTATCAGTTTTGCTCAAATAAAAATTGTTGGCCCCTATTAGGCGTCGCAGTTGATAAAAAATAGATAAACCATTAAACATCTTCTCATGAAACAATGGACTTATTATCACTGAACTTGGTTCGTAGCATCCTTAGATGGTCCTCTGTCAAGTTTGCTCAAAGAAGTTTGATCAGGCCCTTTTAGTAACGAGTTAACTTATATTTACCCTGGTGAGCGATGCAGGGCCGCCACGAACCTCTTGTTAACCTTTTTGTTAATAATCTTAGATGGGTACACAGAAATGTGTCTTTCAAAGGGAGCCAACCAAAGATTATTGTGCATATTATGTTTTGGTAGTTGGCGTTTCAACTTGCTGAGCTCAGGATTTTGTGAAACTGAACTGATATTATATTTATCAGATTGCTTGCTCGCGCAGTTGCTTGGCAAAGTAATCTAATCCATATGTACTACAAGGCATATAGTTGTAGCCTTCATTATTGTGTTTTAATGTAATTAGTTAAATACTGTAAGTGCAAATGCAAAACAAAACAATATACACCGACTGATAATAAACTGAAATATATCACAAAATGGATTCAAAAGTAAGAAGAATTAGAATGTAGACCTTTTATTCTATAATGACAACAAACTAAAAAGTGTTTCTTTTACACAAATACAAACAATTACAGATAGACAATACAAAGTAAGCTGGAAATATTCCACAAATGTAATTCTGAACAATAATGATAAATACTACAAAAAGAATAAACTGAAAAAGCTTTACAACTCAAATCAGTGACTATAACCTCAATATTTAGTCATATAGTTCAACCAATGGCCCATATCGCGCACCATAGTTCAGACTTCAAATAATAAACTTCCAGTGTAAAAATGACATTACAACTGCACCATACTTTAGTTGGGACAAACAAGCACATAGGAACATAAATGGTAACAAAGTTACGAAGTAATAAAGAGATTAAATTAAATTTGTGTTCGAATTAGTGCAAACGTATTATCATTATTATTATTTAATTGATGAATAAATAAATGAAAAGCAACACAATAAATGAAATCTGCTGAAAGGAGAAAATTTGTTTAATTAAAAAATAATAAAAGCGTTTCAACATTTCAAATCATAAATACATGTCCTTCTGTGTCAATTTGATGTACATTAACAATTTTAAATTTCTTTTTACATAAAAACCAGCTCCAAGCAACAACATGTCAGTAAAGAAATTTTATGATAAAAAATCATGAGAACTAGATTTCACAATACAAAAAAATGTTAATGAATTGGCAAATAGATACTTGGCTGGGTTCACATTGCTTTCACCCCAATTAAGAAACATTTTGTTTGCCCTTTACTGACATTGAATTTTATGACCACGTGGGTTGATAAATGAGAAATGTATCATATTGTTTTTTGTAGCAAAAACGTCTCATTAATTATGTGATGGTTTTTGATAAATACAAATTAAAACTAGCTTGTCATAGAGGGTTATTACAGAGTACTGCTGTAGTGCATGAAGCAAAAAGGAAAATCATTCCAGAATCTGAATTAAATAAATAAATAGATATAATTATGAAGGTATTTCCCACTTATACATGAAAGTCTTGACTAATTATCTTAATTTTGGCCTCACTAATGTCCCATTTAGTCTTAAAACATAACTCTAATTATGAAGAAACAAATGTCAAAGCAGTCAGAGATAGTTAGGCAGCTAAAAAAATATCAATTGCTTGTGACAGGGTCTTATAAGTCCACAAAACAGTCAGCATTAATATTGTAGTTATAGCTCTCTGAAACATGATATTGGTCATGTTCCAGTTGCTTAGAAATTAACCCTAAACCTTGTTAGTGTTAGCAACCCTGCTTTATTACTAATGTTTCACTGAAGCTTGTATGCAAATGATGTAAGAGTTTGTCAGTTAAACTAACAGAGCAATAATATATGAATTTGTGTTCGATGCTCTGCTCATAATATAACTATACTTGTACATGTATCACTTCATGTTCTTCTTTTATAGCACAATTCATGGTGTTTTATGTGATTTATTTGTAATTTCTCCATTTATCTTGCAAGCTACTGGTTGAATTAGACATACTCTTGTATGTAATGCCCTCTTGTGCTTCAATATTCTTTTATTGAAGTATCATTTTGTTATCTTAATAGAAAAAACAAACATGTTATGTAAAATGATAGCAACATGTTTATAAACTTGTGAGTATATTTTGAAAGATAAGAGAACTGCAAATATTGCTTGCTTGAATGGACCTTATTTTTTTATTTTAATGCTACATGTTATGTAACAATGGATACACATTCACTGATATTTGCTAATTATTCTCCTGCAGCTGGTTAAAAATGAAAAAAAATGTGTTACGATGAAAAATATGAATAGTGAATTAGTTTGGTAGAAAAGGTATTGCTATTAGTGGAGGTTTGAGGCCATACAGACACATCTACTACTGAGCTGGCACAATGCCATGACATCAGGAAAAATCAAACTTTCGGTAAGGGAAAATCAGAGGAATTTCATTTTTGTGGCAACACTGACCATGCAACCTCTCCAAAGCGGTCCTATTGAGCAACAACCTCCCTTTAACGACAGCATGGTATTTTTCACTGTACGATTTAAGTATTAATTTAACATCTCAACAACAACATAATTTTGTTCTCCCAAAGGGTATTGCTTTAAGAGAGGTTGCATTGAAATCACAAAAAATCATATGAACACCAAAGTTATACATATACAATAAATACATAAATAAGCAGGATATATATATATATTTACATTTCAGGTTTTCATTGGTTTCATGTATTGGATTGAATATATCACTTAATGATCACTACTTGAGCACTGATAAGGATGCGTGACTTGGTTTGATGAATGTAAGCACTACATTCATTTTACTGATTTTTATTTCATCAACCATGATTGATTATTATCATTGATCAAAAGAGTGCTATGTATATATATGCTCACATTCACCACGCATCCTTATCAGTGCTCAAGTAGTGATCATTCGATGATATATTCAATCCAATACATGAAACCAATGAAAACCTGCAATTGTAAATGAAACAAAATCCATAACAAATTTCAATAAAGGAACACTAATGTTAAAATAATAACCACAAACTTGAATGTGTGATTAAGAGCTATTGATGATGTACATATTCGGCACTTATAGTGTCACTAAATACAATAATTCACAACTCACTCTAATGAAAAGTTTGCAGTTTTAGTAAATATGTCGAAGTAAAAATATCCTCTCCAAATCTAAATAGCACATGGACCTCTCAACATGAACTGGCTTACATCCAATGTAGCACCAGTGAAGAAACACTGCATCGATTGCTTTTATAAATTTTACAATGGTACCATTCAAGTATAATTAAAACTAAAGTAAACCAGTTGACAGAGTTAGCTTTGAAAAAGTTAGAAAACCACTTGCTTAGTCCTTGTCTATCTTATAAAATGGAGAGACGTGGTCGAGGAGATTTCAAAAAAGAAACTGTTTAGGAGGAAAACTATTTTGCGCCCGTATCAGATGGCTATGGATGGGAGGTACGCATAAATCACAAATATTGTATAAGATACACTACCGGTACATCTGATATTTTACATGCACAGAATGCTGAGGGTTTCATCTTTAGTGTGTAACATGAATCTAAAAAATAAGAATATAAAGCTAGGAAGGTTAAATCAAGCGCATTTTCTGGATTTTGACCTTAGAGTCGGCCTTTACATATTCAGTTTTACGAAAGTGATCTGGATTTTATTTCCTTACTGCTGTCGGGATCTTGTAATTTACGACTTTTTTCGTAGGCGAAAATGTCAAAACACAGAATTAGCCCGATACTAGTAAAAGTTGGGTTCCTTTTCGCCTTTTCGCTGTCTTCTATAGTTTTCTGTAAAACATAATTGGTTGCGCAATGCAGAACAACCGTGATTCCTTGTTAACAGTCTGGAGGGAATCCCCTATATATACATTTGAAGCAGGAAATGCTAATGTCGTTCTGTCTTCGTACTAATAATTCCACGACTCCAGTGTATGTTTCCAGAACACTAAGCTGGCCACCAATGCTGTACACAGGTTCTACACAGTTTGGAGAATCTAACTAGGGCTATAGGGATTGCAAAAAGAAACAAGAAATGTTTTTAAACTGACAAACGGCGTATAAATGAAAAAAAAATTGTATTATTTACACTGTTAACCAAAAGTATGATCAATGTTGTTCTACTATTTTAAGAAATTCCTGGCGATATGAATAACTAGGCCATAAAAGTACGTTTTTGATGTTTACAATCGACCGCAGAGCAATGAATGAATCATCTTTAAAATACATAATAGTTCTGCAAATAGTTGCATTATTGTTTTTCCTGCATATCCTAACAGCATACGTTATGTATCATTTTAAAAAACGACACGTCAATATTAAGTGATTAATATACTAAAATATTCTTAAAAATGGACAATTACATCATTATGTACTGTAATACGGATTGATTAATATTTGCGGAACTATAATTCTGAAAGAAAATATGCAACGCCCGGAACCCAGGCATACATATTTACGATGTTGGGACTTATAATAATATAATAATTATTTTATTCTGTGAACAATTATTAAATGCTGGTCACGGCCACACATTGAGATACTGCATTCAAATCGAATTAATGTAAAATGTTTGTCAAGAACGTGTGTATATTACAGATTCGTATAATTTTACTTTACAAACAGAAAAAGTACGCATTAAACAATTTTTCTGTCAGAAAAACACCGGAAGTACGTACCGACAAATGTTACGCAACCTTTACTGCGTAGTATATTCATGGACTGGAGTTCAGAGATAAAAATAGACACACGTAATGGTTTCCCAAGTTCTAATGTAAAATATTCTGTAACAATTAGGAATACAATTTGTTTTAGCTCTGAAGTGTGATTAACTGCACTGTAAGTTGTGTTTGTAAACATATTCTATCAGCCATTCATCATCAATCACGATATGTTATTACATGGTTTTCTAACATCTTCATTAGTACACAGTCGTTAGTAACATCACTCTTACTGATGATCATTTTTCACTTTTTATTGAAAAAATCATGCTCGGAATTTGTATTGAACTTTTAAAGTTTAGGATGAAATTGTATTATTTTATATAAAATGCGAATTCATATACCATGTATACTTTGACATATGTAGTCAATTTAGTATGCGTTTAAAGTGTCTATAAATAGTTCATCTTAATTCACATATATTATTGTCTCACTTATTGGTGTCGTTTTTTGGTTGGACCTCAGTCACACAAATTAAACATCGTTTGTTGCTTTCATAACTAGTATGGGATAGATTTAAGGATAAATCTATCTCAAGGCCACAATTTCACGCCTATCTACCCAACAAGGTAAAACATACAATTATGCATCGACTCCTGATATACAGACAAACCTGTGTACCACCACTTGGAGAGATAAAATATGGTCAAAATTTTTTACCTTCATAAACATGTTTATATGTCTGTGACACCAATAAGCGTTTTCGAAAATTTGCCAGTGTTCATGGGTAACATTTAGCTCAAGCTTGACTGCATATCAATACTCGATAAAAATTCTTATTGGTGATTTAACAGGTTGTACCGGTTTACGAGGAGACTCCTTTCACAATGTTTTTAACCCACCTGTGACAAAAATGATAGAAAAAGGATGTTTTATGAGGTTTTGTTTTGTTGGAAACTCTGAAAGAGCCTAATCATACTGACTCCTGTAGTGAACAGATAAAAAACAATGACAGAAAGCTGTACTATAAAGAAATAATCATCAAAATAATAATTCTATGTCATTGTCCTCGTTCACGAAAAGTTTGATGAAAATAAATTTTGAACAGAAGTTAAAGTAAAAAACAAACACACGCATAATGGATAGCACGGCGGACTGTACTATGAATGAAGTAAGAAGTAAGTTGTGTGTATAATCCCTTCGAGGCAGACATCTGATGATTACATAAAACACAAAATATATCGCGTAAAATACATTCATAACTCACGGCTATATTGCCTTAATTTATTTATTGGTAGAATTAAACATAGCTTAGGAATTTCTTAAATGTAAATCTAATGATATATTATTAAATATACAAAATTATTATACTATTTATATAGATTTAACTGTATATGAAAATACGTGTTAAACACTGGTATCATATTTAGACATTACATAGTATGTTGATCATGTCTCAAACCAAATGTAGCGAATCTATTGTTAGACTCTGAAGAATTAGAGATAATCGAATTTTACATGCGTAAAAATGATGCAATTAAGTCGAAAGATGTCCAGAAACTTTAAATGCAAACGTGGAATAAAATGTTATCTTCGTAGTAATGTAAAGTTGTATTGTACCGGAAATATGATGTATTTTGTAAAATTATGCGCGCTATGAAATTATCAGACACCGGGTCTTGTGATGATTAGTAAGATGTTATTTTATATCTGAACACACGAGTGGTTGATATTATATCACGGGAGACATGCTGTTAACACGGAACAAACAACTCATTAATAACCAATATAAATATTATACAGTAAAAGTATCGGATGATCGATCATTAAAGTTTATTTAGATAATCATTCAATAATTTGTGTCTATTGTTTTATTTTCATGTCTAAATGACTCCCAAAATGACTAGTTATAATTTCAATATTTCTGTAATGGTATATAGTGGAAGTATACATTGTGGAACCCAGCTAACATTAGCTATACACATTAACACCTCAGATATTCTGTAAGTAGACGACGAAAACTAAAAAATGGAAAATGTCTTTATTAACCATCACAACAACTTTTGTTTATAACTATACGCAAAAGATTCTAAGCACCTGTGGTGTTTGTCGAAATACTCTTAAAGTTTCCATTTTTAACTTAAGAAACCGCAAACTTGTCAATATTTCTCGCATTAAATTTACGGAAATTACTCTTGTAAAGGATATACACCATTTCTATCGATATCAATGTTTTTTTAATTGCTTGTTCATAAAATATGTAGATATTTTAACTAGTTCACTTCTTGCTACGTTTAGTGGCTTGCACTACACGGTTATGAAATACTTATGAAATCAGAAGGTAAAAAACAGGTCAGTAGCCAAGAGCAACCCAAGAGCCCCGGTAAGGTCAAGTGGCAGAATACATAACTTGGATATTGTTGTTGGACGAAGTTAAAACAAACTCAATCTCGAACAAAGAATATACTAGCACAGTAAAAGCGGCATAATTCCGCATCCAACATGAGAATGTGACTTTAATATTTTCAGCCCACACCAATAATATAATATAATAATGTCAGACAGCAATATTTCTATGTCTGTGTTTGTGTTTTATTCGTATTTCATGTAACATTGTGTGTTGTATTCACAATGGTCTCCGTTTATTGAGCTCTCTTCGGGAGAAGTGAACAGTATATATAACCAATACGTTTATCATCAAAGCATTAATAGACCAGAAATACGCTTAATGTAACACTCCACCACTTAATGCATGTTTTTCAGCAAAATATATGTATCGTGATTTTAGGCTGTACTGATTTAGAATATGATTATGTAAATGTGAATGTGTAGTTTTTGTAATAGGGTTTGATGCAGAATATAATACTTTCATGCTATTTATAACCAAATCCAGATGATTTCTCTTCGGTGGCGTTCCATTTTTGTACAATTCACGCTGTGTTTATATACGTTACGATACGTAGTATGTTTTGTGACCCTGTATCGTATATGTTGTCTTTTAAATCACTACCAAACTGTCGGCTTAACATTACGTTACTGTATGAGCCAAGCTAAATACAGATCAGTACGATTAATATTTGTTTTTATTAATTGTATTCGACATGAACATAGTCCATAGTCTACTTCTTAACCGACATGTGTCCATTATGTAGCAAAAATAACTACGTCTGACACATTATATCTATCATTACGTAAAAGCTTGGTTTTCAAGATATTCGGAATTTATATTCGTTTTGATTTCTAAATTTTTTGAAGCGACAAAAGAACACTTCAGGCATAGCTGTGTGAAATATTGGAATCGTTCGTGTGAATTTCAATCATCTAAATATATGACAGCATGGGTCCTTATAAATCTTCCATGCTACTTACCCCTTGTATCGATTTCTTGTTACATTGTAGTTGATACCGCAGACAGAATGGAATATTCGCTTCAAATAAATTCAAGGGTTTCAATGAAAACAGTGAGAGGTTAATTCTTAACAGAGTCACTGAGGTGTACGGACGATTTATAGATGGGGTTACTTTTAGACGATTACGATTTCAATATAAAAATATTCGTTTTAGCTACGTTTAATTCTACATTAAACTGACTTGAGTATTTATTATATGAGCAAGTTTAATATATGAACAACTCTCACAGTAGTTTAGGCAAGTCGTGCTATCCTTAATTTGGAGTTCATTTGTGACAAGTGAAATGGCTAAAGCACAAGTGTTTACAACATTAATATGATCCCAAACTTGCTTTTAAATCAAAGGAAGACACATGTCTGATCACATAATTTTGTCACACAATCTCCACAGTAAAACACGTCACCATTTTCATGCTTCGAGTCCAATCCTTCTGGATCGCTAACCAAAGTCATCGACTAAGCTGACCCGCTGATTTTTTTAATCATTGTGCTTATTAATATGATAACGAAGTTACAATGTATGAAATACATGTAGTAATGTTAATTTAATATAGCTCATGTGTTGGGAGTAACCTCTTTTATGAATACATGTTTTTTTAAATAAAGACAATAAACTTTATTGATTTAAAATGCATTCTTTATCAAGTTTGGGGTTATTGTGCATAGGAAAATAATAATATGTGTCATAGTTATTTATCAGGTTTTATCAGGGTTTTGTTAAAATGGTTGCTTGGTAATTACTACTGAGGTCAGAATTTATGGGCCCAGCTAAGACAGATACACACAACATGGGTTTTACTCCTATCCAGAAATGACAATAATTATCGATGGAATAAGACTGGAGTGGAACATTTATCACTCTGGGGAAAATAAATGTCGTATAAACGATCCTAGAAGGAACGTAGATTGAAACCACTGGAATCATTTCAATCATGGATTCTTGTTTTGTTTGTGTTTATGTTTGTGTTTGTTATAATTCAATTAAAGACCCTTTTAAGTTTACCATTTATTGCTACTGTTGAGATTATTGTTTTATGTGTGAATGATTTAAACGTAAGTTAATTCTGCTCAATGCTTTATAATTTTATGTAGTTTGGTATAGCAAGTATACACGCTCCGTTCTAGATTATATATTAATAAATATGTAGAACGATGTCTTCTGAATAATGAGATTAATATAAGAACTTATGAATTGTAAAAACTCAACGGATTATGAAATTTTGTAAACTATGTACTCATTTATCCTTGTTACCTTGTTCTACATAAATGTATGTAAATATTTAACAAACTTCGCCCAGTGAGTCATCTTCCTTATCAGTGTAATATCATCTTTCACGATGTCATCTCTCACAAGAAATATTAGCTTGATTTTTGTCCATCTTTTTCTCGTACATACGTTTTAGACGTATGACTATAAGTGACACTGTTATCGTTATAACGATATTGTCATTTATTGTCGTACGGATAACTTAATTGATAATTATACGGGTAACTTTCTTTTCAAGTCATCGTTTTAATCTTTATTTTTGTGAAATATATCTAATCTTTATCTTTGTGAAATGTATTTCACAAAAATAAAAATTAAAACGATGACTTGAAAAGAAAGTTACCAGTATAATTATCAGTTAAGTTATCCAGGGACCTGGTTTATCAGTGTTGTCGTGTTTGAAAAACCTGAAGATAAAATTCAAGTTCATGTATAATGTTTCTTACTGAATGCAAGTCAGCTACAAAGAACGTAGCTTTTGGCTCCAAAATTGAAACATAATAATGATGTTTTACATACAAAAAAAAGGGAATAGAACAAAATACAGTAAAAAAAAGTATGCGGTATGTATTGAAGTATAGCGTATAATCAAAGATCTGTAGTACACGTCTTCGGTATAATATAGCATTGTGTGACTTTTCTATCTTAGTTGTACCAAATTTTTCAACAAAACTCTGTCTAAAGTAGGCAAATTAAAAATGGATTAAAACTAATTAAAAGCGACCCGTGTAAATATTCATCACAACATAGTATACATCGAAAGGAGATAAGAACAATGTATTTCTATAATGTATTCACAAATAGCACGTGCAACTGAACGTACCGCTTTATAAATATCAGCCCCCCACACGGTGTCATGGTTCACGTATCAGATATTAAACTGAGTGACGCATTTCCAAAAATAGAAAATCTAGGATTCCACTTTTCTCTCGAACCAAGTAGATCTTTGTGAAGGGTTGTTTTAAACGTCAAATCAAGTTTTAGCGCTGTAAGTAAATCTTTTAGCCTAGAAAATGGTATTGTTTGTTGTTATTTCTGATGTGCTTTACTTTAATACGTAGAAGGTGATTAGAACTGGCATGTTTCTTACAGTCATGATCCCCATTGTTAAATATCAGTTATTTTCAGAAAATGCCGAAGGTGTGCTGTTTAGGTGTAAGTTAAGTTTTATACAGGCGTGTACTTGTACTGACTGATGCAATAAATTATTTATTTTGTTTCTTCTCCGGAAATGCGTGAATATTCATTTTTCCAAGCCGGTAAAATTACAATGAAAAATTAGGTACAATCTGTTCTCTTTTTTATTTTGCTGAAGCGAGCTGACTGTACATGTATTTGTTCGATTACTGGCGCGTGACTAATCATCAGTTTTCGTCTGTTTACAACATAAATCCTGTTACCATCACACATCCCTGAGCTTGTACACAATTACTGTGTTTGTTCTGTGAGATTGATAAGGTGATTTTCTATTGATTTTTAGCCAGGTCACTGTCAACATAGACCATAGTTTTATTTTCATATAGCAAGCTATATAGTCATCATGATCGATTTATTATGGGAAAGATGAAAAAATGTTATTGTTTTAATTTGTACAGCCATTATCTTTTGAATCACCTAACGCATGTATAATAAGATAAAGATAAAACATAATTATTTTAAATTTTGTTTGTTAAAGAATGTATGCTGATGAGGATAAAATAATGTAAAATATAAATGCACTTCAACACTTTTTGCACCTACTGTATATTGTGTTTAAGCGTCTACATGCGGGTTTGAACCGCCAGATTTGTGTAAATCGTTTATGTTATGTTGCGCTCTGAAATTAATTCATTTGTTTATTGTTGTGGCTTGTAATTAATTCATTTGTTTATTGTTGTGGCTTGTAATTAATTCATTTGTTTATTGTTGTGTTCTGTAATTAATTCATTTGTTTATTGTTGTGTTCTGTAATTAATTTCGGTTACAATTAAATCATAGCCTTGTTCTTATGTTAGAGATTTGTTGTTCATAACAATGAATACAAACTATTGTTATATGAGTCATTATATATTTTTGCAACATTTCCTGTTTTAGAATAATATATCGAAGTAGACATTACAGATTATAACATTAAAACCGGTTTTGTGTGAATATATTTGATTCATTTTACATACTGATCCCGACTTTTGTACTTCGCAAACGATATAAACCTAATTTGTTACATATTAAAACACTTACACTTGACATTTTCGTTGTAGGTGAATTTTTAAATGTTTAAAAATGTCATATAAAACTGCACTGTTCTGTTGTTAAAAGAAATACCATTAAAATTTATATCACATAGAGTCCGAATGTAGTGGTTAGTGCGCTGGACTTGTAACCCGGCGATCCGGGTTCAAATCCCGGTCATGGCAGGTTATACCCTTCAATGAAAATTTGACAAAAATGTCGATTTTGCTCCATATGTGGAGAAGTTGGCGGCTTCTTGTGGAAGGATTAGTTAGTTCTGGTTAGTATATAGTCCAGGAAAACTGTTTAGGTGAACCGCTCGCCGTAATATATAACTGAGAGGTCGTTGAAAATGGCGTTAAACTTTAGTGACAATGGTCTGAATGTTAATGTATAAAAAGATGAAATTTCTCTATTATTTCGTCAATTAATTAATAGCCAAAGTTTGTACCGAATGTTTTCGTCTTTTTTGTAACAGAAAGCATTTAATAAAAAAACAACTCATCCTTCATTATATCTTTATATACATCACCTCCCTTTGGAAGAGTGAGATGTCGTGGTAAGCATTCTTTTGTATAAGGAAGAAATACTATTTGAAAGCTGGTAAGTTGGTGTGTATTTTTTTTTCTCATGTCTCTAATGTAACAGGACTAACCCGTTCCAGTGAAAAACTTACGTTGTTGCATTAATTGAAGGTAGAATCTTTTAATGTAAAGTTTTCAAAAGTAGCCTGTTTGGAAGTCTAAGAGATCCAATATTACTATTCTGGTACAATTTTTTTTCAAATTTTAATTGCAAAAAAGTTTCAAAAATATAATGACTCATGTGCTCGTTTTATTTGTTGGCATTCTTATCTCAGACAATAATACACGTGGATGTCATTCCAAGTTCGATTCTGTCTCCTCCCATTTGATGTAACAAAATGTTTGAGCTTCGGTAGTATACAATATTGGGAACCAATGTATATACATACAAAATATATACTGAGAGAAAAAAGTTTAGCAAGTTTTTTACCCCTTTGGTTTTCGTCTATAAATCACTAAATATGTCACTAACAGCATGGTTTCACTTGTTGTTGTACACTAGACCATTATGTGATCGTGAAACGTCACTCTCACGAAAATCACGTGCAGTATGTGCACAGCAAATCGGATGATCCTCCGCGGTTCACAAAGTACACAGTTCGAGAGCTTTCTTATCGTAAGCACATGAACTGAAAAATAATCTTTGACAATCAATGATGGGACGTCGACCTGGAATGACGTTTGAGCAACGTGAGAGAGCCATCGGTATGCTTACCGCTGGCATGTCGGCAAGAGACGTTGCCCGACATTTCCATCGCCACGACTCGAGAATTTGTCGACTGCTGAACAGATTTCAGCAAACTGGGAACGTCGCACACCTATCCAGATCCGGCAGACGTCGTAAAACTACGCCGTGGGAAGACCGTTTTCTCACGACGTCATCTCGACGCAATAGATTTCTTTCTAGTCGAAACTTAGGTCGTTTGCTGAGGAATGCTACTGGCACAAGAGTTTGCGACAGGACGGTTAGGAATAGGCTACGTGCCGCTGGATTGAAAGCGTGCCGTCCCTACGTTAGCATTCCGCTGACGTTGCGGCACTGTCAAACAAGACGTCAATGGGCCAGGGTTCATCAGGATTGGATTCGCAGGCAATGGCGCGACGCTCTGTTTTCGGACGAATCTAGGTTTAACGTATTATTTGCTGATGGCAGGGTTCGAACTTGGAGGAGACAAGGGGTGAGGCTGGACCAAGATAATGTTATGGAACGTAACCGTTATGGTTTGGGCGGGCATACATCATGATGGGAAGACAGATCTCGTCATAGTACCTGGTGATCTCACAGCTCAAAGGTACTGTGACGAAATCATCGAGCCTGTTGTTGTACCATATTTGCAACAACGTAACGTTGGAATTTTCCAACATGATAATGCCCGTTCACACACTGAGAGGCATACCCAGAACATTTTACGCATCCATAACGTCAATGTGTTGCAGTGGCCTGCAAGATCACCGGATCTCTCTCCCATTGAGCACTTACGGGACCACTTAGGTCGTCAGGTGAGAGAGCGCCATGACGTCAACGACGTCCGTGATCTTGAACGTGCCCTGCAAGCTGAATGGGTCATAAATGTGGACTAATCTATGTTCTGGCCAAAATGTATAGTTCCACAACGACCTACAACTTATCAAAGATCAGCTAAATCCATGCATTCTGTAGAGTGAGAGGCATTTCGGAACGTTCCAGTGGTTTCCGCAATATATAAATGCCAGTTATTTGTCCGTTATAAATGAAACTTGGCAATTAAGTGAGTTAATGAAGGTAGATGCTGGAAACAATAGCATTTTATCTCTACTTAAACTTCCCATTAAAGATTGAAATCCTTAAGGTTATGTTTAGAAAAGTACTTGGTCATTACCCCTATTTAAAGAGTGGAACAATCCTTGAACTTTCGTCACGCTTCAATGCCAGATTTCAAATGTCAAAGACAAGCTGTTAAGAGAAAATGTCAAACTGTCAATAAAACAAGAGAACGTAACGAAAGCTCCAAAATCTGACCCATCCGGACTCCAAGTTATCAACATCTCTGAGAGCAGTGATTCTAGTACCTTTGATGAGGATGAGGATGAGAAATGTTGTGTGTGCAACAAGTTCCAGCCCATAGAATTAACAAATGACGTCAGAGGTCATTCGACCTAAAACGATTGGCGTTGTACATAGTAAGTCAATAATGAGGTCATAACAAAACCACGTTCACATTTGGAATCAGCGAAAGCAGCTACATAAATATATATCTGCAAAAGAATATTTCATAAATCGGAGTAAATATAAGTGTATCATTATTCATCAAATACGGTTAGTTTGAATTCCATCTGCCGATAAGTCATTATGTCGAACGAAACTGGTTACTTTACACAGTATCAAAACATAAACAATGGCGAATCGCGGAATGAATGTTGACGAAGTTCTGAACCATAGTGAATGTGATGACGATATGGATAAAAGGATCGATGAAGAAGACATCATAGAAACTATTTTGTTAAATGCCTGCATTATTCATAAACCTGCAACAATCCGCAAAAGATCACGAGTCTCAGATAGACGAAGAAAGTGGGTGGGGTACGATCGATACCCAGTCATGGTTGATGCCATTTATGATTTGCTTCTGGATTATATTGCAATGTACCAGATGATTGTACCCCATTCGACATGTTTAATATCATGTTTATGGGAAATAATGACTGATAAGACGGATGTTAATGCTGCTCACCAGATGCACAATGCACAGTGGAAACTTAAAGGCTGTATGTACTAATAATAATGTAGTACCTGTCTACTGTATCGGAATGGATGTTTACCTTGGTTCTATGGATTGTGCTATGTTCATTCTTTGGAATTTACGCAGACATCTAAGGTATGTTGGCCAAAATGTGTTTTTGCTTTCAATAGGACACAATGTAAAATTTACAAATTATATGATAACTATTAACAGAAAGACATTTCATTCGGCACATCTGACCGAGGTTCATCTGGATACCCTGACCGAAGTCTGGCGCAAAGAAGAATCAGATTGTTCGCGATTACATTGTATGTATTCCAAAAGAGTCACGTTGTGCTTAAAAGGAAGCAGACTGTATGCAATGAAAGACTGAAAGCTATGTGCAATCCAGAATGTTTTAGACAATATCATACTGTGAACAAATATGACATGAATCCACATCTAGACCAAACCCCAAATGGTTCAGTGATAGATTCAGGATTAAGTGACGTTGATTCTGACTCTGATTAAACTATGTGATAACATGTGCCTGGAGTCAGTTGTAAATGTATGTATATATAAGCGATGTAAAAAACAATGTAAGTATATTGTAAATAATGGGTGTATGTACTCTTGCTAATAAGTATTTTGGAATATTGTAGTATTGACTGTACATGAACAGACATGTAATTAATATTTGATAAATTATCACATGTTCACTATCAATATAATTATTACTTATAAATAGCACATAAGACTTATTTGATAGTACAATGCACTTCTTTCCTAAGGATGATGTAATATATTGGCAATATGAATAAAACTGTCATTATTTGATGAAAGAATTGAGCTTATTAAGTGCATAATGCATAATTTTTATGAATGTTGTATTGTATTTTTAAATATAGTTTTGATTAAACCATCACCGAAAAATGATATCTTATTGTTGCTTATTTCTTTGTCTACATTCTTTACTCTTACATCTATCACCTCAACAGTTATCAAAAGTTAACATGTAACTGAGACCAGTGATTTAAGCATGCAAGATGACACATGATAAACTATTACAGTAGTTATGCTACTGGTAAGTCATTACCTACAATATAGCACGATCAGGGATAAATGTCGATCTAAGTATGTATTGCATCAAGAAGATTATTATACTGACGTCATCAAACGTATTTACCCTTAAGGAAATAGTTCTTCGTGTTAGAAGTAAAAAGTTTTGATAAATATTCTTACAAGTTTTAATACCTGTCTTACTTTTTGTAAGCATAAAAGTTGTGTTCAACACAAAAACAAAAAAGGCTTGTTTCCGGTTACAAACCCAAAAAAATATGAGTCAGTTGGTAGGGATTCTTTTTTCCTTTGTTTTTTTTTCCATTTATCGGCAACACTGTTATGAAAATTACAATATAGCACTAAGATTTGGATGCTGTGAAAACTTATGAGTCAGAAGGTAAAGGATGGGTCGGTCGGGTAACTGGAAACAAACTTTTATTTTTTAGGCCTTAGTAGTGACATGACTCCAATCTTTTTAGCTCTCTCTCCATGCAGTGTCTGTCGTCCGTTGTCCACACTTGGGGTTGTTAACACTATAGGGGTCACACTTTTGATTTGATCTTCATCTAACCTGGTCGTAATATTTGTGTTAATGATATCTTGGACAAGTTCGAACATGGGGCATTTAGGGTAAAAAATTAGGTCATTATAGGTTTAATCAACTGAAAAATTTGTTAACACTCTAGAAGTCACAGTTTTGATTGGATCTTTGTGAAACTTAAGAATGTTTCTCGTAATGATATCTTGGTCAGATTTGAACATGGGTCATTTCGGGTCAAAAAGTTGGTCAAGAGGTCAATACCTTGGAAATATTTTTCACACTCTAGAGGTCTCAATTTTGTTTAGTTCTTCTCCAAACCTTGTCAGAATGTTTGTCTTAATAATATCTTGGACAAGTCCGAACATAGGTCAAAAACTAGCTAATCAGGTCAAACCACAGGACAACGTTGTTAACACTCGCAAAGGGTCACAGTTTTGATTGGATCTTCATCAAATTTTGTCAGAGTGTTTTTTTTAAAAATGTCTTGGACAAGTTCGAAAATGGGTCAACTCGGTTCAACAACTAGGTCACCAAGTCCAATCACAGGAAAACTAAGTATTTTACTTAGATTAGTGAAAAGGGGCCATTATGGCCCTATTGCTTACACATTCATATGTTCTTGGCGGTTACACAACAGACACAATTCAGACAATAACAACAAGGCAAACAATTAATGATACTGCTGTCCCCCAGCAATTATACTTATTTCTAAAATCGCTATTCATCAGTACTTTAAGTACTTTGATTTCTGAAGGTTCTTCTGCCTGTTATAAATCTGTGCAAAAATACATGTATCGTCTGGTTTCTTTCTAGTAGCCTTATTGTACACCACAGGGGACATGTCATTCTATTACTAGACATTCACCTCCAACCAACGGATATAAAGGTATCTCTTTAACATTTGTTATTAATTATTCCACCGACAAACATGCGCCAGATAAGCATCAAAGATTGATTACAAGTGAACAGACATGCTAACTAGTCAATAAGCTTTGCCGCTTAACTTAATATATACTGAACAAAATAAGTAACTTCCGCTGAGTTAAAGCGCAGATATAAGTAAATGTGGAAAGAAGGGTTGAATTATTTTTACTTGTATTTCAAGAGTATTTCAATGTGAATTTGTGTGTAAAATTTTCACGGAAAACTAATGAAATGGTTGATTACATGTGGTAAGGATCGTAGACAAAAATCATACATTAACACCTTGAGCATCGAGTACTGCTTGGCGCATAGAACGGACAAGTGTGCTGATTTCTGCCTGTGGAATGTTATTCCACTCCTGGATTAAGGCTTGTGTTAGTCCGTACGCCCTGTTGCTTGGAAGCGTTGCCTAAGTTTTCGAATAGAACGGCTAGAACTTCCAACAACCTTGGCAACCTCATTCGTCGCCATACTAGCATTAAGCATTCCAATGACACGTTCACGTAAATTTGGTGGAATTCTAGGCATATCAAAAAGAAAGAAAACTTAACAAAATTCTTTCTTTTGTCACGTTCTTTTCTTATTGACAAGACAACAAAGTCTATAAAATCAAACTGAAAGGTTTTTGATTTTATGGACGCGGATTACACTTATCCGTGCATACACGAGAAAATCGAATTTAGTGGGTTTTTGTGTGTAATGCGTACAATTTAGTAATAATTGGTCTTATTTGATACATAATCGTTCGCCATGTTGATGTCATATCATAAACGTCAAATGTTAAGTAAAGCTACAATAAAAAAAAAACCGTTGCACCATTCCCAGGATCTGACATTTCTTCGGGGTTTAAGTATGTTATAGTGTCGGCCCATGTATCAATTGTATCGTACACACCATTACCACCGTTATCGCAGTACACTTTCAGTCACGTTCATGTTATACTCTACCTCATCCATTGTTGTATTACTTGCTTTGACTTTACAAACGTCTGTAGCAAGCATATCGCGAACATTTTAATCAAGTCGAGTACAATTTCTCACGTTTAGTTTGTTTGTTTACATAGCAGATATCCTTATACGTTACACACTTCATCATACTTTCCCTGTATCAATTATCCTGTTTCGTTTTCTCAGAGTCTGCGAATTTGATTCTCGTTCTCAAACCTTTAATCTTTCTATTCACAATGAATCGTTTTGTTCTCACTATCGGGTTTGATAATATAAATTTCATATTTTTGTCGGGTTATCTCTTTATATAATAGATATGCCTTTTTAATGTATGAAGCTCGAAACCAGTTTGTAGGCTCCTGCGGGGTAAACAATATTTCGAATATTTCACTAAAAACATTAGCTTTTATTGTTCAGAAACGTGTATGTTTCTCCAAAAAGGAGGATTTTTTTTTCAATGAATACAAGATATGGACACTAGTTTAATTCATCGTGAAATGCTTTGTTTCATCTGAATGCGATGATTCAATATTTTAATTATGTGTTTTACATATGCTCTTTTGGGGCATTTTTATATCGTATTTTTACATATGCTCTTATTGGGGCAGTTTGTCGTCGTTAACTAGTCCCCGTTCCATGTTGCAGTACACCAAAGGAACGTTGTCTCTGTACAACCAGAGTCAACAGGAACCAGTTTAATATCGTCGTAAATATAGAAGAATGTGTTGCAAACTCTGAGTAAGAAATGAAACCAGAATTGAAATCTCTAGGAAATCTTTATTCAATATTCTTTTCTTAGTTCTTATACTTGGATGAACGGTGATTCCAAGCATCTTCGGAAATACTTGTTTTACACTTGAATTTATTTATTACTCCTATAGTATGGTCATGTTTTGTTAGACGAACCACTTTGAACTTTCTTAGCTTGTATGTTTAATTTGAAAAGAGTTGACACTTTTGACATTGCACTGCTTATTTAAGAGGCATATTAACTTGGAAGTTCTTATTCTATTTGTCAAGGCTGCCAATGTTTGTTGGCGGAATTACTTTTCTGTGTTTTACCTTTAGTTTGATAATCGCCGCGAAAGTTGACAGTCTATGTTTTCAATTGTAGGTAGGTGTTCACTGTTTAATATAGAATACGTCATTGGTATTTTTGCATATATTCAAACTCATTAACTTTGCTACTTTTTCAATAAACATTGATATGTACACAAAGGTATGTGTGTACTATTTAAAGTTCATGTTTCGTCATTTATTATTTCAGACACCATCGTTTGATGGCTTCTGGATATCCACAACCCCACGAAACCGGTATAAATATTCCGAATCATTTGACCAAACTTTCGAGAAACAATAAAAATGACCAATCCATGCGAGTTGTACCACAGGATGGCCGCATCACGACAGGTCTTGATCGCCCAAAACATGCTTCAGGTGATGCCATGGCGATGAGTGAAGATCTTGGTATAATTGTTTCTCGTCCAATGTACGCTCAATACAAGACGGTTGCTGCCAGAGAAGCAACGTTCGATAAGTGGTCAAAACCGCAGGATAAATATGAAATGGCTATTGCTGGTTTTATTTACACGGGCAAAAAGGATATTACAACGTGTTATTATTGTAATATCAGTCTAATGGAATGGCCACTGTACGCGTCTCCTTGGGAACAACACGCGATTGCAAGTCCTAAATGTGGACATCTTATACAATGTAAAGGCACAGGCTTCATACGTCTCTGTTTAGAAGAGAAAGACGGGTCCCTGGATATTGATGCCTGCGATGTCATTGATACCGTTCAAGTTGCTATAAGTAGAAACAAGGAGGCGGTTGAGCTTGCTAATGAGTATATTCCCGATGAAGCGCTTCTGAAAAGATCAATTAAGCGTCTAATTAAAGATAACATCAGCAGAACATTCACGGCGACGGACATCGTTCGGACGTATCAAGAACTGGAAGAAGACAGTAACCAACATGAAACACGTTCTGACAGTGAACATGAAGACCCTATTCTCAACGATTCGGACGACATAGAAGGTCTCGAAGAAGCTAATCGTCAGTTAAAAGAGCCTGTCATGTGTAAGATATGCTACGATGCTATTGCTTGTGTGATTACCCTTCCTTGTGGTCACATGTCATGTTGTTCTCAATGTATATCGGCAATGTCGAGGTGCCCGATATGCAGATCAGAAATCAAAGGAACTATCCGTGCTTTGATGGCTGTGTGAGATTTTTGGAAACAAATGAGGTGATCTAAATGAAGGATCCTATAAGATAAATACAGACCTTTCGCTTTCGTTACTTGGCATTAGGTGTGTGTATTTATTAATGTTTGTAGTGATGACATAAGTTATGTGTGTCAGTCCACACTGGTTCATTTCGGTTATCTAGATTTTATATCTAACGAAGTTAATACTGCACTTTTACACTAGATTAGCACTTGAAACTTGAGCAACGTTATAAATTGTGATTTGGTCTCCAATGTGACATACAATTATGTCATAGCATCAGATAAATTACTGAAACTAGCTTACTTGTATGATAGCGTTACTCAGTAATTATGAAATTAATTGTCACAAACAAGTTATCACAATAGTAACGGGTCGATTTAGCCGCGAGTTGTACTTAGGGTAAATATGACTCGAGTGTTTGTGTAGTTTGAGCTTGTATCTAAATGTGTGTAAATATAAATTGTTGCACTGGTTAATCTCTCCAGACAACAATTGATAGATTAAACAACTAAGACAGCAAAATTATACATACTGAGATAGCGATTTATTTAACTTTGGACTCTATTTGGATTCTTTATAATAAAATTATGTACATAAATAATTGATAATATGAAATTCAAACCAGTTATAAGATATCTTATGCCCGTGAAACACAATAGTTGTGGAAACGTATTTCCGAGAAAAGATATCTAAGCCTGAACTTACAGAGTTAAGTTATGGTCAACATGTCTATTTAATGTAAAAGAAAAGAATGTAACGACTTATATACCTTACCTAACTTGTAGTTTGAATTTTGATTTGTCGAAAACAGATCGGATAAAATTTTAATACACTAAATAGAGTTTACGATAAAATTACAATTACCCAATGATTTGGAAGCTTTTAAATTGTCTTTATGACGGAATCGAAATGATGGAACTCATGAATTAAGAAAATATTGTTATTTGATTAAATTAAGGGTTTATAAACGTCACTGTTTTATTCCTCTTTCCTTCATAGTAGCCTAAACATTTTGAAAAAACAATAAATATGGATATCTGATAAGCAGTAGGACAAATACGAGCGTACAACTCTAGAACATTTCTGTATCATTCAAATATTAACACAACTGTCCAGCGTCCGTCATTCGTCCAGGTGTTCCTGAGAAAAACATTACGACTGTATGGTTACGTTATCATAGAAACATCCCGCACGATTCTGCTTTCTTCATGGAATTGTTTTTTTGTGCCCTACTGTGATCATTCAACAAAATGTATTAACAGAACAGAATTACTGACATATAAAACATACTCATGTGAGTTTATGTATGATTAAATGTGCGTGTATTTGTACATATAGTATAACATTATCGTATCAATAACAGTAATTATTCGTATTTTTCCAATGTGCATAGGACCCACAATGTATCCCTTGTTTAATTATGTTTTAGTTAACTGGCTAATTTATACATTTGCTTTTAGCTACGACTGTGGTCCAGTGGTTAGTGCGCTTGACTTGTAATCCGGTGATCCAGGTTCAAATCCCGTTCGCGGCAGGTTATAGTCTTTTATGAAAATTTGACAAAAAATGGCGATTTTCCTATATATTTGGAGAAGTTGCCGGCTCATTGTGGAAGGGTCAGTTAGTACTGGTTAGAATACAGTTCATGAAAACTGGATAGGCGAACGGGTTGCCGTATATAACTGAAAAATTGTTGAAGAACGGCGTTAAATCCAGTAACGATGTCACATGAGAACAAAAAATAATCTATCCATTTATTTTTATATGCATCTTAAGTATGTAAGACAATTATTCAATTTACTAACGTGTTTTATGATGTATTATTCAAGGCTGAAAACATATGACTTGATGCGAGTGGATTTTCTGTCATTTTTAGAATATTTAATGTAATTATGATTTTATTATGATGGTATACGTGTGTTGCCCTAATGATAAATACAGTAACACACAAGAAGCTGTGTGTGACCATGACCTTTTATATAGCATTTATTCTAAATGATTATGAAATAGCAATTCCATAATATTAGCATTACTTAGTACTAGTTTGAATTTATAAAACAATACATTTTGTATATATATATACGTTTTTCCAATTTCATTCTTAACCTTGAATGACATTGGAAAAATATCCGCCAAAGGTTTCTGGTGGTAATTTTCTGAGCTAATAGAATTATCTCTTTGCCAGTTTTATACATCATTTTCTGACATTGTTCCTTATCTTCGACAAAACAGATGCCCACGTTTTATTTTTCCGCATCTTATTACAATGTTTCATTCGCTCGAAACAGCATTTTTAAGTTTTGTACTAATGTCCGTTTTACGCTCGTTCACCTATAAGCTCGTGGTGTATCATTTAAATGTTAATTTACAAACGTAAAAGCAAATGCCTCGCCTTGGTATTGAACCCACGACATCCCTATTAATAGTCCACCAACTTAGCAAACCCAGTGGGATTTTGGGGTGTTTTGAATCGGTATTGATTTGTGAAGGAGGTGTGTCCTGCACCTTTCGATTGTATTATGTGAGTCATTGGAGAGATCCATTTTCTCTGAGTAGCAGTTCTGAAATTGTGACATTAAGTGTTTGCAAGCATGATTGGCAGACTTCAATAGTTCCCGTGTAGCGTGATGTATTTCTTTAACACGTTCTTTATCAAATTTATAAGATAATAAATCTGCAAGAATGTTGTACAAGAGGAGACTATTAGTGTGTGAAGTACTTAAGATAAATGAATTCAATTGGGCTATTTTTACAAAGTTAAGGACAAATAAAGTCGAAATATTGTAACGGTATTACATCACCTTGTTCTGATTATAAGCGGTCGATATTTATAGTTTTTATTACAAGATCAATACCTCGAACGATCTCCAGATCAGTCTGAATCATTAAGTTCCTAAGCGTTCTGTTTTGAGATACATGACTTTATATATCATGTTTTGTTACTAGTCGTGAATTGATGTGTATATGTCACTTGGGCTTATGGCCTATTGATAAAACAGAAATAAAAATAAAACTTATATATAACAGGAGCTAATTACGAAATGGTGAAATTCCATGCTATGCTAGATCTGGACAAAATTGCGTCTATTTATTTTCTTCAGTCTTTTCATTTGTAAGAAAATATAACTCCATGAGTTTTATGAAACTGAAGTGTGAGTGATTTACATATTTGTCAAGGAGATACTCGTATGTACAGAAAAAATCATTGCGCGAAGCTGCACGAACGCTCCCGTTCACTTCTGGCGAACAAAACAATTAAGACTACTTTAAACGCAGACAAAATCTGAATTTCAATAAGTCGCCTTTGCTTTTTATTCTGACGGTGATTACAAAATATATTGCTTTCAGAATAAACAATTCGTATGTTGGTTTGTTACGGAACTTTCCATTAAGCTTTGTTTAAATCCATTTTGACCATCCCACTTACAGCTTCGCTAATGTCTACATCTACAACAGTATAGTACTATGTTCGGTAAACATTAAATGAACAAAGGTCTACTAAATATCTTAACGTTGATTTCGAAACTCATTATTGTAAATTGTTCGGAAGTGCAGACTTCCATTTATAATACCATAACAATGTGCAAGCTATAATCACTGAATATTGGAAAAAATTAGAATTCTGGCTGTCTTATTATTTCTTTAAATTTCTTTCTCCTTTACAATCAAATCAGGTGAAGTCAAGCTGTGTTTTATCCATCAGTTATGTAATTTGACATTTATTCTCATTGTTTGAAAGATTTATAAGTTTTGTACAGTCACAGTTTTTACTTGATAAACTGATAATTTTGATCCATATACGAGGTGTTGTTACACATTTCAGATTTGTACCGTATTTACTATTTTGTATTTACTAAAAATGTTCCACTAACATTTGACTCCACAGCATTGTTCAATAAAGTGAAAAATATCAAGTTCGACTGATTAAATCAGTAGGGAGAGGTTTATGTCTAGAGACTCCGGGTTCGTGGATACGACCCCCCTGGGCAGACCGTATCATATGTGGCGATTTGATTTGTCCTTCCCCCGCTGATTCATGTGTGGGAGGTGACGATTAATTGCGGAGAACAAGGTTGGTACTGGTACAGAATCCAAGAACACTAGTTAGGTTAATAACTGTCCATGGATACATAACTGACATACTGTTAATAAAATACGTAAATCTCGAACAACATATCTACGAAATAAATGAGTAATATCCGAGCAGGACTTCTTCGCGACGTTTTCAACAAGATGTTACCTACAGTGGCTTATGTTTTTTTCGTCAAAATTTGGGCGAAGATGTAACATCCTATGTCATTTCCCCACACCTCTGACACCCAAGACGTTCCGGGTTTTTAAGGAACCGGTCATATACTGATTACTAGTCCTTGTAGCACGGGTGGACTTAAAGGGGCGAACTTGGTGGGAAGAATCTATGTCGGTTACAATAAAATGAACTGTGTTGTAGTCAAATTGTTGTTTGGTAATTATTTGGAGATCGCCTAAATAGTCCGGGATTATTCAACTTATTCTCGGAAAATGTAACATAAGTTGTTTCTATCCCATCTGTGACTTAATCCCTGACTGACTGAAATAATGATAATTATAAACACTGGAATAGCGCTTATGTCTACATTTTATATCTGATATATGTTAAATCCACAACAAAGCAATGTTTATCTTATAATCTATTGTTAATTTGACGCTTTATACCATCGTCCTTATGTATATCTTTGTTGTAGTTATAATTATTCTTACATACAAGTTTGAAGTTTATTTATCAGTTTTTGCGATCAGTCTGATACTTTAACGGGGTTTTCTCGTTCAAGTTCACCTCTAGGGAATATAAAAACAGAGAGTACGCGTTGCAATAACCGAGAGTACATGTTGCCATTCATAGAAAAAATCCCAAGTAGTGAATTTGAATATAATTATACATGGACTGTTACATATTTCTAGTCTCTGTTCTTTGTTTCGTCCAAAGTTATTTCATTTATGATATAAATATCAATTTATATAATTATAGTGAATAAAGCGTACTCGCTTTGGTGCTTCTGTTTGTTGATTTTTTCGTATAGATTTTCTAATTTGAGAGCTTTAGGACAAGGGCGATCATTACCTATAAAGATTTCCGATTTTCTCGCGCGAGTTATCCCTCGTACTTGTACATTGTAGACTCATATACTGGTATAGTTCGAAACAAACTGACAGATTTTTAAAGCAACACAAGGATGCAAGGTATCTCAAATTGCGTGAGAACTATATTGTTTTAGTACACAGACACTGAGAACCCTCGCAAGTATCCACTTCTTTATTGTTTTGCGATGCTTTCTTAATGTAACGTAATTGGATAATTGGTGATATCAAGTTTCATCAATTTATAGTTTTAAAATGTAAGCCATAATTGTATACATAAATAAACCCAATAAACCGAGCCCTTGCAAGTGATTTGAAACAAACATTATTCTTGGTCGGTCTTCTACAAACCAATATCGCACGTAATTCTCTTATTTTTGAACAACGATGACTACTCCGTATATAAGAATTATATTACAACAATTAGCCTTAAAATAACAATTACTACAATCAGACTTTTGATAGCGTCCTCTGTTCGTTAGATATTTGACTTAGAAGGAATTCCATAGCCTGAACCCAGTTGACATTTGCGTGATACACCATAGATTAAAAACCAATCAAAATTCGTAGGAACGATTCCTAGATAAGTATTTCCGCTACAAAATATCGTAAACTGCTGTGAAATCCGTCTTCCAAAGAGGCGGCAATCTTTATAGAAAAATAACGCCTAATAAGAGATAATTTGAACATTACAGAATTTGCATATATAAAATCAAATTAAAATAATTAGTGTAAAGACATCATACACATATATCAATAAAATAAAGATATTATAAGAAAAATGTTGTGTCTAGTTAGAGTTTTAATTAGAATTACGAATTATTGTCAAAATAGTATTATATCGTAACAACGCAAAACACAACACGTCAGACATCACACTAATTAAGAGGCTTTCTACGGGGAAAATTGCCGATTGGAAAATGGAGTTCAAGAACTCTGTCATTAGCTAATTAAGACGTGGTGATATATTTATTATAAAAAATACGACTTTAAATTCTGATTGGTCTGCAGGAAGTATGTTTCATTAATGTAGTAATTTAAAAACACACTTATACATGCGCAAAAAGCTTAAAGGATTAATATTATAATGGAATAACGTAATCTCGAAAAATATACACGTCCAATGTCCGTAAGATACGGAGCCCGTAAAGTGACATTCTACACTTATATTTTGACTTGTAGCATTCTTTTTTATTTCGTTTTTACGAAATAACAATTACGAATTAGTATTTAGTAAATAAGAAAAAAATTTCTTATTATTAAATAATACTTTTTATTTCGTAAATACGAAATATATTTAATTCGTAAATACGAAATACTATTTCATACTTAAAAAATAAATATCAGAAAGCCTCTGAACGGTTAACTACGACTGAGTGCGTTAAACTTGAAGTACGGCTAAATTGTTCAAGTTTAACTACGGTTAAAGTACGTTTTACTACGGGAACTACGATGAAGCACGTATGGACCACGAAGTAAGCACAAGTTGGGCCGTGTAGAGTAAACCACGTTGAAGTACGGTAAAATTCCGCCGTTGCGCCTGCGCATCATGTGCAAGCCAAGGTGAAGTGCCGACCACGTTAACACTACTACCAAGTAGGGTCAATTATGGCCAACTAAGGCAAGCTACGTTCAAACTACGACCTCAATACGGCCTTGCCAGCGTAGTAGACCGTACCGATTTTTTGAGCATGTTGAAAAACTTTCGCTTACTACGGGCAAAATTCAAGGACTAGCTACGGTTGCCACTACGTTGAAGCACGGCTAATTACGTTTGGCTACGTTTTACTACATTGCTTGAGGTCTACTATTGTCTTCTACGGCCAACACAGAACGGTGAACTACGTATAGTGCTACCATGCTTTAATACAAACACCATAAGCATGCAAATCTTCTAAAGAAAAATGTAAACGTTATTTCATATTTTAGACTACTATATATTCTTTTCTAATTTTAAATGCTTATTATAAATAAACAGCCAAATTTCTAATCTGAGTTCGTGCTGGCAAACAAACGAAAAAATTTATCATGAGTCGGAATTTTCCAAAAGTACTCTTTTAAGTACTGTATACGGATATCATTACAGAGGGGGGCAAACCAATGTAAAATCCAATCCGTCCTGTACAGAAGACTCGCAATTAAAGCATGTTCTAAATTCTTTGTCAATGTCAATACCGACCTTGTTCTATCATCAATGGCCACAAGAACAGAAACTTGCTAAACATTGTCTAAATTTCAGCTTATCGATATTTAACACATACCTTTAATGCAAAATGACAGTTTGAATGATTTGTGATAATACTACTTACAATTATCATAACATGAACTCGGGCACAGTTGCATATATTGGTCCTTCAAGCGATGTATGTATTGGTAAAGAAACAAATTAGGTTGATCAACATTTTGCATGTTCCACAAGTAACCAAAACCATTACTTTGAAGCTCCTTTCGTACATCAAATACCCAGTTTTCAAAACTTAAACTGCCATAATACTTCAAATATCTTATAACACAATTTGACATATCTGTTATTTAATAATCTTTCGGAAGCTAAAATGTACAAAGAAAATCGACTAAGGTGTCCCAATATAGCATTATTACAGCTCTTGATAGTAACATTCGTATATTTTTTGTAGGCGTAGGTGTGCACATTTTCGTTTGAAGATACCTTCTTCAAGCCCCATAATTCTGAACCATACAGCATAATTGATAGAAATTTTGAATAAAATATTTTGAAAAATGTTTTATAAGGTATGCAGCCTTGCTTGGATAAAGATGCAAGTACCTAAAGAAATACCCTTTTCCCCTTTCCGCCATAGCTTCAACCATCTTGTAAAAAGAAAATATGCATAGTGTTACAATTTTCGTACTATTTTATCTTAATGGAGTTCAATAAAAATGTTCAGACCCACCATAGGCATACAGGTTATTAAGCCTTTAGACTTTTTTACTCACACTCGAAAGTTTATATTTCATGTTGTTTGAACAATTGTAATAAAAAATTGTTACCATGCTAACATGAACACTGAAATATGAAGTCAACATTAATTCCTCATCAAATGTTCAAATGTTAAGTAGAAATATATACACCTTTTCTACATGCACAGTATAATTTAATGATTACACATTGTTCTTGTTCTGTATAGTATGATAGTTGTATTGTTTATCACTACTTATCTGATAAACTATGGCTTACAATTTATTTTATGCGAAAATTTCTAATAAAACGATATCAAAATGTCATTAAAACGACTGTAAAAATTGAAGTATCAGCAAGTTTTATTAAAACTGTTTACATATGTATCAAGTTATATTGTGTATCCTGTTTTATATATATCAAGTTATATTGTGTATCCTGTTTTATATATACCAAGTAATATTGTGTGTCCTGTTTTATATATACCAAGTAATATTGTGTGTGCTGTTTTATATATATCAAGTGATATTGTGTGTCCTGTTTTATATATATCAAGTGATATTGTGTGTCCTGTTTTATATATATCAAGTATATCCTGTTGAACTCTTGTGAAGATTTATAAAAACAGCGATGTTGTCTTTCATATTTTCAGTATTGGTTACGAGTCAAGTCAGGTTTCGGTTTCACACGACATTCCCACTCAAATTAGGTTCAGGTTTAAAGGTCGATTGAAAGATAAATGACACTCGCATTCAGAATGCCTATACACAACATATTACACGACGATCAGAAAGGAACGAACGCTATAGATGAACAAGGAATAAATCTGGGGAATAAAGAGAGCAGACGAATGACAGACAATATCAAATAGGAACTTTCACGAATTATACACGATTTGGTGTCGCTATATGTATATATGTATATATGTATAACCTAGATGTAAATGATGTTAGTAACCAAAGCTTTGAAATCGGAAAAAGATGAAATAAGTTCATTACCTGGTGCTAGTTCGTGCGATATTCTTGAGCTCTGCAAAATAGTATATTTTAATGTTATATATTTTCTTTTTTTCAAAATAGTATATTTTAATGTTATATATATTCTTTTTTTCAAAATAGTATATTTTAATGTTATATATTTTCTTTTTTTCAAAATAGTATATTTTAATGTTATATATTTTCTTTTTTTCAAAATAGTATATTTTAATGTTATATATTTTCTTTTTATTGAATGTATAATTCATGTTAAAAATAGAACCGCCAAACTTCTGCTCAACTGCGCCATCTGAGAACCTGAAACTACCATGCATGAAAACAATTCGTCCACTGGTGAATTCGACGCGTTGGTGTTATTTTGTACAAAGTATCTCATACCTAAGGTATGATACATGTTTATTATCTTGTGCTTGAGATATGATACATGTCTACTATCTTATACCAGAGGTATGATACATGTTTATTATCTTATACCTGAGGTATGATACATGTTTATTATCTTATACCTGAGGTATGATACATGTTTATTATCTTATACCTGAGGTATGATACATATGTATTATCAAATATGGTAGAGAATAGAGACCAGATGGAGGATTCTTTGTTAACCAGTCTGGTAATGAATGAAAATCTAACATGGCCAAAAGTGTCCAACCTGTGATAATTACATGTACGAAGTTTTCAGTATTTAAACATGCTGGGCATCATGCTTGTTCTAGATGTTAACCTTGGAGTACTATAGATCTCTATAAATGTGTATATTCAAAAGATTTATAAGCCCATATTATTCAAATTATTCAAAAGATAGATTGGGTCAAATAATATTGAACAGTTCAAGAGTACTCGTTGCCGCATTAAAAGAAGTACTCTCTGATAAACTTGATGCCTGAATTTGTTTGTTTGGTTCTGTAGAGAATTTTAACAAGTCATACTGATACAATAAAGTATGATTCTAAATACCATAAACTAAATGCTACGCGTAAGTATAAATATGGGGCCCGAGGGATCAGTGTGTCAGTGGAATTGTAGCGACCCTTAACCATGGATCTACACTATTTCAGTTTTCTTTTGAATTTAGTTTGTTTTTCAAACGGATTCTTACTTAGTCTACAAGGTAGAGTATGATCGTGTCGGGTTATTTTAAATAATGAATAAATCCAATAAGAGTTAATGCATTGATTTAAATTGATAAATGATAGCTAGAATGAAACGATATTTTGCTTTTGTCAAAAACTAACGAAGAGAAATAAATATGACATAAATTGCTTTAAATAATTGTTTCGGTTCGTGAAATATTTTCTAGAATATCGATGAAGCCAATATGTAAGTAAACATTGCTTTAAATAATTGTTTCGGTTCGTGAAATATTTTCTAGAATATCGATGAAGCCAATATGTAAGTAAACATTAATTGTTAATGTATTTATTTAGCATTGCTCTAAAATGATTAGTACAATGAAGCTCTTTAACAACATTCGTATACCTAGTACACACGGGAGTATGATTTCAATGAACACTAAAACTAGCTAAAAGCATGTCTGAAGGGGCTGAACACTAAAACTAGCTAAACGCATGTCTGAAGGGGCACGTGTGACTTTTACCGTGATGATACACTCACTTGTAACTGAAACGGAATAGAACTTACCCGCACAGACTGACACGATTTGTCGTTTTTTTCACACAAACTCAAAAATAGACATTGAATAATAAAAACACAATATGTTATTGTATCCAATATGTAAAGAACAGTGGCGTTATTATTTTTGTACACACCGTATAGAATATTAAATTCAAAAAAGTTCAATGTAAGGTCATCCTTAAAAAATATGTTTGCTGTAACGACTCACATTTTTTTACCCTTTCGTTATTTAATCATTGCTTTCCGGTATTTTTCAAAAAATTCCCAACCTACCTACTCACTGAAAAAATATTGGGTCGCGTTACAGCAAACAAACGATGTTTTAAGGATGGCCTAATGCAATAGATAAAAATGTTAGATCACCCCTAAGACATACAGTCTTAAAGTACGTGTAACATCCTTAAACCTGTATAAACCATCACATGTCGATCACTTAACCATTTAAGGAGAAAACGTCGCGCTGAATATGACTGCGACACAAATATCGACATTTGATGACTGGTCAGCTGACCGGGCCGTGGATGGTTGCACCAATCAGAGTGCAGAGTCCGACTGCTGCAGCAAGACGCTTCCGGCTAACGACAATGAGTGGGTTGTGGATTTTGGGACTCAGCGTAATTTGGGGAAATTTCACATCTACGGCTTGGAGGGAGGAGAAGGTTTATACTGATTGTAGTAGTTTAGTTTAATATTGATATTGTTGTCTATTTACTGACTTGATAATGCTCGCTAAACGAATAAATAAACACAATGTAATCCTCTTGTTGCTGAAGTACTGAACGATCTACATACACTATACACATTAACTCAAATCTAGAACAAAACCTATAACATGTTTACATAGAAATTATTTGAAATCATCTTCAACAACAAAAAAAAAATGGAAATGACTAGTACTTTTGCAGGAAAATGAAGAAAACTATGTTGGAGTTTCTATTTCATATAAAATGCAAGCATCGAGTCAACATAAGTTGAACAAGAATTACCTACAGCTTGAAAAATCTTTACGAGCTTTCAAAACCGATTCGTGAAGTCGATCAGCGATTAATTTTGTTTTCAGACGAACTGGCTGGTTTTGAGATCTGGTTCGGTATAATTAAACAATTAATATACACAAACGTGGGTAAACCATACACTGACATGATGGAGATATACCCAGAACCCCCCGTGCAGACTTCCAGGATAACAATACGGAGAAGAAATGACACAGTTGAAAAAAATCTCACAATTTGTGAATTTGAGGCATTTGAAGGCAATGTATTAGTTAAACGTGTTAATTGGATTTTGACTGGTCGATTTCTAAGTGCGCATTTCCAAATAAGTTAAATGTTAAGAGAAACAAGTTAAATGTTAAAAGAAAATTTTGATTTTAAGAGAAGGGGGGTAACTGTGCTCATCTAAATAATTCGGCAGCTAGATATTTAGATATTTCGTGTTTTTGCAGATCTTGTGGTTTAGATTCGTGGTGTAGAAGGCACTAAATAAGATGTTTTTTGCTTATCATTTTGTACAATATGAATACATTTCTCATTCTAATAAATCCGACGGTCTGATATCAGAGATTTTATTTTTCACGGTGATCAGTGAATGACTGAGATGCATTTAAAACATTAACAATTACGTCGAATATATCTCATCACCTCGCAGTTACACTTTCTACTATCTTATGTAAAATATGACGCATGTTTATTACAACAGCTTGTACCGAAGGTTTTTACGGCGAGGCATGCTCGTCAACGTGTGGAAATTGTCTTAACAATGACACATGTTATGGAAATACAGGGAAATGTGCGAAGGGTTGTGACGCTGGTTGGAAGGGTGATGTTTGTAAAACAGGTGAGGTACATATGATAATATTGAATTTGCAACGTTTTGAAGAGGTCTTTTTAAAGATTTGATTTTTTAATATATCATTCACTACATGAGAATATAAATACATGGGCATGTTATTTTCAGTATTTTTATCGATTTTCATGTAATCGATGGCAACGCCACGTTATAATACACTAAATGAAATAATTAATTATTTTGTTACTTATCTCAAAACCAATCTCAATCAGATTTCTTAGTTCGTTTACATGAGAATATAAGTAAACCATATGGGCCTGTTTTATCATTTTGTACGATTGCCTATTTTGTCAATGTTTTAAGTTTGTACTGACGGTGAATATGGTGCTAATTGTGAAAGCGCGTGTGGTTCATGTTTTAACAATGAGACATGTGATGTTGTCACCGGTAGTTGTCCTAGTGGGTGCGATCCTGGCTACACAGGGGATAAATGTGATACAGGTAGTCTTGTTTAAAATTGTTTAAAACTCTATATAAGGGATGTGTTTCAGATGGTTTAAGTAACTGGATTGATACTGTTTGTATACGGACAATGATCTTATGTAAGCAGTCGTGTGTGGCAAACTGCATTAATATGTCATAGATAATGGTAGAAGTATTCGAAGAACACATTATACACTGAAAGTCAATTTTAAACAGATTGTTGAAAACATTTACTAGTATTTTCTTAGACTTAAAGCTTTAATATTAGTCAGTGATGCTTCGTGCAGTCTGAGACGTATCATAAAATTTGCTATGTTATTTCCTACGAATCAATTTTACATCTAATTGTAACTATATCTAAATGGTTTTCTATCAATATTGGTTAAGCTTCATCTACAACGACGTCGGGCGTTTCTTTGACAATTTCTATGTCATTAGCTGCATCAGAATCAACGATCAGAAATACTGGAATGACGTCCACCAGTACTTCTACAAAGAACACACCACCCGGCAATGGCTCAGAAGGTTAAATGTTCTATAAAACTATTATCATTATTATTATTGTTGTTGATTTTTTGACTCTGTTTGACTACCCAAACATCAATCAATTCAATTGAAATGTGTTTCGTCATGCCAAGTTTTCTCGTCCTTATCAAGAAAGAATATTTTGTCCGGAGACACAAAGCCGTGTCATGCGTGTCAAATTACAAAGCTGGATTCTTCTTTGTTGGCAGGTTTAAAATGCACCAGGTATATCTTGCATGAAAGACACAAACACGTTGTCTTGACAGGGACTTTAAAGAATTCTCCATTGTTAATAGTACCGTATAAATTAAAACCTACGACCTTCCGTAAGCTAGCTGGACATCTTCCTAAAATGTGAAATATGTCTGGCCCCGTGTGTGATCGAACTTGCTGCCATGAAGGATAGTGATTAATGGTGAGAGACAATAACCACCCGACCGCGGTGGACCCTCGTTTGCTATTGGTTGGAACTTTTGTCGTGACGAATGTTTGTTTGTTTGCAGGTAAAACATGCTATTTGTGTGGATTTCGGCAATTTGTGTTGTTAACCATCGCTTCAGTTGCGCTTACTATACTGTATGGCTGATATATGATGGACAAACAAGGAACATGACATGACAGAAACTTACTTTACGAAACACTAATGAAACTGGAGTGCATATCAAAACTACTAGTGAATGTATTCATTTATGGTCTACGGTTGTGTACAACACATTAATAAGACACAAAAAGCCTAGGGATATTTTATGTTGCAAACAAGTTTTACCGTATAATCCAGAGTAACTGTTATTTTTACAATTCAACCTAGGTTCATAAACAAAATACGCTTTCAATAAAAGACTGTTTTACAGAACCTTTTCCATTGATAATTAAATGTAATGTAGGTTATATGCCAATGATTTATTACATCATGACAGACTTGTACATATAAAATGTAGTCAACCCTTTAAACAGAAATAATGTGAGACACAGAATAAACATCACCTTTATGTATATTCAGCTCTTTTTCAGAGCCTTTTTGGGTCTGTTATATCCAAACACATACTGATGACTGATCACTATTCACAAAGTGGATTTAAGTCACCAGTGGTTTTATATTAGTAGCATTATGATATTTTTACTAGCATTTTGTTTTATGATTCATATTAGAGACATACATATATATAACTACACTCTACTTAGTGTTACCCAGAATACTTCGTAATGAATTTTCTATCAGCTTATTTCAAACGCTAAGAAATTCAATATCATAAACTCTTAATACCCCAACGTCACCGTCAATTCCATCATATAAATTTTCTGATCTCTGGTAATTATTACACATATGCCATTACATGCTAGTTATAAAGTTAATTATTACACATATGCCATTACATACTAGTTATAAAGTTAATTATTACACATATGCCATTACATACTAGTTATAAAGTTAATTATTACACATATACCATTACATACTAGTTATAAAGTTAATTATTACACATATGCCATTACATACTAGTTATAAAGTTAATTATTACACATATACCATTACATACTAGTTATAAAGTTAATTATTACACATATACCATTACATACTAGTTATAAAGTTAATTATTACACATATACCATTACATACTAGTTATAAAGTTAATTATTACACATATACCATTACATACTAGTTATAAAGTTAATTATTACACATATACCATTACATACTAGTTATAAAGTTAATTATTACACATATACCATTACATACTAGTTATAAAGTTAATTATTACACATATACCATTACATACTAGTTATAAAGTTAATTATTACACATATACCATTACATACTAGTTATAAAGTTAATTATTACACATATACCATTACATACTAGTTATAAAGTTAATTATTACACATATACCATTACATACTAGTTATAAAGTTAATTATTCATAGACTGTGATCACATTTAACAGCGTTTCGGCTACAAAGAAGACACAATTTTATGACTCCAGTTAGTGTCTCTCATACCAGTAGAATGATTGAATACGAACACAATTTTTATGACTCCGGTTAGTGTCTCTCATACCAGTAGAATGATTGAATACGAACACAATTTTTACCGTCATTTTTGCATCATTTATCATCCAGCTCAGCATATACGATCCATGCCTGCGAGTTCATAACGTGACTTATAGTCAGAAATTCTATGTTCCGCTTAAAAAAAGGTTTGGAAGAAAATAAAACGCTTTATCCAATTAAATAATCAATGATGGTTACTAATGGATACCTCTCCTTGCGTTCACATGAAATGTTGAATGACCAAATAAAACGCAATTCAAAGTCACTTTATTAATATTCAGCACAGTATCACAATCACTCGAGAAAAATATTACTGTTTGCAAAGGCACACAATGTCTAAGTTCATAAACAAACAAAAGTTAAGTTTAGCACATCTTAACAAAAAAGTGTTGATAACAAGCATTTCACGTATTTACTTTGAACAACTGACAAACGAGAATAATCTTTAAAAAAAGATAAGCGCAGAATCTGTTACGAAAACCTGGACATGAACGTAGCTTAACTGAATGAAATGTTAAGAGAATATTTTTAAACCGGATCAGTATATTTTAACCGTGTGTTAATTTGTTCTGAATGACACTCACTTGAGTATCTACTGTTTTGTTCTGTCTGTGTCCCGTGTGTTGTAAGTACCCCGCGCGGATAACCACACTGGATTATATTTCATTAACGACGAGAGAAAAATGCGATGCATTGTTTTCCAAAGAGTTTGCACTTAAAAATCCGGGTTTTTGCACAAAAATAGTCCATGACAATACCGTTTTATTTTCAGTCTGCCGCTAAATGTCGCAAACCTACCGTTAAATGTCTCAATGTGTGTTTTCACGAAAAACTCCAGGTATCTCGTGACAATAATTACCTCAACCGGTGGGTAAATTATTAAATATTGGTGAGCATTTTGTCACTAAATGAGATCATAACTGGAATAATGGGGACCCGTCTTACTGCTAGTGATGGAATATGCAATTACTGAAAGTTATTGACTTCTCTCGTTGGACTTATTTTGTTTGAAATGAAAAAGTTTTTGGCACTGACAATCATTCTTTTGTGTCACATATATTATCTAGTTAAGGAGTTTCACGGACACAAAAAAGCTACAAAAACCTAATGTCTGCAAATTGCAAACTCGGTGCGGGCCGAGAAATCCAACATGGCAACTAAGATGGCCGCCTTTTTGACTTCTAATATGCAGATTAATGAATATGGGTGTCAAATATCTACGTGTACGTAGGAAACATATCAGATTTCATTGCAACTTTGCAGCAATATGCGTACGTATATCGCTGATATTCAATAAGATGAAGCATTTGATGTTCCTTGCATTATCTACAGAACGCAAGCACGCAATGAATTTAAATGAAGTGCATATGTTGCATACTGGGGTTGGGCACTTGGGACAAAATAAATTTCTAAAATATGAAAAAGTATGTGCTCAAATAAATCCAAGAAGTACTCCAAAATGTAATATACGTTACTGTCGCCACCTCCAATGTTCGCATTTTATGAAATTTTAGAAAAATATGCACGTCGAATAGTTTTTACACTCAAGGTTTTTGATACGTACAATATTATACTATTTTATGGGGAGATCGAGACAAAGGTCATCAGTAGCATAATGTTACAAATGAGATTTTTAAAATGTCGCCAAGTGCTTTGAAACATACGTAACCATTAATAGGGGGGGGGGCGATTTTTTCGTATTCCAACAGAGTGTGTTCATGTAAAATTGTTGGAAATAAAAGTACATATACGACTTCTTTTGAAATAAAAGCAATTGTAATTAAGTATACAACGGTGCATCATCATTCATCACATCTTGTCAGAATTTTCACATAGGCTTTTAAGAATAAAAAAACATACGTTACAATGGTTTACCAGACATTGATGAATATCCAAGTTATTATGCATGTATCCACGAATTAGTCTTATACATCACTGCATTTTACAAAGATAATGTTTGATATTCCTTCAAACTTTCTCTGTATGTCATGCCATAAAGTATCAAATGTAACATACGTGATTTAACATACGTTACCGTAGAAATGAGGAACCTTCCTTACAGTATCGCACAGGTTTCATAGATGCTATGACGTCATTGGAATAAATGTGACGTCATCAAAGGTGCTGTAAAAACTTGATATGGCACACATATGTTGATGATGTTGTCGAATTAGTAAATCATCAAAGGCGTGAGATTGTACAAGCAAGGTAAGCATGATTTATTGTTCTATGACATGCATGTGGATATGTTTTTGCAAGTCTTCTTGATCGATCAATTCTTAGAGATGTAATTCAACCCTCTCGATTCGTCCTTTGCCCTCTTCGAACCCGTTTATATATGTAACGGGAAGTTAAAGGGGTACGAAAACGGGATATACAGAACGACTGTGGTTCGTGTCAACATGGATTTAATGATAAAAATCATGCATGTACATCAACAATATATAATTGATTATTGTTATATTTAATCAATTTATCTAACAAAAATATCCTTACATGGATGTCCGTTTGACGGATTCAATGACGGATTCAACGACGGATCCAATGACGGATCAAATACAGTGCAAGGGTCTGAGTACCAGGAACGAACTACCTCGAGGGCGCGAAAAACAATCTTCTTTAAACATACGCGCCGCCAAGCTTTCAAATCACATGACATGCATAACCAATCAAAATCGGACGTAGTACATGTAGTCAACTATAGTGTGCTTCCGCAGACTAAACAAATAGTCCTAATACAAATCAAAGAAATACACGCTGTTGTGTCATCTACATAGTATAGAATATAAAGAAATACATAAATAGTAATTCATATTCACTATTATACATACAACTGATAGTATGGGGGAAGGTTTATTTTTCCGCGACAGTTCTCCTACGTGAAGAGTCAGTAGTGTTAAAATGTAAACAAATCGAACAATACTGAATTCTGAGATAATCCTGGCTTATTACATAACATAGATTCATCGAATAGACTCAAATAAACATTTAGATAATACAGGTAAGTTACTGTCGCATACTTAAACGTGTACTGTAAGTAAAACGAAATGTCACCAATTTTCGCGACCGTGATATTGTACATGTTATTACATATATGAAAATATGCATTGAAACATTCGTTACCTTTGGTAACGTATGTTTCATGTAACGTTTCACACAATTAAATTATGATTTTCTGACCGTTACTCATCTGTTTACTTTTTTCAAACTTCGAACGTGTATAAATGTTGTGTAAATTCATACTACAGCGGACCTGGAAATAAAAACGAATATATTACACCTGCTACATTTAATGGCGTTCAGAATTGTAGTTAACCTGTAAAACATATAGATCCGTATACCCCTATCTAATGGTACGAATGTCTAGAAGCAAGTCACAAGACTTCTTATAACACTTACATCATCAACAAGCATGCAAATATGAACTGTAAACGGAATTTTTACAAGTATGTTCCGAAACGAAACATGCGTTACCGTATAAACGGGTGCTTGCATTCAAATACGTGTAAAATGTTATATAGCCGAAGATTGTTGAAACCATTGCAAAGTAGTAAGCCTCATTCATGTACCTAACTATAAAATCTTTCCATCCGATAAAAAGTAACACTTTATTTTCATCATTTTTTAAATCTCAAATGCTTCGTCTTATTGAATATCAGCGTATACTGAACAAAACAAAAAAAGAAACTTCCTATTTCTATACATATTTTAACGTAATGAAAAGAAATCAACATGTCGATGCCCAACATGATTATGTTCGGGCGAACGATTATGTGTCAAATCTGAGACCATTATACACAGTGTACAAGTATTAGCATTTTTTAAAATGCTTGAAATCGCCGTTCAGCCAAGTATAAGAGCTAAGAATAGAATATTGAATAAAGATTTCCTACAGATTTCATTTCTGGCTTCATTTCGTATTGAGAGTGTGCAACACATTTTATATTTACGACGATATTGAGCTGGTTCCCGTTAACTCTGGCTGTAAAGAGACAACGTTCCTTTGGTGCACTGCAACATGGAACGGGGACCAGTTAACGACGATATGAAGCGCCCCAAAAGAGCTTATGTAAAACACATAACTAAAATATCGAAGTATCGCATTCAGAGGAAACAAAGGATTTCACGATGAATTAAACTAGCATTCATATATTCACATCAAATAAAATCCTCCTTTTCTGTAGAAATACACTTGTTTCTGAATAATAAAAGTTAATGTTTTTGAGTGAAATATTCGAAATTTTGTTTATCCCGCAGGAGCCTACAAACTGGTTTGTATCATTCTCCTTTCTGATTGGCTTAGAGCAGGTGGTGTAAGGAAGAAATGGTCAATTCTGGTTAATTGTGTATGTCGCTGTCCGTGAACGGCGACAATAATAATCTCAGGTCAAATAAAGCCAATTATTTCTAAATTGTACGCATTACACGCAAAAAACCATTAAATTCGATTTTCTCGTGTATGCACGGATTAGTATAATCCGTGTTAATAAAATCCAACATTTCAGTCTGATTTTATGGACTTTGTTGTCAACAAGAAAAAGACAGTGAAAAAAGAATTTTATTAAGATTTCTTTCTTTTTGATATGTTTAGAATTGCACCAGGCCGCGCCTGTGGTCCTTGTGGAAGAGTAAGTTAGTACTGGTTAGTATACAGTCCAGGAAAACTGGTTAGGTGAAACGGTCGCCGTATATAACTGAAAAATTGTTGAAAAACGGCGTTAAACCCTAGTGACAATAAGTCACATAAAAGCAAACAAATAAAACAATCTTATGTTCGCTGTGTTTCGACGCGACGTCACCGAGTAAATTCTGTTAATTGCATCTATAAATTAGTTAATAATTAATAATGCATTCATTAATGATTGGCCCGTCAAAAGTCCTGATCTGAATCCCATTGAACACCTGTAGGATAATTTGGACCAGCGTGTTAGACGTCGCCCTATTATGCTGCCAATGAACTAACACAAGACTTAATCCAGGAGGGGAAAATATTCCACAGACAGAAATCAACACACTTGTCAGTTCTATGCACCAACGATGCCAGGCAGTACTCGATGCTCAATGTGGCCATACCCAGTATTGATGACCCCTACCACATATAATCAAACATTTTCCATGAATGTAGAGCAATAAAATTTTACACACAAATTCACATTGAAATACTCTTGGAATACAAGTAAAAACCATTTAACCCTTCTTTTCATATTTACGTATATCCATAACACAGCGGATGTTACTTATTATGTTCAGTATATTTTAATTTCTTTGATATTTACTACAACTGTAAAAATCAGCTGAGAACAAATTTGTTGAGACAGTAAAAAGTTTGAGAGAAATTCTAAAACAAATACTACCAGACCTACTCGTAGTTCAACGGGCCTGCGTTGTCGAGTGGTTATAGTCTCTGATTAGCAATCACTTGACCTATCGTCACCGTGAGTCCGGATCCAATCCGGGACCAGACAACTTTAGCATATGACGCAGTTGTCTAGCTAGCTTACAGAAAGTCGGTGGCTCAAATAGGTGTATGCCTGGGGTCTTTCTCCACTGTAAACGTTGCCAAATGACTTTTTTGGTCCAATATTAAGCCCAAAACCAACAAAAACACGAAAATACTTCTCTTTCATATGAAATCTGGAATATATAGTAGTCACATTGGTTCTAGTCTATCGTAAGTACCATGTAGAAGAAGGCTTAGTTGTTCATGTAACACATTTGGGCAAAAAACACTAATTATCAGTCAATAAATACATTTAACCAATTTATTTTAGCGAATCAATAAAATACACAATCACGTAACAATAATATTATTATATATAGTTAATAAAATATATATGTATTGATAACAATATTTTCATGACGACTGAGCAAATCTGTTAATATATCATTTTTTCATTTACAATGTATGAACAGATAAAAATAGTATTTTAACGGTAACAAATATGTTGCCTTTTATTAAAACATGATATGTAAAATGTTATTCAATGAATGAGTTTGTTAACATAAAAATCATGTCAGAGGTATATAGTTCAGGCGTTTAATTCACAGCTTGCAAACACACCTCAGAACAATTGTTAAGAGACAGTATTGCTCCTTTACAAAAAAAGATGAAGGAAGATTGCAAAGTTGGAAATAAAATGCTTTTTGAGCTCAGATATGCCGATTGAGTTTTGTATTAACGCAGATTAGTAAGGGTTAAATTACCAGGAACCCAGAATAATCCGGTTAATGTGACATTATCATGTCAATGTTGAGCGTTTGTCATCATTTGAAACTTTGTTGCAGCCTTCTAATTGAAACGTAGAATTAGCCACAACCAACACGTCGACAAAATAAGTGCACATGTTTCTTACATCATCTCATAAATACACACGTGTTACTCTGTTCTTCGACCTATAATATAAAACCCCTGATAACATTCAGTGGTCAGGCCGATGCAAGCGGCGGTTCTCCGGGGGGGGGGGGTAACATGCATTCTGTGTTGTTTTGTGTACACATTATTCCATTAGTCGCGGGTTAGTCCGCGTGTAATGGTCTACTTTGTTGCATGTTTAATTTCCGGGGTTACCAGGTCCCTTTTACTCGTGCGCACATGTTGATACTAAGACCAGAAAAAAAGTTGTGTTTACAGTTATCCGACTGACCCCACGTTTTAAAAAAGTAGACAGTTTCGTGGCCTATCTTGCCTTTTTCTGTCGAGTAATGGTAAACATGACAATTTTAGAGTCATAAAAATGACATGATAGTATTCTCAGATCAGCTAAAATACGAGACTTAAACATAAATGGACAATTCCACGACTATTATGACAGTCACATTCAAAAGGCATTGTTATTTTAAATTCTTTTTTTTTCTAAAAGGCACTTACATTGTTTAATTAAACAAAGCAGAAAAAATGGCAATAGGAACAACACATATTAATTTGAAATCAAGTTAATTAGAGCGAAAACTTAAGACTTAAATATGGACAAATCTTCGGCAATTCTATATCGTTAGTAAGTCATGTTACGTGAGAACGAAGTACGCTTATGAAATCCTATGACTGTAGATACTAGTAAATGATTTAACATCTGATATCATCAACTTGTTCATCTTTAGGATTGTAAAAACCTTACACTTAAAAGACAGTGTCTATTAAATCCATTTGTTTGGATTAAAACATTCGATATATACAGACTACCCAGTTTCGGTTCAGAAAGCAATGTAAATTAATCTGGTACTTTATTTGTTTTTACGCTGGTTCTCGACAGTATTTCGGTTATATACCGGCGGCCAGTTAACCTAACCTCTGTATCGGTAATTCTGTGCCCAAACTAACGTTTTCTCCGCAAGTTACTACCAAGTTCTCAACATGAATAATGAGCGGTGTACGAGAGGCTTTATACGCAATGTCTTCACACAAATCGTCACCACCGAGAACATGTGCTACGTCCAGGATTCCAATTCACGATCCCAAAGATTCATAGATTTAACGCCCCATTTATAGAACAGAGCGGGTGGGTGGGTAGGTAGGTAGTGATGGACCATAACCACCACCATGGAAAACAGCTTAAAGGGAGGTAATCGCTGGAAGCAAACTGAAGAGCACCAGATATGTTATTTCCCAATGTAAAGGCCCATATTAATGTCTCTTTTCTCATGTTGTGTGCATATAAGTAGTAACATGTACCTCAGAAAAATAAACAATAGAAATAATTTACTTTTCTATAGTTTCATTACCAGAACTGCGAAACAAGACTGCCTCTTTAAAAACTAAAAACAAAATCTTTTTCTCACGTTGAAAAGCAAAAGTTCACCATTTAGTTTCTACCATGTTTTGTACATAAAAAAATACATCATCAAAAAAAAAGTGAGATCAAATTCTCTTCATGATGGATTTCAAGGAAATTATTCAACGATTGTAATTGGAAATTAAGGCAAAATAACAAAAAACACCATTGCAAAAATAAGACAAATCACAGGATGGATGCTCTCCTTAACTGAGGAATACTGACAACAGTAGTGGATTGCTTTTTAACACCGACCAGTCCAGTTGTATGTTGGTTGATATGGCTTCAAATTTAACACCAAATTCTCGCAGAAGTATGAGAAAGTCGATGACTTTAGTAAACCACTTATGGTATGCACTGGCTCCCACACGCTTTGTGGCAACATATCTGAGCACTTCTAACATTTGTTGATGCAGATTTTCTACTTCTTCACGATCGTGTAGGTCCGTGCAACGATCTGAATTGTAAAAGGGTCAACAATGCGTGTGTAATTTATAACATTAGCTATTTGCAAATAATATTCTGTAAAACGCAGTTAAAGTGTATTACGGAGCACCCAAATAATTACTTAATTATATCTATATATCGCTATACATATAAGAAGAGTGTGTTGGGGGCATTTTCACTGTATTGCGTTCCTTTAATGGTTCGGATGAAATAAGTGCTGTACGTTGGTAGTATTGAAACAGAAATGATCCCAACTCGAAGTACAAGCTGAATAATTTCAGACTGAAACATTAGAAAATTTAAATCAACCAACAAGAGTTATTTAGAAGTACGAATGTTAAAAATATATTCCAAGTTTCTGACACATAACAATACAATTTCATCCAGCGACAACCTCATCATAACGACTATCAATTTCTGACCGGTTTTCAATATTCATTTTCTTTTTATTTCAACTGAATAATAAGACCACCTCAGTATTAAGACCCTATGTTCGGGTCCCTATGTGGTCTTATATCGAGATTTTACTGTACTTCACATTCTTACTAGATTTATTAAATATTTAGTGACGGATATTTCTGTTTAGAATCATATTGGTTGCAACATATCCATTAAATTCAGAATAATGGACAGACGGACAGACAGCCGGACGAACGGACTTATACAAAGTACATCGTCTCAATACATACAAGATCACATGCAGACATGTCACGTATACAAGCATAACTACAAATTTATACAATAGTGGAGAAAATCATAAATACTATTAAGCTGCATCTTTACCTTTATAAATATACATGTATATCGTTTAATGGAATATACAAGCAGCATATCTAGCATATCAATGCATTATAACATTTGCAAAACATGTTTGTTTTCTTTCTTGCTACAAAATCTACTCTAATCTTGTTACTCAGCCATCCTCGACTAATTTCTGGTTGTTCATTGTTTCGTGATGTTTGTCTACAGTTTTCAATAAATGAGCGACAAATAGTAATGTTGGACATACCTAAACTTTGTACATGTAGTTATCAAAACGTAATTCATTTTCCAGTCAACTCGCGGAGAAATATGTTTTACGCCTTTAAGCACGACCAATTATCAATAAAACTTTTTAACTTACCTGGGAATGTAAGGCATACGGCTCGGAGCGCTGCTGTTTCTTCTTTTGTAAGTTTCAATGACTGAGCAACACGGGATAATGTAAAGGCCAAGTTTATCAAGTCCTCGCCCCAAACCTAAAATACAACCAACTTATGGTATATTTATGTAAAACTTTCTTTTAAAAAATGCATAATGTCAAATTAGAAACAACTGCAAAAACATTCTGCTGGATCAATATTGGTTTTTGGACTACGGACTATGATTATCACGCTATAGAAAGTGTTCAATTTTTACAATACAATGAGACACATTAAGTCAACTTTTTTTCTTTTCTTAATTTCTCCTCTTTTTTTAACTAAAATGCACCCTCTGCTAATTTTAGCATCGATTGCTCCTGATTTCTTTTTGTCCGTATCCATTTCCAGTACGTGTGTAATAATTACAACTTCCGTTTCGTATCTGTTCATTTTAGCTCCGCCTGTTTGACGTTTGTTTTTCAGTTTGTATGTATTCTTTCGGTTAGTATAATCCCAATTCTATTACATAGCTAAACGCCTTAGATATTTCGGCCCTAACTCTCCCTTTTGAGATATTCACTAACCCTAAACACAAATAGGATCTGCAGGCTGGTCAAGATTTGCGCTTCTATTGATACATGCCATAAGACGATGTCTCAAAGCGTGTTTCAATTCCTTATTAGATACCATAAATCACGAGACACAGAAAAATAGTTCCGTATTTATAATGCTAGATTTTCCTTTAAAAAATATTATTTCTCTTCTTCGACGACCGAGTTGTGTTCTTCTATTAGTCATAACAGAAATTAGTTTTTCTAAAAAGATGTTTAAAATCAGTGTTGGATACTAAACTCTTCAGCTTTTAGCTCGAAAACACGCGCTGTTGTATTTTCAAATTTGTCTGAACATTTCAGGTTTATTTGATCCTACCTTTATTTCCGCCGTCCAGCCGAAGTCCCACAAATCTCCCGAGGATAAAATCATAGTGAATATTGCAACCAACCCCCAGAAAGAGTCCGAATATACCGAATTTTTGAGCGAAATATATAACAAGTACCATAACGCAATTATCTTTTTACTTTTATAGCGACAACAAGGCGCTCACAAAACCGAGCGGGAAAAAACGTCGGGCCTTACCTGTGCCAAATCATCCGCATGGAATTGCCATTCACACGCACCGACTCGTAGATCTACGTTAAAACAACGTATGTGTCCAATATACCAAACATCAAATCGACCAGCTGCAATATATAAACATTGAGCAATAAGCTGTGTGTTTAAAATGTCCAAGAATAATTGCTGTTAGGAAAACAATCTGCCGTGTTATCATTATAAGGGTTTGCATAAACTATCGTCAGATTTCTCAGTTATTCCTAAAAGCTATAGGTCAATTTTTAATTCAAATCAAAGCCCCGATGGTTTTTTCCCTCTTTTGAATTAGTATAATTTTAATTACAATGTGTTTCCATTCAAACACTATGAGTTTGCATTTTACTAAATAGGAGACTACAGTGTACTTGAAATGGGCGATATGTTAATATCTGTACATTCTCTAATTTCATAATGCATACAATACCTTTAAGTAACGAGGCCTGGTCGTCTTTTGGCAGCCCATAAAATTTTGGCAAGGATTTGGCAAAGCTAAGCATTCCTTGTACACTTTGCTCCATATCCGTAATAATAGTTGACATTACTTCAGCTTTGGTCCGTTCATCTGTTTGTCTAAATCCCCCTATGGGTGATGGTTTAGTTAAATTGCTTTCTGATGAATTACTAAAAGTGTCAGTTAGTTTCTTTGTGTCTTGAACACATTTAGTGGTTATGCAATCAGAATTGATCACACCTGAATGCGATATTTCTGTTAAATTAGAACAGCCATTACTGGGAAAATTGTCCTTAATGGTATGAGAACTTTGTGTCCATGTGCTATTTATAACGTCTTTATTCTTGTTTATATAAGCATTCTGAAAGAGATATATGAAAATCAATATTTATATAAGATCTTTTACGAGTCAAAGATTTATTTTCTCTAAAATATCATTGTCGACCGTTGATAGTGTTTTAGCTTACCAGTGATTTGGAAGAAAATTAAAGTATCAGATAATTAAAGTATCATTCGTAACATGGAATATTGGAACTCTATTAAAAAAGACGTTGCTTATCGTTAAAAGGTCTCATCCAAAATAATGTTGCAACATGCCACGTGAATATGGATATCAGAGGCGAAATGAGCAAGAAGAGAATAAATGAAGAAAGTTAAGCTGACAAGAAAAGTACAACGTAAGGGGAAAAAACTCATGATTTTAAAACCAAAAATTACTCACATATACTGCCCATTGTCTTTCTTTCATTAGTTCTTCATTGTAATAATCATCAAGGAATTCGTGTAAAAACGTCTGTCCATCAATCAGAGCTTGCAACTTCTCATCCAGTGCCTTATCTTTCATGTATTCCGTTTGGAACACAGTATACATCATATCTGCTTCGCGGGAAGGTTGTTCGTGCGATGTGTCCGCATCGTCCATCTCTCCATATAAGCGCTCAAGTTTTTTCACTTCTAATATATTTTTTGAACGCAATTCGTGAGTGTATCGGCCAGTCTTAATAGCATCTTTGGACATTCCCACCTCTAAACATCGTTTGAACCGGCAAGACGAACAAAGCGTCCTTTTCCCACCAACTGTCGAACAATTACCAGATCCAGTACACACATATGAACCAGTCTTGCAGATACTCCGCCGAAAGAAGCCCTGAAGAATGAAAACATAAACACATTAAAGATGTTCCAAATAGCAAACTGTATTAAATCGTGTTTGAATTAGATACTAAACTTGTCCTTAGTATAAAATTGTGCCAATGTACTCTACTGGACAGATTACAATATTTCGCAAATTCATGAGATCATCTAAATACTAACACCGTTTTTGGTGCCAAAGGTGGTCTTGATGTAAGAGTTTTGTGAAATGAACAACATACAAAACAAACTCATAGAACCTGACTAGAACGCCAGAAGTCTCCAAATGGCAACATGTCGAGGCCGCTAAGACACTTAAGACCTACGACCTATCTTCCTCAAAAAGTTTGTTGATTTTTCAGGGAATGATCTCGATATGAGATGTGTTGAATGTCTGACATAAAAAAATACTGATGGACGGAAAGACAAATAACCATCTTTTTATTAAGTTGAATGCTGTTGATTTTAACGTGAAATAATTTAGGGTACATTTTAGTTTGATTAAACAGAATCAATGCTGAATGAAAATACAATCAGGACAACATAAAGCATGCAAATTAGTGTCCTTTAAACCCTAAGTGTGACCTTGATCTTTGAGATATGGACCTGGCTTTCGTGCATGATACACCGTTTCATCGTGGTGAACAATTGTGCTAAGTTATTTTAAATCCATTGGCGCATGAAGAAGTTATGGTCCGGACAAGGTCAGACATACTAAAACCTGCCAATTTATCCCTTTAACCCCTAAACGTGACCTTGACATTAAGGATATGGACATGGGTCTTACGCATGACAAACCGTCTCATCAAGGAGAACAATTATGTCACGTTGTTTCAAAACCTATCAATGCTGAAAGAAGTTACAGTCCGGACAAGGTAAAACATGCCAATATTTGCCCTTTAAACCCAAGTGTGACCTTGACCTCTAAAATATGGTCAAGGCTCTCGTGCATGACACACTGTCTCACCATGGTGAACAATTGTGCCAAGTCATTTTAAAATTCATTGATGCATAAGGAATGTATGGTCCGGACAAAGTCGGACGGACTAACACACGGACGAACGGACAGACGTGCGCACGCACTGACGGACGCACATACACAAAACCGCCATTTTGACAACTATGTCGAACTCACGGCAAGCGGGCTCGCAAAAATTGGGAAAAAAATAAAAAATCAGCTGCGAGACGAAACAAAAAATCGAATTTATCATGTGTCTCATATCTAGATTATCATTAAATACTTGTAATATTCCGAGTATTATAATTCACACGTTCATTTGATTCGGAGTAGAATATTATATATGACCTACAATAACAAGACTACATGTTTTCTAAAATCAATTAATTCATCACCTTGCAGGCCTCACATGTGTTTACGCCATAATGGTAACCTGAGGCTTTATCCCCACATACACGACAAGGCGGCAAGAGCGGTGGCCGTGATAGGCGATAACTCTTAGACTTCTTGTTCGTAGTACCAGTGCTTTCCTCAAAATCGCTAAAATGTCAATGTAATCGAATGAAACACCAAATACACATGCACACAAACAACACGTTTAACTCTATATTCATGGTTTATCTTACGTCCCACAATTAATGTACATCAAAACTGTCCTTTAATACTGGTATAGTAAGATATTTGAAAAAATCTTTTTTTGGACCTACCGAAATCCTAAAAATATCTTCTATTGTTTATACATGAACACGTAATCCAATTTCACGGACTTTCCGAAATGCGCATTTTCAAAACTTAAGAACCAAATTTAGTCAGATTGATTTTTCAGCATGACTTTACACCCTAAATAGATCAATAAATAACGCAATTGCAATTGTACACGACGAGAGTGAGAATTATGTGATCAGCCATTTAGTTCTTTTAGTATTTGTCTTTGTAGGATTATAGAAGCAAAAAACGGCAAAACATGGCAAGACAATGGTGAACTTACTTTGTATGTCCACTAAAATTGTCAGGTTGGGGCAGAACATCTATATTGTTGGTTTGTACATTATGCAATGCCAGTGAAGTGTCATTCCATTCGCCGACCATCGCTGACAGTTGCCTTTCCTCTGTGATGTTATCATTCTCTAACTCTATAGATTGATTGAATGCTCCTTGTATGTATCTTGCATCTTTGGAAATAGAACACGTACAGAATAATTACAGAGGCGCCAGATTATGTTTTCGTCATTAAACATACATGTATATTAAAAACTTGCTTTGTAAGACGAAATAAATATGTAATATGGTGACAAAAAAGCTATGAATGAGAAAGGCGGACGCAGATCGGAAAATTTAGATAAAATAATCCATTTAATATGCCCTACACGAAAAACTAGCCTTTTTCAATTTTAAGCGATAAGTTTAAGTGTGCCAGCTAGGATAATGTGATTGTAAGAATCGATCTTTCGTAGTTCTAAAATTGGGATGCACATATATATTGCCAATTTGTTAATGGCATAATGAATAATGGCGAGTTACAGACAATAATATTACATACGATATAGCAGATCTTTACATAACTGTATTCAACATAAAAAATTATTAATATACAAGCACTTCACATTTGTTTTGAAATCTTAACATTACAGAGTCAAGGAAAACATAGGAAAGACTTATTAAGTTCCCTTAAAAGATTCATTTAGTAGGAAACAGACCTTGAAGTGTGTTTAATGCATTCAAATTGTGTATACCTCCTTTACTGAACAAGACCTCCATGGTACCCAAAAGGAACTTATCAGCAACTTTCGTAATATTAATCTGTCTACAGCCATCTTCAGCTCTTGGGCTGTTCGTTGTTAGTGGTTTGTTGGTTGCATATTGATCCTGTTCGTTGTATTGACCCGGTGTGTATTGGTCAGATGTGCTGCGTAACATAGCACTTTCTGTAGAGTGACGTTTTACCGCCACACCTGAGTCAGTTGGCGTAAGATGCGAAGACAGAAGCACTTTAGCAAGCTGTGAATTTGTTTTTATGTCCTTTATCAAAAGATTTTCCAAAATTCCACTTTGACGAATAGTATTTTTGTCACCGTTAGGACAGCATAGCCTTTGTCCTTCCATCAGCTGCGATGAAATATGTAGTCACTTTCTGTTGTCTTTCAGACTGGTCCAGCAGTGTTGAGTATCTATGAGGCCATTGAGAATTGTCATCGCCATACCTAAAACGTAAGATGAAATAATTGGTAAACTTTCGAATTCTAATTATTTCCAATTAAAAAACATCTTAATTCCGATATGCTTTCTGGATGTATAACAAAACTATGGATTTAACATCTCACCAAAAGCCAGGGTCATTTGGCGACTTTTCTAGCTTTAACAATGGATGAAGACGCCAGTAGTACACCGGAGTAGATCCATCGACCTCGGATAGAGATCCCCAATTGTCTGATGCAAAATAAAATTCATTATTTTTTTAATGTCGATAAATTCGTTGTCCGTACATACAAACACCTGACGACAAGATATGCATTTATGATGTAATTGTCTGCCTGCAAGTCTATCCGTCCGTCCGTCCGTCACGCTATTTCTTTCCCAAAACAGCTTTATCAATTCTGAAGAAATATGGGACGTAAGTTCCTTTGGACATAGTGAAACGTTACATCATATGTGCATTCATCTTAAGGTGATAATCAAGGTCAAAAGCAAAAACTAAAGAATATTCAGTTACAGATACGTAAAGATTTGATTCGTGGTCATTCATCCAATTGGCATTTACACTTTATTCAGTCATAAAATCTTCCACAGAGTCAAAGTCACATTAGTCAAAAGTCATGTATGAAAATCATTATATTTCTAGTTACGGGCATGCAATGATTTGATTCAAAATCATTAAAGCAACAGATATTTACATCTTCTATGGTCTCATATATATCCCGTAACGTAAAGGTGTCAAAGGTCATTGGTCAAAATGACTAAATTTTTAGTTGGGCATGCTATTATTTGATTTAATAGTCCAATTAGCAACAACATTTTTCATAGTCCAAATGACTCTCAGTCAAGTAGCTAGTTTCGTTGACATCCTTTATAATTATCATCATTTTGATCTAAGTGTATTCGACTTTACACATGCTTTTTTCCGTACACTGTTCTACAATTTAAAGAGTGCCATTCAACGATACAGAGCTACCCAAGGGGGCTATGTTGAGCCGCATATATCACAAATCAAATCCTAAAAAATTGTTGGTAAGTAGTTACGCGACCCAACTTTAACGATGAGTGGGTAGGAAGGCAGTTTGTTATCTTTCATTCTATGTTAACATACTATGCTTGTTCTAAAAATAAGAGGCTAGACAATGAAAGAAAAAAAGTATTTGTGTCAAAATCACAAACTTTTGGGTCGTGTTTTCGTGAGTCGGTCACGTAACTACAAACAAAACAAATTTTAAGGGTGGCCTGGGTTGTATTGGGTTTATTTAGACGATAATAACCACATTTATTAATCTGCTAGGACAAACGACATTGATACATGATTTGGGTCAACACCGTACAACAGTTCAATACTATAAGAGTTTTCTTCGAAAGTGTCGTCTTACAGACGCTAGGACAAACAACAATTTTTGTTCGAGGCGAGTAAATGGTGTTAGTCAAAACGAACCGTGCTGCAACGTCTGTAACATGACACTTCTGAAGACAAACGAGTACAATTATCTGACTTATGCGATGAAATGTAATGAATACATACAGTTGTAATCTCATGGAATTTTCGAGCAATAATTTAAATCGGGCAGTATTTCTCTATATAAGTCTGCTCAATGGACACTTAATCCTAACGCTGCCAAGCCACGCAAAATGTATCGATGTTATTGTCAATATATGGTATTGACGATCATATTGAAGGCGATATTGAAGACATGTGAGATATATTGACAAATATCAGAAAGCGGAAATATTTATGGACAGATTGACAATAATATGCGGGGTCTACAATACAGTCGTGTAATTTTTTATCACTGTTGAAGTCACCGGCGAAACACGCTAAAGAAGATGAATACAAATTCCTTTTGTAGTGTTGTTGATCTACTAGAGCTTTAGTTCGGATGTACCACTTGTGAGCAATGATATAGTGTTAATATAAAGGTACAAGTCAGTTTTTATCAACTGGCACTATGAACTTGGTTTCAACCCAAAGCTAAATATGTTCAGAAAACGATCCTATTAAACGTGACCCTAAAAGTTGGCCTAAATTGTGGATTATGAATATTTAATTGGTCAGTTGTCTCTAAAGATATCAATATAACTTTGACCAAACAAGCAGACGACAATCATTAAATACATACAGTTTATTATTTCTCATTTGTTTCATTTTGCAATTAATTTACTATTTAAGATTAAACCTCGTTATTTAGATCACCTTTGGAACCAAGATACGGTCTTAATATTTGGATGGTCTCATAATCAGGTTGAAATGTCAAGGAAATATTGATATAGAATATATCGATCATAATAACAATGTTGTCTTAATACTGAAGTGGTCACCACTAAGTGTGGTAACAAATTGCACTTTTTAACACAACTTGTTTTAGAATGCCTATTCGAAATATACGATTTAAAAGCATGCATGAAGTTGGTCTGAATGTGGCGTTTACATACTCGTTCATCCTTTAAGAGCGATATAAACATATAACCTATTTCATACGTCAAGGTTGCCCCATCTCAGCTCTTCTAATTGTTATAACATAGAAATCATGGCAATCAATGTACGCAACACAAGCAATATGAAAGGTATCACAATAAAATATAATGAGCTTATAAAAATATAATGAGTGTTATAAAAATATAAAAAAATACAACTGGTCGATGATACTACTTTATTTGTCCTTTCAAAACAGACATATCAAATGCGTTTCACGCAGTTGAAGTTTCGGATAATATTCTGCCTTAGAGTTAAATAAGAATAAAAATAAAGTTTTAGGTAAAGGATAGGTAAAGACAAAAACAGTCAAAACAGAAAAAAAATCCAGAACATTTCACGGGAAACAAACCAGTCAATTTCTCGGAATTTATTTTGACCACAACAAGAACACGTGAAACTAAACTGGGAAATAAAAATTGAAAAGTGTAAAGTCTTCAGAAACGACTGGTCTAAGCTAAAACGTATGGTAAAATATTCATTATAAAACCCTTCTAATTCCAAAATTTACGTACGCTTTTCATTCGCTTACAGTTCCAAATAAAATTATTCAAGAAATTAATACCCTTATTTATCAATTCTTATGGAATAAAACTAAAGAAAAGATAAAACGATCAACACGTTTATAAACAAATTCAAGCATCGATATAATAGATATAGAAACCTAACTTCAATGAACTTAAAATGGATTAAAGCAGTGTCAGATAAAAAAGATGCCCATTGGAAACCTAAACAGAGATATTTTTAACAAACGTGGACCAGATTTCCTTGTGTTTATTTTCAATTTAAACAACATTCAAAGCCTGGATGTTTCATCCTTACCTGAATTGTTAACAACAGACTAAACCTATGGATAATAACGAAGACTAAGATTCATTCTAAAGAACCCAATACGTTTTATGATATAAGGAAAGACATCATTTGGGGCAATAAATGTATAAAATGTAACAAAAAGTCATATTGTACAAAAATTAGATAAAATCAAATATAATTATCGTAAATTATATGACTGAAAACATTGGGATTTTGAAAGAAGATATTATATACACTAATGTTAAAGATAAAACAAGTTGGATATCAGAAATAACTATTTTGAAAAATAAGCTTTGCGCAAAAATGGACTAGTACACGGCCTACAGAAAAATCAAAAGGTAAAGAAGATAAAACAACTTCTCAATCTCACTGTTTCAACAAGCCTATTGTTATACTTACTAATTAACAAATATATAATAATAAGCACAAAGTTCACAACACTTTGCATACACAGATTCTCGAACGCTCATTTCTCGAATCACTCCTTTGCCCGATAACAAACTTAAACATTACAAATAAAAGATTTCTTCACAGAATGTTCCAATGTTAATTGCTCTATATGTCACATTGTTGAAAATTACGAACATGTATTTATAGATTGTACAACATTACAATACATCTAGACAAAACTACTGAATGCTTTTGACAAATGTAACATTAACAAAACCATTAAGCGTTTAAAAATCATTTTAGTTGGATATAAAGATTAATGTTCCCAGTACAATTATTTCAATCAAATTTCAATCTTAATGCATCAAGTTATTTCCTGTCCAAGTTTAAATTTCATATATTGTTGACATGTCTTTTCTTTTCTCATATTTGCTAATTAACACGCGACGTTATTTATATTACACACTTATTGTTTAATATCAGTGGATTCTTAAAATTATTATATGATGCTCCGTATATTTAACTGTACTTACTTCATACCAAATTTGACTGTAATCTCCATTTCTAGATGGATAAACGAGTTTTACCATTTGTTAACTACACCTTTTTCCGAAAATTCTTATTTCGTATTCTGCATACTAATGTTCGCAATGTTAGAAAACAGCACATTTTTACACTTTGAAATTGCATTTTACAATGAAAGCAAAAGTTCGTATTGTAATGAATTATCTATATAAATATTTATTTCTGTAAAAAAGTAAATGGATTGCCATTTGGTAATTGCAAAAAATATGGTAATGTTGAATGCAACATTTCCTGTATGTTGTATTTCAATGTTAAATGTTACATTGTTTTTATGTTTTAATGTAATGTTAATTTTTTTATGTTTCAATGTAATGTTAAGTGTTACATTGTCTTTATGCTGTAATGTAATGTTGAAAGTTAAATTGTTTTTATGCTGTAATGAAATGTTGAATGTTACATTGTCTGTATGTTGTAATGTAATGTTGAATGTTACATTGTCTGTATGTTGTAATGTAATGTTGAATGTTACATTGTCTGTATGTTGTAATGTAATGTTGAATGTTACATTGTCTGTATGTTGTAATGTAATGTTGAATGTTACATTGTCTGTATGTTGTAATGTAATGTTGAATGTTACATTGTCTGTATGTTGTAATGTAATGTTGAATGTTACATTGTCTGTATGTTGTAATGTAATGTTGAATGTTACATTGTCTGTATGTTGTAATGTAATGTTGAATGTTACATTGTCTCTATGTTGTAATGTAATTTTGAAGGTGACATTGCCTTTAACTTGTCAAATTCTTATCTCATATCCTGTAAATTAGTTTTCACACATTATGACTAATATATAAATAGCTTGTAAAAGCAACCGAATTCATTAACACTCAAGGACGAAAAACGCGGCGTAGTCACGTACGCATAAAGCTATATGCACAAATAATTAGTTTCTCGATATAAGACTACGCTCAAGTTAAAGTTTATTTGTAACAATAACAATAAATATCTATTTTTGTTCAGGAGTATTAGCAAATAGTCTTTCACCGTTGTTGAACGCTAATTATATGAAATTACCTGATAGTATGTGATGAAATATTTCATAATATAAATTGTTTATATCTGGTGTAATATAACTTTCGTCCTTTGAATTTTTATTTCAAGCTTGCATAAGTAAGTTTCTACATTCGCTTTGAAAAACAGACTTACATAGTCTTAGAAGATTTGGTATTACAATATCGTAATTGTGTAACAATAGACGGTGTCCTTTGTGGGCGAGTGGTAATGGTCCCTGATTAGTAATCACCAGCCCCTCACCGATGCGAACTCGAATCCCAACAAGGTCCAGACAACTTTCACGCATCAGGAAGCTGTCTAGCTAGCTAAATGAGGGTCGGTGTTTCTACCTAGTTGTATGCATGTAGTTTTCTCCCATTGTTATAGCCTGAAAGTCGCCAGATAACCCTGACTGTTGGTACGACGTTAAACCCTTCACAGTTATGAATACTATGTCCTGCACTTTAAACCAGAGCGCTCTAACTTTAAGTTTCATACAAATATCGTTCGTGGTTGTCGAGCAATGCTCCAGATAAAATTTATCGTTGAAATTAAAGAAAGGGCAATTACTAAAAAATAGATGAGGTAGAGGTTTGGGTCTAGCTCCATTTAACTCTCAGCTTTATCTCACTATATTTCAAAAAAGTTTCAAACAAATGATTCGGACAAACTTTCTATCAAGACGGACGGACACTTTTTTGTCAGACAAATTAGAATTTGTGACTTATTTTTGTATCACGATGAATGAACTTGCAAAACGAAGTGAAATGCAATCAATATATAATTGAAAACTTACAAAAGCATTTTGATTTCTTTTTTAGCCCTTTGCCTCATATTACTGTATGTTTTCCACTCTGTCAGAGAGAAATAACCCTGTTTTTAAAATAAATTGATGTTTTATATATTTGCTTTGAATTTGGGAGAGTCCAAAATATGCTTATGAGGTAAATGGTTAAACAAAAAGAAATTGTAGTCCAGACCACAGTAAAACAAGAAGCACCTTATTATAACGACTGATTATTTTTGGACTGGTTTTCTGCTATACCTGATAACTAAACCACTTCAATATTAAGACATTTATCGGGTCTAAAAGGTGGCTTAAATATCGAGAGTTTACTGTAGCTAATGTTATTTCAAACATTTTAAATGAACTTGTCTAAAAAAGCTAAATGAAGGTTTAGGAATAAGTAAACGGAAAATTAGAAATACGCAATTTAGGTTTCAAATTAATATCTAAAGTGGTTAAGGCACATTTTTGCGTAAAATCCGTATCACAAGATTTATGCTAAAACATATCACTGTCAATATTTAAAATACATTTGGGAAAAACTTGCAATCGTAGAGAGCCCCTAAAGAGACATTCAACACTTTTAACTGTAGCATTCTTTTTTATTTCGTAAATAACATTTCGTAATTACGGATTATTATTTCGTTTATACGAATTAATTTTTCTCATATTACTTACGAAGTAATAATTCGTATTTACAAACTAACAATTATGAATAATATATAGAAGTAAGATTATTGCATATTAATGATAATAAATAAATATTATTAATTCTTAAATACGAAATGATATTTCGTAATTACGAAATAATAATTCGTAAAAAGGGAAGAGAAAAGGTTGCGTGTGATACCCATTTTCTTCTAAATGTTGTTAATACTTGGGTTATTCGAACATTTTACCGCAGAGTGTATGAAGTTTCGATTTGTATATAAGCTACATGAACTGATACATACAGACTATACAATATCAAACTACCAAATGTCAGAAAATATTCCAACATAGTTATATGTTTGAATGATATTGAATTACCAGACGTACCTCAATCCATATCTTCTTAATTAAAAGTTTCAAAGGAAACTCAAATCTCCATAGAATGCCTGTAGCATTATCCTAAACGAGCGTAGATCATAATGGATTAATAACACAGGTCCGGGTTGAAATGTATGCTTCAAGTTTTGACAATGAAAGAATTCATTCGAAAAGAGGTCAGTCTATTGTTTTTCTTCGCGGTCCAACTGTACCAAACAATAAAAAGCGTACAACGTTCTACTTCTTGCTTGATATTCTTTTCGAACTTCTTGTAGGTCTATTTATCAGATTTATGATTTTTCAACTTTCTGCGTATTGAATGAGTTCAATCTTAATTTCAATACACCTAAAACGAGTGATATAATTGACAAATACGTGTTTGAGAAGATCCGGGAATATTGTACGAGTGAAACGAACAACGTCTTTGATTTGGCATTAAAACAGCTAAAACAAACGTCCAACTTAATATGTCAGATGTACATCATTACTGTGAGATGAATATATTTACAATCTATTAACGTACAGGCTTATAAACCCCACAAATCTATTTTTCTAGGGTTTAACGTTGAACAAACAGTCAGGGTCATTTGGTGACTTTTTAAGCTTCCGCGGTGGAGGAAGACCTTAGGCCTTCACCTGGACAGAGTCACTGACGTAAGTAGATAAACAGCTTTCTCACGTACGAAATTTGTCTGGTCTCGGGTGGGATTCTAAATCACAGTGGAGAGGAGCTAATACAAGTTAGAGACCATAACTATGAAGGCCGTCCACTTATATATATCATACATGTTTTACCCAGTTTTCCCCGAACGTTTTCAGTCGTAAACAACCAAATATTCACCTTTGTGGTGGTCTATTAATGGAAAGAATGGAAAAGAAGAATTGATCCCTTTATAGATAAGCATGTTTTTTTCTATTTACCGTTCGTCATATCATTATTTTACATCCAAAATAAAATCAACATTGTTATTATTATTATTATCATTATTATTGTAATTATTAATAATAATAATAATATTATCATTGTAATTGTTATTAATATTATTATTTGTACTTCACAGACATGAATATAACAGGCAATATAATATTACCATGTTAATAAAAATACAAAATAATGGACTTAAAAATGCTTATGTTTTAAAATTATACCAATCGTTTCCGCTGAAAACAATTCAATGCATGGTAAGATCATTGTAATCAAAGCAGAATTATTTAACTGATTGATTTTTAAAGAACAATTTCTGTACAGTTTATATTGAAGTTAGGTTATTGTAAATACATTGTGTTTTGATCCCTAAATTCAATTGTCCATGGAATCAGTCAGTAAAATCTAAGATCAAGGTCTTGATCTGTTTTAATTTTGTTCAACAATTCAGTCAAACCTGTATTGACGACCACATGTAAACATGTACATAATTATAACGCTCAATATTATTCAGTCCACAATGTTGCGTTTTAACGCCTGTCAAGACATTTAGGACATGTAGGCCTGCTCAGTTTCTACATGCATAATTTGACATCTTATTACTACATAAATCATTTACAGAGGCTGCCTAATTTGGGCCAACGGATACACCCTTGTACCTAATGCATCCCAGTACATACACATGTACCAACTTCCTATTAGTTACCCCACTTGAAAACAGCTGTGGATGGTTAAAGAAAGCCACAAAGATGTTTTGCTATCCGTAATGTAAATGTATTGTAAAGCTACTCAATCACACTATGGATAACATTTTTATGATAACATTTTTTATGATAACGCTATAAAAAGAACTATTTACATTTAATTTAGTTTGTCCGTATGCAAGGAAGATTTCCATCGATACATTTCTTTATCAAAAATAGGAGATAAGACTTACAAACGCTAACAAACAAGATATAAACACTAAATAGAGAAAACCGTATGCTAACATGCATGCAAAGTACAAGTACTTGTAATTAAAAGACGATTATACTAGTATAATTATAAAACTATATACATCGTACTTTAAGGAAATGCTTTACTCATGGTCCTCAACATAATAATAATAATTAACAACATGTGCTTATTGAATTTCATATTTCAAACAAGATGAGAGGTCAATATTTCAAAATAAGAGAATATTTCGTCACATGCAGGCAGATGAATAAGCCACCGTCATTCAGGATCTAAATCAATTTATTAACTAAATATTCACAAATACTCCCCTAACAATTAAAACAGTATAATCCTATCAGCTACTTTGAGTTTCCCCCCGAAAATACACGTTGTTATATTTAACGAAGGACTTGCGACATTTAAGGTTAAAATTGCGACATTTAACAGCAACAGATTTTGTGACATTTAGCGGCGGTTGCAACGTTTAACGGCAACGGTAAGTGCGACATTTAACGGTAAGTGCGACATTTAACGGTAAGTGCGACATTTAACGGTGTCACAACAACAACGTAAAACACAAAACGTATCTAAAATCCGTTGTGACAGAACGTCGATGTAATACCGCTCTGAAATGTAGGCGGTGATACCACACATTCTCTAAAGAAACATGCATAACTTTACCTACCAAAAAATATTTCAAACAATTACAAATTAAACAAAAAAATTACAAATAAACTGCGGAACGATCTGAGATAGTTACTGATTAACGCATCTGTCATAATATCGTTGTACTGGGTCCGAATTGTAAAACCTGAGAATGAGCTCAATTCTCAGATTTTGTCTATAAATGTTATAAGTTAATTATTAAATTCAAATAAATTTAAATTATCATGACATTGAGATTGGAGTATCGAGATTATCCTTACGTTTTGTTACCATACCGGGCATTAACTTCAAATTTGTGCTTCATTTTCGAAATCTGGAAAAATCCTTAATTTGATAGTATTTACAGTAAAACCTCATTTATAAGACCTTCTTTGTGACCCCAAACCGTCTTTATGTTGAGGTGGTCTCAATATCAAGCGAAATATTGAAAATCGGTCGTTATAATGAGGTGATCGCTGATTCAGGTTTTACTGTAAATTAAAAACTTAAACCAAAGTATCTGGGATTTAAATAATGGTTCTACCGTAATTCTTGTTTAGATATTCAGATATGTTGTGCTGGTCACGTACGCTTCTGGAACTCTAACAAAGATATTATGATATGGTATGTACGAATACACTGTCATTATCTCTGACCTTATGGCACTCCAGTTACTTCTAACTTACTTACAATTTAGGGTCATATACTACATACCTAACATGTTGATAAGTCATAAACTGGCCTATTTTTTCACGGGTTCACTTCAGTATGTTTGAGATAAAAGGCAAAAAGTCAGGGATGATAAACGCGAACGTTAATATTATACATGTGCGTGGCTATCCTGTATACATGTATGTATTAATTCATTCATTTAACATGACCGTAATTTTAGCTTTATAACATAGCTGAATAAAAACCTAGGAATCGATTAACTACTATAAAATATATTGAATCGATCCAAGTAATATTACTGGCTTAAACTTTTTTTTGTGTAGGATTCTAGACTAGGCGAGTCAACACTATCTAGTGTCAGCCGAAATTTTCCATTCAGTTAACCCCGTTTTAGAAATAGGAAGTAGAAATTTTCCGAACCTATGAAATCAGTATTTTACAATATGGGCACGAATGGATATAAATCCAGCTACCCATCCTTCTAAGCGTATTTTTTTATATTCGGTCTAAAAATATGGGTTGAAATCTATTTGTTTCAAAGATAAAACAAAATTCAAATAAAATATCATGAAAATAAACCTCACACGAAATACAGTCTGCGACTAAAGCCACTTGTCTGACGATCAACATAAGTAAAATATTTATATACTTTAAATAATAGAAAAAATGACTTAGTTTAGTATTAAGAAGCCAAAGGTGCACCCTGTCATACGAGAGTGGTTTAAAATATATTACCAACAGGACGAGTTTCTCCAATTAACACAAGTCTTATATATATCATGTTTTTTGTTAGTTCTGTTTTAATACATCACTGAGAGGGGCAGACATACGGACTCTAAACTTCCACGAACTTCTAAACAAAAAACGGAATCGTCCAAATAACAGACACATAATTATAGACGACTGTACATTAAGAAAGCGCTAAATCGGTTAAATTTATGACATTATGCCAATAGACCGATTAATCAATACAACTTGGCATAACCAGGTCAGTTATGTTATTGTAATTTTGGTAAATACGTCATTTTTAGATACATTTGATATTATAAAGCGACACATACCGGGGTTCTATGTTGAATTCAGCTCGGTCATGATTTAAGTTAAACTTATGTACAAATTGTTTTAGAAAGGTTGGTATTAAGACTATAAGATAGACTTAACTAAGACAGTACGATCTTTGCCCTCTCTGGTCTGGAAATGGATGATTGTTTTGTGCGTAAATTTTATATAATACAGTACCGCAAACAACTTTAACAAAAGGTAGGAAAACGAGAAATTATCGACGTGTATCTATACTGAATCAACAGGGGTCGAAAATGACCTAAATGTACGAATAATTTTTATTGCGTGAACTAAACGTTACACTGTAAATTATACCGTCACTAACCACCGGATCTTGATGAATTGACGAATAAACGTAACACCTTAAAATTATCGATCTGTGTAGGAACAGGATCTGTGTGGGATATCCGATAGCTTAAACTATGCACACACTGACCATCCTTAATTATACAAATTTATAAACACATTAGATATTCTTCAACGACCTTCGTTGTTTTCGTCTAAATACAAATATCAGTCTGTGACCGTTACAAATGTTCACTCTATAAATACAAATATCAGTCTGTGACCGTTACAAATGTTCACTCTATAAATACAAATATCAGTCTGTGACCGTTACAAATGTTCACTCTATAAATACAAATATCAGCCTGTGACCGTTACAAATGTTCACTCTATAAATACAAATATCAGTCTGTGACCGTTACAAATGTTCACTCTATAAATACAAATATCAGTCTGTGACCGTTACAAATGTTCACTCTATAAATACAAATATCAGCCTGTGACCGTTACAAATGTTCACTCTATAAATACAAATATCAGTCTGTGACCGTTACAAATGTTCACTCTATAAATACAAATATCAGTCTGTGACCGTTACAAATGTTCACTCTATAAATACAAATATCAGTCTGTGACCGTTACAAATGTTCACTCTATAAATACAAATATCAGTCTGTGACCGTTACAAATGTTCACTCTTTAAATACAAATATCAGTCTGTGACCGTTAAAAATGTTCTCTCTTTAAATACAAATATATGTAACATGTATCGGTACAAAGTACATGAAAAAAGAAACATGATATTCATGATTTGTTGTTCAACACGACAAGTAGATGACAAAATTAATTATACAAATAAATACCACTTGTGACAATGAAACATTCGACTAACATTTGTAACAAATATTTAAGATTAGTTAAGATTAAATCTGTATAAATAAACAGGCAGTGTCCAGGTACGGTGGACATATTTTATACACAAACTTTCAATGGTAATAATTAACTAAGTTTTTACCTGTTGATATTTATAAATAGTCCCTATATAAAGTGCATATATAACATTTGCACGTTAACACAATGTGGACAGTACTTCATTCTGTTACCGTTCGAGTTAACGTTCACTGTGGTTTTACTGCTTTCACGACCGTCTCCCTTTTTGTCAATACTCTTATCGACTTAGATTCTAAATATAAACCGAACTATACGCGAGGCTAACAACTGGAACATACAACTAGTCTAGATATTCAACCGTATCCACTTTATCAACGCAAAATTGCTCTAGATTTTGGCCTCAACTAAAGATACATTCTCGTTTTGTGACTAATCGGAACTTGTCATCATTTTGGTAAACAATATTATCAATACACACGTCTTGCATACATTCGAAAAGATTAAAGTTTACGAAGCTTTGAATAGATTTCTGCTCGCATTGAGTAGAATTAAACAACGAGCTTTACTTTGTAACTTTGTTCTGACTATCTGATATACATTTTATTATCTTTGTTGAATAATTCACAATTTTAAAGTATATTACACCCAACATGAGAGGACAAAAACTGATTTAATCACTTGGAACCGAATTTAACTTAATCAACCTTCTAGAACCCAACCAAACATGCCACAAAAGAAAAATAATTCTGATACGCTAATATAATCAAACTTCTGACCAGAGCTAACTAAATATTAACACAGTCAAACTAAATTATTCAATGTGACCGAATTTGCCACCAATTTGACAAATATTCTGCGAATAAAAAAATAACAGAAAACCGATATTCAGCGAATTCATAACTCAAAATGAGCAGAATCAATGGGTTTCATCAAGGAATGGGGTCTACAATGCGGTTAATAATTAAAAAGCCAATGTTTAAATTCATATAATTAACAATATGAATACTATTTCAGGAAAATTTAACCCTAAATTCCACTGGTACACTGAAAGCCCCCGAGAGCGGCGGGTCAAAAACTCATAAAAATTCCCTGGCAATACAGTGTACAATATAAGCAATATGCATCTAGCACTGACCATTTAAAAACCGGAAAACTGTATAATTTAGGTTCTTATAGAGACATTTGCCGTTTTTTCAATTGTTACATTAACCATTTTATAGAGGTACACTTTGGTAATGTACTTCACTGTGATTCTGTGACACGAAACTTGAAATATAAACATGGCTACTTTTTATTAGATCATCTACACATAAATGTCACATCTGGACATCAATGTGGTGTAAATGAATATCAGACCCTGAATAAGACTATCGGTACACAAGGACACAAATCTTAGTACCCACGGTCTGGACATGGCTTTTTTCGCTGTTGGGGACTATATCAGCTTAAATTATTTAGTCAAGTAGGCTTATCTTGCCTCATGTCAGTTTGTAATTAGTAGATATATGTACCTTGTCTAGTAATATAAATTAAAAAATAAAGTTCTTCACAGTTTTTATAAGCTGGACATGGCTTAGATAACCAAATTTAGAAATCGGGCGTTTTTCTGTTTTTTTTATGTGATACGCGCTACAAGCTTTAAAAAGATTAAAACAATATGCGTCGCTTAGTGCATAACTACAACACATTTATTACAGTAAAAATAAAACAAACTATCAGTTTGGTTTAACCTAACAACACACCATCCATTACGTCTATATAGAGTCAATGTAACTATTTGAATGTTATAAATAGAATCTAACATTCGAAGTTATTTTTATGGTGTTTATTAAACGAGTCCTATAAAATGGATAACGAGACTTTCATAATGACCGTTCATGTCTGTCATATGATTTTCTATATTTGGGTATAAGTGTGCATAGTTAAAATCAAGGACGATTATTTTGGGAATATCGATTTGGAAGGTATCGCAAATAAAGAATATGTTACAAACTATTTTTATATTAATAATGTAATGTTTTAATGTCTAAGTGTATAATAAGCATATTTATGCGACTAATGCGTTGTTCTGATGGTGTATAATGGTTAACTTGGGCATGTGGTTATATTATGCCCAAATTCACTATTTTACATCATCCCAACAAAGTACTAGCCCCTATGTACTAAATAATAACTCAAATCAAATATCACATATTTGAAGGTACGAAAAAATATTGTTACAGTGAAAAAATTGACTGTTATATTTAAAATGAGAATAAAAGTCTACACATATATTCCAAGTCTATATGAGATGTTTAATAGAAAACTAGCAATAACTACCAATTCTAGCACTATATGTTAGTAATGCAACAATTTGATTTCAGCACAATATTTTTGAAAATTCTAGATATGTAAAGTAAAAATATATCAAAATTGAATGCTGCATTTTATAAAATTGAGAGCTACATATAAAGATAATAATTAGGATAATAAGATGTCATGACTAGACATCAAAAGCTTGCAAAATTTATTTTAATGGTTACACATCAATAGCGCTAAACATGCCATGAAACAAGAGTTTAAAAATATGAAATATAATGTATTTGATAGGAAATAAGTACACATGTAAATACACTCATATTCCTTCTGCCTTCCGTCCATGAACGTATCAGTGCAGCAAACCATCCGTTGATACTGGATGTTCAATGAATGACTCCCTATCTACAGATCACATACCTTGTGTATTGAACCACAGCACAATAACGCTTTCCACGATTTCATGGATGTTGATACGCATGAATAGCTCTATTCAATACCTTTCCAACGGTATAAACTCGAGCCTTCAGCTCTTCGCAGCTTATAGTCATTTCAACTGAGCCAGTCGTTGACCACTGTTATAAGAATGGTTGGGAAACGGTTTGAGAATATTGAAGAAATTTATATAAAAACTGAGACAGTTCGTAGGTGGAGAAAGAAATTTCTCACTGGCAAAGAGTCTGTCAAAGATGCAGCAAAATCAAAACAAAATACGGTTCACCAAATACGGTAGAAGGCCTGTAGTTGCCAAAAGCACCATGAGTACAAAGAAGGTCCTTTATTGCATATTCTTCCCTTGCGATGGTATAGCCGTATAAATTCCGGAGCCGAAGGACAAAAGTGTTACAGATCGGTATTACCAAGGTGTTATACTAAAAATGCTCAAGAAATATTATCAGAAACGACGCCCTGTGTCAGGATTTAGGCATGTTCGTCTACTACATAATAATGTAGTGCGCTGGACTTGTAACCCGGAGATCCGAGATCGAATCTCGGTCGCGGCAGGTCATACCCTTCTATGAAAATTTGACAAAAATGTCAATGGAGAAATTGCCGGCTCCTTGTGGAAGGGTAGGTAAGTATTGGTTAGCATACAATCCAGGAAAACTGGTTAAGTGAACCGGTCGCCGTATATAACTGAAAAATTGTTGAAAAATGGCGTTAAACCCCAGTGACAATAAGTCACATAAAAACAAAACAAAACATGATAATGCTCCATCACATACGTTTGAGCTTGTGAAGCATTTTTCGAAGTCGGAGAAGGTTACCGTCTTGCCACATCCACCAAACTCTACAGATCTAGCCCCATGCGACTTTTTCCTTTTTCCAAAACTTAAAAAGTTCTTATCTGGTCGTCGATACAAGTCCCAACAGGCCCTTGGCTCTGCCATCAGTCAGTGTCTCAGAGGTATACCTAAGTCAGCGTACCGTGACATATTCAGAAACGAATTCAGAGATTGAATGTTGTACTTCAAACCGCGGAAGAATACTTTTCAGGGATGTAATGTTCATTTCACTATTGGCGTCGAATGCTTTTGAAATATCGTACAATACACTTAACACATTTAGTACAGTAATCTTGCTTGCCGGCTTGCGCCCCCTCTAAAATCTGGCTTGCATAAGTAAAAAACGTCGGTTATGTGCTGATTGTGTCTATATCCTACATAAACACTACTCCCGATTTCACACCCCCTCCCCATAACCAAAAACTCCTAAACCCACCCCTGGTTACGCTGTGTTAAACTTTGTCTAGAAACTGTCATTTTGGAAGACGTAACCTAAGTATACCGTGTATATATGTGTTAAACGTATTTCCGGTCCACGTGGCCATTTTCGGCCTTAATACACACGCACGCGCGCACGCACACGCACGCACACGCACACACACACACACACAGACACACACACACACAGACACAGACACAGAGAGAGAGAGAGAGGACGTTTTCCGCTATCGATACATGCGGATCACCCAACTAAATTACTTCAGTAACATCTTCCATTACCAATTTACTATTTTCCAAACACTTGAGTAATCAAACATTTAATACCAAAAGCAGAAATTTAAGTTACATGTACACCTCAGACTGTCTGCAATGAATATATTAAACCGTTTTTGTCTTACATCTAATGCATGGAAGGTAGGCCGAGTTTTGAGACGGTAATAATATATGTGTGACGTCAAATTAATCTGGATTTCTGATTGGTTGAGCAGCATACTTGCTGTCGCGCAACCTAACAGCAAGAAACTGACTACAATCAGCGACTAGTTCGCTGGAGTCACAGTCGGTTACGCGTGAACTCGTTATGACGTTATTATGTTTTACATATTTTAAAGCGATAGACTCATCACATAAAACTACAATGTACTAATACTTTCATAGAGTGTTTTCTTACGATGGAATTGAAGGAGTTGCAGTTTTAATAAAAGAAAAATCAATGCTCAATGTTCAGGCGAATGTGTGATTGCTGATTCACATTAATAATAACAATTATTGATTCAGATTTAAGAAAATATGTAAACATAATTATACGAATATATTATTTAAGTATCACTTATATATGCTGACATTGAGGTTGACTTCAGCGATATATTTAATTCAATTTTCCTTTTGAGAAATAAAACTTACCAGGCCAGAAAAAAAATAGCCATGTTTACGGTTACCCGACCAACCCTGTTTTTCGTGTCTATCCAAAGTACCAAAATAATAGGAGATGAATCCTACCACCAAATAGTGAAGAATTAGTTTAAAACAAAAAATGCGACCTATCTACCTAATGTTTTTGCGTCAAGTAGATTTAATCATAATTATTTTTATAGCCTCATAGAAGAAAGGCGCCAAATAAATTGAGTCACTGAAAAATTGCTTCATTACCGAGATTCTTCTGTTTTCATTTGCAGTTATGTCATCGAAATATCACAGGAATATGAATCACCGTCTTTTTCCACAGTTGAACTTTATATATAGTTGATCTTTTTGTAGAGTTGACATTTATACACAGTGAACAATATACATATTTGATCTTATTGTAGAGTTGACATTTATACACAGTGAACAATATACACATTTGACCTTAATGTACAGTTGACATTTATACCCGGAGATCCGGGTTCGAATCCCGGTTGCGGCATGTCATACATTTCTATGAAAATTTGACCAAAATGTCGATTTTCCTCCATATGTGGAGAAGTTGCCGGCTCCTTGTGGAAGGGTAGGTTAGTAATGGTTAGTATACAGTCCAGGAAAATGGTTAGGTGAACCGGTCGCTGTACATAACTGAAAAATTGTTGAAAAACAGTATCACATAAAAACAAAACATTTATACACAGTGAATTATATACACATTTGACCTTATTGCAGAGTTGACATTTATACACATGACCTTAATGCAGAGTTGACATTTATATTCATTTGACCTTATTGCAGAGTTGACATTTATACACATTTGACCTTATTGCAGAGTTGACATTTATACACATGACCTTATTGCAGAGTTGACATTTATACACATGACCTTATTGCAGAGTTGACATTTATACACAGTAAACTATATACACATTTGACCTTAATGCAGAGTTGACATTTACACACATTTGACCTTATTGCAGAGTTGACATTTATACACATGACCTTACTGCAGAGTTGACATTTATACACATTTGACCTTATTGCAGAGTTGACATTTATACACATTTGACCTTACTGCAGAGTTGACATTCATACACATTTGACCTTACTGCAGAGTTGACATTTATACACATTTGACCTTACTGCAGAGTTGACACTTATACACATTTGACCTTACTGCAGAGTTGACATTTATACACATTTGACCTTATTGCAGAGTTGACATTTATAAACATTTGACCTTACTGCAGAGTTGACATTTATACACATTTACCGTAATGCAGACTTGACATTTATACACAGTTGACCATCAGGTACAGTTGACTTCTATTCACATTGACGTAAACTATGCTAAAAATTAATGTCGTCATGCGTCACCGGTGAATGTTATTCACATGTTGGCAGTCGACTTAGATTTGACTGTATTTGATATCGGTATATCTGTATCGGTGATATATATGTCGGTGATATAACAGTAACGTAAATCGGATATAAACATGCGTTTGTTTCCAATTGTGCATGTAAACATTGATATGTCGGTGAAGCATAAAATTTTGACCCCGTTAAAACATGACCCCAAGGATGATTTCTTAACGTTGAAAATTCGACTCCGACAGGTTTTCAATATTAAATTTTGATTAAAAAAGTCGTTAAATATTGATCAGCGTTAAATTGTGATCAATCTTGGGGTATCGCCATACCCATCATATTTCTAAGTAAATTACATAATTACATGTATATATTGTAAGGGTCGGTTTTCAACATTGAAAAGTAACCCTCATTTTTAATGAAGGTCAAATAGTCGCGCGAAAATTGATCAATAAAAAATTATGCTACACCAGACGTAACTCGCAAAATTAAAATACACAGTTTTCTCTGTATTCCATTATATGTAACATATGTAATCAATACGTCACGTGGTCACAGTTTCATGTACTGAAGACACTCATCGGAACTTGCTATTCCGGCTGATTAGAACTTTCGAGTCCCAGTTATATGCTCGATATTTTGTTCTACATGGTTCGACTACTGTTTGCCTGGACGGCTCAGCCTAGAACTCTCAGACAAATTATCTGTATGTTCGAGTGGTTTTTGTTGGTTGGTTCCCTTTACCTCACCATACAGCAGACAATCTATTGTCATTTTTGAAGATTTTGATTTTCATGTTTTCGACTGTTGGTACATAATGCCCTTTTCATGAAAAAAAAACAATCTTTATGTGGGGAATGGAGTCGACCTAAAGCCGGTTATTGTACTGCACTCACAGGTTAAATTAACCATTTGGTTAAAGTTAACCAATGTTTATACAATTGGGCGCCGGGGGCAATTATTACCTAACCACTGGTCAGCTGGGGGCAATTATTACCTACCCACTGGTCAGCTTGGGGCAGAACAAAACACTCACTTATAAGCCTGCATAAACTGTGTGAATTGATGTAAACAGTGTCCATTAATTACTGATAAATAGCGGAAATACAGGATTTTGAGTCGTTTAAGCTTTTGGATTTGCAAGATTGTGTAAGAAATCTTCTAATGATTTAGCTGTTTATCTTAAGAAATTAACAATAGAAATTGAGATTTTACCAGTATATTAATCATAACATTGAAATGTAGAGAGACATTAAAAAGGGGAAGTTACAGGCAGCAATGTCATTTTCTTCCGTCTCTCGTTGAGATATACATTTACTAATCTATCAGTCGGTCTGCGTGTTTTCCAATGTTTTTTTTTTACTTTAAAGGGATTTGCAGAAAATGTGTAACAATAAACTTCGGAAAGAACTTGAAATTCCGCTGGCAAGCTAGCCAACAACAGTCCCCCAGTGCTCTGATTTCTAACACATAATCGGCTCAAACCTTTAGTACAAAAGTTTTTACATGTGGAATGGAACATTTAATTGGTAGTATTCATAAATATAGTAGCGCACTTAAATATAGTAGCGTACATAAATGTAGCAGCGTACATAAATACATGTAAATATATTACACAGGATGTCTGGACAGAGAGTATACAATAGAATATTTAGAGGATTCACGCACAGTGACCTAATGTTACAACAGTGATCTCGTATCTTCATACATTGGCCAATACCATTCCGTATATATCAGGACATAAAAAGTGTCTGTAAAATTATTTGAATACTCATATCAAAATGACCGAAATTAAGTTATGTAATCCGTATCTTATCTGTCGTAAGTAGTGTATAAATACGTTACTTTCATTTGCACTGTTTAGTCACCTTCACTTCAAGGTGTAATAATTACTGATTACACGAGATATTCAACAATGCAATACACGCGACTATAGCACACAATAAATGTTCGTGTTGAAAGTCTTCTCTATTCTCTTCATAGATAAAAGTAACCACACAAAGACATAAGTGATTTTATTTATTCAATTAGACTGACATCTATTAGAGGGACAATCGGAACATTTAAATTCACTTCCGGTGTAGGAATACTGTTTCCGGTTGTGCTGTGTGACACAGATTGCTCTGGTGTCTTTGGTGGTTTTTCGTCTCCGTGACAAGTGTAAGCTTTGCTCTTATCTGGTGTTGCAACGTTTGAGTTTACCTAAAATAGTAAATCATGTATTTAAGATCAGGCATAAATAAAGCCTTTCTGGGGCCGCGAGGTCGAGTGATTTTGATCTCTGACTAGTAACCACTAGCCTCTCACCGCTGTTCGAATTCCAAATGAGGCTATTATGGTAAGGTTTGATAGAAAATCTTCCTTCAGAGATCATGCAGGCATCCTGATTGGTCAATTCGTTTCAGCAATGTAACTGGTTGCTGTCCATTCGTGAAACATCGAGGATTTCCATATATCTGCTAACTGTATGCGGATATGTAACTGATGCTGAATACTCATTACACCTTTTATTCTGAATAAGAAATAGTAAATGCTAGATGTTACTAGCAGGGCATTCATTATGTAATCAATGGGCGCTCTTTCTAGTACAATTAAAAAAGAATGTATGTATCTTATGCATCGATATGCCAAAAAAACTTTTTAAATTACATGTATAAAATAAATTGATCAATCTAATTGGTATCAATTTCTATAAAATATTTGCCTCATTGCATTTTCTTTTCTGATTCAGTTTTCATATCTTAAAACAGTACATTAAACTGTATATTAAATGTCATTTTAAGTTTATTTTTGTTATTTTTTGTTGAATTTCTTTTGTTTACACTGTTGTTTAACTGAAATAGGAGTCCGATTAATATTGACAACTTCACGCGTTTCAGTTTGAATAGCGTGAAATATTCGTCTTCACGCGTAACGTTTTGCAACGGGTGAAAATGTGTACGGTGAGGACGATTTTCACGCGCTTTAATACGTTTAGCTAGTTTTAGTCAGTTTGAGTCATTCTACCAGACGACACCGACTGATTCAGTCAATTTTTTAGGGTATTGAAATCAAATTTTATTTTCATCAAATGATAATTTATTTACTTTTTTATACATTGTATTTTGTTTGACATTATATTGTACTGTATAGTAAAATCAGGATGTGTAAGGTGCACAATACTGTTTGCAGCATGATCACCTTCTACCTCCACTTCCCCCTCCACAAAATGGGGGGAGGATTACAAAAGATAATATTTTTGGCTTGTGTTGAGTAGTATCCTGATTTTACATTGATACATTATGATGAATCGTGTAAGGTTGTTTTAGACATTGATAGTATTATGTTATGTTAAATGTTCCAATCATGATACTGTAACAACATCCACCTGTTTCAGCTCAAATACACGTTGTCTGGTAGCCGCACTTGGTGTTGAGTTATTTGTTGTAATAAAGCATAGACCAAAGTTGTATACACAGTTTACTTGACTGGTTCCCGTCGACTCGGTCTGTACCTTTGGTGCATTGCAACATGGAACGGGATGTGATTAAATCTCGTCTACCAGTTTAATGAATTTCAGACTACACTTAAACCTCTCAAGCCATTTTTGTATTTTGAAAAGATATTTTGGTAAGGAGTCAAAAATACGTCGTGCTACGGGACAGAGTCATTGATATTTAGCTGCTGGGAGAGGAGTTTTTGGCATATATCGAAATGATAATTCTATTTCGTGCAAAAATGAACTTGGCGTCATAACGCGTAGTGGTGAGTCGTCAGTATGTCTTGTTGATTGAAATCGTGTTCGAAGACCTCGTACAGTTCAACTAGAACTCCCAACAACTCTTGCAGCTTCTATTGTGGACATACTGACATCAAGCACGCCGATTGCACGTTCACGTAAATTTCTTGGGATTCTTGACATATTAAAAATAGTGCAGCTGCAAATAATATCTTATTGCAAATTTCAATTGGTTTATTTTAAACGACAACAGTATCTGTAAGATAGGTGAACAATTATGGTTGAATACTACTCGGAACGTGTTGAACCATGCATGTGCAAAACAAGTTTCACGTTGTCAATTTAACTAGTGCACGAACAAAAGCTAAAATCATTGAATCCAAGAAATCCCATCAAGGCAGATACTATCTGATTATATGTTATTGTATTACATGAGGATATTTTAACATTATTTTCAATATTTGATATGTGTACATAAAGAAAAAAATTAATTTTCTCTTAAAAATTATTTGTTCCAGAGATAGTTTTTTAGCAATTGTTGAAGTGTCTGGATAAATTTACTAAATGTAACATATTGTTAGAGCGTGTGTGACTGTGAGTCTTTAGTGGAATTACGTAATTAGTAAAATGTCTGATTGTGTTTAGGGTTTGGAACACTGTGCGTGAGAGGCAGTACGGAGCGACTTGTGATGTCTGTGATTTGTAGCAACACAGAACATGCAACACCGTAAATGTGAGTTTTTATTCAGTAAATGTTTATCATCATAGAGCTGTTCTTACAGAAGTATCAATAAACATTCAAATACAGTCCTCTCATTACGACCTAGATTGTTTCCATTATATTAAAAGGTAATAACTGTATAGTTCAAAGGATTGTAAATCTGTAACTGTTGGCTAAATTTGATAAATCTTAATTCTCAGACGCGTTCAGATGTTTGCTGCCTATCATGCCATAAACGGGATCTATATTCACTACTTATGTCTAATGCGGAATATACTTGCTCACTTCAGCCATGAAGACTTGATAAATTCTAGATTTTTGCAACATTCATGTACATGTTCATTGTCTGCACAAAATATTAATGATGCAAAATTGTTTTAGAAATTTATGGATTGTAGTCATTTCGTAACCATAGTCGTGGTAACGGTTACCCGAGCATTTTCTAACCTTACTAGTATACATTGTACATGTAACGGGGTGACGGCAACGATCAAGCAACCCAGAAACAGTTGGATTCAGATATAATGTCAACATATTCCGTATGCAAATGGGCCGGTATATATAAATTCCAAATATTACTATTTAGAATAAACATACGAAACACGTAATAAAGAGTTGATGTTTTTTCACATTAGGAAAACCCATGAACGGCTCGTAAGATATTTCGCGGGGTTACACAATCAGGTGATCTAGGGTAAGCATATTTACATTGACCCCTTATTCTCGATCCCCGTCACCAAAAACAGAACCGAGTATATTAAAATCTGGACATACTTGTCGCTTTCACTTACGTGATGTGATTGTACAAATATTTACCTAAATACATTGTGATACAACAAACAGTCAAGTTCAATAGCGTAAAGAAAACATACCTGTCGTTGAATTGAATGACTAATAATTGCCATGGCTACATTACGATATCAGAAAAATTGTGATTATTTGAAAGAACAATCCTCGTGAGGATATTCACCGCCTGCATCACTATATCGTAATTTATCGTTCCGAGAACTACACTCTAGAGTACACCGCCTGCATCGCTATATCGTAATGAGAACTACACTCTAGAGTACACCGCCTGCATCACTATATCGTAATTTATCGTTCCGAGAACTACACTCTAGAGTACACCGCCTGCATCGCTATATCGTAATTTATCGTTCCGAGAACTACACTCTAGAGTACACCGCCTGCATCACTATATCGTAATTTATCGTTCCGAGAACGACACTCTAGAGTACACCGCCTGCATCACTATATCGTAATTTATCGTTCCGAGAACGACACTCTAGAGTATCATAATACATGTAACATTAGTTTAAAATCAATTATGATGACGTTCATGAAGCCCGTACAAACACGAACATTCACATTAGTATCCAAGCAAAGGATCATATTGCATTTTAGGTAGACAGAAAGACATAAGTTCATGGATACTTAATGCACTTATGCACTCGTAAATATCATGTGAATATTTCGCAATAATCCTGACAATTCATGCCGTCATTCCCCTGATGCAACCAACGTACTGGTCATTGTTATGGCTTAGGCCTACTGGTGATATATATTCTAGGACCACCTGATTAATTTATGCGAGTAATCATTAGAAACCTTACGGTCGGCTCCGTAAAGTGATTTTGATCGGATAACCGAAAACACGGCGATTTTTCTGGCCTTCTTTGTTCAGTTAAACCAGGTAATAGTCCGGACATCAGGATAAACGTTGTGGGTTGTGTTTGCTTATATTACACCTAACTCCATACTGAGGCAATAGGATTTTTCATTAAACATTTGTGACATTAGGTCCGGTAATTTTTTTTTTTTTGTTATTCTGAACGTCGCAAAATTCTACTAAATTGTAGATACATTTAAAATATTCTAAGAGGAAATCCGATTTACTGTTCAGTTCTAGCCGTAGTAACTCTACATTCGGTTATGTTTTTCCTTAGGTTTAATTTCTCACCAACAGTCATTTGGTGACTTTTTCAGCTTTAGCAGTGAAGGAAGAACTAAGGCATACACCAGGGTAGAACTACCCACCTTCCGTAAGTTAGCAAGACAGCTCCATCACATGCGAGTTTAATCAGGTCCCGGGGCATTCACAGCGGTGAGGGTCTAGTATTTACTAGTCGGAGACCATAACCACTTACAAATGGATGCATCTTTTAGGTCTAAAAATCATCTTAAGACATGAATGTCGATCATGTCTGAATTAAAACCATAGAAAGTGAAGTGGTCGCTGAGTGAGGATTTGCTGTATGTAAGCGGTATGTCTGATAATTATGCCAATCATTCAGTGAATGGATGTCTGAAACATCAGATTAATTTTTGTATCCGGAAAACAAATGCTAAAAGAGAAAATACCACAGGACAACCAGTGAAGACATATATCCACTTGAGGAACATAACAACTTGTCGGAAACTTTCAGACTTATGGTGATTTTGAATTGAACCGACATACACTCTCATTTGTAATTAAATGGACAATTAAATATCATTCTAACTCCTACCTAGGTATTATATTTCACAATTTTCCAGTGATTGTTTTCGAATGCTTACTAGTTCACGCTTTCTTTATCAAGAATTATGTTTTAAACAAAAACGAACGAAATAAAGCTTCGTTAAGATTTTTAAAGCTAAAATATAAAATACAAAATAATTAAAATATATATCGTCACAAAGAAGAAAAAAAGCAAAATTATGCACATAACTGGGGAAATGTTGTACTTATATGACAAAATGGCGTTCTAAGTGTTTGATATTTATAATTTTCCATATTTTGGAAATTTCCTGTTATGTTTATAATAGTAGATCTGGACCGACGGTGATACCTTTGTAACGATACAGCACTATCAAAATGCTATAAAGAAGAAGGATGCAAAATTATGCTCAAAACTGGGAAAATGTTTGCGACTTTATAACTAATAAAGAAAATACAAATTAAGTCTTCTTCAACTTTAATATAGAGCACCTGTCACCGCCATGCCATCGATATCGCTGAAGATCTATTTTGAAAGGGGACAAGTTTTCCTCTAAGCCAACTGACGAGCCGTGAAAGCTGGCAATGATTAGTTACAGATAACAGACTAAACATACAATATCACTGCAAAATTAACGGACATACATGTATACAGAAATTTTGCTTGAAATCGAAAAATCCACGTTCAGAAGAATAGGACAGTGAGAATAATGTAATGATTGTCCATGCAGTAAGAAGTAACACGGGTAATATCTCCGTACATTAAAGGAAAACCTGACTGCACTAATTTAACTTGATACCGGATCAGCAGGGACTCGGATTTCAAACAACAATTAAAAAACATTTTGAATATGCCACTGGGTTCAAGTAACTAAGTTTTGAAGACTTAGTTTGGTGGAATAATGAAGCAGATTTGTACAATATCAATGATTGTGAACTAAGTAGAGGACGCTCTCACGGTATGAGTTTGATAATTAAGGACCAACACTGCTTGCGTCAAATTAAATTGAATTGAAAAAATGTATCCGACAATGCAATCGAGATGGATTCAACAAGCGAAAGGCTTTCAATCAATTTTAAGGAAAAATAAAATGGTGTTTGCAGAAGACAATGGGAAAGTAAATAGAATGAGTTGTCAATGAAAACAAAAAAGTACTCGTATATATACAGAAAGGATAAAGAAACGCAGGGTGAACTTTATACCAGAAATTAAGTATGATATCGGGCTTCATTTAAAACGAAATTTTGTATACTTACATATAAATTAATGCTTAAAAATTTCTAAAGTCTGTATTTTGCATCTGACAATTGGTTTAGAGGTACTGACGATTAAATTGAATGAACCCATAGAATTTTGAAATTGAAATTGAACTGAGTCATCAATATCTTGTGTGTCCGCCGTTTGCTGTGTCACGGCCCTTATTCTTCTGGTCATAGAGTTCATGAGAGCGTTAATCCGTCATATGGGGATGTTGTCCCACTCTCCAATCAGAGCTCTGGTCAACTGCTTCCGAGTAGCAGGGGGTGGCTGGCGCTTTCGAACCTGTCTATCCAACTGGTCCCAAAGATGCTCGATCGGGGACAAATTAGGGCTATATGGCGGCCAATCTAGTGGTTGAATGTTGTTGTTGGCCAGGAAGACTTGGCAAATCCTTGCTACGTGGGGGCCTAGCATTATCCTGCTGGAGGGTTAGATTATGCTGCTGTAAGAAAGGGATAACATGGGGTCGTAGGATCTCATCTCTATACTTAGCTGCTGTTAAATTGCCATCAATAACAACCAATTGTGATTTTTAACCCGTATGAGATTCCTCCCCACATTATTACTGAACCGCCCCCAAACCTATCCCTCTCTACAACGCGAGCGTCCGTAAAACGTTCGCCACGACGTCGGTAGACACGTTGACGGCCGTCGGATCGATAAAGGCAGAATCGAGACTCATCCGTGAAGAAAACTAGTCTCCACTGCCTCAGTGGAAACCGTCGTGGAGCATGGGCAGCGACCCAGGCCATACGACGCTGACGTCGAGCAGGGGTAAGGTGTGGACCTACGTAGGGGCGACGAGCTCTTACACCAGCTTCTCGTAATCGATTTACAGTTTTTGAACTTAGAGGACGCCCATGATTTCCAGGAACATTAAGTGCACTCTCAACGGCAGTAGGGCGCCGATTACGCACATGAGAGACGACGATATAGCGATCCTGACGTCGTGACGTTACGCGCGGACGTCCTGACCTAGGTCGATAGGCCAATCGCCCAGTTTCCCGAAGACGTCTTACAAGACGTTCTATGGTGGAAACATTAACACCAAAGTGCCTAGCAACCTGATTTTGCAGCTGTCCTTGCATCAGCATCTGAATGGCTTGACCCCTCTGAACTTCTGTGAGTCGTGCCATTCTTAAAACGAATCAAATTCTCAATTAATTTTAGGGAAGCAGTTGGTCTGTATAAAGACTAACGAAGAGTGACTTGACTAACGCTGCATGAGACCAGAACAACACGGTGCACGAGATTCTTGTTTTTTCCTTCCTCCATTTACCAGAGCTGCGCACTGTACCGTGACTAAATTTTCGATACATGGCAAGGTGTAATATGACCTAATTAATCAATCCACAAAGTTTCACTTTATTTGGAGAACGCGTTTTCAAAATATCGGAACAAATGTTACTCTGCGTTTCTTTATCCTTTCAGTATATTATCTATATGTGAGCCGAATACAACGATAAGTGAATGAAGCATACGTCTCATGTATTTTATAACGAGGTGGTCGTAATTTTAATGTGGCCGCTATGTTAAGTTTTTTTACATTGAATTTACAGCTGAAAAATGTCGGAATACGAAGGGTCAATGGGCGTGCGTTTACCTTTTTATTGATACGTTTGTTTGCCATCACTTGTCTCTCGACCTGTGATATATAAGGACTTTGTTCTTGTCTCCACGGATGTGAGTACTTCGATATGTTCATCAAATATTGTTGATTAACCTGCACAGAGAACAAAAGATTTTGTTTGCCTGCCAGCCTGCCTATGTTTAACACATGTTTGTGCACAGGCATGATTACCACACAACAGATAGTGTGCTAAAAAAACGAAAAAAACTGGTACAAAGAACGACAAATAAAGACTTTTTTGTCAAAATCGCCCAAAAGTTGTTTGGTAGTGGGGATTAATTGGCTGGCCGCGTATCTGCAAACCAACAATTCTGTAAGTCACGGGCATACTGATGCGTGTTTATTCGTGATTACAAGATCTGAGGTAATTTTCCAGACGCAAAGACTAGACAACACATGAAATGCCAAATTTAAAACTAGATTCTCACTGAGATCCAATGAATTCTAGAATAAGAGGAGCGACCAGTTAATACAAATGTACTTGTTTCCGTGAACACAAAATGCGCTACAAATAAGATGACAGAAAAACATTTACTTAGCAACGAACTAGTTCGGATCTAACATTTATAATGATATACTGGCCATCATAAGAAAGTAACCAGTACGTAATGTTGGTATAAAATAGACAAAGCGCAAGTAATCGAAATGAATTTAATTCTGGAAATAGCTGACACATTTCATGATACGGTTTATTGTTATCCATTATTGACCATAAAATTGCTGTATACCATTAAAATTTCAGGGTCAGTATATTAGGCCAAAATAGAAGAATTTTTATGATGGTTACTTTCTTATGACGGCCAGTATACATTGAGAGAGGTTCGATCAAACAAGAAATTTATTATCACCTGCCACTGTAATAACCATTTCTTATGATTGTAATGCGGGTCCTTCGTTGTGAGTCTCTTCAAGATGGCAAGATTTTCATGAGTGATCCTCAGTAACTCTCTCTGTCGCTTAATCTTGTTCAAACTGCAATATGCAAATTATGCATCTTTCTTTATGTTCGTTTGACTTGTTGAGCTGAAGTTTTATAATAATGGTGTTGTATGGCGTAATTTACGAAAGTTATTAAATAAGCAATTTGTCTGATATTATCTCAGTGGGGATAGGACAGAACCCCCATAGAGTAACACCCCCATTGTGAAAAATGACATATCTGGACAAAACCACTGCAGGTGATGGATAAAAATATGGCCTTTTAAAAAAACGAACTTGTGACTAACTGATTTTATCACACTGTGTTATATATTCATTTGTTCAATTCATCGTACTGTAATTATCGACATTCTTTACACAAGTACTACTTTTACTAACATTCTGTAAAACGATCAATTACTTGGATACACGCTTCCATCCCTGGAGTGTATAAAACTTTATGAAACAATTCAAGTAATAGATGAAAAATTACATGTAGAGACAATAGTGCTTTGAAGCTGAACATCGAAAGCTTGAAATTTCGTTAACCTTTTTAGTGGATGGATTCAGCTTTTAGAACAGTTGGAAATCGTATAGGGACATTGAAATGATTACAATTAGAAAAAAGAAAAACGGGGTTGAATGATTGTTGTATTGGCATCCCTCAAAATGCATTTGAGTATAGAAGTCTTAAGAGCAACAAGATACAACGTTCAAAATCCATGTGAACACTACCTTTTCGTGTGGTAATCTTCTTTCTTGTTGTCTACTACTCCACCTGCTCTCATGATATGGGCCATCTTTTCAAGTAGGATTCTATTGTCTCGTTCAATGGTTGCTAATCGTTCAGCTTCAAACTAAAGTCAGTATTTAAGTTATAAATCGGTGTATGCTGTGACAAGTACAGAGAAATAGATAGTCGAGTTTTACTTTACGGTCATCCGTCCTACCCTAATTTTTCGCGCTAACCCTAATGCTTCCAAAGTACGAAGATATTTGTTGACGAATCGTAGCTCGTATTCTCACAAAGGTAAGTTTAGAAAAAAAGTTTTTCCATCTACGTACCCTAATTTCTTGACAATTTTTTCCTAAGTTTTCAGCGCTCACCAACACATCGAATATTTCCAGTCGAAAATGTGTAATATTTTAATAATAATCAGGTATTGGTGTATTTAATACCTCGGATTCGAGATGCGATAAGAAAATAATGTTTGTACAGATTGTTGACCCCTGGAAGCCAAGTAAACTTTTATGCCAGAGATTCCAGCATAATTTTAGTAGAAATGCATTTTTTTATTTGTTAAGACAAATCACATAACAACATCTAAAAGCGTTTATAGGATGATATTAAATGCTTATCAGACATCGCAATGGTCTTACACGCGTACGGTGTGTTATTATCGTTGATATTACGGTACTTACCTGTAGCTTCTTCAGTTTAATATGCAGATGCATATGTTGCCTCGGTGGGTTGTTGTCAATAACTGCTCTAGCTGAAAAGATCAATACAAATCGGGAAATAAAAAATGAAGTGATTGTAGACATTGCTGTCCCTTCATACATCTGCCTGCTTGGCTTAAATGGTAAATTTTGTTTCGATAATATAGCATGAAAAGATACCAAAGGCCTTGAAGAAATCGATTTTGATTAAAAACATTTTGTTCATGAATAATATGTCGCAATAAAATCTCAGATCTGTTCAAGTCAACGCGTTTAGTCTGATAGCATTAAGCCTGCGGACCTTCGGCGGGTTCGTGAGTTAAACCCTTAGTGTTGTACATTTCGGTTTCTCTATGGGCTTTAGTTGAAATGTATTTTCGGAGAACAAGGTTAGTACTGGTATAAAATCGAGGAAAACTGGTTAGTTTAATGTCCGCCAGCACAGAATTAATGTTGAAAGCCGGCGTAAATCCCGAAAACTTTCAAAAAATTGACGGACGTAGTTGTTCGTCAACATTATTAGTTAGCGATCATGAACTTAATACATGGCTGTGTTGGTTTTCATTCCCTAATTTAAAATTAATTATAAAACACACTGAGAGGTTCTTAATAGAGCAACAGAGTAATTTCAATGTAATGTCGAGTAAGAGGTTTTCGAGGTATAATGGGTTTTCGTGGTATTTCATGTATGCCTCGTTCCCATTTGCGCATGCGCGTTATTCCAGAAATTTTGTAAACAGATCGTCCGACAGTTTAGCTTGCCGATTTTGCTAACAATACGCCACGAACATGTTGTTGTAAACCAGTTTTGTTATTTTTTGTGGCTGTGTAGTTCAGACACTTATATTTGTTCAATGGAATCTTATTCCAGCCAACATATCCAGCTCTCGGATAAATGATACAGCTATCCCTTAAACTGACCATTTATGTTTTATATCTAGAATCTATATCCAGAGTCTATTGCTGATGCGACAGCATCTCTTAATGTTTATAGTAAATGCAGCGTAGTATTTGGCAATCCATCATTTCAGAAATTTTGGATCCTTTAAGACTTTATCGTAAGTTGAAATAATAAATTTAAAGTTAGATGGCGAACACAAAGTTACAAATTATTGACTAATACGGTCAATGCAAAAAGATCAAAACTTGTTATTGATTAAAATATAACATGGGATATGATTTAATCTTTGTACTAAAACCTCTCCTGGATTTTGTGTCACAGACAGAAATAGACAGTTTGTCTACTTATGAAAGCCAACTGAAACTTCAATATCATCTATATGGTCTTTCAATCACACAGAAAAAGAAACACATTTTAAGAAATTGTGGTTAATAGCTATATTGTGTTCATAGCTATTTTAGTTTAAAAGATTTATATAAGTTTAGCTTCTATTTTTATTTTTCTAGTATGCTTGATCTGATTTAAGAATACATCTAACTCAATCGGTAAAGCCATGGGCTCGAGTGTTTTTTGCGCGTTCGAGTCCGAGTGGAAACTGTGGGATTCTTGCCACGCAATGTTGTTTCAAGTGGGCAGTTTCCCATTACTAACAAGGAGATGGCCAGACACCCAGAAAATTGAGGAGACGTGCACACATAGGAGATAAGCCATCTTTTTTGTCATTATGATCCACCTACTTATATCAGAATTATGATCCTCAGTATTACTCTGTCCTCAATATTACGTGTTAACACTTTTAGGACATGCCTGCTCTGGCAATTTTCGAAATGCATAATTTGACATCTGACTAATGCATGGATCATTTACAGAGGCTGCCTTGGTCACTAGATTCGAACCAGTGCATTCTTCGGGAACAATGTACTTAACATAAATGATGGCCTATTACCTCTAGGCGAATCCTGCCTGGGATATATATGTATATATATATATTGTATTTTCTTAAAATCTCATAGACATTAGACCGCTGCACAATCGAAACTCTAGAATTTAGGCCACCCGATCTCACTTTGTCTTTTAAGTGGAACAAGATATCCGAGCCTTTGCATTTTGTCAGTGATAAAGACCTACATGCATATAATGTTTTTGTGGGTTCAGTATTACTCAAATTAGTTTGTTTTATCAAATATCAGCGCAATACAGATTTAAAAACCAAACTTCGGACAAAATAAACGAAAACAAACATATTCAATATATAATTTTGTTTGGATCCGATGTTCCAGCTTACACATTTAGTCAATTTTAGCTCACCTGAGCACGTAGTGTTCGGTGAGCTATAGTCATCAGTCAGTCTACTCCGGCGTCCGTCGTCCACACCCGGGGGTTGTTAATGCTCTAGTAGTCACACTTTTGAGCGAATCTTCATCAGACATGGTCAGAATGTTCGTTTAAATGATATCTTGGACAAGTTTGAACATGGGTCATCTAGGATCAAAAACTAGGTCACCAGGCCAAATAGAATGGAAATTTTGTGATCACTCTAGAAATCACAGATTTGATTAGATCTTCATGAAACTTTGTCAGGATGTTTGTATTAAAGATCTTGTAATATAAGACGAATATGGATTATCTCCGGTCAAAAACTAGGTCACTAGGTCAATGCACCAGAAAACCTTGTTAATGCTATAGAAGTTGCAATTTTGATTGAATCTTCATCAAACTTTGTTAGGTTTGTTTCAATAATATGTTGGACAAATTCGAACATGGGTCATCTGGGTCAAAACGTAGGTCACGAGGTAAAATCATAGAAAATCCTTGTTAACGCTCTAGGGGTCACAGTTTTGATTGGATCTTCACCAAACCTGTCAAAATGCTTGTCTTAATAATATCTTAATTAAGTTTGGACATGGATCATCTGGGGTCAAAAACTAGGTCACTAGGTCAAATCATAGAAAAACCTTGTTCACACTCTAGGGGTCACAGTTCTAATTGGAGGTTCACCACTCCTCGCTAAAATGCTTGTCTTAATGATATCTTGGACAGGGTGGAATATGGGTCATCTGGGGTAAAAAAGTAGGTCACCAGGACAAATTTTTGGAAACCTTGTTAACCCTCTATTGGTCACAGTTTTGATTGGATCTTCCTCAAACTTTGTCACAATGTTTGTACTAATATCATGAACAGGCTTGAACATGGGTCAACCCAGGTTAAAAACTAGGCCACCAGGTCAAATCACAGGAAAACCATAAGAGTTGCAATCTTTACTCAGGTGAGCGAAAAAAGGCCATCTTGGCCCTCTTGTTTATATGATTTTTTATTATTATATGTTACAGATGTATTTAAAAAACACTCATATAATAATTACTTGATTCAACAGTAAAAACTGACCAGCCTCCCCTACCCGCTGGCCCCCCTCTCCCCTAGTCCCCTAGTCCCTCTCCCCTTCCCCCTGGGTGGCCTTCCCCAGGGTACCCTCCTCAGAATACCCTATTGCGCTCTCCTGGGGGACTTACTCCCTTATCTTCCCATTCCCCTATCTAGCCCTTCTGATACCTTTATTGAAATTTATTGATGCAAACAGACAACGATAAGAGAGCGGGAACTTATCGGAGCCATCGAAAAAATCAACGGACAAATACTAGGTGAAAACTGAGGTTGATTCTTATTAACGAAGATTACGAAGAATTAAATATAAAGGTTAAATAGTTGGATAAAGAAATAATGCCAAGACAGACAACCGGTCACAATTTACTTCCATATTTCTTCAGACTAAATGGTGATATCTAAAAGGTGCAAACAGACAATAATACTAAGGGAGATGACTTACAGGATCAAACAGACAGGGGAGATTCGCATGACCGTGGGACGATAGAAAAATGGACGCAATGCGTCTTATTACGAAGGCCTGTAGAGACCAACTTGAGCCCCATATTTGTTCTGCCTTTATATGACCGAGTCAACACTAGGAAAATATTTACAAAATTTGAATAACAATATGTTTCAGATGTGATTTCATGTTTAGTAATATCCCTGTAGCACCAAATCAATTGAAACATTCAACGGCGCTTCACTTTGTAATTTACAATCTGTTGGCAAAGTTTGGTAATATTCAAACCATCAATTGAATAAATATTAATGAAATTGTACAATCTTAGGTGTTGTTTTACCTCCCCGTAGTCAATACTTGTACCTCCAGGGCATAATATATATACACTGTACAAATCCATGTCCGTTATTAATGCGTTTCACACCTTGCAGCAGTCATAATGGTCATCGTTTAATCAAAACTGTAAACAACATAGTTTATGTAATGTTGTATTTAAAGTAAAAACCTGCATTTTTCTTCTTCCATTTCTATCATACTCTAGTGCAAAATAAATAAATCTGAAGCAAGTTTCATTTCTGATTCAATAGAACAGCCACTGCCCTTTTCAAGAATATACTTAGTATTGTCGCGCCAACAACCGACTTACTAGAACGTGGTTCATTTGATATGGTCAAAATTCGTTCAAATAATTCAACCAAAAGTTTTAAAAGCCCCATTTTTATACACCAACATCATTGAATGAAAAGTCATTCTATTCACTGAGAAAATACAAAACAGGAAAAATATTTAATAAGCCATCAGGGCCGTGAGGTGCAAGGTACTTTATTTTTTTTGCGAGATGACTGTCGTTGGTTCAATCCAACCCAAAGACACGTTTTTCGTGTATTTTATTTATTCATTTTCTCTCTTCTGTCTGTCATGCTCAAATAAGTAAAAGCATGATTTCAAAGAAACAGAGAGAAAACGGTCTTATATTATAAAGTGTAATTTAAAAAGTCTTGTCATTCTTTATTAGAAATAAAATGATCAGAGTTTCATTAATTAAATTATTTTTTAAAAAAGATAATTTTATTCAATCAATATTATCACTTGTTTATATATCTGTTATAGATTGTAACATGGCTCAAAGATCTAAAATTTATACATATTATTCATTCATTTTCCCTGTATGGTTCTATATTTGCAAAATCGCAAATTACCTTACCATGTGAATGCATAAATTTGCAAGAAACAACAAGCTGCATTTAAAACCCGATCTTAAAGCAAATTACAATCCTTCCACTGATCACAATCAGAAAAACAGAGATTTTATCGCCGTGGTATCATATTCGGTTGTATTATCCCTAATTAGCGCAATGAAAATCGATTCGGTCCGAGTTTATCCGATAATTTTCGTAATTGTCCGTCAATCTCTATCCAGAGATGTCGTTCGTTATCCTCACATACATCTCTGTCAACGTCTGGAAAGTAGTTCAAAAACACGTGTCCGTGTCTCCTTTACTTTCCATCTGTGTATTTCTCTAAATGTACATTTGTTGTCATAATTTTACACGATTACCTTCGATTTCTGCGTTTCATTTCCATTTAAGCGGCGTAACTTTATGACCTAATTACCAAAAGTAAACAAATACTCTCGGTCGAGAAATAGTGCACTAGATAAATAAAATAATTTCTCTGATTTTCAGGTTAATTATAACATCTTTTGTCTCGAATGTATTGTGCAAAATAAATTGTTTCGCTTAGTTGTAAATTTTGTACCATTTGTGGCTTTATTTCTTGTTTTACAAGAATCTTGTAAAACGCTGAGACGTTGACCGAGATGTATGGGAGAGATAACGAACGACAACTCTGGATAGAGATTGATTGTCCGTATGATATACGAACTCAAAAGTAAAATGATACTTATTTCATTAAACTCAAAACTCCCCCGCCTAAATTTTACTTAATATTTTATTAAATGATATCATTGGATTGCTTGATGAATGAATTTTACCGCACGGGTGAGACATTTATTGCTTCATTTGAGAAAAACTGACTTACATCAGACTTTCAGAAACTTTCACACCAGTTACTCCATATTTAAAAAGGGTATTTGTTTTTAAGTGCTAATTCCCCCGCCTAAATATCAACATTAAATAAATATTTTCGCAAATAAATAAAGCTGAATGATTAAAGTTAATGAATATGATGGGCGATTTTTTGTATAATGATTAATAAAAAATAAAATAAACGAAATGTCTAGTAGTCCTATATTCTATAGCATTGATTTAAACGTAAAGCGCTAATCTGATAACCGAAATTGTTCCGCATACAGTAGATAGGCGGAGCTACCGACTGGTTTCTTGCTTAGGGGACTGTTTCAAACATATCGAGATAAGCACGTAATAAAACCAAAAAAATCACAGAGCAATAGCAGTTAATTTGGGGCAGTTTGAGGTGACCCACGAAAACACTAGTCCAAACTTATTCCACGAAAATTTGTTGCACCATCATATAAGGTAAATCAGATATTTTTAAATGTCATCTTTGTGTCATAAATTGATTGCATGTGGCTGCGCTTTTTTTTACATATTTATTGATTACCAGGAAGTGGGGTATTAATTATAATTAAAACTATAGTATAGATATTTACCACATGCCACTTTTTTTCGGTGCGTGTTGAAGATTTCCTGGTCCCATCTTTTCGCCAGATATTTGTTGTTTGCTGGAGTCACTGGTTGATAAGGCCGAACAACGAGGGACATTTTGTTTCTATTTCTTCACTTCCATATCACACCCAATTCAATAAACGTTTCTTTTGTTATGCAATCGTCAGAATTATGACGTCATGAACACACTTGTTAAAATAAGGCGCCGTGTTTCGCGCGTCAGTTTGCATTGCTTTAGTTACGTCAAGATGACTGCTTTGATATAGTTTTCTTCCACACTAATACTGAGGTGATCCTTGTGTATGTACGATGTACAGATAATGCATTCTGTCTGATAAATGTAGATAAGAAAAGGATTAGAAAAAAAATACACAAAATACCCACCCTCCCAAAATACTACATTCCTAAAACCGCCCAATCCATAGGAACTTACAAAAATCGGAAACAAAACAGTGTCCCGGAAGGTACTGCCTTGGAACGATCTCTTGAAATTGTTTAAATAATGACTTAAAAACTCGTTTAACTATATTTCGGTCGCAACAAAAGAAGAGAGGCTCTAAGTGTTACGAATCTTTAATTTATTTTTTTAATTTATTTTTTTCTCACACCATCTCTCCTCTTTGTTTGATTGGTAGGATTGGAAGTTAATCTTGGGCCCGGCTAAAACCAGTGTAGTGGAGTCGACTGAGGAAAGTAACACAATAATACACATTTTACGAGAGACGTTCGAAAAGAATTGCTTATTTCTATCTGGAGACTTCAAATGTCATGTTAGCCCAAAAGTGCCCATTTCATGCCCTCGAAGTACTCCCCGTGGCTAGAAATGCAAAGTTTCAGCCGATGTATCCACTTCCAGAATGTGTCACTGTACGCTGATTTGGGCACAGTAATAAGATACTGATGAATGGCAGATCCAAGTGCCTGTCGGGACTTGTATTTCCACCCAGCAAGAAATGATTTCAATTTTGGAAACAAAAAGAAATCACATGGTCTGGGGAATACGGGGGGGGGGGAGACAAACAAACAGTCACTTTTTCTTTCTTCAGAAACGCCGTAACTATCGCGGAGGTATGAGCGGGGGCATTGTCATGTAGAAGTTGGATATGTTTAAAACCAGTGGCAGGGCATCGTTTCTGATAATACTTCTTCAGTTTTGTCAGTACTACGTCTTTTTAGTACTTTCCGGTGATGCTTTTGCCCTTTTTCACAGGCACTTTTATTGTGACTCCTACCCCAGTGAAGAAAATTGCATACAAAACCTTATTTGCACTCAAAGACCGTTTGGCAGTTATTGGGCGTTTGCTGTGTTTAGTGGCCCAGATCTTATTGCTAACCTTTTTGACGGGTTCAAAATAACGGACCCAAGTTTCATCACCTGTTACGACATTGGCAAACTGCTTTTGTCATATTTTGGAAACATTTGAAGCAGCTTTTTGGCCGCTTTAACCCGTTTCCTCTTTTGTTCATCAGTCAACAAATGTGGCACCCATCTAGCAGAACTCTTTCTGACTTTCAAATGCTTCTTCAAAATAAAGTGAACCGTTGATAGTGATATGCCTACCTTTCGTGCAATATCACAAACTGTAAATCTGGCATCTCCTTCAATGATTTCCTTTATTTTAGAAACGATTTCTTTACGAGATGCAGATTTTGGCCTACCTGATTTCGGTGCATTTTATGGACTCTACACCTGACTCAAATTTCTTTTTCAACTGCCTAACTGTGTCATAAGACACACAAGAAGGTCCATAAGCAGTAGAAAGTTCAGTCATCAGCTGCTTCAAAGAACAACCAAGTTTTGAGCGAGCTTTGATGTAAGTCCGTATTTCATCTTTCTTGTCTACGCTTCTACAAACCATTTTAACTACAGTGGTCAATGACTGCGTGTATTCAAATGCAAAATTTTATGTCTTACACTAGTCTTACATGCACATTTATACACCATTGTGTAGATATTGAATAACCGTATACAGGTACGAGGGATGTTCGAAATGAATTGCTTATTGTCCTGTATCTCGATATCCACGAGAGGCACGATAAAAACCAGTACATTCCTGTATACGGTTATTCAATATCTACATTGGTTTTTATCGTGCCTCACGTGGATATCGAAATGGAGGACAATTAGCAATTCATTTCGAACATCCGTCGTAAATCATTCGCTTACACTCATTTGCAAATTGAAATCAAAAATGTTCCTATGTACTGTATGCAAAATAAGTTTTTTTTACCTTTTTTACTGCTTGTCGATTTTAGATCTAATTTCATCATCTTTTCACAGTACTAGTCCTGTACAGCTAAATGTATTTGAAGGACCATAACGCTGAACATATCAGAGATTAATTGAACTTAAACTTTATTTTATTTTGATACATACAATGAATAAGTCCACAGTATTTTGGATTAAATTAGAATTAAATTGTTGAGTTGACATCAGTTCTATCCATCTTGCACTAATGTGAAACTCTCCATTTATGAACTCCTATAAATGAAAACAATTGACTGCTGTTTCAAGTTTTATTTACACTTCTCTTATTCACATCTCTCTTAAGGAACTAAATTTATAGCAAAAACATATACATATAACACTGAAAAGAATGTTCTAGACAAGACAATTTTACATCATAACAGTTAATTTCAAAATATTGTTTAAGTCATCCTGAACACATGATTATTAAACAAGAGAGTCACAAAGTATGCCTGTCTAGAGTGCTTGGACGGTTTAACATCTTTAAAGGTTGTATCTGTATGCATGAAATCAAATTTGGATTATTCAGTCCTTATCTTGACATAACTACATCTGTATGCAGTGAATGCCTCAAAATGTATATCAAAACATACATCTACAACAAATTAAATAGTAGTTTAAGTAATTAGGCAAGTTTCGGAATATTCAAGGGCTGCAACTCTGCACTGCCTGAAGATAATTGACAAATAATCAAACTTAAATAAGGAATTATGCTTAAAACCAAGGTAAAAAAATAGGTTTTGATATAACCATTGTAGATGCTGTGCAACAAGTAACCATATTAATACCTCCATCTCAAAACAAGTATAAAAAAACATTAGATTAACACAATTATGGTATTCATACATATAATTTTAAGCCAAGTCACTTTAGCATGTATATTTAACAATGATTGCTAGAGAATAGAAGTGTTTTAATACTATGTAAAATCATAATGCGATATTTCTGTTTCCCTGTCAAAACTTGACATAATCAGAGCAAAAGACAAGTGTATTGTACCATGAACTTGCAGTCTGAATTAATAAACAAAAAAGGCCAAATATAAAAATTTAGCATCAAAACTATTCATAAACAATGAACTTGGAGAATTAATTTGTTTTGTTTTTATGTGACTTATTTTCACTAGGGTTTAACACCGTTTTTCAACAATCTTTCAGTTATATACTGCGACCGGTTCACCTAACCAGTTTTCTTGGACTGCATACTAACCAGTACTAACTTACGCTTTCACAAGGTGCCAGCAAATTCTCCGCATATCGAGGAAAATCGACATTCTTGTCAAATTTTCATAGAAGGGTATGACCTGCCGCGACCGGGATTTGAAGAATTAAAATAGTCATATTTCAAACAATTTGAAATTTTAGAAGTATCCTTTTCTTGAGATAAACAATGAAAAAACATTGCCTCACAATGCTTACTCCTTATCCCTAATATTGTTATATCAAGAAATTTGAAGAAATGTACACAAGGATTGTTTAAATGGAACCAATTCAGTGATTTAGTAAATCCAATAGTTGTCAAAACTTACAAATAAATGAGTTATAGCAATGCACATAATTTTTCAATGCTAAAATTGTGAATCAATTAATAGAACTTGCATTGTCAACTAAATATATAATGTTAACTTTAACACTAGCCCAAAGTTTATAATACTTCCTTGAAGTATTGTGGAGATATCAAAAAGATTTTTATCCATTTTTAAACAACAAATTCAGACCAATAATGCCACAGTAACAGTGCACAATTAATATCATTACTTTTTATCATAACTAAATTAAGAAACACAAGAACACAAAATACAAGATTTAAGCTAAGGCCAAACAGTTTCCCAGTTGTTCAGTTTTATCACTAAGTAGACTTATCTCAAATCCATTGCTGAAGCTGGTGCAACCTGCACACAACCAGTGTAGTATCTATCTGGTTCTGGTACTTTCCTGTCTTTGTTGATAAATTGTAGTTTCAAGCGAAAAACAAATCTCTTACAAAGCATATATGGAGATAGAAGTACACAGACATGTAGGTGTTATATACATGTAGAATAAATTGAACAAACGTGTAAGAGCGAAAGTTTGATGTATCTACTTCTCCACAAATGATAGCAATCAATGAAAACAAAGCAATAGCTAGTTGTTTCAAAACATATGGATGCATTGGTATCTATAAACAGTTTTTTTTCCACAAGAGCAAAAATGAATCAAGAAGCACAAATATCAATGAACTGTACAACAATGATGCATCGTCAGAAAAGCATATACACAAGTATATACAGACTTTGTTATATCCACAAAGGTGTTTTTTCCAATTTATTGCAACATCCTAACATTCTGTACAAGAGATTATCTTTAGTCAGAAAATTTGATGTAGTTCTGTGAAGTGTCAATCACAATATATGTGACATATTTCCAGCAATGTTCACTATCAGCATCAATCATCGTCACTTCCTGAGGCAGCCGGTGACCCTGATCTCGAACCCGGACTTCCTGACCCTGCAGGACTTGGTGACCTTGACTTTCCACTTCCTGACCTTGCCAGACTACCCGACCTTGACCTATGAGAACCTGCTGGACTTCCAGACCTTGACCTGCTGTCAGAACGTGACCTTGACCTTCCAGATCCAGATCTGACAAGAGATAAATCCATAATTCAATCATAAGGGGTATTGTTATGATATTTACTGCTTTAATTCATATTATCAATGTTAACAAAACAAAACAAAGCAGAGAGGTAGACTTAAAATTACTGGTAATAAGGTCGGTGAGTACACCTCATTGTCAAGCTAAATAAGGACAAATCAAGACATTTAATGCAAACAGGGTCAATCATACTAAATTTACAGATGTACATCAAGCTGGATGCACTATGCATAAGGAGTACTCAATTATGTGCTTCAAAGCTCACATGAACCATAAAAGTAATAGCAACAGTAGTATAATTAGCAACACAACAAATAAATGCATACAATTTAACCAACAACAATAAACGTTTACTTCATATAACAACATAATTAACCCTTAAGAAATAATTGATCAGATTCCTAACCTAGATCCGCTGGCAGATCTTGACCTTGACCTGCTTGCACTGCCCGACCGGCTTCCTGACCTACTTCTAGACCGACTTCCAGATCCTGACCTACTTCCAGACTGTGACCTTGACCTCGATCTATGTACCGATCCTTCATCACTCTCACTTCCAGAAGACAGGATTCGTCTTCTTTTCCCAACATTCCCACCTTCATCATCACTGCCACTGTCACTGGAGGAAGAAAACATAATCATACTACCTTAAAAATGAACAGTCTAATTTAACTATATTCAGAAGAAAATCAAAGGTCAGGTAATTTCGTATGACCTGACATGGGATTATGGTTCAGATGAAGGTCTTACGAGACTGCATGAATACAGTGATTTTTTACTAAAATGACAAGAATGAATTCCCAAACTTTAATTCATTCTAATTTCAATTTGTATTCAAGTACAGTCAATTTCATACAAGACAATTATAAAAATGAACATACATTTTTATGCTGTGGCATCAGTGCAAGTATAAAAAAGAACACCTAAAAGCACAACAATATGGAAAACTGAAACTGTAAATTAGGTGTCAAACTTATTAAAAATGAACAGAATATGTGTTAAATGACCACATGATCTTTCAGTTCAACCTGTTTAGAGAAATTTCTCACCCTCCTACGTCAATTTTCAACTTCTCTCCTTCTGAGTCAGATCCTTCACTGGATGAAATGGTTGCCTTAGAAACAATCTTACGTCTCTGTTTGGCAGTTAAACCATCTTCATCTTCCTTCATCTTTTTCTTTCCTTTCTTTTCTTTGGGTTCCTTCCTCTTCCTCTCTCTTGGTTTCCTTTCTCCCTTATCCCTAAAGAAATATTTCAAGTTTGTTCAGACCAGAACCCAGCAATCAAAGAACAATTGATTTTTTAAACAAATAATAAGCAAATAAGAGAAACTAGAGAAATGTGGATGATGCAAGATTTGTAAGAAAGCATAATCATAATTCAGAACCATGAACTTAGTATTTATGATCAGAAAATATATGCACCAAAAATTTTGTAGAGAACAGTATGTATGTATTAAAGTTTATTTACTACAAAACATATATAGCAATGTTACATATTGCAAACTCTTACTTTCTCTTTCGTTTACTAGATGATCTCTCCTCCTCATCACCTTCACTTTCTGACCCACTACGAGCTTTACGTCCACGTTTTTTCTTACGAGGTCTCTCATCCTCGCTGCCCTCTGACAGTATCTCACCATCTTCAGCACGTTTTTTCTGTAACAAGACAGAAGATCTAATTATATGGCAAAAACAGTAATTAATCATGGCAAACTGAAACTGTTTACAATAACAGAAATAGATCACAGCAGATAAAACTATTTCAAACAAGAGCGCCATAATGGCTTTGCATTACTCACCAGAATAAATGTTACATCAGTTCTTACGAAGTAGTTTTAATAGATTTTTTGTGCTTTTTACCTTCATTTACACATTATTTCAAACAAGGGAAACCTTTGAAACTGACAAAAAAGTGATGCTGTAAATATAATTATGAGAATTATATTCTTAAATCTAAATCCACTGTAGTATAGAGCAAAAATTAAACAGTTAAAAAAGGCAGCAACAAATCAAATAATTGATCTTAATATTGTAATGGTCTTAGTATCAAGTTGAATCACAGAAAAATATTGAAATCTGACCCCAAAAATAAGAAGCTTCTATATCGAGGTGATAGTAACACTGAAGTTGTCAGTGTGTGAGGCTTTGCCATATTTAAAGAATTTGTTAGGCCGCGGCCGTGGTCGTGTGGTTAGTGCACTGGACTTGTAACCAGGAGATCCAGGTTTGAATACCGGTCGCGGCAGGTCAAACCCTTCTATGCAAATTTGACAAAAATGTGGATTTTCCTCCACATGTGGAGAAGTTGCCGGCTCCTTGTGGAAGGGTAAGTTAGTACTGGTTAGTATATAAGTCCAGGAAAGCTGGTTAGGTGAACCGGTCGCCATATATAACTGAAACAAAAGGGCCATGACGGCCCTGCATCGCTCACCAGAATAAATATTAATTAACTTGTTACTAAAAAGGTAAGAAAGGTACACTTGTGGGCAAATAACGGGGAACAAAAATAATCTTGATTAAGGACCATCAAAGGATACTAAAAAGGAATATTCGTGATCACTGAAGGATGCCACAGACAAAATTTTGATGATCCAACCATTGGGTCATGAAAATAAGTCATTTTAATGTATTTCTATGTTTAGCTCTAGCTGCCCTTAATTGGGGCCAACCATTTTTATTTCAGCAAATCTGATAGAACACTATCTATAGATGCTGAAAACCAAGTTTGGTAACAATCCATTGATAGAATCATGAGAAAAAGTCATTTTAAGGTATTTCTATTTTTAACTCTAGTGGCCTCTTAAAGGGGCCGACCAAATTTATTTGAGTATACGTGAGAGAGGACCATCTAAGGAAGCTACAGACCAAGTTTGGTGATCATCTATCCATTGGTTCACGAGAATAAGACGTTTAAAGGTATTACTATTTTTAGCTATAGCGGCCCCTAGTAGGGGCCAACCTTTTTTTTCGCAAATCTGATAGAACACTATCCAAAGATGCTAAAAAACCAAGTTTGGTGATAATCCATCCATAGAAACATGAGAAAAAGTCATTTTAAGGTATTTCTATTTTTAGCTCTAGCGGCTCCTAAAAGGGGACGATCATATTTATTAGAGCAAACTTGAGAAAAGACCATCTAACGATGCTACAGACCAAGTTTGGTGATCATCCATCGATTGGTTCATGAAAAGAAGACATTTAAAGGTATTTCTATTTTTAGCTCTAGAGGCCCCTAAAAGGGGCCAACCATTTTTATTTGTGCAAATCCGATAAAAGTCCATATAAGGATGCTACAGACCAAGTGATGATCCATCCATTGGTTCATGAGAAGAAGATGATTAAAGGTTTTTCTATTTTTAGCTCTAGTGACCCCTAAAAGGGGTCGACTGGTATAATATGAGCAAATTGCAGTTAGAACGTCAAAAGGCTTCTGCACAGCAAATTTGAAGTACTGTGGTATCATTTTTGTTCACGCAGGACAAATTTTCGTGTATTTCGAGCTATGTTTGTTGCGCGAATTTAAGACCACGCTAATAAAAGACCATCCAGAAAGAAGTGACTATCTGAAATTTTCATTGTCCGTATCCTATGTCACTTAAGTTGTGTATCTACTTCAGGTCATGTTACTACCGATTTGCAAGAAGTTAAGTTTTTTTTCAAGAATTAAAAGGGAAACGAGACATACCTTTAAGGAAAAACGTTAATGATATTTTCACACAGAGAAAGAATAAACATATTTAATTATTGGTATTCTTTTTCGGAGCTGGGTTAGAAAGGCCCGGTTCTGACGGAGAGCGTGTAGAACAGAAGAGAATGAAACAAACAATAAATTGTATTTTTTAAAACCAGTCCCCGTGAAAGGGATTATACGCACCTTTGACTGTTGTTTTTTTTAACAATTGCTCGGGCACCATAACAAGATGTGGACCCGAAAATTGCCTAATTTACATGCTAATCCATGCTTTGATCTCGGATATGCTTCATTTATATAAAGCGACAATTAACAAGCAATTATTAGTGACAACTGTCATATTGTTTATTAATCATGGTAACAAAGGGGGCCGCTGTAATTAAGATGTACGTAGTCTAGTGATGATACGCGCTGTAGCGAAAAACGGCGTGATAAGCGTCAGTATCTGGATTAAAAAAAAATCTAAAATTCAAAATGCACGAATTTACGACCACGCGAATCTTTCTTTTTTCACATTTGCGCAAAACTTCTTGCCAGCGAAATTAAATGATACCACAGTAAATCCGACTGGTAGTTTCTGACAAGACGACCATTGTTGACGCCAGACGACGGACGCCGGAGCATCCACCTACCCATCCTAACAGCTCACCCTGAACCTTTGGTTCTGGTGAGCTAAAAATGTTGAAAAACGGCGTTAAACCCCAGTGACAATATGTCACATAAAGACAAAACAAAAGAATTTGTTGATTCAATGATTTCTAAACATATTTGTTCAAGACAATGATACTCCAGACTATCAAACAGCACCTTTGACTTGGACTGTCGTCTTTCCTCAGGTTCTGGTTCTAGAGCAATCTGCTTAGCTTTCTCTAATTGGATCTGTCTCTTTTCCTTCATCAGCTTTGACAGTTCTTCCTTCTTCTTCTGCTTCTGCAACATTTCTTCTTCATATTTCTGCCTTAATGCTTCACGCTCTTCTTCACGATGTTTACGAAGTTCCTGCTCTTCTTCATCAATCTTTCTAGCACGTGCAACGTGATACTGAGCCTGACTCAACAAATCCGAGCATTGTCTACATGAAAATATAGCCTCATTATTACATGTTCGGGAGACTTCATTGCCAACTTAAACATGGTATAGCAGATGAATAACTCAAGCATATTTCCTGAGTGTAACTAGAAGCATTTGAAACTGGGTGGTCAAAATTACAAATTCTGTAGCTTAACCACAAACATAATGAATAAAAATGTAATTTGGATCTTGGGCAAGGCAATTTTTACTCATCCTGAACATTAAGCTTCTGGCATATCTCACATTTGGAATAATCATATACAGTTCACATTCATTAACACTTTAGTGGGATCTTAAAAAATGTTATTAAAGCCAAATGTAGTTTTAAACAGAATTAAACCAATGAAGATTTGACATTAACACTGATGTGTTTATACAATCATTCCTTCCATCCTGTATTTCTTAAGTTGTGACAATAGTTATATATTGTAAGGAGAGAAGAAAACTATCAACGTCAGTTTGACTTAGTTGTTCAAATAATTTCCTTTATGAGTAATATACATTGAGGGACACAAATCAACTAATTTACGAACTGTTAACAAATTTATTGTTTACCAAACAAAAGTCATCAATTCCTCATTAATCAACACCTTGTAATGGCTTGTATTATGTTGATTTGTATACAAACAAATAGTGAAAAGTCACTCAAAAAATTATGCCATTATATCAAAAATGTTGTTATAAAAACATATATTTAAAAAAAGAATTTTTATATGAAACATAGAAAATCAGGACTTTTGAATTGTGTCATTTTAAGTGTGATGTCAATTTAAGCAATGTCATTAAAGACAGAATGTGCATCACTCACCGAGCCTCAGTTGCTGCTTGGGCAAGGTCAAACTTCATTCTATCACCATGGTGACTAAGATATGAAAAATACCTGAAAATATCGTGCAATTATCAAAGCTAAAGCTCCATTATCCATTAGATCACATATTTAAGAAAAAATGGTCCGGTTGTAAAATTATAAGATGAGAGAAGAACAGATGAAACTTGAAGTGTTACATAGTTTTGCCTGTAAATTCCCAGTATGAATAATTACAATATTAATTTTGATTTTAAAGTGGCATAATTCATAATTAAGATTTCAGTGACATCAAAAAATAACACAAAATTCATGAAAAACATAAATACAAAACTAGCAGGAATTCAATGTTCCCAGATAACCCCAGATTGCTCACCTGGGTCTCACTCAAACACATATCAATGACAAAATACCACAAATTCAAATTTGAATATTGACTTAAATGAATTGTTTAAGTGCCAGACAAATATTTGATCAATTGCATGACAATCAAGAAGGTTATATGATATCAAGAGTCTTAATTATTTTTTGTTATTATTTTCTAAGACTTGGTTGTTAACTTCACATAACTTCAGCCCAACAGAAAAAGCTAGACAAAGAGTCATAAAAGCTATTTAACTACCTTGCCTTAATAAGGACAGTTATAAACCAATCTTAGTCACAAAAGCTATTTAACTACCTTGCCTTAATGAGGACAGTTATAAACCAATCTTAACACCAGTAGAAAATGAACATCAAGTGTTCCTTCAAAACTCAATTCAATTTAAGAGGAAAGAGTGAATTCAATGTGGGTATGATTACACAAACACTTGAGGGGAGGAAAATATTTTGCGCATCTCCAAAAACATCATTTTTGAGCAGATCAAGACTGTATCTAAACAATCTTCTGAAAGGAGGAAAAATTACCCCCCCCTCTCTCTCTCTGAGAAATACAACTGAACAGAGTTGGTCAATAACAGCAGAACAAACCTGTGAGCAAGTTCTAAATCTCTTACAGCAGACAATACTGTCTTAAGATTACTTTTTTCATCCTTAAGGATAGATGTGGCCAACTTCTGTTGTACCAAAGCAATATTGTACAATAATACAGTATCACTAGGTGACACATGACGAGCCTGGAAATATACAACAGAATAAAATACCAGGCATTATTTGCCAAAGTTCATCAAATGTATGAGACAAATTATATCTTATTTCTCACACAACAAACAATTTACAGTTTACAGCCATTGATGACTAATGGCCATCATGTACGTAACAGCCTTCAAACAGATAGACTTAATAGCTCTCAATAAACAAGAGGGCCATGATGGCCCTTTTTCGCTCACCTGAGTACAGATTGCAACATGTATGGTTTTCCTGTGATTCAACCTGGTGACCTAATTTTTAACTTGAGTTGACCCAAGTTCGAACCTGTCCAACACATCATTAAAACAAACATTTTAACACAGTTTAACGAAGATCCAATCAAAACTGTGACCTCTAGAGGATTAGTAAGGTTTTTTGATGACTTTATCTGGTGACCCATGTTCGAATTTGTCCAAGATATTACTGAGACAAACGTTCTGACAAAGTTTGATGAAGATTCAATACAAATTGTGATCTATAGAGTTAACAAAGTTTTCTGGTTCGTTGACCTGGTGACCTAATTTTTGACCGGAGATGACCCATGTTCACATAATTTACGATATCATTAATACAAACATTCTGACAAAGTTTCATGAAGATCCAATCAAAACTGTGACCTCTAGAGTGTTAACAAAGTTTTCATTTGATTTGACCTGATAACCTAGTTTTTTACCTCAGATGACTGATATTCGAACTTGTCTGAGATCAGGCTTCCTGAAAGTTGCCAGACCATTGCACTTGTCAGGCAAATTTCGAGCAGGTCCATTAATTTTTCAGCGAGTACTAGACCAGATGTCAGGCAGTCAGACACGATTTACAACTTTATCACTTATTCATAATAAATTCAGTCAGACAAATTTTCATTTGGTCTGACAGAAATTTTAACTTTGCCTGACCAAATGTCAGGCAAGTATTCCGGCAGTTTTGAGAAGCCTATGAGATAACATTGAGACTAACATTCTGACCAGGTCTAATGAACATTCGCTCAAATGTGTGTCCTCTGAGTGTTAACAACCTCCAGGTGTGGATGATGGGACGCCGGACGCCAGAGTAGACTGACTGATCACAATAGCTCACTGAGCACTCAGGTGAGCTAAAAAATTAATTGTGCATTCTGGCCATATTTCACAACCTCTTTCAGGGCCCTTTTTTCACTGATTTTACCACATACAGTTGAAACTCTTGTTAACTACATGATTCATGACATTTCTCTAGATATTATTATTGCTATGTCCAGAAATATACCTTCAATAAGATGTTTTTGCATTCTCGAAGTTTTCCACATTTGTAGTAAGCTCTGGCCAGATACACCATGACTTCTGTGTTATGATACTTGAAGAATTTCTTCAAACAATTTTCATACTGAAATACAATACAATAAAACAATCCTTTGGGGCCAGAAAAAGAATAGGTGTGTTTACAGTAACCTAACTGACCCTTTTTTAGAGCCAACATTAAAAATTCTAACAGCGAAATCCAAAGTATGACAATAATTGGGGATGAATTGTACCCTATATTCTCACAACAGGTGTTTAGAATCAATATCCACCTTGATGGATTTGGTCAAGTAACCCTAAATTGACTTTCTTTCAAACCCAAAGCAAAATTATTAATAATGAAAAGTTTAAACAGCAAGTATATCTTAAATGCACTGTATGCTTGGAGGAACTAAATGTCTAATGTTTGGCTTGATGCTATTAATCACGCATACATTATTGATATTTCTATAATTCATTAAAGACACCAATAAAGCCTGTGCAAACTGCAATCCTATGAATTACTGTATAAAGTTCACGACAAGGAAATTTTCACATTTTTCGCAAACAACAATTATTTGCAAACATTAATGTATGCATATGTTTCAGCCATCTATGAGAGAAAGTTTACCTAGACACCGGATCATCATATTTATATCACTCGAAATCATGACATTAAGAAATAATATAAGCAATATTTACTAACATTATGATCTATAAAATGAGACCAGACACGATATAAAATTTTAAATTAATCAAATCATTGACACGTGTACAACCATTCTAGACAAGAATGGCATTTGTCTTTTGTCTTGTATTGAAACAGAAGATTAAAATAATTACTGTAAAGCGTTAAGAGTTAATATAAGTTTGGTATGTTATAAACACCTGTAATACCATATTGTTGTAAGCATGTGTCTTTGTACCAAGTTGTGAATATCACTCGACAGCTTATTGTTAGCAGTTTTAAACACTTGGATAATAGGTTCGTACGTGTGATAATATATATGTAAATATTACACTCACGACATGCTATTATTACGCTGTTTCCAATATCCTATTTTTGCGAACTTTTCTGCATGTGAAACGTCTAAAATTTCATAAAATGAAAAATTCGGGAACTTTTCGACACACGAACATTTCCATTTATAACTGAGGTCTTGGATGACAGTACTTTCAACAAACAAAGTTCAAAAAATTAAAATCAATCATACTGATGTTAATCTCAATGCAGATATGAATAAATTCTGGTGTTTTATACAAGCGTGGTACAACTACTTTGTGGACTTCCTTGATTTCCAGTGATAAGAAACCACTCAATAATTAAAAGTAGATGTCTTCAAGTTTAAGCAACACTGAACATAACTCACCATCTGTACAGCAGCAACAAACTGTTTCTGTTCCACATAGATGTGTGCGATATTTAACCAGACATCACAAAAGTCAGCAGTGGCTTCTCTAACTTGTGCAAACACATCTCTGGCTTCATTGATACATCCCTTGTGAGCCAAAACACAGCCTGCAATCAATCAATCAATCAATCAATCAATCAGTTTGTTGTTTAAGAACAAAAACTCATTTCATCATAAAAGCAACCAATACTAAGGCAGTTTTCTGAATGCAAGGGCATTGTTTTATAGACACATCTTGAATTAATTCACTTTTGTTTATCCCATGTTCAGACAGAAACATGTCAGTTATAAATTAAAATTTATTTTCATGTTTTATGCCGTTTACAGCAGTGATTCAGTTACATACTGGCAGTTAGTTAAACTGATCAATTTTCTTGGATTCTGTACCAGTACTAAACATGTTCTCCACAATTTACTGTCAACTTCTTCACATGCAATGATCAGTAGTAGAGGAAAAATGACCCTTTAGTTACTATGACTTCAGCCAAATCATTACAGAGAACTTGTGCCTGGCCTACAATTATAAAAGTTCACTTGCACCCATGTCCATGCACACACACAGACATGGGTAACACTATTGGCCCCACCACATTTATAATGGCTATGGCATAAAAAAGAATACAAGAGGGCCACAATGGCCCTGCATTGCTCACCAGAAAAAAACTTGACAGAGGACCATCTAAGGATGCTACAAGCCAAGTTTAGGGATTATCAATCCATTGGTTCATGAGAAGATGATTAAAGGTTTTTCTATTTTTAGCTCTAGTGACCCCTAAATGGGGTCAACTGGCATAATATGAGCAAATTGCAGTTAGAACGTCAAAAGGCTTCTACACAGCAAATTTGAAGTAAATCTGACTGGTAGTAAATTTGACAAAAAAGAATCCCCAGCTGTAAAGCTGTGCTTGATTTATCTATTAAGGGAGTTAATGTTTGCCGAATAATTTGTACGTTGTTTTCGAATTTATTCGATACTGACTCTTATTTTTGGTTCATATATGACTTTATTAAAAAATCATTCTGTAACATGCATTTAATGAGTGGTTTTAATCTACTATCCCATGTTTCTACGGTATCTTGGAGTGGACAGTTCATAGACGACGTGTCTCCAATGGGGTGACAATCAAAGTGTTAAATAATTCATACAAATGGTAATGTGTCAACTTGTTTAACATTTTTAGCAAGTTGTAATTCACACATTTATGTAAATATATACGAAGGTACATATTATTGCGCTAAATCGTGTATGTGTGGCACCTAATAAATCGATGTCAGTTCTGATTTCTGACCCAGATTTAGTCAAATTTGGGTGCATCTTATCCACAAGAATACGTTTTTGTCCTCAGATGTTTAAAAAAAACGGGTGTGTGCAGTAAAATACGGTATTTGGCCTCTTCTTCCTCTGACCACTAAACCATCATACACTCACTAAAATATGTGATTGGCTTTTATTGCCACTCATTATTCAGAAATTCTACAAGCTATTAGCAAGTATGCATGCCTAAATTCAAACACTGTAAGTTAAATGTTAATCACACTTACCCACTCCATTAGCTGCCCAAATATTCCTGTCATCATTTCTAAGCACTTGTTTATACATGGCCAATGCTCTATCCTGATGGCGCTTTTGCTATTGTAATGAAAACAAGAGGGCCATGATGGTCCTGCATCGCTCACCAGAATAAATGTTAATTAACTTGTTACTAAAAAAGATAATAAAGGTACACTTGTGGGCAAATAATGGGGAACAATAATAAACTTGATAAAGGACCATCAAAGGATACTACAAAGGAATATTCCTGATGACTGAAGGATGCCACAGACCAAAATTGGTGATGACCCAACCACTGGTTCATGAAAAGAAGTCATTTTAAAGTATTTCTATTTTTAGCTCTAGCAGCCCCTAATTGGGGCCAACCATTTTTATTTCAGCAAATCTGATAAAACACTATCTAAAGATGCTAAAAAATGGTAATAATCCATTCATAGAAACATGAGAAAAGGTCATTTTAAGGTATTTCTATTTTTAGCTCTATAAGCCCTAAAAGAGGCCGACCATATTTATTTGAGCAAACTTGAGAAAGGACCATCTAAGAATGCTACAGATCAAGTTTGGTGATGATCTATCCATTGGTTCATGAGAAGATGATTAAAGGTTTTTCTATTTTTAGCTCTAGCGGCCCCTAAAGGGGCCAACCATTTTTATTTGAGCAAATCTAATATAAGTCCATATAAGGATGCTACTGACCAAGTTTGGCGATGATTCATCCATTGGTTCATGAGAAAAAAACGATTAAAGGTTTTTCTATTCTTAGCTCTAGTGACCCCTAAAGGGGCCAACTGGTACAATATGAGAAAATTGCACATAGAACGTCAAAAGGCTTCTGCACAGCAAATTTAAAGTAAATCCGACTGGCAGTTTCTAAGGAGAAGACCATTATTGACGCCAGACAATGGACGACGGACACCGGAGCATCCACCTACTCATCCTAATAGCTCACCCTGAACCTTTGGTTCTGGTGAGCTAATAAAAATGTTTGACTGATAAATATAATTTTTTAAAATAACATTATTAAGACCCTTTGCATTCTATGCATTATGTTTTAATTGTTTCTTAATCTGAACACAATAAAATAACTATCATTTCACATACTGTTAGACGCCATTTACCCGAATCGGCTTTATTCAATTGCACTCCTTAATAACCCAAAGTAAATACTCGGCTCATCCAAAATTTATTATATGAAAACCTGGTATTATCTAAACTTATTATCTGGTCCACAGAAGTAGGTACATGTGAATTTTTACACCTTCCGAAATTAGAAGATAGTTGTCGGTAGGGTGGTTTTTTTCTCTGAAAGCATGAAAACAATTGTTTTCAGTCTAAATTGTTAACATGTATCATTATGTTTGTAGCTGTACATACAAAGTTGATTCATTTTATAAGCTGTGCCTTAAATGCTTGCATGTGACCTTGTGTTAATATACAACAACCTATAAAACAAAAGATCTATGATATTTTATAAGAAAATAAAATACAGTCAAAACTCATATCAAAGTTAAGGGCTTCGTAAAAATGTTAATATGAACGACCTTCAATATACAAATAATCAGTGAAATTTGAAAACTGGGTTTACTTTTTAGAGCAATCCTAAGAGTGTTGTGATAATCATTTAATCATGCTAATTTTTGTATTGTATAGGAATGAAACATGACATTTATGTTTTCAATGTATTTAAAACATGCAACATTTACGTAAAAAAACACTAACCAAAAAATTACAAAATTAATTACACAAACTAATTTTATAATCGTGAGCATAAACTCTGACATATATACATAATTGTCATTAATGAAACATCAATTTTTCTGAGTACAATACAAAACTATCCAATCAGAAGAGAAATTAATAGATGTTGGTTGGAGGTAAAGGTGTGAAAAATTCTTTTGTTAACTGGCGACTCAATTGGTTTGATATAGATGGTCACTGTATAGTTGAAAATCAATATTTGGGACCAAAAATATATCAAAGAACAAAAATATTGTGATCAATGAATTTGAAATAAATGCACATTTTTGATACGTAAAAAGAAGAATAAGATTTCGGACTTTATAATTATATCAATATAAGCGAGAATTCAATATAAGTGAGTTTGATATAATGAGTTTCTACTATACAATACTAACCTAATCATTGATATGTTCTCCTTTCTTTCATACATAAAAGAGCATCATATAGGAAATATACATTCATGATATAATATATGCGCATAAATAAGAAGAATTAACTCAATTTTCATGTGGTGGTAAATTTGAATGACCTCTTATAGTTCAAAATCAGAATATCTGAAGCCATGCTTTATCCAAAAGTAGAATTACCAGGGATTTTTTAATTCGTGGAAAGGCCGGGCCATTCAGAAAGGGGAAAATGCACAAAAATCACATTATAGGGGAAAACCCTTATTATTATTAACAAAACTCTTGAAGCTTTAAGATAAACAATGAAGACTTATAAACGACAGTTCAGAGAGCCATCTTCCTAGCTTTGAAGCCCTTAAACATATCAACAAGTTCATCCATTTTTGCATCACTCCGGGTATTTTCTCCAGACTGTGAGAAACTATAAAAATGCAAATTTTGTAAAGAGTTCACAAGAAACCAACACTATCTCCAGAAACACAAATGGATCCTGTGTTTATAAACATCAGCAAGTTTTTGAAAGAAAACAAACAGGCAAAGGAGAATTTTTCGATTTGAGGGGATTTTTTTTCAGGAGGGGAAGAAGCCATTAAGGGGCTACAGTTATAAAGCAAAACAACCCCTGATTAAGGCCCCAGTGATTCGGATATACAAAGTTTAACAGTATTTTGATAGTGGAGTTTTTTAATGGAGAATTGAAAAGTGTTATTTCTATACCAATTTACAAAAGCATAATTGTGATTAACATACTGTTTATTTAATTGTTCTCCATTTTGTTTCCTGGACAAACCAGATCCATAATGTTATAAAACTTCTATTTCATTCTCGAAGTCCTTTGGTTGAAAAGACTTCACTGTCAAATGTTATGGTACATATTCAAATCAACAAAGCTGTCAGAATAACATACAATTTATATCATCATAGTTAGCCATACATGACTAAATAACATTACATGACGAAATATGAAATTGAATCAAAAACACCTCATCTATCCACTATCACAAGCATAAAAGAAATGAACAAGTAAAACAAATTAATAACTACTATAAAACTAAATCAAATCTAACCTTTTCTTTGTCCTTCATTGGTTGATGGAGGGTTTGTAACCAGACGTTGCCCAGAGCAATAAGAGAATATGCATCCTCTTTGGTAGCTGGACGGGCAAGAATACGTTCAAACTTCTTCTGACCAGGACCCCATTCTTGTTTAGCAAGATGAAGATTTCCAATCAAAGACCAAGCATCAGGATGATCCTGTATACATAATAAAAAAATGTCAATGTCTTAGTGTCTCAAAGTTTTCGTATGATGAAAAATTATCTAATTAGTACTATTAACATTAAAGGGGTAACAATACCAAACAGACATACAATATTGCCTGTACAACTATATATTTCTAAGTTCGAGATGATCACATAATGACAACTGACTCAGTACTAGAGTCACCTCACAAGGTCTGCAAAAGGTTTTTTGTTTTACAAGCAATTGTTCAGATAGGGATTACAGTCAAATCTTACTGCAATGACATTACTCAAATCAACATTTCACTTAAAATGACCAAATCAGCATGAAATAGACACTTATCATGACATAAGTGACAAATTTTTATGTAAACAATAAATTTATTGACAATTTGGAAATAAATTAATCTGTGCTTCTGTGAACATTACTAACAGGAGAAAGTAGTTGGACAATTAAGGAAAACTGAAGCTGAAAGTTTGTACACTGGGTGAATTCTGCATCCTCTATAAATAATAAATTTATGAAAAACGATTGATAAGAAAAATATTTGTTTTCATTTTTTCACTTTCTTTTTTCCATACATTATACAATTGTCACACCACAAGAAACACCTGATGGAATGAATAATGGGAGAAACAGATCATTATCAATGGCACAGAATCTACATTGGTTAGGTTTACAATTGACATTATGTTTAAGATAACACTTGGACATTTTTTCAGATCATGCTGATACTGTTATAATGAGTGCCGACTGCACTTGAAACAGGTCCATTATTGCCACAATAAGACAGGAGAATTTAAACACTTGATAAAATGCCAGTCAATAAAACAATAACAATGTTATGTGGCTTAACAAAACTATACATGAAAATCTGATTTTTCAGAGCTGTCATCAATGGAAACATTCCACCTTTCTGGTCGACCATCAATGCCCATTTTAAAATATTGATACAACACAAAAATGAAGTGATATGGCTGAAAAATCCAAAAAACCTTTTTATATCTAAAAAAATAGTTGCCCTGTTACAGAAGTTGTCAAAAAATGTCCATCTCTAATAATTGTACCATAGCCTTCTTTCTTCAGTTGCTAGAACTGTGTTACCTAAGTGTAAGAAACTACTAAACATCTAGAGAAAATGTACCTCCATACTATATCAGTTCAAATGTCTTTTTTCTAAGTATAAGAGTATATTATGTTGTTTCCAACCAGACCAGGGCAACAAGTTATGATGATGGAGGCTGAATGGAAAAGATACATTGTTGATATTTGATTTCTGATATGGTCAAGATTCTCAGAGCAAATAAATTAGAACTCTAACTTGCGTTCACAAATATTCTCACTCTGATGATATCAATACCTGATTGATCTGTAAAGCTTCCTTGAACCAATCAGAAGCCTCATAAATCTGTCCCCTATCTCGGGCCATACATCCAAGACGTAAGTAACCTGAAAAGCAACACACAAATAAAGGTAAACAGAGAAAATAACATTGATATTCAAATGCTTTGAAGTTTTCAAAAAAAAATAAATAAATAACAGAAGAATACCATAAAACCACTGACTGATTCTTCAAAGTACAGAGTTAAACAAACAGTTGAATAAAATAAATTAGCTGCAGAAATTATTAACTGTATTGGCTTCACAGTTAATACAAACATAAAACAAAATCATGCCATTCAATTTTCAATGAATGGCAGTTGTACTAGACTTATCAGATTGAACATAGCAATTTTAATGGTGAAAGGCATCATAAACTATGTAATTATGTAGAGAATTAAATCAAAACTTAGATCATTAACTTGATGATTAAGTGTAAATCTGAAACACAATCTAGAAAAAAAAACTTCTAACCATATTAAATAATTAATTAATAATCAAACTGTTCAAAATGTAATTATGATATCACATGATTTTGTCAATACTCCCATAATATATCAGGAGTGTAATACAGAATGTCTGACATAATAAAATTTTATATTCATCTCACATATAAAATTTTAATCTGGAGTTTTCAATATTCTGAAGTGACTTATCATAGGATTATATAACAAATTAAAACAAATTTAAAGTTAGTGATAAAACATTTACTTTTACATTTACACATATGAAAACAGAGTATTCAAAAGGTAATAAATAAGTAAAGAATGAAAACAAGATTTGAGTTCTGATGACACAATAATATGATGCTTTAATGCTATCTTAAACACTTACAGTCAACATAATTAGGATGTTCTCTAAGAACGTTCTTATATAATCTCTCAGCTTCATCATACTCATGAGTAGCTTCATGTAGACGGGCCAGATTGTAGGTGGTGGTTACAGAAATAGCACTGTAGTATGTCTCATCATGCTGGGCCTCAGCTCTGGATCTTTCTAATGATGCTGTGTAGTATTTCTGTAACAATAAAAAAAATGTCAATGACATCCAAGATCCATTACAACCTTTACTGAATTCAGCAGGACTAACATACATCTGATTCTTCAAAATTAGAAAGGCATTTGATGTTTTTTATCATATAAGCAGGAATAATGAAAAAACTGAAGTTGATGAACATCAGAATTTATAAATAACAATACAGTATAAAAATAGGTGAAAGCATCAGTTTTCAAATATATGAGACATCTTTGTATCAAACTTTGAATAATAGAGTATTACACCTAGAATGTACATTTAGTATTTTAAATTTTTCCAACACCTAACACATAGATTATTACATTCCTGTTACTTTAATACACAGACAAGTTTGAATGTGCAGATGTACCATCAGTCGGTTTAAAACTTGTCTAAAAAGCAACCAAAGAGATGCGTCAAGATTTGTTTCCCAACCAGTGATCAGGAAAGAAATCTTCTTATTGGGACAATGGCCCTTTTGGATGCAAAATCAGTGTGACATTTTGAAAACCAATGTGACATTTTCATGCAGCAATAACTGAGTAGCAATTAAAATAGTTCTCATTACTATCTATAAGTGTCTATCTGCTAGGTGCTTGTTGCATAAAGAAAAAGCTAGCGTAAATCGTCAGATGACACAGTGTCTATCATTAGGTGTTTGCTTTTGCAAAAGGAAAGAATTGCATTAAGCGTCAGATGACACAGAGCAGCAGTATTTACATCATAATCACTTCATTTTGTACACAAAAGGATCGAAAACATGTGAATGTGCCTCCGGCGCATCATTTGCCAAAGAACAATGTGACATTTTAAATTTCAATGTGCCTATGGCACATGCCTTTCCCAATCACTGCCCAACATGTAAATACAGCCTCTGACCCTAATAAGAATGATAGTTTGAAAATCATTACAAACAATTAATTTCTGAATAGATAAAAGCTAAATTTAAACAACCCAGGTTGATACTAACCTTTGCATCTTGCAAGTTTCCTAGTCTGAAATGTAAAGCAGCCACATTGTTCAGAATCTCAGGGGGTACATCAGCTTCTACTTTCTCCTTGAGAATTCTTGTAGCAGTACCATATGCAGATAATGCTCCTTGTACGTCAGATTGTTCTAAAATCTGAGCTAACTCAATCCAAGCCTCAACATCGTCAGGAAACTGTTCTGTAACTTTCTTTAGATGAGCCTTAAAACAAAGAATAGATTTTTTTAAGTTCTCCCAGAATTTCTACTGTGTTAAAAGAATTAAGTAAGTATAATAACAAAAAATCTTATACCTCGAGTCCCGATAAAGAATGTGTAAAACTTTATCAACAAAAATGATAAAACAATTAGGGTTATTTTCTGGCTTTTTTTCTAAACATACCTTACTGGCACCAAAAACTAGGGTTGCTTGGGTAACTATGACCATGATTATTTTTTGTCTGGCCAAATACTTTTTCACTATCTCACAACATACCTTAGCTGTATCCTTCCTCGTCTGATCATGAGAATTAGAATACAGAGAACCAAGAATCTTCATGGCTTCATAATTATTAGACTGTGCCTTCAATACTTTTTCAAAACATTGGGATGCCTAATACAAGAAAAGTAAACAAAATAAGCATGACGCACATTAGTGTTAATATAATTAAACAAAATTGTTATGATTGATTCTATTTGTGAAATCTTTTTTAAGTAATACCGTATCAAAATATTGAGAATACTTCTGATTCTTAGCAGTGGAAAGATAAGTTTTCACAATGGTTGTTGTCATTTATTATCATATTAATGGACAACAATATGATAAGTTGTTAAAATATTATTTCTGAGTTTGGAAATATTGATTTAATAAAAATGACAAAAACCAAACAGTATTTCCTTAAAAAAATTCCAACAAATATTTTATCATAAACCAACTCTGACAAATAAAGAACATTTTTGGCATACTAGTATTTGTTTTCTGTTGTAAATTGTAAGCATGAAATAAACATATGTTTTTTATTTGTAGTAAAGATATATCGGTGAACAGTTTACACACCAATACTCAATATGACTATGGTGTGAAGTAATTAATAGACTATCAGTGTAAATTAAATAATACAGACAATAAATAAGTGAACATCAAAAAAAATGACCTTTATTTTAATCAGAATTAAGCAAGAATCATACACTCACACAGAAATTGAAAGAAACTCAGTTTAGTGTCAATGACAAATGATCTTATTACTATCTAATGAATACACTCATACACTATATATAATATAGATAGTAGGTGACATAGTGTGTGATAATTTGTTCAATCACATTCTTTTATCACATCCTGGCTAAGGGAAGTAACTGCTACAAAACCTACTTCTCCTGTTGTTGATGGTTTTCAGAGTGCATTCAATGGGGTATAAGAATTTTTGAAAGGCAGTATTCCAGCAGGACAACTAGACATTTGCATTCTCAGCCACATTTTTGGCAGACGATAGGACAGATGTAAACAAACTTTGACTGTGTTTGAACTTGAAAAATCTACCATCAAAAATGCAGTCAGTGTTGCATATACTGCATTCCAGTATTTTTGCTACTTTACTTAAATATGCATAGCAATGGCAATAGCTTAGTTGTCTGGTCAACTGTTATGTAAAATCTTCCTCGTCTGTGAAATTTAGCCACATATATAAACAGACAAGTGGACTTATATAACCCTGCACTTGAAAAACGAAAATGAACCAAGTATCATTTGTTGCTAGCATGTAAGACTTCTTTCAGTAATCTACATTTCATGATGCTAGTAAACAAAATTAATTTGGGAAAGTAAAATGAACATAACATGGCAGTTACAGCAGAATAGCTCCAAGAAAAATGTTATTGACTGAGGCCAACTAGCAAACATTGAACTTATACATACATTTTCATTATCTCCCCTGTAAATGTACATCTGACCCAGCCCAAAGAAAGGTAACACAAAGTTAGGAGATGCAAATTGAGTTGCCTGGTAGTAGTACTGAAATGCTTGGTCATAATCTTCCTGCAAAATAACAATAAATTCAGAATAAGAGGCCGCAAAGTTATAAAATCAAGAACAGTCACTTAGCAGTCACATATTTTAGTTGAAAAATATGGCTGTTTAATGTTTGAATTTACTCCACAAGTAACTGCTAACTTCTCCACATGAATTATCTAGGTGGATGATGAATATCCATAGACACCTGTCTTCAACAAAATCAACTAGAGACCATGTGCAACAGCAAAAGATTTAAACTCATGAAACTGAGGTCTGTGGACCAATCATTCCATCTACACATAGCAAGAGCTATTCATTACTCTTGTGTTGGGTTCTCACAAAGATAAAGACAACAGTAAGGTCTGTATAATATTAAGACCAGGCTTCCCGAAAGTTGCCGGACCATCAGACATGTCAGGCAAATTTCAACCAATATACAGTTGTACTATACATGCTTTTATTTATAATTCAGAGCAATGCTAACCATCAAAGGGAAACATTTTCTAACGACAAATATTAACCCTTTGCCAAATAAGCTTATTTTGGACTCTTCCAAAATTCAAAACTAATATGCAAAACATCAATTTATTAATGAAAATTGGGTTATTTCTCTCTGCAGGGCTGCCAACAGAGAAAATGAAAAAAAGAGGAAAATTTGCCGGGGGTCAAGGGGGCCGCATAGGTCCCCTTGCAGGTCCAGGGCAGAGCACAGGTGGGGGACCAGGGGGCTTTGCCCCGCAGGCTCCTGGTATTTCAGCTTGACAATATGACACTTCTTAATGTTCATTAAATTAAACATTCCAATGATTTTTTAAACCTGGTACATGTACCCACATGTTGTGAAAAATATGGGTACATGGGTGGAAAACTTGGATACATAACAATTTTTTACTCTACATTTATATATGAATTGTCACCAGTTTCCGTCACCTTCTCAAACGAAAATTAACAGGCGAGATCAGGAATGAATCTGAAATTTCCAATACAATTACGTTCTCATGGTGCTTATTTTATTATTAGGTGATCCAAAATTTGCTGTATTAAAGCTAATTTTGAACGATTTTTGACACGAGGAAATGCAAATTATTTTCGTCATTTCTTGCACTATTGTGGCTATTAATGCATAATTTACAGCAATTTCTGTGTCTAGTTAAGTCATATTTCCGGACTAAATTAACAAACTGACACTTCACAGAGTTCATTTTATCAATATTTGTTGAGATTGGGAGACGGGACCAGTAAACGGATTGGTTCAACGAAGATAACAAACGTTGGAATTCAAAGCAAGTTCGGGATTCGTACAACTACAACTACAAGAGTGTAATCGGCGACAATAGACATTATCCTACTCCGACATGATAAAGAATTTGTGTGCATTTCCATATAACATACTGTTTCTTTTCCTTGACAAAAACAACCGCTGCATTGACTGTTTTTGTAGACGACATTTCCTTATTTAAGGGCAGAAACCTTCCAATGCACTGCTCTGCACCGGGAATTATGCAATGCAAGCATCTGTGCATTGGTCACATTGTTGAAAACATTTTAGAAAGAGTTGCCGACCGTTTTTAATAATTTATACATCTGTGATTAAAGGAAGTTAAATTTGGCTGCATGCACACAGAGGTCAGTAAAATATTGCATGCATATTTGTATTTTCATGTGATTACACTTTTTTGTGTGATTTGGAATGCTGCCAGTTCATGACTGAAGATAAACATTTTCACATATACAGTGTAGTTGAAATAGATTTATCATTTGGCTGTACATGAATGATCAATCACACAGATGACTACAAACTAAACTGGACATGCAGCCATTTGATTTTCATATACAATTGTATTTTCAACCAAGCGATACAATTGGTTGGTGCTGAATGAAACATGATCGCTGATTAGTTAGCAGAAGTTCCCTTAAGGTGCTGAATGAAATGCGATCACTGATTAGTTAGCGGGAGTTTCAGTTAAGTATTATCAAATAATATTTCATCGTTGTCGTCTCACATTGGTAGGACCCCCCTAAAAAAATTCTCAACAGATTTACATTGATCTCAAAAACGGCCCAAGGAGCATTAAATCCGCAGAATTCCACGGAAAATTGGCAGCCTTGTCTCTGACAGAGCGGAACACATTGAGGCGAAAGAAGCCATTACTTATTACAAACAATGACTTCTTTTGCCACAATGTTTTCAAAAGTTGCCTGCTTCAGATGTGGGGAAATGCGGTATTATGAGGCAAAGGGTTAAAGCCGTTTTATTTTAAAACAAAAATGTTGCCTTACCTGTACATGAAATGCTCGAGCTAGCTGGTAACAACTTTCCGCTCTCATTGCTTCATTCTCTGTGTTGTGGAATGCATGAAGGGCAAGATGCTGAACTTTTTGATAATCCTGGTGATCATATATATATGTTTTATTCAACAGTAATACCAACCAAACCAATTCTTTCATGAAACAAAATACATGCATGTACAATATTAATCTTGCAAGGGTTGAGAAAGACATTTCTAAATACAACTGAGGTTTGACTGAAATTATTCTTAGACATATTGACACATTGTAACAACACTGTCAACAAGTTTCAGAGTTCTGTAATGAGAATAAACTAAAGTCTACTTACAACAACTCACCAATTCTAGAATTTATTTCTTTTCTGACTACATATTTATATAATTGCTTCCGGTTCAGAACCTATAAATAACTTATGCTATTGAATTACTATATCAACTGGAAGCTACTAACTCCAACTTATGCCATATAACCCATTAACATGTGATCCCCTTAAATGGCTCACGTGCTAATCATGATGCAGTCTCCGCGAAACTAGGTCGGACCGACGGACATGTCCCGTAAAAATCATGAATGTCCGTCCTGGAACGTCGAATTTACAGGTCCGACGAAAAATTTGCCTGAAAAGGTCCAATTGTCCGATGAAAAATTTACCTGAACACCGTGTACCGGAAATTACGTTTGTCGCGTGCAAAGTGCGTGGTTCTCGGTTCAGGAATAGTGACTGTCGTAACGTACACTTCATCCGAGTACCAACAGGCAATGTCAAGGATTTTTTTATACGAGTTCGTCTGCTACGGGGGGAGTATTATTTTCATTTATATTTCTTTAGATAATGTCGCTTAATTTGTTAAAATTTTTTGATGGGGCTAAGCCCGGTGTAAAAAGAAAAGAGGCCTCCGATTGGGAATCGAGCAAGAAAGCAAAATGGCAAAAATACGAGTAATATGGTAAACGACCCGAACGAAAGTTCAATGTTTCGTGGCAAGAGGGCCGGGACTGGTTGCGATTTGACAAAGAAAAGCAAATAATGACATGCGCTTTCTGCATCCAGTACTACAAAAATGCAATGTCTGTACAATGTGAAAATGGAACAGCCAAGTTCTGTGGACAAAATACTTTTATTGATGGGTCAAAGAATATAAGATCCTCAGCAGTTACGGAACACGTATCGTCCAAATCACACATTAAGGCCGCCGAGTCATTATGTGCAGTGAATAGTACAGCTGATGAGATTACTAAAAGCAAGTCTGGATAGATGAAGAGGAAATAGAATATGTCGAGGACATTGAATTTTTTAATAGCATTTGCGAAGATGAGGATGATAGGGATAGTACTGACTATCAGTCTGAGGACATAAATGAGTCACTGATCATGTCTTTTTCTAGAGAATGTTAAATTGTTAAAAGGAATAAATTGCACCATTGATCAGACGTTTTTCTTATGAAATAGTTAATTAAGTCCCTGTACTGTATAATTTGGTCCGGTCCTGTAAACATGAGAAGTTTACAGGACCTACCGTCCTGTAAAATTTTGGTGTGTTTCGCGGAGACAGATGATGAATGTTGTGTCACAGCATTAAAGTATGAGAGATTAGCATTATCTTATCACCTTTTTATAGAAGAAATGGTTGGCTAGATGATTGAGGACCATGGGGTTAGTTGAGTCAATTGTATAAGCTTTAGACAATAGTTGTACACCATTCTTGATGGAATCTTGTGTCTTAGCATTAAGTTCAAGTATAGCTAAGCCAACCAGAGCACCAACACATTGATGATCAAGCTGTAAAGCTCGTTCAAAAGCCATTCTGAAAATAAAATGGAATAAATGCCTCAGACCACACTGAAAATCCTTGTTTTTGTTCCTTCAACCTTGTGATGTTAAGTAGGTCAGTATTTATTTTGAAAAACAAAACAAAAAAAAATAAGAAAAGTTCTAGAAAATTGCTTTCCTAAATTGTAGGCTATTCAAAAACTATGGCAAACTATAAGTAATATGTCAGTTTGGAAACAGCAAACAAAAAGATCATCCATAGGGGTTTCCATAATGATGCTCACAAAAATATTTTCTAATAATATTCAATAATCAATAATGTTTAATTGACATACAATTTTCGGTAGCATACAAGCAGGCTAATTCAAAACACACCTTAACATTATTTTCCCCAAAGAAAGGCCCATAGTCACCATCATTATCAAAGTCCTTGAAGCTGCAGTTTTCTTTCAATAACTTGCCTTACATTCTGGTGATATGACCCTAGTGTTACGTTTAATACTTATCCATTTGACACAACAATAAACAAATGACATTTCTCATCAAAAATGTCTAGAAATGATTTAACATTGATATATGTATGAGAAACTGGATCTATACAATAAATATTGACACTAAATGATAAATTTATCATAATTACAAATACATGTAAGTAAATACACAAGAAAGTTACCTGGCTTTGTCAATTTTGCTTAGCTTAATAAAGCAGTGGCCCATTCCTAGCCTGACAGACGCAGGACAGCTAGGATTAGTACGTAAGGCTCGTTTGTAATAAGCTAAAGCACCACGGTATTCTTTCTTGTTAAATGCAATACAAGCTTTGCCAAGAAGTGATGGAATGTTGTTGTTAGCCTACAAAACAACAATAATCATGTAATTTGTATAAACACCAAGGTTTCATCTGCCATTCGCCAGTTTCGCAAATGGAGAAAAAAATCTGTAAGTGGCGAAAAAAATCAAATTAAGCATACTTTTTTGTATGCCCAGACCCTCCCCTCCATACATGTGGCAGAAAAAATATAATGTCCAGTGGAAACCCTGTTATCACGTAGAAATCAGAGGAAACTAACAAAAATTGTGTCATAATTTCTGGATTATTAAGAACTAAATACTAGAATAATTTTTGTTATCAATTAAAGAAAATTCAGTAAGCCTACAAGAAACAGTTTTGTTCTTTCTCTTTCAATATCCCAAACAAAAAATGAAGACCAAAATTATGTATCAGAACTACCATCAGCCAGATATATATTCAAATGCTTCCTTTTTTAATATTTCAATCACTTGAACAGAATGGTGTAACTTACCTAATCAGATTTGGAGTAGATATATCATATGCATTTATTCCAAATACACAAATGAACTTTTTGTATGTATTAGTCACAGACCAATATATCTTTGTGTAATAAGGTAATCACTTATTTGCTAGGCACTAAAGAAAACATAACACTATAGCAAGTAAGTCTACATACCTGACCAAGTACAAAGTTAAACTGTGCATCAGCTTGTTCCATCTTGTCTCCTTCAAGGAGACAGAAGTATGCACGACCCAATAAATGATTCTGGAATAAAAAAACAGATTAACAAATAAAAATCAGTACTCGTGAAATAATAAGAAGTTGAAGGACATATTTTTACAATCAATACACCTGGGCTTGCAGAAAAATATTGTAAAACACACATGTCTCAAAAATAGAATCAAGCTCTAAAAGCATATGTTTTCCAATTTAAATCAATCATCCTTTTTCACTATGTATCTCAACATTGCAACATTTTGTCAGAAATAATCAGAAACACAAAGCAATGTTTCTAAGTTTTACTCAAAGAAAAGCTGTTTGTCCAAGATAATACTTTGTATTATCAAATTTGCAACCAAAACTCATTGTTTTATGATAATTACACTTATAAACAAATAAGTTTGTTGGATAGATCCCTTTTGTAGGATCACAAAACAGTTTTCTTTTTCTAGATAGCTCAAAAAACAAAAAAAGTTATGATAATTTATATCAGAGAAATTTTCACTATTCTTTCGAATTTTAAACTTTGGATAGATTTTGTATGTAATAAATACAAATTGTATTTATTACATACAAAATCTATCCAAAGTTAAAAGTCAAAACATTAAAACAAATACTTTATGCATAGGGCACGAAAAATCCACTCGTCCGCTAATATTAACGAGTAAATTTAGGCAGCGGATGTCCTACTGGACAAGTAGCTTTTGCCTAATAACGAAATGCAAAAAGTCAGAAAAAAACATGTTATAGCAGAAAATATCGGGTAAATTTTTTACGAAATATCCGTTCAACATTTTCTGTCTAACAGAAGGAAAAATCAGTAATGACACCAGTTTGGAGTAAATGCTGATCATCCTACAGGACGAGTGACCCTCAAAAATTTTTTCGCGCCCTGATGCAAAGTTGTTATTCCAAACCTACCTGGTCATACATGATGATTTTATCAGCAGTCGTATATAACAATGTAGCCTGTGTAAACAGCTCCCTTTTCCTGTCTTTATTCTTTTCTCTGTGTGCTTTCTGCACGTAATATGCAGCTAGTGTGTCTAATGCCTTCATCTGATCTTTTTCGCTGTTGGGATAATCTAGACCAGCATCAGTCTGAGATGCATCAAGGATCTTAACAAAGTCTTCTAAAAGATTCTGTTTATAATACTCCAACTGAAATTGAAAAAGGTGGTCTTCCTTATATATCGCTACAAGTCTAATTTAGAAAAACCACATAAAGTATCTTTTAAATACAAACCATGTGTCTCTCTACATTTTGGGGAATGGGGCCAGAGCTCTTAGAACTAGAAGGAGGGGGGAGTTTTCTGCCATTTTTGAAGAATGAGGGAATTAATGTCTTGTCTTGTTAGTTTATGCAACAGAGAAATTCAGCTGGTTTACAGATGTGTTTTTCTAATCTATTTGTCTACCACAATAAACACAACTAATTGTAAATTTTTCGTTCATTCTTATTCTCATTCATCAAAGGCTAGATAATGTTAAATAGCTACATCATATATGTGACTAGAATTATCTTGGTCAAACTTCTTTCTGTCAGGGGGATTTTTCTTCATTTTGAGGAAAAACATAATTTAAGAAGGGGAAAGGGACCAAATACTTACAGCAAGTGTGAACCAAATGTGCAAAGGTGCAACTTCCTGTCTGAGAATACTGAGTACTTCCTCTCCCTCTGGTAACTGCTCAAGGTCAAGTTCTATGACCTAAGATTGAAAAAATGATATCTTTGTGAAAGGTATATAATTTTAGGAGTGTGTTTAAAAGTTAAATCCATTTGTTTCAGATGAAATGAAAAATTGATACAATCAAGACAAAATTATTAGTAAGGGGCAACCCAAGAGTATACACTTTTTAGTGATTGGAATCGGATGACAAAATCATAATCGATTATCGGTTTGTCCCAACCGATCGATTATCGATTATAATCGATTATTTTCCCAATGCGAATTGTATTGTTTGTTTTACAGCTGTTACTTGTAATAAATGCTTTCAGCCTACTTCTGTATTTAGGCTTTTGTTATTGTTTCATTAGTTGATATGTGCATTGTGCTAATTAGCCTGCCTGTTGCATTGTGAAGGATTCAAACATTTCAGGCGTTCAGCAACGGACCTTTTAGTTCTAATTTCTAAATATATTCAGGTTAAGAGGTTCACATCAGGAGTTCTGTGAACTTCTGTCTGAAATAAGTTTAATTAGTAAAGTTAGTTCTATACAGAAGAATATGGCACTAAGAAGAAGTCTGAAGAACTATAACTTTACTGGAACAGAAACTATACTTTGAGATAAAACAATTGAACAATAGTTAACAAATGTGAAAAAAATAATATCTCTTAATATCAATAATAACTGTTACTTCAAACTGTTTGACTAGAATTGCTCCATATCCAAGAACGCTTATTCATGTACTGCATGCGTCCGCCTGATGACTCGGATCGCAAACAATTAACCCAAAGATGAAAAAAGACCATAAGGATAAAAAACTAAGAAAAACGTCGGCGACTTCGTAAATTCGACTCGATTGTCGGCGACGTCAATCTTTTCGATCGATTTTCGATTATTAGCGACAATCGGAACACCACTACACAAAAGCATAACATGGAAGTGATTATTACAGAAGAAAAACAAATCCTTTAGTTACGTTTTTAATCTGCGTTCTAATTCCTATGAATGATACTAAGCACTGGCCTTATACATACTACAGGATTGGACCCCAGGGGCTAAACTATACATGTTTATATATGTAGACAAAAAGAATGGAGTAAAACCACTAGAATACAACACAATTTATCATTTAGGTTATAGAATATCGTCTGAAATGTGATTTCAGCATTTTGGGAACATCACCCACCGGGTTGCGGTCAATTCGTAACCAAACCAATTCGTCACCTGTTTTTTTGGGTCGATTCGTAACCATTTTCTGGTCAATTCGTAACCTTTTTCAAATCTTTGGTCAATTCGTAACATTTTTTGTTGGTCAATTCGTAACCTCCAACATATAGTCGATACTCAAATGATTGTATGCAGATGAAGCTTATAATTACGATATTGATTGAGAAAATGTCATAATTTGTGAAAATGTGCGGTTTTTGAATGTACGGAGATATGTTTGTAAAAAATATGTTGGTGATGAACGGTACAATCATATTTCAAAGATTTAATCAAGATAGATAAATTGTTAATTGTATAATTTAATGTAACATCAATTAGCGGTGATAACAATGCAATCAGAATAGCTTTGCAATCGTGTTGTTAATTATCACATTTAATTCTGAATTGTATAACTCTGCCCGTCCTCTTGTGCTAAACCGACAAAAGAAATTATTGACAATTAAATAACGAACTTAAAGAAAATGTGTTATTAGCGGTCAAAAGTGATAATTTATTTGTTTTTTATCAAATTTGTTATGTTTTATTTAACATATCGGTATAAATGTGAATCATAATACAATACTTTGAGGATATAAGCAGATGGTATAATGTATTAAAACATCGCAGTGTTTTAAAAATGAAAACAAAATACTTGTAAGGAAAAAAGTACCGATAATCAGTCTTTCACGTGCGTTGTAATGCTGCGTAATTGGCATTTATTTTCAAGATTTAATATTATACTTTCATATTTATTATCATGTTTGATGTAGTAAACGAATATCTGTTACATGTTCCTATGTGAATGGTATTCGGACTTAAATACCTCGCGAGATTGTATTATGTAATGACTGTCTATTTTATGATAGTTCAAATGTCTTTGTTTGTATTGAAATGCTACTAGTACTACTACTACAAATATTTTATTGCAACAAAACAAAATGAGTAAGTAAATAAATACGTGATAACAAGAACATGACAGACATTGTTTGCTCGAAGAGCACAATCATGACTTGTGAAAAGTTATTGTTTTAGTAATAGTTGAATTCCTAAGATTATAAAATTTTTGTATTGTTGGCCATGTGTAATAGTATTGTTTTAATATATTTTTTTTCTAATCTGAGAATATTTTGGACAAATTAGTAGAAAGTGATATTCATTTTCTATAGCCCTAGAGTTGCAATAATTACAAATTCTTTCATGTCTTGATAAATTTAAATAGCGACCTGGGAATAGTAATAAAGGCACGTTGAATTGTTAATTAAATAATGATGATGATCAATGTATTTTTAACCAAATAGTTGGGCAATTTTTCTGTTCTGTTTGAAAAGCTAATCCAATCATCAATAATTAATGTGTACTGCCGTTGGCAAGTATATAGGTGTTAATCACATCCCCTCTAATCAATTGGTGTTAAGTGTCAATCAAGGTGATAATGCAAATTACAAGTTTTTCAGATATTTGAGTGTGACTAAATTTTCCACGTTGTTGTTCGTCATAATTTGCAAATGAAATATTCCTATTTTCTCTGCATTACATTATATGTTATTATTATATTTTAATATGAAAATAAATAAAAACATTTCTTCCTAGTTTTATTCATTTCTATCTGTCTTATTTATATCATGACAAATATCCCAAACACACATGTTCACCAATTATACACTTCATTATCAATTTGACAAAAATCGGCTCGAAGTTCCTATGGTGATTATACATGAATTTATAACAGCACATATATATAAACACAAATACAAAAAATAACAATAACACAATTTATAAAGAATAAAAGTTTTGTTAACATCCGTACTAAGAACATACAATAACCAGACATATAAAATAACTGGAAAAGTAATAAATCTATCAAATACTACGTAATATTTCACAAATAAATATATCCTTAATCAACTCTTTACATATTAACATTAGCCAATTTTTACCAAATTACATTTGTCAAATACCAAAAAAACACTTTTTAATAACATAGTACAATAAATACTAAGAAGGTTACGAATTGTCCAACGATTTGAAAAGGTTACTATTTGACTTGTAAAAATGGTTATGAATCGACAAAAAGAACAGGTGACGAATTGGTTTGGTTACGAATTGACCAGTATCCACCCAACCCTCCCCCCCCCCGAATTGGGAATTTTCGCGACATTTTGGACAAAATGGGAAAAAGTCACACTGAATAAAATAACTAAAAATAATCAAATAAAACTAAAAAATAACAAATATTTTGTTTATTTTTGTTTTTAGATATTGCTAGTTTGTTATTTTAATGATTTAGACATTCAATTTGAACTGCTGTAAATTAATTCGTTTTTTTTTGTTGTTGTTTTTTCTCATTTGAATTGGGAATTTTTTGAAAAAGAAATGCTTTTTGCCATTGGGAACGCAACAGAATATCGGTCATCAAAACAGCCCAAAAGAAAACCTGCTGATATAATTTTGCAAGTAAAAAAATATCAAAAAGACAAAATTTACACTAAAGGAAGAATTACAATAAAGCGACACTATGAGTGAATGAGACTAAATATTTCCATTAATACACAATTACAGCTATCTAAGGACAGAACCCCTAAAGCACAATACAGCCATTTAAGCACATGGGAATATAGTTTTCTAGCTCTGTAATTGTAATAATTACTAAAATGAGTTACGTCTCGAATCGTTGAACAAAAAAATAAGCAACGGTTAGCTGTGTCGGTGCAAACTGACAACCTTGGACAGTTTTGTACAAGAATAAAAAATTAGTGAAATGGAACCACTAACTCACGAAATGAGGTATCCACAATTATCACTGAATACTAGTTCTGATGACGCCTAGTAAGTATAAACCAATACCCCACCCACTTTCGGTTAGCAGCTGAATATACCTACATATAAGAATGATTAAAGTTAGGTTATTTTTACGCTGAAGAATGCAACATTTATAATCCAGTACAATCTTGAAATTCTGAAACTTTTTGAATGTGACAGAGAACTAAATATTTTACCTCGTCAGTGTCGCGGAGTGGGATCTCGATCGCCGCCATGCTGGATAGCAATAAAAACCCGTTATTTCGGACCGGTCATACGAGACATTGCACAACGCTATCAAAGGCCAGGGTCTTTCAAAACCTGCGAAGACATAAAGATTTTTCTTTCAGGACGAAGATATAGGAAGACAATTATGTTGTGCTGTTTTCATTCGTATTTTGATTTAAAAAATGTCATGTTAGAACATTTAAATTATAAAATCAGCTTTAAATCTTATTACTAGATGCATTAAGCGAGCTAAGACTTGCATTGATGAATTGATACTTACGAACAAAGGCCTATGCTATACAGTACAGTATCAGTCTTTGATGATAAATTCTCATATCGAGGTACGGTGAAAACATGAGATATGACAAATCTAATCAGAATAAACAAACTTGGAGGGTAAGAATCGTGATCATCCAGAAACCCGAGAAAAACATTGCAGTAGCATTTTGTTGGTAAACGATTATTATAATTCAGTACAAAAAATGTACTGAGAGAAAAAAGTTTAGCAAGTTTTTTATGCCTTCGGTTTTCTTCTATAAATCAATGTCACTAAAACGTTTCCGTATTGAACAATTGTGCCCATTCATTGACAGCATGATTTCACTTGTTTTTGTACACTAGTCCATTACGTAATCGTGAGACGTCACTTTCACAAAATCCCGTGCAGTATGTGCACAGCAAATCGGATGATCCTCCGCGGGTCACCAAGTACACAGTTTGAGAGGTTTCTTATCGTAAGCACATAAACTGGAAAATAATCTTTGAAAATCAATGATGGGATGTCGGCCTGGAATGAAGTTTGAGCAACGTGAGAGAGCCATCGGTATGCTTACCGCTGGCATGTCGGCAAGAGACGTTGCTTGACATTTCCATCGCCACGAATCGACAATAAGTCGACTGCTGAACAGATTTCAGCAAACTGGGAACGCCGCAGACCGACCCAGATCAGGCAGACCTCGTAAAACCGTTTTCTCACGGCGTCATCTTGACCCAATAGATTTCTTTCTAATCGAACGTTAGGTCGTTTGCTGAGGGATGCTGCTGGCACAAGAGTTTGCGACAGGACGGTTAGGAATAGGCTACGTGCCGCTGGATTGAAAGCGTGCCGTCCCTACGTTAGCATTCCGCTGACGTTGCGGCACTGTCAAACAAGACGTCAATGGGCCAGGGTTCATCAGGATTGGACTCGCAGACAATGGCGCAACGTTCTGTTTTCGGACGAATCTAGGTTTAACGTGTCATTTGCTGATGGCAGGGTTCGAACTTGGAGGAGACAAGGGGAGAGGCTGGACCAAGATAATGTTGTGGAACGTGACCGTTATGGGGGTGGTAGCGTGATGGTTTGAGTGGGCATACATCGTGATGGGAAGACAGATCTCGTCATAGTGCCTGGTTATCCCACTGCTCAAAGGAACTGTGACGAAATCATCGAGCCTGTTGCTGTACCGTATTTGCAAAAACGTAACGTTGGGATTTTGCAACATGATAATGCTCGTCCTGTATATTGATTGGGTACCCCTGTATATTCAGTCTGTTAACTGTTATGTTGTCGAGTGTTGTGTTGATGTTTTTACACTCGTCATGTTGTGTTTTATATCGGCTTGAATGTACATGTAGTATATTTTCTCGTCTAGTTGCTCTCGTTCAGTTCAGGAATTAGATCTGAACTAGGCGTGTGGTTTTATAAAAAATAATTTAGAAGTTTAGAAGTGTTTCAATTTGTTCTTCGCTTGTAAAGCAAAAACATAATATAATTATGTGGCAAATGAAGCATAATAAAACACAACACTCGACAACATAACAGTTAACAGACTGAATATACAGGGGTACCCAATATACAGGACTACATTTATCTACATGTATATGTTTTACTGTAATAAAGTTTTGTGAAGGGGATCAGGAAGACGACGAATTATTTCATTAAATCTAAATACGTATTATTATGTTAAATTTGCAAGCTCGCAAAGTTGCATCTGTTGAATTTGAGTCAAAGGAGGAACTCAAATTGAGAATACTCAAAAATGAAAATACATGTATTTCATTCACAATATGAAAAATCGCAAATTTTCTGTAAGTAATCAGGGACCAAACATGCATTATGATGCACTAGTTTTAAATCTAAAATAAAAAACAACTGTGTAAATTTCATGTACAATCACATATATACATGTATACATGTATCACAAATCATAGCAAAATGATCGTTGATAATGGTACTCTTCTAAAACTTACGAGTACAATAACATTTTGTTCAAACTTACAAACGGATCTTTTCCTTTGAATTAAATAAAAAGCAAGCGTTTTTTTTCATTCATTCAATAATGTTAGTAAAGCCTTTTTGTTTGCTTGACAAATGGTAACACAGCGCCGAGAGATGGAATGTACTAGGTTTTGTGTTCTATACCGCGCACCGTACTGTTTGACTGTTAATTACTGAGATTGTAGGAATAAAATTAATATATATACAAGAAAAAATCGTGATGACAACATTAATATTAGAAGAACAAAACTAGTTCATTCAGAAACGCCCAGTCTTGGTTGTTGGTTATGGAGTATTGAACGAACCGTTCGTGATGGTTTATAGTGATTAATTTAAATTCAGATTATCAAAGAAAGGTGGTCACGGCGATATTTATTCAGGGGTTTCTTTCATTTACAAATTACTCGTAATAATACACTCCATGGTGAGACTACCGATGTTTTACAAAATTATTCATGGACCGGTTGCTGTACCAATGTTTTCTTTCGTTCTACCACCAAACCGGTTCATTAGACACATGCACATTTTTCCTTTCAATTAACTTAAAACCCCATGTATTTATTATAAGTTTCCTTTTTTACCCGGCCACCATCATACTCGGAATCCTTTGCCAGCTGACATTGCACAGGCACCTACCCTTGATCAGTTTAGACTGGGACCAATATACACATAATAGATGGTCGTATTGTATTTACATAAAAATATATTTGAGAGCATTTCTATAAGCAAAATTTTAAAGTCACTAACATAATAATGGGTACAATATTTACACATCTTTTCCAAATATCACCAATTTTCAACTGAGAATTTGGCCGTTTATTTTACAAAACATATTTATCAAAGTTTGACAAAAACCCGGATACACATCTTAACTATAAGATGATCGTTTTGTTTTTACATAAAAACGAATTTGAGCGCATTTCTATAAGCGAACTTTAAAGCCACTAACACGATATTGAGTACAATAATTTCACATTTTTCTGAATATCATCCCTTTTCAACTGAGAATTTAGCCATTCATTTTACAAAATGTACTCTTTAAAGTGTAACAAAAAACCGTATCCACACCTTAGCCATAAGATTATTGTATTGATTTTAAAATAAAGTATATTTGAATGCATTTCTATAAACGAACTTTAAAGTCACCTACACGAGAATTACACATGTTCTCTAATCTGTACGCATCGACGCATTAACTTTTATGGCCTTTTTTACGCATCAAATGTTAAAACTCGAAAACAACTAAAGCAAAAATCTGAAGTTTATATATGTCAAAAGCGATTGCATCAGTATTCAAGTTTTATATTCTTGATTGTAAGCAATAATTGCGTGTAAAAAAGACGCTGTTTTTACAAAAAGTGCATTGGATTCGAAGTCAGTGCGCATGCGCGGCAAAACCGACGACAACATATTTCGGCGATTTCTGATCTTATCGCTGCCGTTTCCAATCCCTGTGTATATTGGTCCCAGCTTTCATACTCCCACATTTGTACATATACAATTTGTACTTACTAAATTCTGCTGTACATTTCTTCTGTTACATTTCTAGCACAAAAAACTCCGAAGGGTGTGATGCAGCATGGATAGATGGATGGACGGACGGATGGAAATTATATTTTGTGACTAGTCCCTGGATTGAGTTTGAGAGAAACGGCGTAACAGTGTTGTGTATATAGAATATGAGTTTATAGTAGTTTGTATGCCCGTCTGGCCGATTAACTCAGGTGGTAGAGCAGCTGACTTGCAAGCAGAAGGTCGTGGGTTCGAGCCCCGCATCAGGAACTTTATTTTCTGCCTCATATTACAATGGCATATAACCTCAAGTGCAGCGTTTTGATATAGTGGGTGACCGCAACATAGATTGTATTAGCTAATGTAACAACTGATATAATGTGTAGAATAATAATATCGGAATCGGCCTAGATGTTCCAAATGGAATAATTCAGTCACAGTCTTCATATTTTGAACTCTGGGGTCGAACTGTCTAGGTTCGAAGTGTCGAAACTGTCCGTGATTCGGCGATTTTGAAATTGGATACCGGTACAATTTGCGTATTCCACTTGGATGACGTGAATCCAATATGTAATATTACTCTAACTTAAAATGTATGTTTGTATATCAAAGAGCTTTGAAATTTTACAAAAGTATATGTCCGCTGAAATTTGTCAGGGTAAATTTTAATTACTAGCGCTGTGTATACGTAGACTGGTCCTCGTTCCGTATTGTTGGATGTACAGAGAACACCAATCGGCAATCCTCGGCTAACTCCGCTTCGCTCCATACTAACCTCGGATGTGATTGGTGGAGGAATATGCATCAAATCGATGCATTTCTCCGCCGGAACTGCCTGCTCACTCAATTGTTCTACGCGTAAAGATGGCCGATGACAGTGACTTCTTTGAAGCTTTGCAGTTTGCCAAAGATTGTGTTCATGTTGACTTCGATTTAAAAGTTAAACAGATCCAGACAGTGAAATCTTTGTACGACGGATTTGTACGACAACCATTTTCAGCGCTATTTGGAAACGAGGTTGAAAGTAGTCCCAATGGATGCCATCGTATTACGTCCGAGGTCAATGTTGAGAGACATCCGAGTAGCTCCGAGTGCAGAGAACACTGCAACATGGAACGGGAACCAGTTTAGTCTATTAAGTCCACGCGGGAACCAGCATTTGTTGGTAAACTTGTTTCGATCGCATTCGGATAAAATCATGTGAGCCATTGCAAAAAACAATTACCAAAACAATAGAAAAAGTTGAGTGTGCATTTCTTAATGAACTGAGAGACTGTGAGTCTTGAAACGAAAATGTTATTTTCATTTAAACATAGATTGATTTGCATTGTCATATCAACGTGCCACGCACTAGGAAGTGTGAAGGAGATGTATATGTACAGTGAGGTGCATTCACTTAACAGTCAAGTAGACAGAGGTATATTTATGTCCAAATTAATTGTACCTTTTTCTTCACTGACAATATGATGTCCGTACTATCTAGTCTACAGTCTATATTTATTTGTTACACTAATCTTCCATCATGAAAAGATACACTACCATCGAGGACATCAAGTCCAGGGTGCAGACTGCCACTGCTTAGATTCGTGAGACGTTATTTTACCTTTTAACCAATAAATAAAATGCCAGTAGAACCTTGAAGTTTGTATCTGAAACTTTGCTATCCTTTGTGCAATCTTGCTGACTGCAAACTGTCATATACCCATATATGTGTTTTTTCTGATGACACTGAGTGTCTTTCTTTTTATAACTGTAAGTGAAATGTTGTATTGCATTGTTTACTGATCCTCTGTAATGCATTTTCATCACACAGCAATGCCCTTAATGCCCTAATGTTGAGCAGAAAATTTATCCCTTTGCTTTCTTTGGCTGCCTACTTTTCAGTATAAAAGAGTATGATCATTGTTATATTTCAGATTTTATGCAGAAAACTGATTTCTCATTTGCTTCCTACTATGGTGATGACATGGTTCTGCAGGGTGCTCCAAATAAAGCAGTTATCTGGGGATATGCTCCTTCTGTAGCAAGAAATTCTGTTGTGATTGTCGAGATATCTCCTGGAAATCTGACTTACCAAGCCACTGTGACCGCAAGTGTAACATGGAATGTTCAGATAGGTAACATTAGCTTCAGTTAACTAAACTGGATGGAAAAATACTGACTGCTAACCTATGATATAAATTTGTGAGTGACTTGGTTACTTTTCTGCCACCTGCTGTGCATTAGTTAAAACAATTTTTTTATAAATACCTGAATCAGATTACTAGTCTATTACATTTTATTTTTAATTTAAAGATTCCATTATTGATATCTAGGTTTGTGAAAAGTAAGTATTTCATTGTGATAATCATGTACCTATAAATGATGAAAATTGCTGTATTTCAGAAATACAACATTTTTCATCATTTATAGGTACAAAGAAGGAAAAAAATTGCTGTGTTTATTAAGAGAAATTCTCTTAATAAAACACAGCGATTTTTTTCCTTCTTTGTTTGGTCCATGTAAACGGACCCTTCCCAATGGAAAATAAAGATATTTTTTTCTAATTTGCACCCTATGAATTCCCAATTTTGGTATCACACCACTCATTTTTTTCCCAATTGGACCAGAGTTGGACTCTTTCCCAGTGCAGTCTAAGCTTGTTATAGTATCAACCTCCACAATATGAAAATAAGTACATTGAAACATTGATGTTAAAACACCAAAAAGTATTTTAATTGAGGTGGTCTCATTAGTGGTGGTTGCTCTGTGAATTCTTACTATTAACTGAGTTGCAAAAATATTTTTACGTTAATGTTGGCATCTGATTGTTTGTATCATTGTTACAGGACCCATTAATCCGGGTGGACCCTACGTAGTCCATGCTAAACTTGGACATGATACTCTGACCCTGAATAATGTAATGTTTGGTGATGTGTGGGTTTGCTCCGGTCAATCTAACATGGAGTTTCCTTTAACACATGTATGTACATATATGATTATCATAGATATTTCAAACCAATCTGTAAAGATATTTCTTTATTCATTTTCTTTTGTAAAGTTTCTGATTTGTGCATGTAAAAATGTTTTAATGCTAAGATTTATTTTGGCATATGGCACATACATGGTTATAAAGCAACATGTAGTGATACATAACATAACACAGCATGTTTATAAACACCATGACATGCACACCAATACCAGGGATAACACAAGAAAGGGTAAACTCTTATTTCCATACTGTTGAACATATGTGGGCATTTTGTGCCTCTATATTCATCATAAAACCACCTTTTGGTACCGAAAGAAATAGTCTCAGTTTTAATGATAGCCTCATAGTGAATGATATGTAGAAAGTTAGTATAATGCATAAAACAATTTAACATGAGTTGCATGCATACTGATAAGTCCTTTGTACTGAATATTGAGTGTTTTTTAAGGTATTCAACAGTAAGGAAGAAGTTAAAGACACTGCTAATTATCCAGATATACGTATATTTGTGGTAAAGTTGAATGTTTCCAACACAACACTACCTGATTTCAACAAAAGTGGTATATTTTTACCATGGTCTGTATCAAAGCCAGGTATTTAGTCTATTCTGTACTCAAAGATTACTCTAGATCAGTCCTAATTGCGCAGGCTTTTTTACGAGACACTGTTTAGCTTTTTTAGCTCACCTGCGCACTTAGTGCTCAATGAGCAATAGTGATCAGTCAGTCTACTCTGGCATCCAGCATCGGTCGTCCACACCTGGTGGTTGTTAACACTCTGGAGGTCACACTTTTGCGTGAATCTTTATTAGACCAGGTCAGAATGATGTCTTGGACAAGTTTGAACATCAGTCATCTGGGGTCAAAAACTAGGTCACCACGTCAAATCACTGGAAAACCTTGTTAACACTCCAGAGGTCAAAGTTTTGACTGGATCTTCATTTAACTTTGTTAGAATGTTTCTCTTAATGAAGTTAGAATATGGGTAATCTCCAGGCAAAAATTAGGTCACCTGGTCAAATCACTGGAAAACCCTGTTAAGTACACTTGAGGTCACAGTTTTGATTGAAAAGGTTTGTTTCCAATTACATGCCCAAAAAAATATGGGTCATTAGGTAGGGATTTTTTCGTTTTGTTTTTCATATATTGGCAACACTGTATGGGAATTGTACACTGTAATATTAATGAGTTGTGAAAATTACAATATAGCACTACTATCTAGATGCTGTAAAAACTTATGAGTTGGTAGGCAAATATTGGGTTGGTCAGGTAACTGGAAACAAACTTTTTTTAGGCCTCACCAAACCTTGTCAGAATGATTGTCTTAATGATATTGTGGACAAGTTTGAACATGGGTCATCAGGGGTCACAAACTAGGTCACCAGGTCTAATCTCTGAAAAACTTTGTTGACGTACTAGAGGTCACAGTTTTGATTGGATCTTCCCCAAACCTTGTCCAGATGTTTGTCATAATGATATCTTGGACAACTTTGAACATGGGTCATCTGGGATCACAAACAAAATCACCCAGTCAAATTTATGGAAAACCTTGTTAATATTCTAGAGCTCACAGTTTTGTCTGGATCTTCATTAAACTGTGTCAAAATGTTTATTTTAATGATGTCCTTTTATTATACAATGTAACTTTTTAAGACCACTATTGATACCAAAAAATCATTCTAAATATTTAGATGGTCTCGTTATCTCATAGAATTATTGAGACAAACATTCAACAGTGTACATTGAGCTATGTTGGTGTACTCCTTTAATTACCATACATGTGTTTGCTGATACATATCACTCCAGTATTTTGTTTTATTCACTATTAATCATAATACATATAATGATATAATGAACTTATCCATTGTAGATAATCATAATAATAATATAATGAACTTATCCATTGTAGATACCATAATAGCTGGTAGATTCTCTGCTGTGTGCTGGCTGTATGGGCGACTTCTGTACAAAGCTTTGAAGAAACCAATAGGTTTGTTGCTAATTCTTGTCTGAAAGACTCGGTGTATTGCTCTCCATGTGTTTGGTTTTTTTTAGGTTTGGATGGTTTTTATCTTTGTAAGCTATTTGTCTTATAATAATATGGCCAATCATTTGAATCCTTAATTAAGATGCATTAAGTACTTTTAATTATTATTTTATGATGGCCTGTCCATTGAGTTCAATTGATCTACAGATCTTGTGTTGATGAGTTCAAACCCTGGGTGTAGCACATTTTCTCTGTGATGATTTTGTTGTTGACATTTTGTTCTGGGTCATACTTTCTCCTTATTCTATATTAATAATGCGGAGAAGTTGACAATGACTTGTGGAGAACAAGGTTAGCACTGGTGTAGAATCCAGGAAAGGTGGTAGTTTAATTGTCCACTATTTTGTCACTAAATTACTGCTGTAATACCAAAGTTGGGATCTGTTTATGTTGTTAATGATACCATAATGTGGTTGCTTCTGATGTTGTTTTGTAGGTCCCATGTGTGTTGGTACTTATATACAGTAAAACCTCGATAGTAAGACCATCTTTTGGTTCAAATAAAATAGTCCTGTTATTAAGGTAGCGTGAGTGGCTATATGGTGATATCAAGTTTTACGAATTTATAGTTTTAAAAAGTCAACCATAATTGTATACATTAATAAACCTACTATACAGAGTCTATAGCAAGTGATTTGAAACAAATATTGTACTTGATCTGTCTTCTATAAACCAATATCGCACGTAATTTTCATATTTTTGAATAACGATCACTACTCTGTATATAAGGATATATTACAACAATTAGCCTTAAAACAACAATCATGGTATCATGCAGGGAACCGTGTCTCAGATTTTTGATAACATCCTCCATTCAATAGATATTTGACTTTAAAGAAATTCCGTCGCCTGAACCCCGCTGAAAATTACGTAATACATCATAGATAAAAAACAAAAATAAATATCAAAATTCCTAGATAAGCATTTCCGCTACAAAATACCGAAAACCACTTTGAAATCCATCTTCAAATAAGGCGGCAATCTTTGTTAAAAAATAGCACCCACTGCGTTTTTTTCTGATCGAGAAATTAACAATAAAAGTGTCAGATCATTATCACCTCATGTAATCAACAATTATTCTATAAATTAATACAGCCTACTAAAATTTAATAACCAATCAAATTCGTTCATCGTTAGCAGATCAATTAGTGAAACCGCCCACCATTTTAGATGACTCTAAAGAGCTTAATTACGAATTATTTGTCAAAATAGTATCATATTGTACCGATGCAATACAGTACATCAGATTTCTCGTCAACCGAGAGGCTCTCAACGAGGAAAACGGCTGATTGGGATATGGAGTTGAAGATGGCTGGGGAAACCGCTGTATAAATTAAATGAAAGATAGCCATGCATTTAGTGTAAAAATAAGAACTTAAGATGTGATTGATTTGTAGAATAGTGTCTATGTTTTATGTCTGTTAATGTAATTATTTAAAAACATACTGATATATAAAGGTAATTGGATATATAACAGAATAGTATAAGATTCTCGAAAAACATGCATGTCCAATGTCCATAAGACGTTACTGTTTTTCATCCTATTGTTTGTTTGATAGCTTTCAATATTTTACCAAAATGTACAGAGTTGCTTAATAAAAGAGCACGCTGAAATAACTTTATTTTATTTATTACATTAATGAAATGTAGAAAATAATAATTTTCGTTGACCCAGTCTCCCTGTATTAATTTACTGGCAATTCAAATATATTGTAGTTTTATAACTTTAATTGTGTTTGAAACCTGACTCTGGAATATATAAATTTAATTAAACTTGTAAAAATGGTACGTCATAATATTAACAGGGTAACAATCTTTGACAGCTCGTTTTCTTATCGTGCGCGTTTTATTGCAAGGTGCATGAAGTGTCTGCAAACCATATTGCTGTTTATTATATCTCCCGCCAAAACATAAAGAAATATGTGATGCGACATATATAAGGTCAAAATTGACCCATATTGATAGTATAATTAACAAGGCATTAGAGTATGATATCGATATCACACTTCAATAAGACCACCGTTCCGGATCAGTTATTTCATCATATATTTTATATTAAAAGTACATTAGATGTTAGTAGCCCAATCGACCAAGGTGTTAATGAATTCACACCTTTCTTGCACATCAAATGATTGTTGCAGTTATATATTTATTACGTAATTTTCCACCATAAAGTTTCCATTTTCACAATATGTCACGTCACTATGGTCAAGTTTTTTACGGGATATAGATTTATGCAGTTCGGTATCTTTAGCATTCGTAAACCAACTTCCTCGAGAAAGAGATTTCTAACTACATTTTTCCCTTTTTGAGAACACTCTAACACCTTGCTTAGCCTTATTTTTCTTATTTCCCATTTTAATCCGCTTGATGTTGATAATCTGTCGAATTTTAAATACTTATGTTAACATATGGCAAGCGATACCAAATTTAATATCGATTGATACAAATTTGCCCTTAAGGAGCCCCTTACAACGCTGCATCCTAGATCGTTTCCGCTGATAAAGTGGAGTCGATATGGGGGTGCAGTTTTTATCGTGATAAAACACTATTTTTGCATATAGGGATCGATTTTTTTGTTGCATGGTATGATAGTATGATATTTAATTATTGTTAATAACTTAAAATGTCATTTTCGCTTATTTTTACGTTTGTAGCCACTTACGCTACCTTAAGGTGATCTCATTATCATGTTGAAATAAAGAGAACTTTTTAAAACAGGCTAGAAAATGAGTGGTTGTAAAAATAAGGTGGTCTTAATATGGAGGTAATTGATATGGGAAGTTTCGCTTTATTCAGGTTTGGTTGAGACTTCAGTAGGTGGCACTCCTGTGGAAGCTTGGTCATCAAAAGATGCTTTACACAAATGTGGTCTGGACGAAAAGCACATGTAATCCATTATTTAATTCATTAAAGGCCTCTGTAATTGAGTGGTCATGGTCGCTGACTAGTAATCATTAGCTGTAGTGAGTTAAGTCCCACCTGGGACCAAATTTCACATGTGAGAAAGCTGTCCAGCTAGCTTAAGGAGTTTCAGTAGTTCTACCCAATGCTAGGGTCTTCCTCCACCGTTAAAGCTGAAAAAGATGCAAAATTACCCTGGCTATATGTACTACATTAAACCCTTGAGAAAAAAATAATTTCATAATGCTGTTAGTATTTTATTTTTTGAAAAATAAACTTTGAGTTTATTTATATTCTTGTAGTGATCTGGAAAACACTTAAAAAACTGCACTGACTCATGTATTGTTTATTATTAGTTAAATCAACCATGTTGCTTTTTTGTGACTCATTACTTTGATACTGTCTAGGGTAGGTGGGGCATATACTTGTAATTTTGATTTAGGGCAAACACATTTTCCAAATGGTGGATGTGACTTCAGTTTTCTTATTTAAATGTTTAAAATTTAGATTTACTTTTGTTGATTTGGTATCTTATGGCATAAAATACTATATTTTACTTATGACAAATTGTTAATACTTAATAAAAAAAACAAACTCATCATAACTTGCCTGTATGGGATATGACATGTTGATACACATTTTCATATAATTCATAATTATTGGAAATGATGTGATTGTGATATTCAAAGATTCACATGGCATCTTTTATTATTGAATGATCTATTTTATTCCCAGGCCAAAACCAGACCCTGTCCCTGTTGATGGTGTGGAAGGACCAACAGAATACAGTGTGTTATGGAATGCCATGGTCCATCCACTCATTAATATGACTGTATATGGTGCTATCTGGTATCAAGGTATGGTACTGTTGTATTGGTATCTTCAGCAACATTGATGTGTAATCTTGGTTTATCTATATAATTATGATCTTTTCTCATTATTCTATCATCATTATTAGATTAAATGAATGTATTGTAGAGTGTGAACAACTTTATGTTTCAGCTCGTCATGACTAACTGAATGTTTTTATATACATGTATATAATATACAAACAAGACTGAAAATTGTGTGAAATCTTTAAAATTGCTGATTAAACAGTCTTTCAAAGATTAAATTACAAAGCAATGTTGATATAATTTGCATACTCAATGAGGGTAATCCATGTTGAAATTCCATTACAGATCTGCATTATGGTACACCTAGCTAGAAAAGACACAGTTATTGAAATATGTTCTGAGAGTTTTTCAAATATTTGTTTTCAGAAAAAAGGTTTTGTTTATCACTTATTAATTTTGAATTCTGTATTGTGCTAAAATGTTTGTCAATATGATAACATTTTGATAAATACATTGATTAATATGAAACAGATTTTTTTAGGGGAAAACAATGCAAAGGGGTTCAACACCAACAAGTATAACTGTACATTTCCAGCTATGATAGATGATTGGAGAAAGAAGTTCTCACAGTCTGGAACTACTAGTCAGCTGTTTCCTTTTGGATTTGTTCAGGTATATATGACAACTAGGCCATCATAAACAATATTGATTTGTGGTTATGCAAACTTGTAACATTGTGTAAAGTAGGTTGGTGTTTTTTGGATATCATTATGCTTGTTCTGAAAATGAAAAGCTGGAATTAGAAATGAGAAAAAATTGTCTTGTCATTCTCCGTAAAGTAATTTTTGGGTCAGTGATTTTTTTATGAGTTGGTCATGTAAATTCAAGCCAACAATTTTTTTAAGGATGACCTTTGTTATAGTTAGTTTGAGAATTAAATCATTAGAACATGAATACAGTGAATACTTGGTAACTTCATCATATCTGTATTTCACCCAATCTGTGACAATGAAATAAAGAAAGATGTGGTTTTGGAAAAAGAAATTCTTTGCTGCATCTGACTTTTTAATGTATTAATGAGTTCACTATATCCATGCATTAATGTAGTATCAAAACACGGTTTTAAATTCTTAATATACTTTGGTTTCACTTTCTGTCAAATGAAAGAAGTTGCCTCAATTAAAGAACTAATCATTATTATTAGGGGTAGTTCCTTTATCATAACTGCTAAGTTTAAGGAACATTTAACAATTTTCAATGGGATTACCTTCATATTTCAGTTAGCTGGATATGAACCAGACCATACTATTTCGTCAGGTTTCTCTGACATTCGGTGGCACCAGACAGCTGATTATGGTTATGTGCCTAACCACAGATTAAAGAATGTTTTTATGGCAGTTGCCATGGATTTACCAGATTTTACCTCACCATACACACCGTAAGTATCCGGTTTTCATTGATACATATATACAAGTCACTATAATAAGCATTTACTTACTTTATTAGTCTTGATAAAGATTGTCATACCGATTTTAATGTTATTTAACTGTTTTATATGGTTTTGCTAACCTACATACGTTTTTAGAAAGATTTCTGTTTAGCTCACCTGAGCACATAGTGCTCAGTGAGCTATAGTGATCAGTCAGTCTACTCTGGCGTCTAGTGTCTGTCGTCCACACCTGGGGGTTGTTAACACTCTAGTGGTCACACTTTTGTGTGAATCTTCATCAGAACTGGTCAGAATGTTCGTCTCAATGATATCTTGGACAAGTACGAACATGAGTCATCTGGGTTCCAAAACTAGGTCACCGGGTCAAATCGAATGAAAACATTTTAACACTCTAGAAGTCACAGTTTTGATTGGATCTTCATTAAACTTTGTCAGAATGTTTGTATTAATGATCTCATAATATTTTGTGAATATGGGTCATCTCCGGTCAAAAACTAGATCACTAGGTCAACGCACCAGAAAACCTTGTTAATGCTTTTGAGGTCACAATTTTGAATGAATCTTCATCAAACTTTTTCAGAAGATTTGCTTTAATAATATCTTGGACAAGTTGTACATGGGTCATCTTGGGTCAAAAACTAGGTCACCAGGTCAAACTATTGGAAAACCTTGTCAACCCTCTAGAGGTCACAGTTTTTATTGGATCTTCACCAAACCTTGTCAAATTGATTACCTTAATTATATCTTGGTCAGGTTCAAACATAGGTCATCTGGGGGTCAAAAACTTGGTCATCAGGTCAAATCTATTGTAAAACCTTGTCAACCTCTAGGGGTCACAGTTTTTATTAGAGGTTCACCAAACCTCGTCAAAATGTTTGTCTTAATGATATCTTGGACAAGTTCGAAAACGGGTCATCTTGAGTCAAAAACTAGGTCACCAGGTCAAGTAATTGAAAAACTTTGTTAACCCTCTTGAGGCCATAGTTTTGATTAGATCTTTGTTAAACTGTGTTAAACATTTGTTGTTTTCATGATGTTTTGGACAGGTTTGAACATAGATCATCTGGGGTTGCAAACTAGGTCAATATGTCCAATCTTCTAGAAGTTACAATTTTGATTGAATCGTCCCCGAACTTTGTCAGAATGTTATCGTGAACAGGTTTGAACATGGGTCAACTTAGATTATAAATTAGGTCATCAGGTCAAATCACAGGAAAACCATAGATGTTGCAATCTTTACTCAGGTGAGCAAAAAAGGGCCATCTTGTTTAAAAAGTCTCTGTACAGGTTATACTGATAAATTATGAATTTTCTGTGTACAGTGTACATCCACGTGACAAGCAAGATGTTGCTGTTAGGCTTTCATTAGGTGGGTTAGCTTTGGGATATAGGATGAATGTATCATACCAGGGTCCATATCCAGTACATGTCACCATAACACATGCAGAGGAACCTTACAACTATACACAAGTTCAGGTTGAGTATACTACTGACCTGGAACAGCGATGGCTCGATGGCTTTGAGGTGAGTGGATGTCTCATATATTATTAGGTCATGTGCCAAACTTGTACTTTGAGCACAGTTATAGTGAAGTCCTTAGGGCTCATACTAGGGAACAATCTTCAAGCTCAGATTTCATTCTCGAAGTATTTTGGTTGAAATGATACCACAGTTCCAATATCAGAGAAGGATCTTGAAGGAATATAGTAGATTAGTAATTTTCTTGAAATAATACAAATTGTCTATAACCAGTTGCAGGAAGTTTCATTTTCAATTTATTATAATGGAATAGATATAGCAGTGTAATGTTTTGATACATAATCAGGTCAACTATGTCACCTGAATGATGTATTATTTATATCATCATTGTTTTGTTTTACGATAATTAATTCAGAAGCATGTGAAGACTAAATGTGAGATTTGAGCTCACAGATTGTACTCAAGTTTTATAACCTCAGGCCTGTTTAATAGATATTTTGTTGAAATTTAGATATGTTGTGCATTTGAAGACCCTCCTGCCTGTATTCCTGGTAAATCATGGTGGCTTCCTACCACAACAATGCAGGGTTATGAAAGAGGTAAGTTTGGTAAAGTTAGGGTTGATTTAGTACTTAAAAATATTGTTGCATACTGGTATGTTACAGAAAAATACATGTGTTGTAAGGTTCAGCACTGGCCGTAAATGCATGGTCCACTACCGGACATATTGGAAGTTCTGAATTTGTTGTTGTAAGCATTTGAATATAATTATGATTGTTACCATTTCCAATCCACTTCTCATGATTTACTGCTCAGCAATTCCACATACAATTGAGCAATCGATTTTTTAATTTTAATTTTCACGTGCTACAATATAAGTTGTGATTATTTCATAATTGCAACAGAGTTTGTCATAAAAGTTGATAAATGTCAGATAAGATAAACACCAGAAGTGGTTATTGTTCAAAATGGGAATATTTCCATTCGTGGACAATATTGTTTACAGATCTTTCATCTGTAAAGTAGCAGATAGATATAAATTATTTATTAGTAATTTATAATTATTTACAATATAACCCCTTGCTAACTATTCCTGAAAAGTGTGGAGATGCTTTGGCCTGCCAGTTAATGTTACCAAGTAAGAGCTATATGTAAAAATGTGTCTGGCTGAGGTCAAGTATTATGTAGTAATGAAGAACATTTGTTTTTTATTACAAATCTTGTTTAATAATTGTAATGTTTAATGTTTGTATTTTTATTATTCTGTTATGTTACAGGAAATGTTACATTGAGTTATGCCAGTGAATGCTCCATCAACAATCTTGTTGGAATTCGATATTCTTGGAGGGAGACACCTTGTCCCTTTAAGAAATGTGCTATATATGGGGCCAACAATGGACTTCCAATGCCACCCTTTACATATCATGGCGAGGCTTTTAAGAAGATGCTGATCAAGCCTGATGTTTATATGGTTAGAATACCATAAATTGTGAACAGTGTAGAGATAAGATTTTCCAGCTGGATTACATTATGCATGTGAATCTAGTATTAGTACTTTTGCTTTTGGCATAGTGATTTAATGAGTTAGATTGTGCTTACTTCTAGTTTTGCTTTGCTTAATATTAAAAATTATGTTATCAAGGATTGAAATTGTGACATTACAATGTAATAGTTTCTATATGATATATTTCTCGATGGTAAAATTATGGAGTATCGGTACTGGGCTGTCAATACTGTATGGTGCATTGATGATCTGTGTACCTCAGTCTATGATGTATATATGCATGTATGCCTATGACTGTGGCATACTTGCACATGTGTCCCAAGATTTCTTTTTCTCTTTTTAATACGAGTGTAGTGGTAGAGTCTGCATGTGGCTATAAGGAAGATATGTAACAAGTGGAAATTTCAGTTCTCGTAAGACACTTTTTTGTTTTGTCAAACTTAATTTGAAATCATGATTTTTGTGCTCCCTTGTGTATATAAAATTCAGCCAGTTAACAGCTGATATAAACCCTGATTTTATGGAGTTTATTTCAAATTTTGTAGAGACTTGTCCTGCAAATTTAGTCATTGTTGTTTACATTTTTGGTCTGGAGTCTGTTGTATTGTTGTGCCATGAAGCTCGAATTAATGTCTGTGTTTTTTGTTACATTGATATTGGTTTAAAAAGTTTGTCTTATAGATAATATAATCGTGTCTGTTGAACTTCTCTCTGTTTTATGTTACCTAGAAAGGATATAGATTTATGATGAATGTACTCGTACATATATACATAGTCAGTCAGTTCTTTTATGCCTATAGTTATTTTTTGTGTAGAGTGAATATTAATTAAAGAGTTCTTTTTAAAAAAAGCTCCAATTTTTTACTATTATTCAAAGAGCTTTCCTATGATTTAAAGAGCTCTTTTTTTGCTATTATTTAAAGAACTCTTATTTTTTCCTATTATTTAAAGAGCTCATATTTTTCCTATTATTTAAAGAGCTCCTATTTTTTTCCTATTATTTAAAGAGGTATTATTTTTTCCTATCATTTAAAGAGCTCTTATATTTTTTCCTATTATTTAAAGAGCTCCTATTTTTCCTATCATTTAAAGAGCTCTTATATTTTTTCCTTTTATTTAACGAGCTCCTATTTTTTCCTATTATTTAATGAGGTCTTATTTTTTCCTATTATTTAAAGAGCTCTTGTATTTTTCCTATTATTTAAAGAGCTCTTATTTTTCCCCTATTATTTAAAGAGCTCCTATTTTTTCCTATTATTTAAAGAGCTCTTGTATTTTTCCTATTGTTTAAAGAGCTCTTATTTTCCCCCTATTATTTAAAGAGCTCCTATTTTTTCCTATTATTTAAAGAGCTCTTGTATTTTTCCTATTATTTCAAGAGCTCCTATTTTTTCCTATTATTTAAAGAGCTCCTATTTTTCCTATTATTTAATGAGCTCTTATATTTTTGCTTATTATTTAAAGAGGTCTTTTTTTCCTATTATTTAAAGAGCTCCTATTTTCCCTATTATTTAAAGAGCTCTTATTTTTTCCTATTATTTAAAGAGCTCCTTTTTTATCTATTATTTGAAGAGCTCTTATTTGTGTACAAAACCATCATTACTCCTACATGTTCATGTCACAAAAGCAAAAAAGAAATTGAGAAAAAATTATGTTAATAATGATTGTGAAAGTAAAATGTGTTTAAGATTTATTCACTGGAAGAAGGTTATAGTTGTATTGACAAGTTTCTTCTGTATACGACTTGTACATGTACCGTGTAGTAGCTACACAATAAGCAGAAGATACCTGTCAATTCAGTAGCCTTTCTATAAGTAATATGGGTTATCTACCATCATTATGTAGGTCAGGACTTTATTCATATATGATGTTGAAGCTCCTACTTTTTTGGTCAAATTCCAAACTTTTTCCTACCTATATTCTACTTTTCTCCTTTTTTTTCAAACAAATGGCTGGAAAGTCTGAATCTCATTTTAGATTGAATCTCTTCTACTTTCTACTCAGTATTAAGGCATTTATTGGCTTTCACAGATTTTTGTATCAGTTGCAATTTAAGTCCCTTTCATATACTTAGTATATGATGTAAATGCATTTACTATCTACCAGTATTTGCATTTAGCACAAATTTCTTTTTATGTATAAACTTAGAGTGTCTGTACATGCTCAAAGAATTGCTTCTAGGTGGTATAGTATTATGGTATTTTATCTTATATATAACGTAAATGCTGAATTGACACTGGCATAATAACATAACAATGTCAATGGTGTTTATTGTATGTTTATTAATCTATGTATTTTTGTTCTTCTGTTTTGTTCTTGTTGTACATTTACAAAAAATGTTCCCGCATTCCTGTATTCTGTACACCTTAAATTGGTTTCTAATAATTGTTGAAAAACTTTTACATTTTTTATAATTAAGTTGTTCTCATGATTTATTGTACGCTTTTACATGTAACACTATTACAATTATGTATTGGTGACTGGTGGTGATTAGCATTTGATGAGGTTAGTGTTATTTGTATTGTAGCAGTTATTAATGTAGTTTGCTTTCAAATTTGTATTTTTACCCAATAATGAATTATGTGTAGCTAACACTAGTAGTGCAATATTTGGTTATAGACCTTTGATAGTAAAATTGTCATCAGAATAATTTTAAAATTACCAAATTCAGCAGAAAAACTATCTGAAATGAAAAAAATACATGTACTTTATCATATATATAAACTGAACAGGGTCATATTCTGTTTACACTATATTACTGTCACAGTATTGCAAGTTGTTACTACTGTGGTTGTTAATGTCTTGAGTAATGTACTGTCTAAAAATTGATATTTTAAGTTTGTAAATTAAGTATAAATTAAAGATAGTTAATACTATCAGTTCCTAACCTCTTCCCCTAAAATATCATTGTTCTTATGTACTAATAAAACAATTTTTGGGTACACTTGGTGAAACCTTTTGATTATTCTCTTAAGAATTTCTTAACTCTAACCCAAACTTGTATTTTAATAATTGACTAATGTTACTTATAAAACATCTTATCTACAAGTTAACAGTCTACATATAAATATAAAATGTGATCTACAGGTATTAACTTCAATAAATATTAACGTTTTTTTTGTCATTTTAACATTATTTAGCTATTTAAACTATTCATTTTAGGCCACCATTAAAGAATTGTAGGTTTGTAGTTATGTGATAGACTTGTAAAAAAATCCCCTGACAAAACATTTTTTCATTCTTTATTCCATTTTTTTGTTGTTGTCGGTACAAGCATATTATGTTAACAAAAGAAAAACAGCCAAATTATGCCTACATACCTACCCACTGTTAAATTTGGGTCTTGTAACTGCAAACTAACATTTCTTTAAGGATTGCCTTATCATTGTACTTATGTAATATCCAATATATCTTGTGATAATGCAATGTGATATATTTTCTGATAATATTGTATTTTTATAGAATTACTGAAAGTATCTTATACATTCCAGTTTACCTGCTTATTGTCCTTGCAAACATGAAGATAATTCAATCTTGGTCCAAGGTTATAAAATTTTAGATCAGTCTCTCAGCTGACATCTCTTATATTTTACTGTTAAAATTTCTAAGTTAATTATGATAAAGGGTCCTCTATAATAGAATGGTCTCTGACCAGCAATCACTAGCCCCTCACCACTGTGTGTGTAAATCCCACAGTTGTACATCTGAGGTCTTTCTCTACTAGAAGTCACCAAATGATCCTGGTGTGAAGTTGAAAAAATTAGGATGAAGACAATGATGATACTAATGTATCATTCTTATAATTGATCTAAATCTGTATTTAATGACTTAACAGTTGTATCTTTTATCTAAAATAATTGAGAATGAAATTGTGATTTGAGTTTTGAGAGTGATCTCATTTTTTTGGGCCAAATCAGATATGTCTCTTTGATGCTGATGGATTATCCACCTACTTTGGCTTCTACCTCTCATTAGTAGAATAATTATGTATCAAACACTTGGTTTATTTTAACTGTAAAAGGTCCATCCCTGTTCGATTAAAATTGTTTTGTCACATGGCTGGGTTTGAAATGTAGTGTTGAACATCTGTTTCTGTGTGGATCTGTGACTGGTTTAATTACTTGCTTATTCATAGCAGTATTCTGGGACTCACGTACATGCAAGTTCAGTATGGATTTTATATTTTATTGAATAAGACTTGATGATTTTTCTTTGGGCAAGGTGAAATATGCTTAGGACAAATGTAGAACTTATCGCTTCTAGTGTGTTGGTTATAGCACTAATTATTGTATGCCTTGTCTTCAAAGTTGGTGAAGGTCAACTTTAATGTAGATATGTATGGGATAATTGGGGTTTTAACTAAATTATCACCTAATTTAATGCCATAATTAAAGTGCTTTTGAGGTCGAAGGTCCTTCACCATCCTCCACCTTCCTGATCATTTATGTGGAGAAGTTGAAAGTTTTATAGAAACAAGGTTAAAACTGGTACAGAAACGAGGAAAACTGGTCAACTGTCTGCAGGTATATGACTGAAACAATGTTAAAACAAGTTTAAAACTTTATGGTACCAGAAACATATCAATATTGATGTGGTCCTATTGTAAAGATAAAATATTATGGAAAAATTGAAATCTGGTCCAAAAATAAATTATCATTATGATAGGGTTGTCTTGATTTTGAAGCGGTTGCTGTGAGGTTTTCTTTTTGTGATTTTGTCATGTTTTTGTAACTTGGGAAGAAAAATCTGATGTTGTATTATCAGCTGATGAAGTTTTTAGCTCACCAGAACCAAAGGTTCAGGGTGAGCTGTTAGGATGTTAGGTGGATGCTCCGGCGTCTGGCATCAACAACAGTCTTCTCCTCAGAAACTACCAGTCGGATTTACTTCAAATTTGCTGTGCAGAAGCCTTTTGACGTTCTAACAGCAATCTGCTCATATTGTACCGATTGACCCCTTTTAGGGGTCACTAGAGCTAAAAATAGAAAAACCTTTAATCATCTTCTTCTCATGAACCAATGGATGAATCATCACCAAACTTGGTCTGTAGCATCCTTATATGGACTTTTATCAGATTTGCTAAAAAATTTGGTTGGCCCCTTTTAGGGGCCGCTAGAGCTAAAAATAGAAAAACCTTTAATTGTCTTCTTCTCATGAACCAATGGATGGATCACCACCAAACTTGGTCTGTAGCATCCTTAGATGGTCCTTTCTCAAGTTTTCTCCCCTTTTAGGGGCTGCTAGAGCTAAAAATAGAAATACCTTAAAATGACTTTTTCTCATGTTTCTATGGATGGATTATTACCAAGCTTGGTTTTTAGCATCTTTAGATAGTGTTCTATCAGATTTGCTCAAATAAAAATGGTTGGCCCCAATTTGGGGCCACTAGAGCTAAACATAGAAATACCTTAAAATGGCTTCTTTTCATGAACCAGTGGTTGGATCATCACCAAATTTGGTCTGTGGCATCCTTCAGTCATCACGAATATTCTTTTGTAGTATCCTTTGATGGTCCTTTATCAAGTTTATTATTGTTCCCCATTATTTGCCCACAAGTGTACCTTTATTACCTTTTTAGTAACAAGTTAATTAATATTTATTCTGGTGAGCGATGCAGGGCCATCATGGCCCTCTTGTTCATATATTTCAATTTACACAGCAATGAATTATTCATTACAACTGATCTATGAAAACATGGAGTATGATATGACAAACAAGAACATTGACTGATAATGAAATGTACAAATTGTCATTTATTTTATAAACAAAATTAAGGATTATATTTGTACATTTTGTGTATTAATGCTATATTTATAATAAAATTGTATTCAACTGTGTGCTTGTTATATATATATATATGAGGTGTAGTTTATAAGTTAAGGTGTTACAGGCCCTGTACTCAAGTGTTCACCACATGGTTTAGGAACACATTTTGTCCTGCTATGTTGAAACAGGAGGAGGATCTCTTTACTCGCCAGTCTGTACCAGACGGGTAATCTTCACCATCTACTTTTTTCTCTGGGGATTAATGTTGCACTAACAGCTGGGATTAGGCTTAAAATGGCCATACAATATATGATATAGGTGTTTGGTCTGTATGGCCATTTTAGTCCTAATACACCATTATACACAATCCCTTTAACGCAATAGCCCCCTATGGCTAGGGTCATTTGGCAAACCAGTGTTAATGGTGGATGAAGACCTCATACATACACCTAGGTAAAACCACTGCATGACCTTCCATATGCTAGTTTAACACCTTCCTTACATGTGAATTTTCTGGTCCCAAGTGAGATTCAAACTTCCAGCAGCCAGCGGTGATGGGCTAGTGATTACTGGTCAGAAACCATAACCGCAGGACCTCATAGGGCTCTTACTGTTTACTTAAAATTTATCAAAGCATTTTACTGCTTTTGATATTACTTGTAAATTTATAATTTCATTACAATACATATAAAATCAAGCACTGTCACTTATAATTATAATATTTCACATATTGTATTCATTAAGTGGATGAAGTATTCTGTCTGTTTGGGTATATTTTATCTAATATGTATGCATGTTGATACTGAAGCAGTCTCATCCAGTTGAAGTACAGAGGTTATTAAAAAAAAGGTCTAAAATAAATGTACCTTATATAGATGTAATCTTAATACTGAGGATTGTGCTAATTGATTTTTACAGTCATAGAAAAATAATAACTTTAATCTTGATTACAGCATTCTTCTGCTAAGTGTCTGAACACAAAAGTTCATACATATCTGACACCCAGGACAGAGGATGACATACACAACAGATACAGTACTCACTGAGTTGCATTTCTTGCACTAATTGCATAACTGGACTTTCATGCAAATAAACAAGCAGAAAAACGGGACTTCAAATTCATTTTGAAATTGCAAAAGAAATTGTCTTATACAAGTTTGCTATAACAATGTTATAACATTGTTTATTGATCAAACAATAGGAAAAGGTTATGATTATTTTTTTTGAGGCTCATCTTTCCACTCAACTAAGATGGAGAAACAGTGATGGATAAAACTCATGTAGTGACAACACCAATATTTGATCACTTTTGTATGAAGAGTATGAAGACCATTTATTTTCAGCCAAGCTACTTGTACTGCTAAGATTCAATAAGTGACCACTTTAATATCAACATCATGGTTTCCGATCCTGAAGCTGGTCTACATATCAATACTTTACATAATTGAATGCAGAAATTAGGGAGAAGTGTTGGTGCGTGTCTAAGATAATAATATAAAAAATTACAGCCAAACGTGTCTGTTCAGAACACTACCAGGGAAAATATAAACTGTTTTCATTCAAGTTTTACTATAAGCTGAAAAAGCTTGCACTGAAACTATTTGTCTTTACAGCCTCATGGTACAGGTTCCCATTTAGCCTCCAGTACAGGTTTGACAGTGAAATGTGACACGTATCATCACATGAAATATAGAATATGAGTGTATACATCAAACAGAAATACGTTTTATAACTTGGTTAAAAGCTTGTCAACCAATCTGAGACCACCTTCCGACCACCCAGGAGAAATTGAGCTGGAGAATATGTTGCCTGTAATGTACACCTCGTCATTCTGGGATGGTTTCATCATCCTGGTTTCCACATCTTCCCAGATATAACCAGCTTGCCACTCATACCACGAAGCTCCTATCGGGTAAAAATCCCATATGTTCATCACCTATTTAAAATACATGTACATGTGTTGTAAAACATCACTTAGCAACTAACTCAGTATAAACACTACCTCAATAAAATAACCGCAGGTAATGGCCGGATTTCAATATCTCTTCCCTATTTCAATTTAATGATGAGACCATCTTCATATTGAAACGTTTTGTTTGAGTCCCAAAAGTGGTCTCAATATCGAGCAGTATTGTGCGGCCAAATAACTGACCATTGATTGTCGACACAAAATTTCCTACGGCCTCCACACAACACGAATATATCGCTGTTGGATTATCATGATCGTATTGTACAGTTTTCGTGAACAAAGCCCTACGCCAAACATGCTCTCTCATCAATACAGCCTATTTTTTGATAAATATTCTGGCTCAGCTAATCTGAACCCTATCTCATATGAACATTTCTTTCATCCGACCTTTTTGGGGGTCCTTAGTGTTCCTTAGTAGTCCTTAGTGGTAATTACCGCTACCCCTTTTTATGTACAGAGATCTTATAATGAATACATAACGCAACTCACAGCGGAATTCGGCTCCGGTACATCTTTTACATTGATACCAAATATCTCAGCATAATATTTCCTAGCAAGGTACACACTTGTGTTGGACATTGCTATAGACATGTCGCCACCAATCGCACCTTGAACAGGATCGTCTGTGTCTTTAACATCACGCCAGAATTGACCATCTGTCAAAGCCGAATGTATACAGCAGTAATTGAGTACACAAAATCCATTTTGCTTCTCATGTTTTAATGAGGTCATACATCGGCTCCATCCCCCAGGATTTTTAGTGTTTTAGTGAACGAAATTATTCAATGCACTTTCCCTGATAAAAATAATGTGTTTCTAAAATGTTTGTTTGCACTCGTCAGAGGATAATTACATGAGCCTCAATTCAAATTGTTCCTTTATGTACAAATTTTCACTTACCAATATCTGTATAAGACGGGTTTAGAACAGCTTTCTTTGTGGTCGGAGATGTAGCAAAGTCATAGGTCATTCCTAACGGAGTCGTTGACACAGCAAACTGTGCCGCTCGGGTTAAATTCCGCCACCAAGGCTCGTCATACCCAAAATACATTTTCGAGGCCTTCACACCCTAAGAGAATAAAGTTAAGTTCAAAACGGGACTTAGAGCTTCGGTGGTCGAGTGACTATGGCCTCTGACTAGTAATCACTAGTACCCTCACCGCTGTGAGTTCGAATCCCACCCGGTACTAAACAAATTTCACATGTAAGGCAGCTGTCTAGCTAGCTTGCGAAAGATCGGTGGTTCTACCCACGTGTACGCCTGGGTTCTTCAACCACCCCTAAAGTCGAAAAAGTTGCCAAATGACCGTGGCGGTTGGTGCGACGTTAAACCCCTATCAAAAAAAATATTAAAACGGACTTTTAAAAGCAAGATTAGTATGACACCGTATAATAATGTAAAATACGCCACAAGATTAATGTACACAACCTAGTGGGTATTCTTGGCAGATATTACTAAATATGTGTTAACAGCCACATGTGAGTAAGGGTCACAATGGGCACACAAACAAAACTTTTAAGCACAAACTAAATGACACAATAAATAAAATAACGCCTCTAAAAAAGTTCAATAGAAGGATACATTTCTTCTTTCGTTGTAGAGCCTTTCGTGGTTAGACTGAAATGTTTTTATACCATACCTCCAACAAAAGTAGTGTAACGTAATAATGACTTTTATTCACTCAGATCGTTATTCGCGCTGATTACATTTTTAAATGTTCATCATTTCATTTAGGATTAATTCAGATAGGTTGCTATAAAGCATAGCTTCAATGGCGTTCCGCAGATAATGCAATCTTGTGATCACGTGACCGAATTACGTAAAATAACCAGGACAATATTAATCATGTCATTATGTCATCCAGTACGGTTAAATCTTTTATGTATGTACAGACAGGTAGCGTGTATCTTTAAACCTCCTGTCCATACGGACCATCTTCCAGTGAAGACAAAAAGTTTTATTTTCGATAAAAAATTACATAGTTTTTTACCTCAGTAAGGCCCACTGCAAATTATGTTAAAACAGTAGTAGCAAGTACATGTATAAAGTTCAAAACAAAGTTCACGTACCACCACGGCATTGTCCAGCATATCTTTTATTTCGTCGTTCTTTAGAACCGACCAATCAAGATGTTGTAGTGCCATCTGCGTGATACCAAGTACAACCTTCTTCGCACATCTGGTATTCCTTGGTAAATTCTTTTAAAATAAATGATTGCATTGCTTTTAAAAAATTGGTGTAACAAGTGCCTATTTCCACGAATTCTACCCTATTTTGCATTTGAAAAAATTGTAAATTTACAATTTTACAAAATAATGTTTTAATTTGTTCAATGATTTCAATGCTTCTCCAGATAGTGAATTAAATTTGCTTTAAAAGAACACCTAGTTGAGAATACTACACAAAAATACATTTTCTTATACATGTATTTTATTATGTACTTATCACGACATACATACATATCACAAATAATATAAACACAATGCATAATATACAAGGAAAACAACTCTATTTGTTAGAGTAAAATGTTCGAATTGGGATGACTAGAACTCCAGAAATCTGGAACTAATTTTGTCAGTCCCGGCGAGTTTGAGCCAATCAGAGTCCTCTTAGATGTAAAGAGTTATTTGTGTGCGAGAGTTACATGGAGACTTTACCTCCAATGACATCCTCGCCAAGACCTTATTATACCTAATAGTTCGCAACTACAGATGGAGTGTTTGGCTCATGTCGGTAACCAAGACATCCTGAATACGTCAACTGCGTGCCGTGAATTACTGATATACAATAAACAACCAAATGAAAACAAAGCTAAAATGTTGTCAGTTTTTATCGAATCTAACAACATTAACGCTTGCGTCAAGTTTGGACAAATACAAATTAACTTTAAAACTTTGGAACACAGTCAAACCTGTACAGCATGTCAATGTTAATGATTACTAATTAATATAGTCGTTTAATTCTAGAATACAGTACGACCAGAGTTAAAAGTAAGCATGCGATTATTCCCCCCCCCTGTATACAGTATCCATTAATTAATGCAAAGAGACTTAAATAAAGATCGAGTGTACACAAAGGAAATATTTCACCTCTTTCCTTTGGTGACAGTATGTCAGTGTACCTTGATATCCTCAGTTCTGCCTTGTATTGTCTCCGTTGGTTGAAATGAGAGTATATAACTCCCATCGTTGTGCTTTCTGATCGATTTCAGATGATGATTCCTTTGGAAGCTGTGCCTACATAGATATAAAAGTAATAAATGATTGGCAAATGAAGGGCTGAGTGGACGAATGGTTTTTATCCATATTAACAAAGAAGGAGATAGGTACCTTCTCATACTGAAACCTTCAATCATGTCGTTATATTTCAGCATTCGATCACTTTCTTGTAAGTTAACGACGGCTATAATTGGAGCTTCTGTTTTTTTCTATTTCGGAAGTTAATGTAGCGTAAGTGCCTACAAACGTAAAAAAGGCTAAAAAGACATACAACAAAAAAAAATTGATCCGAAGATGCGAAAATAGTGTTTTATCGCGATAAAAACTACACCCCCATATCGACTCCACTTTATCAGCGAGAAGAATCTAGGAGGCTCATTAAGGGCAAATTTGTATCAATCGATAGTAAATTTGGTATCGCTTACCTTATGTTAACGTAAGTATTTAAAATTATCAATATCAAGCGGATTAAAATGGGAAATGAGAAAAATAAAGCTAAGCAAGGTGTTTGAGTGTACTAAAAAAGTGAACTCGGAAGTTGGTTTACGAATGCTGAATATACCTAACTGAATAAATCTATATCCAGTAAAAAAACTTGACAATAGTGGCGTGATATGTTGTGAAAATGGAAACTTTATCGCGGAAAATTACGTAATAAATGTATAACTGCAACAATTATTGGATGTGCAAGAAACGTGAGGATTCATTAACATCTCAGTCGATTGGGCTACTAGCATCTAATGTACGTTTAATATAAAATATATGATGAAATAACTGATCCGGAACAGTGATCTTATTTAAGTGTGATATGGATATCATACTCTAACGCCTTGCTAATTATGCTGTCAATGTGGGTCAATTTAGACCTTATATATGTCGCATCACGCATTCCTTTACGTTTTGGCGGGAGATATAATAAACAGCAATATGGTATGCAGACACTAATAAACAGCAATATGGTATGCAGACACTTCACGCACCTTTCAATAAAACGCACCTTTCAAAAAAACCGATCTGTCACAGATCGTTACACCGTTAATGTTATGACGTACCATTTACACAAGTTTACCTAAATTTATACATCCCAGTGTCAGTTAGGTTTCAAATACAATTAAACACAAGTTATAAAACTACAGTACATTGAATTGCCAGTCAATACAGGAAGATTGAGTCAACGAAAATTATTATTTTCGCTATTTCATGTAATCAATAAAATAAAGTTATTTCAGCGTGAACTTTTAAGCAACTCTGTACATTTTGGTAAAATATTGAAAGCTATCAAACAAACAATAGGATGAAAAACAGTAACGTCTTATGGACATCGGACGTGCATGTTTTTCGAGAATCTTATTTTATTCTGTTATACATCCAATTACCTTTATATAATAGTGTTTTTAAATTATTACATTAACAGACATTAAAGATAAACACTTTTCTACAAATCAATCACATCTTAAGTTCTTATTTTTACACTAAATGCATAGCTACCTTTCGTTTAACTTATATAGCGCTTTCCACAGCAATCTTCAGCTGGATTTCCCTATCAGCCATTTTCCCCGTTGAGAACCTCTCGGTTGACGTGAAATCTGATGCTAATTGTTGTAATATATCTTATATACAGAGTAGTGTATTGCATCGGTACGGTATGATACTGTTTTGACAAATAATTCGTAATTAAACTCTTTAGAGTCATCAAAAATGGTGGGCGGTTTCACTAATTGATCCGCTAACGATGAACGAATTTGATTGGTTATCAAATTTTAGTAGGCTGTATTAATTTATAGAATAATTGTTGATTACCCGAGGTGATAATGATCTGACACTTTTATTGTTAATTTCTCGATCAGAAAAAAACGCAGTGGGTGCTATTTTTTAACAAAGATTGCCGCCTTATTTGAAGATGGATTTCAAAGCAGTTTTCGGTATTTTGCAGCGGAAATGTTTATCTAGGGAAAATGTCTCAGAATTTTTATATTTATTTTCGTTTTTTATTTATGACGTATTTCATAGTTGTCAGCGGGATTCAGGCTACGGAATTTCTTTAAAGTCAAATATCTATTGAATGGAGGACGTTATCAAAAATCTGAGACACGGTTCCCTGCATGATACCATGATTATTACTTTAAGGCTAATTGTTGCAATATATCCTTACATACAGAGTAGTGATCGTTGTTAAAAAAATATGAAAATTGCGTGCGATATTGCTTTATAGAAGACCGACCAAGTACAATATTTGTTTTAAATCACTTGCAATAGACTCTGTATAGTGGGTTTATTAATGTATACAATTATGGTTGACTTTTTAAAACTATAAATTAGTGAAACTTGATATCACCATATAGCCACTTACGCTACTTTAAGTCAATGATAGAAAACAAGAGTCATGTTTAGGGCTATTAAACTAAATGAATGAGGGTGGGTAGATCGAACAACTTTTCTATTTTCTTTTTACTAAACATATCTTTCGTTCTTTGATCGTACGATTCATCAAAAATATGTTCATACTTTGGGTTTGCTGTTGGGAATCTTAGGGTCGACGCAAAAAATAGGGTCGGCCGGGTAACCGAAAAAAAGATTTTTTCTAACCTTAACCGCAAATGCTTTTCTGGTTTTCACAGCCATTTGATCTGTATTCATGAGTGGTCTTTAGCACATATTTGAAAGTAATTTGTATGTAAACTGCACCATGGCGACATTGGAACATGTGGCTGATGATTCTTTTGAATCAGCAAACTTACAAGAAAAGATACAAACAATTGCAATAAACATTTGCTTTTTGAGTTTTTTGTCCCACTAACTTGCTAAAAAAGACAACAAATTTTAACAATATATGTACAAAAATCCATTTATATTCATAATCAGACAATGCAACTCGATAATATTATCTCAATCACTTTTATTCATAGTTTCAAACAAACAAATAGTGACGAAGATTTCGTTTCATGGATAAAGAATAAATTGTGACGCTCAAGGAAAATTCTTCATTCTTTTTAGGTTCAAACTTATGGTTTACATCTATCTTGCTAAGTAATTTTATATCCAAAATACATGTTCTATGTAAGTGCAGTAGAGTTTTATTGAAATAATTAATTAATAGTATACAAATGGCTACATGTGAATCGTATTCATTGTTCTGAAATCTTATGCCTTATATTTTGTTTTAAATCTTATTTGCTAAATTTGATTATGCTAAGTGCATGTTATGTACATTATATCTTTTAAATCAAAACTTGTAATTTCTTTATATTTCTAATCACTATGCAACATATATCATTGTGTACTTACATTTGTATATTTACAGATAACAAATGAATTGCACGAGAAAGGAAACTTGTTAATTCTTGTTAGACGTTGAAGGTTATCTAAATTAGTGTTCAGAGCTAATTCCCTAGTGTACAGAGCTAATTTCCTAGTGTACAGAGCTAATTTCCTAGTGTACAAAGCTAATTCCCTAGGGTACAGAGCTAATTTTCTAGTGTACAGAGCTAATTTCCTAGTGTACAGAGCTAATTCCCTAGGGTACAGAACTAATTTCCTAGTGTACAGAGCTAATTCCCTAGTGTACAGAACTAATTCCCTAGTGTACAGAGCTAATTCCCTAGTGTACAGAGATAATTTCCTAGTGTACAGAGCTAATTCCCTAGTGTACAGAGCTAATTACCTAGTGTACAGAGCTAATTCCCTAGTGTACAGAGCTAATTACCTAGTGTACAGAGCTAATTCCCTAGTGTACAGAGCTAATTTCCTAGTGTACAGAGCTAATTCCCTAGGGTACAAAGCTAATTTCCTAGTGTACAAAGCTAATTCCCTAGGGTACAAAGCTAATTTTCTAGTGTACAGAGCTAATTTCCTAGTGTACAGAGCTAATTCCCTAGGGTACAGAGCTAATTTCCTAGTGTACAGAGCTAATTACCTAGTGTACAGAACTAATTCCCTAGTGTACAGAGCTAATTCCCTAGGGCACAGAGCTAATTCCCTAGTGTACAGAGCTAATTTCCTAGTGTACAAAGCTAATTCCCTAGGAAACAGAGCTAATTTTCTAGTGTACAAAGCTAATTTCCTAATGTACAGAGCTAATTCCCTAGGGTACAGAGCTAATTTCCTAGTGTACAGAGCTAATTCCCTAGTGTACAGAACTAATTCCCTAGTGTACAGAGCTAATTCCCTAGGGCACAGAGCTAATTCCCTAGTGTACAGAGATAATTTCCTAGTGTACAGAGCTAATTCCCTAGTGTACAGAGCTAATTACCTAGTGTACAGAGCTAATTCCCTAGTGTACAGAGCTAATTACCTAGTGTACAGAGATAATTTCCTAGGATACAGAGCTAATTCCCTAGTGTACAGAGCTTATTTCCTAGTGTACAGAGCTAATTTCCTAGTGTACAGAGCTAATTACCTAGGGTACAGAGCTAATTCCCTAGTGTACAGAGCTAATCACCTAGGGTACAGAGCTAATTCCCTAGTGTACAGAGCTAATTCCTTAGGGTACAGAGCTAATTCCAAAGGGTACAGAGCTAATTTTCTAGTGTTCAGAGCTAATTCCCCATTGAATAGAATGCAACAACATGCAAAAACAGCACACGGTGAAATTCACTACACAAACATTTTCGTCATAACAATAGGTCTACTAACTTGTGAACTTACATTTTGCTAGCGGATAGAAATTGATCTATTAATTTCTCAGGGATTGCTTGAAAACCTTGCGCAACTGTCTTTACAGGGTTTGGGCCTGAAGACTGCGATGGGTCACTCAGTGGAAGCCAGGCAGCAGCACACGGGAAGATAGATTCACTTTTAAATGGAATAGCGTCGCTATAGTACTTCACTGTCTCAGAGTCAAAGAATTTAGCATCATACGCCCGACGGCTGTAAGTACACAAATGCTCACAATTAGAATGTTTAATGAAAAGCTGGTTTTATCAGAACAGAAGAGATATTATTTAAAGATTGCGCATATTACATTGTCTACAAACAACAGTATATACACACAAACATCAAATGCAATGATTAAAACAACAATACAATAAAATAAAATCTCACTATTATAAATAAAAATAGAAGAAAATATACCTTATTAATGCATTTATCAATAAAATACTTAAGCATACATTAAGATCTATGAAAAGTATGTAAATCTGTAAACAATCTGTTATACTCTATCGACGTTATTTTAAACTTTAAAAACATTGCTAGATTATATGATTATATGATTCATTTTTTGTCTTGGCTATTTAACAATTCCTGAAATTTAAAACTGGATGGTCTCACATATTCTTTTCTTGTAAAACTATATTTGCTTGATTTACTTATCCAGGAAATAACCCAGCTTACACAGCACACCTGCTACGTAAATCGACGTTAAGTTTAACCAGAATTAGTAGGTTCAAAACCTGGTCGAGGTTCTTTTTTCTCCAGAAAATCTGAGAAATGTTTCTTATTCACATATCGCTGTGAAAAATAGTCATTCGCTAGCGGACAGAGGGGAATAGATTAAGTACCACCGGCCCACAATACTACAGACATATCTTAGCTAAGATAGACGTGTATAAGCTTTAAAAAACTCAGACATTTACTTTATCCAACTGACAACATGTCTACAAACAATTAATATGTTAAAACACTTTTTATTTTCCAACAAAGGGTAGCAAGAGTTTTAAGTTAACAAATGCGTCCTTAGCTGAGCAAAATGTCTATGAAACGGTCTCTAGTAGAGTAAGTGTGCGATGTAAATATGTAATGTTAGTATGTAATGTAAGCATGTGATGTAAGTATGTAATGCAATTATGTAATGTAAGTGTGTAATGTAAGTGTGTAATGTAATTATGTAATGTAATTGTGTATTGTAATTATGTAATGTAAGTATGTAATGTAAGTACGTTATGTAATTATGTAATATAAGCATGTAATGTAAGCAAGTAATGTAAGTATGTAATGTAAGTATGTAATGTTATTATGCAATGTAAGCAAGTAATGTAAGTATGTAATGTAAGTATGGAATGTAAGTATGTAATGTAAGTATGTAATGTAAGTATGGAATGTAAGTATGTAATGTAAGTATGTAATGTAAGTATGGAATGTAAGTATGGAATGTAAGTATGGAATGTAAGTATGGAATGTAAGTATGTAACGTAAGTATGGAATGTAAGTATGTAACGTAAGTATGGAATGTAAGTATGGAATGTAAGTATGTAATGTAAGTATGTAATGTAAGTATGCAATGTAAGTATGTAATGTAAGTATGTAATGTAAGTGTGTAATGTAAGTGTGTAATGTAAGTATGTAATGTAAGTGTGTAATGTAAGTATGGAATGAAAGTATGGAATGTAAGTATGGAATGAAAGTATGTAATGTAAGTATGTAACGTAAGTATGTAACGTAAGTATGTAACGTAAGTATGTAATGTAAGTATGTAATGTAAGTATGGAATGTAAGTATGTAATGTAAGTATGTAATGTAAGTATGTAATGTAAGTATGTAATGTAAGTATGTAATGTAAGTATGTAATGTAAGTATGTAATGTAAGTATGTAACGTAAGTATGTAATGTAAGTATGTAACGTAAGTATGTAATGTAAGTATGTAATGTAAGTATGTAATGTAAGTATGTAATGTAAGTATGTAATGTAAGTATGGAATGTAAGTATGTAATGTAAGTATGGAATGTAAGTATGTAATGTAAGTATGGAATGTAAGTATGTAATGTAAGTATGGAATGTAAGTGTGTAATGTAAGTATGTAATGTAAGTATGTAACGTAAGTATGTAACGTAAGTATGTAATGTAAGTATGGAATGTAAGTGTGTAATGTAAGTATGTAATGTAAGTATGGAATGTAAGTATGGAATGTAAGTATGGAATGTAAGTATGGAATGTAAGTATGTAACGTAAGTATGTAACGTAAGTATGGAATGTAAGTATGGAATGTAAGTATGTAATGTAAGTATGTAATGTAAGTATGTAATGTAAGTATGTAATGTAAGTGTGTAATGTAAGTATGGAATGTAAGTATGGAATGAAAGTATGGAATGTAAGTATGGAATGTAAGTATGGAATGTAAGTATGTAATGTAAGTATGTAATGTAAGCATGTAACGTAAGTATGGATTATTATTATTTAGCAAGAGCATCGATATACCGATATACATCGATATATCTCTGTTCCACGTCGGGTTATTTTCTTTGATATTCTATATTGCATTATTACAATTAATTCTATTTAACAAGTGGTTCCATAGTACGACCAACTTATTGCGAACTATGGAAATAATTCTCGTGTTATCCCAGGTATTGGTGTGCATGTCATGGTGTTTATACTTATGCTCTGTTATGTATTGTATAACTACACGTTGTTTTATTACCATGTATGTACATATGCCAAAATAAATCTAATCTTATCTCAAATTTTAATAGTCAAATAAATAAATTTACAATAATGATACGCTTGTTGTGTTTGTTTAAAGTTTATGATAGCTAATAGATCAAAGTATAGAACAGGTTTTGAATATAATTTTAAGGTTATCAAGACTACTGTAAGTAATGTGGTGCTAAAATGAGTTGAATCTCGATATTAAGCCTGACTTGATAGTAAGACCATTTCCAGTCTGTCCGCCTTGAAATCTTAATAGCTGAAGCTTACTGTATGATAAGAACTCAAACCTTTGCATCCCTAGTGCCACTCCATCAAGTGACTTGATTCGTTGTCTGTTGACAGGAGATAACGGATCCTCTACATCCGGGTTCTTTATCGTGTAGTTATCGAACATGTGCCTGACAATTAGAACGATACAATTTCTGTACAACTACATAATTATATTCATTTTGTCTTATTCTTTCTTAATGTGCATATTTTCTGCTTCCATGTTTGTAGCCAAAATGTTACTGTTTCGATATTTTGTACCCATGTTTTGTACATATCATAGATTTCATCTTAGTGATAAATGCCAGTCTAGTAAAGGGAGATCATCCAGTCATTAATATAATAACATACTGGCGAAGTAATAATAAACTTTTCCCTATAGACACTTGCAAGTAACCAACAAAAAGAAAAGTTTAAGTACTTGGTAATAATTTCTGGGAAGCATTCTTCCCTGTGAAATCTAGCTAACGACATAACCACATGATATCTCCAGGAATGCTTACGGTTTTCAGGAGAGTACGCAAGTAGGAAGCATCATCTCGCGTGTTTTCTGCGGACGTTATTGTGTTACAATGCTAGAAGGGTTAAATAACTTTTGAAACGGCATTATTGTGTATCTATGACATTAATAAAACAACTTTCGAAATATATTCCTTTGTTGTACTGTTTGGTCATATGTATATGTGTATGTATGTATTGTGATCTGTTTCTGTAGCTGATATACATGTGTATCTCAGGTCGGATAGTAATTTGTTTTTCTTCAAAATTGTAACAAAAAATTACTGGAAAAAAATAAATTTATATAATTAGAGTAACATTCGCTTGTTAGTAAGTAACTATTTTTAAAACACTGATAGCATCAATCCTGTCTGAATAATAACTATTCTATTATTATTAATAGTAAACTATCATTTCGACATCTTATTCACTTAATTATATTCTTTCATTTTTTTACATATGTACGTGCTTATTGTATTATCTCGTTTATATTTGTAATTGCTTTTTTCTGGTAAACCATGTCTTCATGTAATCATGAACTGTGTTTTGCTAATAAACTTGTAAACGTAAACTTGAAATATGAATAAATTGCTGATATACAAACCACATAAAAGTGTTGAAATCATATCTATATTCGTCCGGTATTTCGTAGGGCGCCTTTGTCGGCAGCTCCTTGTGTGTCATATGCTGGCCACGTAGATAATACAATGTTTCACTGGTCGCATCATGCCCGAGCACAAAGTCTACGACGTCCAATCCGAGTTCATGAACAGTCTGATTTAATACCGTGTGTTCTGTTAAAAATTACAATGAAATAAACGCTCAAATTTGTACAATATGGACAGTAAAAAACCCAACAAACCCTACTTGTCACCTACCCCAAAGTTTCTGACAGCCAAAGTATGAACGTATTTGAGAACCAATCTACAACACGAATGGTATACTTTAAGTGTATCGACATACCTGCGCTTTTTTGGTCAAGTAACCTTAAACAAGACTAGTTTTTTTCTAGTTTAATAAAGAACTCATACAATGTAACGTTTCAAACATTCTAACATGATGAAATTACGTCGTTCACACAACATCTAGGCGTGAAATGATAAAAATAAAAACCATCCCGTAAAATGCTACAAAAATTATTCCCAACAAGGCATTCAACCTCAAACGGAACAAACATTAAACACACCACTTTATAATAAAGAACATCAATCATGGTAGCAATATGGCCTCGAATGTTCCTTAATATCCATGACAATATCAAGTAACTGCCAAATTGCACACAGCAACTAAAACCAAGTATTTCGGCAACTAAAAAAACGTTCGTCGATGCATTTAACCAATATACAGTAAAACCTTATTTAGTGACCACTACAATATTACGACCATATCATTATTAAGTCCACTATTTCCATGCCGGTTTCCAATATTTCCTCACTGATCACCATAATGCTCAGACATTTCCGGTTCTAAAACGGGTGATAAACTGGAGGTTTATTGTACACTTTGTATATATTTGTTTCCATACATAAACTGTACATATTAAGCAAATCTTGATAACAAATCAACCACTTGTACAGCGACACGTCATGAGTTCTATATTTGTACAGCGACACGTCATGTGTTCTATATTTGTACAGCGACACGTCATGTGTTCTATATAGGCCTTTTCAGAAAGTAGGTTATCTCCCTTGAAAAAATCTGTCTCATTCGGATTCCTTCGGACACTGGGTAGTATTTTTGATGATGGCGCCTTGAGACTTACATGTGTTGAGATACCAAGGAGGGCATTAATTGAAAATAATTGACAAACACATTAATCAACTATTTAAAAAGATGTTATATACTGATAATGATGGTTGTTTGAAGTCAAATTAATAATGCTACCTTGTTCAATGTGTTTTTGAAGAACATTTAACAAGGACAAAATGTTAATCATCATATCAGAGAGGTGTAAAACAGTTATGTTAAAATTTCCGTTAAGTTCCTAGTAGTACTTCATGAATGCATAAATGTTGGACCACGTTTAGAATTGATGTAATAGTTTTAAATGATAATACCATCTTACTAAACACATTACATTTGTGACACTAAAACAGATATGAGCAAATACAAGATCAAACAAATATAATGGCGCAAGAATGCATTTAATAAACGATATTTATTACATAACACTTATTTTAAAAAGTGACAATATTACGTACTCAATCTAATGGTCTTATAAAATATAAAAGAATCGAAGTTTAAAATGACCAATTCTTTCTAAAAAAATCTTATAAGCATATAGAACCTGCCATATTATTTATTTTTATACGTGTTTCTCAACACGCTTAAAAATTTAATAAAACATTGTGAGAATGATAATTAGTGTTTGTCACATGCCATGACTGATTAAATATAGAACATGTTTGACCCCCAGACAGCTGTAAAAACAATGTAGATCCATAAAACAACGGGTGGTATAAATATATATGACCGCATACTGATTTTCCGGCTTAATTAATTGCTATCAGTAAGGATCGTGTCACCCAGACTATGATTTGACAACTTGCTGATATTAAAGCTGCAGATTTCATTAAGATAAAATAAAAACACAAATGCGCCGAATTTGCAAATTTGTAACCACAGCCATCAAGATATATCATAAAGATAAACATTCTTGTTTCATTACATAAAATGTAAATCAATGCTTTTTATGGTTTTTTTTTTTTCAGAAAAAAAAGCAGTTCTATGAAAGACAGCATCGGTTTGCCTGACTGCTATTTACGAGAAAACTTTGATTGCTTTATATTTCATTAAATATTTTGAAACTTAAATGTCTGAAGACACAATCGAAAAATGACTGAATCATGTTTTATCGGTAGGAAGCGTTAGTAAATATCATAAAGTATAAAGTACTTTGCATCTTTATCAGATAATGCCTGAAAAGTTGAACGTACTTGTAAAAAATTGAATAATTTGCCGTAAATTTGTTGATTTTTCACTCCTATCTGCCCAAGGGAACATACAGCCTGGGAGGACAGGGTTTCCCTTTGTTGGTCCAAAGTGTCAGACCAAATGTTCTTCACACAACATGGTTTGGTCACTGTTCCCAAACACAAAGTTGGACTGATTATTCTTACAATGCTGAATCCCGGTCTTACTTGCTCGTAAATCAGTTCGAAACCGAGGCATCAGTAGCTTTTGTCAACTAGTTTCCCTACAAAGATCTTTCATACCCGACAATATCATTGGAGAGATAGCATCGTTATTTTTGTATATTAAATCAGAATGTTCTATCTTTTTGAATATCCTGTGCCCTCCGGGGATATTCCCATGTGGCGAAATTCACTATTTTTGACAGTATAACTTATTACACAAAAAAATGTGCTCACCTCAGTAATAAGCTATCTTAGTGAAGGTTTGTGTCTATGATTTTACTCGTTGTATATTAGATAACTAATACACAACCTTTTGAGTATTTCTGTTCTAAATAGCTTTATAATAACACTTTCTTTGCTATTATAGCTTTTTAAATCTGTTTTAATTTGTTCTTTTTTCTTCTATTATGACATAACAAGGATTAGAAATTACTATATAAATACATATACAGTAATTTTGACATTTGCAACCAGTTTGACATACATTTAATTTGGATACGATATATATGCAGTGTTAAAAATCATGCATCTAAGAAGCGCAGTACTACCCGGAAGTAGCAGGTGCGCGTTTTTTATCTCCTAATGAAGAGCTACCAAGGGCAGATAAATCGTGTTTCTGAAAAGGCCTATTTGTACAGCGACACGTCATGAGTTCTATATTTGTACAGCTACTCGTCATGAGTTCTATATTTGTACAGCGACACGTCATGAGTTCTATATTTGTACAGCGACACGTCATGTGTTCTATATTTGTACAGCGACACGTCATGTGTTCTATATTTGTACAGCGACACGTCATGTGTTCTATATTTGTACAGCTACTCGTCATGAGTTCTATATTTGTACAGCGACACGTCATGAGTTCTATATTTGTACAGCGACACGTCATGTGTTCTATATTTGTACAGCTACTCGTCATGAGTTCTATATTTGTACAGCGACACGTCATGAGTTCTATATTTGTACAGCGACACGTCATGAGTTCTATATTTGTACAGCGACACGTCATGTGTTCTATATTTGTACTGCGATACGTCATGTGTTCTATATTTGTACTGCGATACGTCATGTGTTCTATCATTCTGCGCTTTAATTTTTTTGTTCTTAGTTCTATATTGGCAACTAGATGCCAAGTTGTTTTACCATATAAAAAGAATGAAGACATGAACAGCAAGAAGGAAGATACGTACTAATAGGAATAAATCTCATCGCTCCTAGTTCTACATTGACATCTGGAATGCCGGGCAGTTTTACGGTCTGAAATCGGCCACCGATCCGGTTCGAATACTCATAGAGCGTTATTTTTAAGCCGCGTTCCCTGAAACGCCATGCTGCATAACTACCGGTGATACCCGCACCAATTATTGCAATGTCATCACACTTGTTGGTGTCAAGGTCAATGTCATCACACTTGTTGGTGTCAAGGTCAATGTCATCTGAAAGAAGAGACACGCGTAAGCTTTATTTTGATAAATGATTCATTTTTTAAATCAACCAAAGAAAAAAATGTTTGAACAATCAGTGAGCTTTTAGTACGAAATACATTTGGATTAACATTAAATAGGCGACTTTCGAAATCGCTTGTCAGTCCAGGCAAATTTCCTTATATTTTTAACATACAAGTATATTTGATGCCAAATTTCGAAATGCGAAATTCCGAAATATGCAAAAACTTTGAGAAACGTTTTCTGAGAAAAGCCACTCTGTGTTTCCCGATTTTGTTTTCAATATTTCTGTAATGGAGAAATAAAAATACAATTCTTGTCATGTGTAAGAATTAAAATGTAATAACGTCGTGGAAAGATTAATTTAAGTAGAATAGAAGTTGTTCAGTAACCTTCACTTTTGTAAATACAGGGGACAGAAAAATATTGATCAATCGACAATAATTATTGCTTCATGTTGACGGTTACTTGACAAAAACAGTAGGATGGTAGGTCAAAGATCTTCCTTCTATATTTTTAACACTTATTTTAACCTTTCCTTACTTCCGGAGGTAAGATTCGCTCCCTAAAATCAGGGTCAGTCGGGTAACCGTAAACATGACTATTTTTCTGGCCTAATTATAATGAGTTTAGTATCTTGTAAAAATGAATTCAAATCGGTCATTGGTAATGTCACCTGAAAGGAACATTTCGTTCGGACGGACAGACGGATAGATACAAACATATACACAAACATATGTACAAATTCGGAAAAGGCAAAGACAATTAGAATAAACTCGGAAAAGGCAAAGACAATTAGAATAAACATTCACATACAATCTTACAGGAATATATTGCATGTATATCAATTATATTTGATAATGTTATGTTTTTTTGTGACTTATAACAATAGCATACAAAACAGAAAATCGTACAAACACTGCAACATACATAAAAAGTTTAAAAAGCAGATTGTACCGGTCTAAATTGCAATCAAACGTATTAAAAACTCATAATAGTACGTATGCATGCACCAATAGATATAAATGACTAGCGGCATGTAACATCAAACATATTTATACAAAGCTATGAAGACATTTTTATTCATCATGATGTTATTTCGCATTAAGTATTTATTAATTCAATAAATTTGTACATGCAAAGTCTGTTCCAGTAATATCTACATGTTTTAATATACTTTTGTCTATTGCACAGAATTGCTTACTTTCTAAAACAAAATGATATTCATTGTCCATTTTTTTACATGCACTACATTTCTTTCATATACCTGAATGGTTACTGGTTTGTGCCATCCATCAGTTTCAATACCATGGTGGGGAGAAGACATGCGTAGCCTGCATAACGCAATCCTTCGGTTTTTATTTTTTATAACTTTTAAAGTAAAATTTCCTATCACTTTACGAAATAAAAGGCCTTAGTGATATATTTATATTCGCGTTTAACTTCTGTGTGAAATTGTCTTGTTTTAATAAAGAAAGAAACATTAATTTATTACCGACTCCTATATAAACCATACATCAAGAAAACCTTACGACAAAAGAAAGGTACTTAATCGTTATGGCTCAATAATTTTGTTCTGATTTAATCCCAAGTTTCGTTTTAAAAGTTTATATATAATTTTTATATACTTATTTTCTTCGGATTCATTTATCTTAAACCAGTATACAACAGTACGAAAACATTTTCCGATAAATAATGAATGTCTACCTAATTCATTTTATATGAAATCATTTTGTGTTACACTTTTAACCCCCAAAATATCTTTACAGTATTGCTTGTGATTGACGAGCTAGAGTTAATTGTGTCTGATTAAAAACTCTCCATGCAGAAAATGCAATACATAAGTAAGAAAATTTGCCAACAATTTCAACATTTTCTTCATTATCTCTACAATTCAGAAACCTTCTTCAAAACCACTACTTTTTTACATGTATTACATTCAATTTCATTTTCCATTTATTGCAATAATCTAACTGGATATTAAAGCCTTTTTGCACATTTTCAGGGTTTACAATGTCGTTTGCGTAGAGCAACAATAATATTGAAACCACTTCCATTTTTACGTCATTTTAACCATTAAACATTAACGTTTCTTCAAGGTCATTCAAGAATAACTAAAATAATAGTGGTGACAAGCATTGTTCTTGACGAACACCCAGTAAACATGCTAAATCATTGCTCAGCAATTGTTTATTTTAACTCATAATTTATTTGTATCGCACATACACATACGTTTCTATCATTTTGGATCTAACACCTAATATGATCAATTTGTGGTATAAATTTGGCCTTACAACATAGTTGAAAGATTTACTAATGTAGATTCAAGTCCACAAAACCACAGATTTATTTGTATCGTACATACACATACGTTTCTATCATTTTGGATCTATAACCTAATATGATCAATTTGTGGTATAAATTTGGCCTTACAACATAGTCGAAAGATTTACTAATGTAGATTCAAGTCCACAAAACCACAGAATAATTGTTTGTTATTGTTTACGCGATATCAGTCCATAAAGTACAAATATATTATCTACAGCGCTAACTTCTTTTCTAAAGTCGTTCTGTGCCTCTATATATACTTATAATTTTCAGCCTGATAATCGAGTCTGTTGCTTAATATACAAGTGAACAATAATGATATCAGAGAAATCACGAAATAAACAACAAAATGGCAGATTTTGTCGTGCATCAATAAATTTGGATTGTATTACAAATAATTTTATACTACCTTGTTTTTCAAGTCTTTTTACGTCATCCTTTGCATCCCGTAACTGAACTGGAAAATGCAAATATTGACAAGTCAATTGGAATATAATGCAAAGTTTGATCTGTTACAGGTTGAAAAAAAAACACTAAAAATACATGTATGTTTATATCTACGATAGGCGCATCGTTCACTGCTTTAGCTCTCATGTTTACATTTATTCAGCACATCAACGCCCACATATTCGTTTATACACAATTTGATGTGTGAAGAAAATATAAATGCATGTATGCTCACGGGGATTTGTTTGCGTCTCCGACTTTGCACAAAAGGTTCTTCAAAGAATGCGTGATCAAATACATAGTTCACAAGGAAATGAAAGCCATTAATATTCCAGGTGTCCTGGAAAATTTTAAAATTATGATCTAATTTGAATTGTTAGAATTTATGTTTTTGTTTTCGTTTTGCCAGTTCTCATCAGAATAGTAATGTACCGTCAGGCAATTAGCCGAACCATTATTTTAGAATTCTATAACAAACATTGCTCACAGATCGAATATGTGCCGTGTCCACGATTCGGACTACAATCCTAAACGCTAACCGTATTGAGTTAAGAGTGCAGGTTATTTTGTTGGAAATAACATTACAAGAAAAAATGACGTGAAAAGAAAACTCACTTGCTAATACTACAACCGCTATAGCCGCACACACAACAAGTATGAGTAACACCGAAATCACTACTAGAGACTTCCTATCCATTTTGTTTGGTTTCAACCTGTAAATGATGTGAAATGTATAAATACCTGTTCTTTTAAAGTCATAATGTGATCAATCAGCGTCGGTGTAGGGTGTAAATGTTTCCGCTAGTTATAATCACCTATGTGAGACATAAGTTACCATCATTTCTTTATATTAGAAAATCTTAAGACACTGTCATCGCATAATAGCTTCACCTGACTGCCCATCAAACTATTGTAGACCTATCAGATTATCAATAATATTAAATGCCTAATCTTTTATTCAAGTTTCGGGATTTAATATTATGGTGAATGTTTTTTAGTTTGAAATTCAAATTCACAAATGAACGTAATAACGGCTCATTTTGAAATGTGAAAGTTATAAGTGAGGAGCTCATACTTATACTAGTGACGAATTGGCGACAACTTGCATAGTACATATTTGCTTAGATTACTATGAATTATACATATTTGCTTAGATTACTATGTATTATACATATTTGTTTAGATTACTATGAATTACACATAATTGTTCAAACTACTATGTATTATACGTATTTGTTTAGATTACTATGAATTATACATATTTGCTTAGATTACTATGTATTATACATATTTGTTTAGATTACTATGAATTACACATAATTGTTCAAACTACTATGTATTATACGTATTTGTTTAGATTACTATGTATTATACATATTTGATTAGTTTACTATGTATTATACATATTTGTTTAGATTACTATGTATTATACATATTTGTTTAGATTACTATGTATTATACATAATTGTGTAGATTAGTATGAATTATACGTATTTGCTTAGATTACTATGTATTATACATATTTGTTTAGATTACTATGTATTATACATATTTGTTTAGATTACTATGAATTATACATATTTGTTTAGATTACTATGAATTATACATAATTGTTCAGACTACTATGTATTATACATATTTGTTTAGATTACTATGTATTATACATATTTGTTTAGATTACTATGAATTATACATATTTGTATAGATTACTATGAATTATACATAATTGTTCAGACTACTATGTATTATACATATTTGTTTAGATTACTATGTATTATACATATTTGTTTTGATTACTATGAATTATACATATTTGTTTAGATTACTATGAATTATACGTATTTGTTTAGATTACTATGAATTATACATAATTGTTCAGACTACTATGTATCATACATATTTGTTTACTCCGCGTTCAAAAGTAGCCTCTCTGTTACAATCAGGTGTAAAAACATTCCTGGTTTCTACAAACCTGACCGTCCTTTTTTCTGCCGACATATTTTATTTTCGACCTCTGTAATTTTTTGCCGATTTCATCGTATCTCCAAACTAAAACAAATATTTGAAAAAGTTCTGACCACTTACCGATACTAATCGTTAGAAGTACATGCAATTACACAATACTAGATTGATGATTTATATCCATCTAAGTTGCGAAAATTTTAATAATGTTGTCGATATATCATTCGGTGCAAAACGTTCCAGTTACTTAACATAGACTCACACATGTCGTCTTTCACATTTGAACAAGATCAAATCACGCGAAAATGAATCAGTCACTATATTTGTGTGACTTGTATGAATGGATTCTTCGTTTCGGTTTACTTTCTGAATGAATTCAGTGAGATGGTTTAATTTTGGAAAAAAATCATATCAATAAAATATTACATAATACAGCTGTATATAAATATTACAACGATCAGATTAATACACGCCTCTCAGACATAATATTCAGCATATACTACTAAACTAATTAAAAACTCAGCTTTACTCACTACAAATAAAATCATTTTGCGGTCATGAGCTAACTAATGGAAATTGTACGCGATAAGGGGTATCGTTAGGACGAAAGTTCCCCTTACACCCAGAACTGTGATCCAACAATAATTTGATTATATAACCCCATGTAAACTTGATTCTGCCACGATGATTTTCGAAACGTTAATGCGTCGCGAGCAAAAGTAAAACCTTATATATTTGAGAAACACTCAACACAACAGAAATCTAGCAAAATAAAAAAAACACTCAACTAACATATCTTCATAGTTAAGTGACTAGACCAGAAAAAAGTCGTGTTTTGCGGTTATGCTACCCTATCTTTAGCGCCCATCCTAAAGTTTCGTACGGCAAAATTCAATGTACGGAAATATTTAGGGACAAATAGTTCCGCGTATTCTCACAAAAGATATGTTTTTCTACCTACCTACCATCTTTTTGGTGACTCCTTTTTCTGACCGGATTACAACTTTTAGTTATCTTTATAAAACAGTGTAAACTAAGTTTCGTTCATTTATATACAACTGTAATTACAAATAAATATATTCTCCTCTTTGGGTTAATATTTAACACACAGTCAAATGCACACTAATTAAATTTTGAAACTGTACGTGTCATAGACAGAAAAGATGTAAATTATGCAAGGTATTTTTTATTCAGATTCATCAACCATTGCAAAAAGTTTTTTGCTTTTTTCTTTCGGTGCCACAAATACCCTCTGTTGCAGGAAACAACACAGTCATTGTATGTGTTACAAAGTTATAGCTTATAAAATTAACATTAAACACAATGTTACGGGACGGAAATTATGTTACAGCATGGACACGTTCATGTTTATTAAACATGTTACAAGATGGACATTTTGCGTCACATGATAGGCAAATTAGAAAAAAATCAAATTAATGATTCGAAACCTAACTTTAAGACGTAAAAAGATTAAAAGAATAACAAATAATGTGTTTGCAAAATTTTATATCAATCTTTGAGCAAACACAATAATACTTAGCTTTACGTTCTTTTGGAATTATGTTACAGCATGGACAACACTTATGTCTAATGCAACAACAAAATGAGAACTATTTTTCTCAGTGAATACTTTTTCTCTGAGTATGAATCAATCAAACAAAAAACCAACCGTTAATCTGTACGTGTAAACTCTTTAAGTCTGAATTTTGAATAGAAAATAAATAAAGTGTACAATTTGTTATAATGTACTAACAATGACTAGATAGGATGACTAATAGAGATGGTGTCTCATTCACTCAAAAACTTCCAAAACTGGTCCCTTGATAGCAACAACTCATTCAACCTTGATTCTTGAATTATTTAATCCGTTTTATTCACATATTTATGTCGATCTGTTTTGTTTCAGACTCTTGCTCCAATAAGTTGATTTTATATCGTGTTAAATATCTGAACTGTTAAAATGACATTACTTTTAATAACTCCATGCGAATAAATAAAAGTGTTGTAATGGTCACCGAATTGATATACAGATTCAATGTCCATTAGTTTTTCACTAGTTTCATCTATGGACCTTTACGTTTCACCTTCGACTTCTATAGGTTTACCCTTTTCTGATCATTTATATTTTCTTTCTCTTGTTCTGCACTGATTCTATCTGTATCATTAATAATGGACATAGATTTTGGTTCTGTAGATTCTTCTTCATCGGATTCTTTATATAGCTCTTTCTTTTGCTCTGCACTCACTTCATTCGTATCATTAGTGTTCTTGTCCTGTAGATTTTCGTTCATATTCTTTCGACATTTCTTTCTCTTGTTCTACACTCACTGCATACGTATCAGTAACATTTGTCACAGTTTCTTTTTTTGTGGGTTCATCTTCCTTGGGTTCTTTGTGTAGTTCGTTCTCTTGTTCTACATTCATTTCATTCGTATCACTAGCAATCATCACAGTTTCTTGTTCTGTAGATTCTCCTACCTCGGATTCGTTAGATAGTTCCTTCTCATGTTCTTCATTGATTTCATTTTCCATTTCTTCGCACGAAATTTCATACAGTCCATTCTTATTCTATCAAGATATAAACTGTCACATTATCATCTGAGTTCTGTTCCTGAGTGTTCTGGATTGTCTTTGATGTAACATCACCAAACACTCATACAACATCTCCTGGATTACTATATGTTACATATCAATAAAAGTAATTAAGAAAAAGATCACACCGACTAAAAATAAACATTTTCAACAAATTTTATTGTTGCATTTTCTTGCATTGAAAGCGGTCCCTACTTTAACATGTCTATTTCATATGCTATAATACATGTTGTATTTTAGATGCCTATCATGTAACAAGAATCCATTTCAATGTCTTAGCAATATCAGAATTAAAATAATCCTATCCCTTTCGCTATAAACTATTTTGACAAGGGCCAAACTTCAAAACCCAACTGTTAACCTTATACGTGATTTTGATGCATTAAGGACACGCCCATTTAAAATGGCGGAAAGTATGTACTTTAAGAAACAAAATCGTCTTTGCGATCTGTGTGATTGCACAAAGTCTTCATAATTTTCATTTTGAGAAAAATTAGCCCATGAATGATTATTCAAGAGGGTGGTAATTATTATTTGATGAGTTGCAGGGATCAGTTTGTATTTCCTACAGTTTTACAGCATGGACAAAACTGAAAAAAGTTGGAGACAAATTTTGGGGCAAAATAAATATAAGAAAGGATTGATATAATGTTTATGTCTTACCATTTTTATATCGGGGAGATATTAAATTAAAAGTAATGGTATGATTTAAGGGCATAGCAAATATAACTGTTTTGAAATTGCACTCAGAAGTTGAAAATTTCGTTTGGAGACGCGTTACAAGATGGACATTTGGGGCCTTTGAGTCTTCATAAAAAAATTCTAAGCATGTTAGCTGGCTCATTTATGTCTCATATTATCGGGAAACATTGATACTTTTCATCAATACCTGTTTTTTTAGTAAATAAATGCTAAAATTAAAGACACGAAATGTGGCATCTTTTCAAAATGATTCATATATCTAGGGTGTTTTCACTCGAATGACGTGCTCTATTCGTGAACCTCGCTCTTGCGCCAAGTTTAACGGCGAGGTTCCCGAAAAGCGCGCACATTTCAGAAGGAATGCCGAGACCCGGGCGGGATACCGTCACTTCCGTCAAAGGAAAAAATGGCGAGTGACTTACCTTTTAGTTTTTATGATACGCAGAGTAGCGAATTGACGTTTTCTTTTCTTGGCTGATTTGCGTTGTTTGATGACTTTAGATTTAAAAAATAGGTCTGTTCGGGTCTATAAATCACGGAAATCGAGTGCCAATTGTTGGAATGTATATATACTGAACCAAAAAAAAACGTTTTTTTCAACTGCGGCAGCTGCAGCGTCTGTCATCCCAGGTACTCACAACCCCAGGATTTCCGCTCAAGCAGTACGAAATCGTTTGGCTGAGAACAATTTACGTGCACGTCGTCCCTTCGTCGGAACAGTATTAACGGATCGTCATCGCCGTGACAGACTTCAATGGGCACATCAACTGGACAAAGGGAGACTGTAAATGAACTTTGATGAATTGATTTTGAATTATTTTGCAATAACAAATACGAACAAAAACTGTTAATATACATCTATGTGGAAACAGTCTAATTAAAGTCTCGCGAAAGTTTCTTTTTTGGTTCAGTATATTTTCTTCTTTGCAAAGTCTCGCATATCTTTATTTCGCTTGAAATTATGTAAAATCAAAGTACTGAAAGTGTTGATGGGAAGCGATTTTAGAAATATGTATAAATGCTGGAGGACGGCAATATCATTAATTCTTTGTCTTTTGGTTGTTGCCCAAATCGCGTCTGTTGTGTAACCGCGTTGCACATATGGATATACATGTATATAAAAAGATTGGAGTCATGTAACTACTCTTGATTCGAAACGTTGATCTACATTTAATCCTGTATAGATACTGTCTTCTCAGTTGCATTACTGTAGTAATAGTTTACCATCCGTCATCTTACATGCCAATTAAATCACTGGTCTCAATTAAATGTTATTAACTATTGATAATTGTTGATACATATAAGAATAAACAAGAGATGACTGGAACTGTCTCAAAACCAGGGTTTCCTTCTCCAGATGCTTACCCATTTCCTACCTTCAGTTGTAGGGTGGAAACATTTTACCCATGACATGCACAAGTATGATTTTAATAGTTTATACAGGCAAAATAAACAAACGACTATATTTCCGCAAAAAAATAAAAAAATTACAAAACCCCAACAATACGCACTGGGTCACTTGATGACAATAATTCTATGAAAGTTTGATAAAAATCCCTTAAGAAATAAAAGAGAAAGGAGGAGTTGTGCACTGATGAGTATTTCTACATAAAATTGAATATGTGCAAAATAAACAAAGAGTGATAAATCTCCCAAAATAATTACAGCACAAGACCCTAACAACATGAGTTAGGTCACTTGATAACAATAGTTCTATGAAAGTTTGACTGGAATTTTGAAAGTAGGACGAATGGTATTTTCTATCTATTACTTGTGCACAAAATACACAAAGGGCCATAATTCCACCAAAAATGATCGAATCACAAAATTGCAACTACATGGGATGCTTAGGGATAGTAGTTCTGTGAATGTTTGGTCATAATCCCTTGAGAAATGTAGGAGGAGTTTCGCATAGAAAATTACATGGTCAAAATAAACAAAGGGCCATAATTCCGAACAAAATGATCGAATAACAAAACTCGGAATATTTGCGCTGGGGTACTTGCTAACAATAGTACTGTGAAAGTTCGTTTGAAATTCCTTGAGAAATTTAGGAACGTTGCACATAAAATTTTTCAGAATGTTTATCTTACTTTTGTGTAACAGTGACCTTGACCTTTGACCTAGAACCATCAAATGCAACCCTCAACAAGGTCTTTATGTATGCATGATGTATAAAAATTTGATGAGAATCTATCAATCAAAACAAAAGTTATCGAGCAGAAACCAATTGTTGACGATCGCCCGCCGACATGCGGCATTCTAATAACCAGCTTTTCTTCGTTTCTCCTGGTTAAAATGTAGAAAAAGAAATAAGCAACAATGAGATATAATTTTATGGTGATACTTTAATTAAACCTTTATTTAAATAAACGATACATTTATAAAGAACTATGCATTATTTACACAATAAGCTCAATTCTTTCATCAAATGATGAAATATTACATCATTGTTTAAAAAGAAATACGATTAAATAAATGTCTGATGTGTTATTTAAAGATATATTAATGGTCAAAACGATTTTTTTGTTTTTCCAAAAAAGCTTTATAACACTATTCCTTACATAATAATATGAGTATTCACCAATTTCTGCAACTTGAAATCATAATTTTGTGCATTTAATTGCATATCGAAAAATCGTTTTTCTTATTTGACTAGGTTAGTCAAATAAGATTTATATTTGCCGCGAAGCATTCCGATTGTTTCCGTAAATATTCAGAAATAGTCACGTGATTAGCGTCTCTCCATATAAGGAAAATCAAAACAATGGCGGATCAAGCGGGAGGAATCAAAAGAACAAGAAAGAAAATGGAGGAAATTGGAAAGAGACAAGGGTATTGCTCAAACAAGAATATACTTAGGCAGCGAAGCAAGTCGTTGGAAAACTTTGAAGGAAGAAATTCGTGCGAAAACCGACCGTGAAGTCGCTACGTTTTTGATCGACAGGTAGTCTCCGTATGCAAATGAGATGAATTCCGAACGTAACCGATCTCTTCCGAGAGGTTTGAAAATGGCGGCTTGATTGAAAATAAGTAGAATCGTATCGGTTTGCATCGAGTTTATTAGAAGAAAATATACAGAAAAAATATTGTCAAACATTTTTATAATCATTGAACTTATGATTTACAGTGAAATTTCGTGAATGTAAGATATACGATAAAATGATAATATTGACCATTAATATACCTTTAAGTAATATTGATAGTGAACAAGTAATAAATATGTCAAATATAAATGACATGAGATTGTATGTTCATGCACATGCAATTCTACAATATTCCTAAATACAATAAAGCATTATTTACACTATATTTACATAGTTTTTACACTGTTTATGTATAAATTTATTTACAAATGACTCCGAGCACCAGTAATCACATAATTTATTCAGAGTCAGAATTAACATGACTTCCTGAATGTATCACTGAATCATTTGGGGTATGGTTTGGATCTGGATTCATGTAATATTTCTTCAGATTATGACATTGTCTAAAACACCCAGGATTGCACATAGCTTTTTGCATATTACATACACCCCAATGCAGTCTGCTTCCTTAAAAACACAACGTGACCTTTCAATTTTGGATTACATACAATGTAGTCTTGAACAACTCGCTGCTTCTTTGTGCCAGGCTTAGGTCTGATGTACTGAATGAAATATCTTTCTGTTAAACGGTTATCCATAGAAATAAGGTGTCCTTTTGAAAGTAAACCTGTTTTGGCTATCATGTCCAACACTACCTTAGATGTGTGTGTAAATTCCAAAGCCTGAACGTAGTGAGCACAATCCATGGTACACATCTCTTACAATAAAGTATCCAGACTAGGCCTCACAAAGTTGATACATGCATATAGTTTTATTCCAAACGTGTTTGGTATCATTGGATTATATACCCTAAATGTCACATGACGTTTGAATGGACACGTTCCTTCATGAAGCCTAGATCACGCTCTTGTCTATATTTCTGAATGTAAGTTTGCAACATAATGTGAAAGTTCGATAGCAGCAGAAGAAATCTATCCTTTGGCATATCATTGGTAAAGAACAGGGTAGTTGAGCATTCATGTGTTGTCCAGTATTCTTGTCTTCCATAGAATGTTTCTTAACTACTCCTATAAATATGACAAGTAGCATGCATACCTACATTTCATCAACGGTCACACCTCTCCGTTTTTTGCAGGCGACTATATAAGGTTTCAGCTGTGCATTGTGAATCTTGTTTGTAGCATAAATATTCGTATGATCAGTCATTATTTCCCAAATATCATTATCAAAATATCATTCATATAATATTAATAAACATGTCTAATGGTGTAAAATCATCTGGTACCTCGCATAATAATTCAGAATTGTCGTCAGCACCAACAACGACGGGGAATCAACCGTAAAAGCAAAAAGTGCGAACCTAATAATTAAACCAACAACAAAGAGTCTGTCGCAAATAATTTGAAACAAATATTTTATATGTATGGTCTATCATAAACCCTTATCGCACGTAATTTACATATTTTTGAACAAGAAAAACTATTCGAATAAGATGCCTAGGACAATAAATGAATTAGAGGCCGTGCCCGTGCATGGAAAATAAAAACTACTGTACGAATATGAATACCTAATTATGAATAACGAATTCAATATAATTCAAATATTGTTTAGGTGGAATGAATACGGAATCTAGGTAGCGTCCAGGCTATTTGGCGTCAAGTTTCACCAATTCATTAGTTTCAAAACTAAACTACACACAGAATGATAAACTATACTACATGTACTATAAAGAGTCCAAGTAATTACAATTTAGTCTTGTATAATTGACATATCTCTGAACAATGACTCTGCACATAGGGATTTTTTATAACAATTAGCAATAAGTATTATGCAGGCGAGGGGTAAAAGGTAAAAGATGCCACTTTAGAATTTGGTAAAAAATGACATTTGGAGTTTTTTTGAATATACTAATAGCCCTTTATATGGTAAATTTTTTAGTTCAGATTCAGTCCTTATATGGGCAAAATTGATAGAAATAGATTGGACTTTTAGATTTTAATCATACAACTTCGCAGGTGCTATAATAACGAGTTTATCTAAGGTACGAGTTGGGGTCTATTGTTTCTGATAACGAGCGTCTGGTATGTGAAATATCAGGAGTTGACTGACTAATTACCATAGCTCACTACGTGCTTAGATGAGCTAAAAATGGAAACTAAAAGGGGATAACACAAGTTTGATGTAAATATGACAAAAAATTGTTGACAACAATTTTATATATATTATATAATTTAATAATATAATTAAGAATTGTATCATATTTTTGAAAAGAAGGAAGCATATGCCAATAGGTAGGATATGTGTCAACATAAATGGAATAATTTGTTTATTAATATTGTATTACCATGTAGAAATATCTATAGATCAACATTTAACATTTCCAAAGATACCTACTTACACTGCTACAAACTAGAATAAATCACAGAATACTTGGTGTAAATTCACTACTACACAAAATGAATATAACAGATTGCACTTTTTGTTAAACACATCAAGAGACTATATTACGCATTTTTTGGGAATGTTCTAACGAAAAAAACTTAATAAATTTTGTAAAAATTAACATTAATGTAATGAATTTTTATTCAAACACGTTAATAGTAACTTTTATATTTGGTTCATGATAAAGTTCCAAACAATAATAAATATGCATGTATATGTACAATATTTTTCGTGATATGAAGAAATAATTATTTCTATGCCAAAATAAAATGCTCATGCCAAGCATCAAATTTTCCATAAAAAGACTATAGCTTACATGGGAAATCAATATGTTGTGTATTTATAGGAGAAATTATGTTTTACAAATTTGTAATTTGATCTTTCTAATTAGCAACCCCAACTGAATTTTCAGCTTCAATAAATTTCATTTTAAATGAACAGTCTGAAAGGCTTGTAATTACTGTTCATGGAACAGTTTATTTTTTCAAATGTTCACGAGAATAAATGTTAATTAACTTGTTACTAAAAAGGTAATAAAGGTACTAATGGTACACTTGAGGGAAAATAATGGGGAACAATAATAAACTCGATAAAGGACCATCAAAGGATACTACAAAGGAATATTCGTGATGACTAAAGGATGCCACAGACCAAATTTGATGATGATCCAACCATTGGTTCATGAAAACAAGTCGTTTTAAGGTTTTTCTATTATTAACTCTAGTGGTCCCTAAAAGGGGCTGACCAAATTTATTTGAGCAAACTTGAGAGAGGACAGTCCAGTCTAAGGATGCTACAAACCAAGTTTGATGATCCTTCCATTGGTTCTGAGAAGAAGACGTTTAAAGGTTTTTCTTTTTTTAGCTCTAGCAGCCCCTAAAATGGGCCAACCATTTTTATTTTAGCAAATCTGATAGGACACTATCTAAAGATATTAAAAACCAAGTTTTTAGAATCAATAGAATCATGAAAAAGTCGTTTTAAAGTATTTATATTTTTAGCTCTAGTGGCCCCTAAGAGGGGCCAACCAAATTTATATGAGCAAATTTGAGAGAGGACGATCTAAGGATGCAACAAACCAAGTTTGGTGATGATCCTTCCATTGGTTCATGAGAAGAAGACGTTTAAAAGTATTTCTATTTTCAGCTCTAACGGCCCCTAAAAGGGGCCAACCATTTTTATTTGAGCAAATCTGATAAAACTCCATCTAGGGATGCTACAGACCAAGTTTGGTGATGATCCATCCATTGGTTCATGAGAAGAAGATGATTAAAAGTTTTTTCTATTTTTAGCTCTGGTGACCCCTAAAAGGGGCCAACTGGTATAATGTGAGCAAATTTCAGTCAGAACGTCAAAAAACTTCTACACAGCAAATTTGAAGTAAATATCCGGCTGGTTGTTTCTGAGGAGAAGACCATTGTTGACGCCAGACGACGGACGACGGACGCCGGAGCATCAACCTACCCATCCTAACAGCTCACCTTGAACCTTCGGTTCTGGTGAGCTAATAAAAAAGTTATGAATGAATTAAAGTTCACATTTTACCCACTTTTCATGAATATTTTATCCGTATTTCAGCTAAAGAAACATTCCGTGATTGGGGACCTAAACGAAGTTTTTTTTCAAATTTCAGTTTTTCATATCTCTTACTTTTTTTAAGATATATTTTTGAAAATTGCCATTCTAAATGTATTTTCATGTATAATTCTGTTTTTGCAGTCAGATGTACACTCAGGATATTGTATTTTTTTAAATGAAGGATATGTAAAATTATATCTGTCTCGAACAAATCATTGTTTTATGGTAGAACAACTAATTTTGATGTGTTTACATTATATTTATTATACATCTTCAATACTTAAATAAACAAACATTATTAACAACAATGGAAAATAACAAACAATATAACATGCCAATGCTCATTGCTTTAATGAAGAGTTAACATACAGTATTTCAAATAGTGTTTTTTTCACTTTCCCATATCATTGAGATCAAATAGCAATACGTCACTGTCACATATTGTTTAGGGGACTTAATTTCCACACTAGTTTGGGGGTATTTCTCATTGTCACACAGTTCTTCATTGGTTTTATCACATTTTCTTGAAAGTTGAAAGTTTTAATGACAATCCCGTTCTTTAAAACTGTTCTCAGGATATGAGATTTCAAATTTACAGTCAACAACAACTTGTGACTGTTATTGGCTAACAACAAGTTATTGCAGACCTAAAATATAATTCATAAAACTAAATACATGTATATATATAAATATTTTTTGTCCCAGCGTTTTTTTTAAAATAATAGTAACAATGTATGACAACAACAACAGATAAAATGATGAACTGTACTGTGATACAATTTTCCTCAAGCTTCCTTGCTTCTGATTGAAATAAATGATTAGTAGATTTACAAACATAAAATACTATACGAACTCTTGATTAAATGATAAGTGAACAATTTAATAATCAATATACAATAATCACAGGTTTGATGGTCTAATGACTAATTTAAATCACTTCGCACTATACTTACGTTCAACAATCCCACTCTGTCAATTTAACGCAGTTTAATGTTCGAGGCTGACAATTCTGAGTATATACTGCAACTTAGTCAGTCCCGAGACATTAACTGCTTCAAAGGGGTCTATACTTGAAATGGCCAAATTACTCTCATGTCTGAGTTTACACTGCATTTTAGAAAGTGCTCAACCACCCAAAATGAATGACAACTCGAACAATATCAAATTCTGAGCAACGCTGCAACTTCGGGTATTGTCCTTATTGTCATAGAATCTCCAAGAGTTAGGTAGCTGCTGCATTATTATTTTACGTCTTAACACCACGGAGGCTCCTCACAGACTGACCAAAATTGTACAATTACCGGCTTTACATACCTAGTGCTACATGTTATAGTCAACGTGATTGGCTAATGATTAACAAAGTCTTTGATTGGCTAATGTCTAACGAATTGGCTAATTGTCTAACGAAACTAAAATGTGAATTATCGTTGTCATCATCGATTAATTAAAGGATCTAAGCTATTTTCTTTACACTGCGAAGAAACAGTAAAGGTAATTTTCGCGGCTATTTTTCATACTCTAGTACGAAACGGAACGCTGATGGTCGAACATTTCATATCCAAGTTTTTGATGCATAAATAAAGATGATATCGAAACAATGAATGTCAATCAGAAATTTATTTAATTGAATGGAACGATATAATCAGCCTTAACAAGAATTTACAACTCAAAATCGACAAAAAAATCGGCCACTAATACAAATTTAAAATCTAAAGTATAAACCGGAGCGACTCGTTCGTCTATCACCGATTACATAACGCAATTATTCCATAATGGATGCATGATAAAACAAAAACTTGACAGATGTTGTTTGTTAAATTATTTACTGTTTATCATAAATCAGTTAAACTTCAATCGATAAACATATCCATATAATCGTTGATTTATCGCACAATGTATCGTTTAGTCACAATTCAATATATGACGGCTGCCATTAGCAAATTCTACGAGGTCACATGGACGCTCAATTCAGCGCAGTGACTTTAATTGTAAATGCGCAAAAAAGAATCTTATTGTATATTTTTGTTGTTTGCCATTTTTTCTTTCCCTGTCTTCTGAAATGTTACCTATGACGGGGGAATGAATTTAATTGATAAAAAATCTGACTGGTCACAGAATCGATTCCAAAGCGAGTGTTCTTCCACTGAGCCATTACAGCTAATGAAGATAAGGCTAGACTCAAATAAGCGCATTGATACTGTATTTTAATTATTGAATAGTTTTCAAAACATACATATACAACACATAAATGTATTTTACTGACTTCAAATATTCATTCGAAGAAACATTTACACATTTAACTCTAATTGCGTTAGCTGATTTTCTTGGAACTATGTTTTTGGCGAAGTTATGGCGTTGATGAGTTAGATGTCGAAAAGGCAGTTTATCTGCGCAATCCAAAATGAAGGTGACTAATCACGTTCCAAAAACATAATCGCTATCCAGAATAATAGCTTGTTTTGTCATGTACGTCACAACAACGCACCAATCAAGGTGCGTCTAAATTTGTTTCGCGGTGTTTTTTTTTCAGAAAATCGGCGAATCGTCCCTTAACATATTCGTGCGCGTGCGATCTCGCACCAGATCAAAATGTGTCGCGTGATTTCCATTTTTTGCGTAATTTACGTAAGATTGTACGCGAGTGGCAACACTGACGTAACCATTTCAATAATTTGAAAAGTGAAGGAATTTTAGACAATGAAACTAAATAGAACCACCGTGACCATCAAGATAGGAAAGCCATGGCCACGCAGGAAAAGGAAAAAGATAACAAAAATGCAAAGGAAATTCCTCAGTTTTATGCATCAGCGTTTGATCTCCAAGCTGTCTTACAACGCCATGTAGTTTGATTTGGGAGCAGTATTATAAACGGAAACTTTGTTGCTATAATCTTTCATTATATCATTTAGCAACCGGAAAGGGTACATGTTATTTTTAGAGTGAGACTCAGGGTACGAGAGGCTCCTGTGAGAAAGGAACATGCGTGTTTTTACATTTAAATTCAATTGCTTCTAAAACGTCTGGTGTTGAGGAGGTGATATTTTTTAGTGATGCCTGTGGAGGACAAAATCGGAAATCAATATGTCATCAGCTGCTTTGTTTATTACTTTAAAATGATTCCTGATCTCAAAATCATAAACCAAAAGTTCTTAGACAGTAGGCATTCTGAAATGGAATGTGATTCCATCCATTCGTCTTTGGGGCGTGCAAAAAATGACGAAGGAGTATGTTCCATCACGTAAGCAGGACGTAAAAAACACATCTCGGCGTTCCATTGAAGTATTCAGATTTCATGGACTTCAAAATAATACAAGGATCAGAACTTTGGCACAATGAAAAGTGAAGTCAACGGGGATAGAATCAATTGGTTAAAATAAAATGGATTCAACTCCGCAAGGAATGTATTGACAGGATTTTCGTAAGCTACGACTTTGAGTCAAGCCATTTTAAAGACATTCTACTTCTTCACAAAATGAGTGGAAGTAAACAGAAATTCCCTGGTAAAAAAACCACCACAAACATAATAGATGTAATACATGGCTATTAGATGTCTCAAACCAACTTAATAACACAATAGGCGATTAAAAATAACAACAAACCAGTATGTCTTCGCGGCTGTTGGCACGTTGTACCTCTTGTATCATGTACTGTGCAGATGATTGCGGGAAAAGGAGATATTTGCAGATGGCACCTTTTACCTCTTCTAGCAAGTAATTTTGATAATGCTTCAGACCCATATCACATTTGATCCTGACAATTCCTGACATTGAATATTTTTTAAATTTTAAAAACTGCAGATTTGAGTGTTTATACAGTATCTCTAGCTTCAGTTAATTTGAAACATGATTCGGAAGTGTCAGCGTATCAAATACCCCTTATTGTTAATTTTCTCAAAATGTACAAAATGGACGTTGGCACCACGCAGGGAACTGTGCCTCATTTATTTAACCATTAGATATTTTACCCAACAAAATTTCCGTGGCCTGGGCCCCGCTGACTATTATACGTCACAAACTATTGTTTGTTTGGTGCAGTTTTCACTATTTGGAGTAGTTTTTACTATTTGGAGTAGTTTTTACTATTGAACTATTCTGTAGTCCCATAAATCGTGGATATAAAGGATATAAAACGAACAATTTTACAATCAAGGACATTTACGCAACGATACAAAAATGAATCATATTGAAATAAATCTTGAGACGTGAAGAAAACAAGCACAACCCAAGCACCTAAAGTATGAGTTTAAAATAAACTTACTTCAGCCTTCTTCATCTGAAGAGGTTGGTTTTGTAATCCATAATTATCAATTATATTTTATTAGTTTTATTTAATCGTGGTGATAGAAAAAAAGTGGATAAACCAATCATTTCTATTTCACTGAAGAAATATGAAAGTAAAAAATGTCAGCATGCAAAATGTTTACAATATATTTACAATACATATATACAACACTTAACACTAAATACAATATTCATATATATATATTTATACACATCATTTCACACTTTATACACTGCATATACGCCGTCGGTTCCCTCTTATCGTAATTTTCCTTAAACTTTCCCAACACAGATGTTCATACAAGGAGGCACAGAAGTCCAACAGCCGGCTCGTTATCAACGTCTTTCTGTTGTAATTCTCCCAAAGTGAGAAAAGTTTTCGCTGAACTATCTTGGTTTGTTTTGTCTGGTGTCTTTTGAGTTTTTTTTCTAGATATTGACGTGTACATTATTCAAAGACAAAATACATTCGAAAACAAATTAAAAAACACAATTATCTGAATATATATTAACTGACTTTTAAAGCAGCCTAGAAGTTGAAACGCCAGACCAGTATACTATCACCAATATTCTTAAGTTCCAAGGGTCTAAATTAAGATTTAAAAATTGTCTTTGCCGCAATGCATATATCAATCCTTAATATCTTATACATGTAGATATATAAGGTATTTAAATATTTATTAATTCAAATTTGATAATCAAAACTTTCAACGTGTATTGCTAGGAGGAAAACAATACTTGCGTGATACTAGTAAAACATTTTAACTACTTCATTTTGCAAGTCTTAATCCATTAGTATGATATACAAATTATGCAATATTGTTGCATAGTTGTTTCGATTTGACCGGGTATGCGGCTGTTATTAATGATACCTGAGGGAGCTATGAAGACAGTGAGGCTTGCTACAAGACCTTACAAGCTCTTACAGACAAGACACCCAAGAGAGATATTGTTTTGGAAATTGTTCATTTGGACGCACAAGTTGGAAGTGACAACATGGTAAAGAATTGGTCTTGGAATTCATACAGTCGGTAACATCTACGAAAATGGTAAAATGTTTGATGACTCATGTACCGACAATGATTTGGTTATTGGTGGTACACTCTTTCCACACCGAAAATTTCACAAAATTAAGATCTCAGGATATGGTAACAAAAATCAAATTGATCATATCACAATATCTGGAAAATGGAAAAGAACACTGCTAGATGTAAGAGCACACAGAGGAGCTGACATTGGATCAGACCATGATTTAGTGATAGCGAAGTTTAGGGTAAAAATATGAAACAGGAAGAAATTGCCTTGCAAAGGAACAACAGGTATGATAAATCAAAAATACACTCAGAAGAGAGGAAGGACCACTTTGTTACTACTGTCTTTAATAGATTTCACATCTTGAGTGACCTTTATGATGGATTAGTGGAGAAAAAATGGGAGAATGTCGGAGATTCATTTCGGGAAGCCTGTGAAGAGACTAAGGGCGTAGAAACAAAGACTTACAGGAGTCGGCTATCTGAAGACAGTGTAGATTGAAAAAAAGAGAGAGAAATCAGACACCAATTATTGCAAGCAAAATCCAGGGCACAGAAAGAGAACATCCAAGCTGAATATAAAGAGAAACAAAGGGAAATAAAGAGGCATGTGACGAAAAACATTATTTAAAAAAATTGGCCTTAAAAGCACAAGAAGCTGCTAATAAGGATGACATGAAAACGCCTTATGACATCAGTAGGAAATTATCTGGAAAAATGTCTGTATTGAAAAACCTGTAAAAGCCAGTGATGGAACAAAGACAAATGAGCAGTTGAAAAGAGGTGACAATACTTAAGCTCCTCCTCAATGGCACACCAATAGAAAATAACGTTGACATACCTGAAGGAAACGATCTGGACGTAAATGACGGACCGATCGACAAGGCAGAATTTATCAATTCAGTTAAGAAGCTACAGGATAACAAAACCCCTGGTGCCTTTGGAATCCCTCCAGAAGCTCTTAAAACTGACCTACTCTGAACAGCTGATGTCATGTCAGAGCTGTTACCTGCAATATGGGATACAGGAGGTTCCTGCTGAAAGGAGAAGTGTTCTACAGATCAGACTGCTTAAAATGGTTTGAGCGACTGTCACAACTGGAGAGGTATCCAACTGCTGTCGATACCAAGTAAAGTTCTGACTCGAATTATCTTAGAATGCATTATGGACGCACTGGATGAGAAGCTACAAGATGAATAATGCTCTTAGTACTGGACTTGAGATTAACACCAAGAATACTAAGAGTATGAAAATCAATGTCCTCAAAAATGATCTCAGGGACATTGTAAGCTTCACGTATCTTGGTAGCAAGGTCGGCAAAATGGATGATCTGATGAAGACATCAAGATCAGAATTGGAAAAGTCAAGTATGAGTTCAACCAGCTTAAACCAGTATCGAACAACACTAACATTCGGTTGAAGACCAAAGTACAGTTGTTCTACTCAAATGTCATATTAGTAGTTCTGTATGGTTCGGAAACCTGGAAAAGCAAGAAGAACCTTGAGACCAAACTTCAGGTTTTCATAAACAGATGCTTGGGGAACATACAGCACGTCCGCTGGCCCGACAAAATATCTAATCGAACGTTCTGTAGGAAGACCGACCAGAAGCCAATCCTCTACACTCACCGAGAGATCAAGTGGCGATGGAAAGGCCACATCCGTCTAGGGAATCAGTCAAACGTCACTAGACAAGCCTTCGATCGGTACCCTCAGTGTAAAGGAAGAGGCAGAACAGTCACGACCGGGAGACGCACCCTTGATGCCGAGCTCAAATCCATTCGGCAGACATGGGCAGAAGTAAAAAGATCAACGCAGGATAGATCTAGATGAAGAAGAGTGGTGAAGGCCCTATGTTCCCCAGTGGGTGAAGAGTAAGTGAGTAAGTAAATAGGTGCGAAGGTACGTGAGTGAGTGAGTGAGTGAGTGAGTGAGTGAGTGAGTGAGTGAGTGAGTGAGTGAGTGAGTGAGTGAGTGAGTGAGTGAGTGAGTGAGTGAGTGAGTGAGTGAGTGAGTGAGTGAGTGAGTGAGTGAGTGAGTGAGTGAGTGAGTGAGTGAGTGAGTGAGTGAGTGAGTGAGTGAGTGAGTGAGTGAGTGAGTGAGTGAGTGAGTGAGTGAGTGAGTGAGTGAGTGAGTGAACAAGTTTCGATTCACTTGACAGGTACAAGTTTGTTAATAAATGACCATGACAGTTTTTAATATTTTTCTATATTTAATCTTATATGATTAAACCTTCCTGATTCAATTTCAAGATTACGTAAAATTATCGAAATCCAATTAATTCTATTCTGTATTTATCTAAGGTGATAAGTAGTAAATCCCTGAGATTAATTTATACACACGATATAATTATTGAAAAACTCTTTTATATTGTACAAGCTTTTTTAACATAAAATGTTTTGTATTATACACCGGACGACTTTATTAACACAATATTTTTTAAAGTTTTTCGACATAAAGGTGCCATAAAACATGCCTTAAAACTGAATATGTTAAACCATGACGTGCAGGCGGTCACAATTTAAAATTCAAATTGTTCACGTGCATGCTACCGGAAGTGAAAATTTGATTTTTTTTCATACGCATTCCAAATGGAATAAATTACAAAAGTACACAAATCGTAAGTTTGAATTTGTAATTGTCACGTCATTAATGTTAAACAGTCTGCAAACCATTGTTCAATTATTAGCACCATTGATAAAAAATAGCGAATTCAATAAGAGATTTTTTAATTAGAGTTTAATTAGAACGCGTGAAGAACAACCCTCATTATATTTCAATTAAAAAATATATATCTATAACACATAGATAGTTTAAAGGTTTGTGAGATTCAAAGAAAGTAAAAAAAAACTTATTATGTTAGAAAAACAAAACACCGATACCTGTGATAATATCTTTTATTGCAGAAAATACATTGAAAACATGATGTACAAAATTATATTTTCATAATTATAATGTACATTTTATATCCATTTTATGTATAACATGCAGTTACAGTTTTCTGGTCAACTCGTACCGTAGTCAACTCGTACCTCAGTCAACTCGTACCTTATTTTTGGTCAACTCGTAACCATTCGGTACTCAATCCATCATATGTGTTATAGGGTATGTTTTTATTATCATTATGATGATTATTAGTTCATAAATACATGTAGCATATAAGAATATCATAAATATTTTTTTCAATATGCGGAATATTGGCATGTTCGGAAATTTCTTAGGTTTAGCTTTGAAGTATAGGGATTAAAGTAAAGAATTATATTTTATTTTATAATGGATTGTTTTATTTGAAGAGGGTAATTATCGTTTAAATTCCATGGCGATGTGTCAATGTGTGGGTACGCGAAAAATTCCGCCCAGTAAAACGAATATTGACATTCCGTTTTAAAAACACCTGCTCTCATAATTCAAATTTAATAGGTTTTATGTTATTTCATTAAATTTCGATGGTATCAAAACATTATTGTATAATAAATGTTTCAAAATATGTGGCCGAATCGTTATTCAAGTTGGTCGAATCGTTATAAAAAGGGGGCGAATTTATAAACACTAAAAACATACCTTTTTAATGCATCCTCAGTATCATAATCCGAACCTCTGAATGCACCACACTTACACCATAACGCACAGTTTTTCACCGCCTATGATTTTAATTCATTAACAGTCATGTCTGCACATAACCTATGTAACCACTTCTTGCAGTCTGAACACTAATAGTGTCCTCATTGCATTCTAATGAATTCTTGGCAGGGAAAACCAGACATTTTCGACAAAAATGATTGAGTCAAACGGAGACTGTAATCATCATACTGAAATCATTTCTTATATAGTGTCCAGTTGACACTATATTAGCATATATAAAAATTCAGGCATTAGCAGTTGGAAAGAAAACAAGCAGACTTAACCTTTCTTTCAATTTTAAAGATGCTGCAATAACCTGTGATAAAGACGTTAAGCTTTTAGGAGTAACTTTTGATTTTGTATTAAATTTTAATAGTCATATTTCTAACACATGCAAGAAAGCATCAAGACAATTAAATGTAATGAAAAGAATAGGTAGATATCTCTTTAAACTAGGAAGACAATGTACCACTCTTTTTTAACCACTCTTTTAAAATGTCTAATTTTAACTATTATCCTCTTGTCTGGCATTTCACTGGGGCTACAAATATCAATAAGATGGAAAAAATTCAAGAGTGGGCATTACGTTTTGTTTTCAATGACTACTCTTGCAATTACAAAGAAATATTGTTAATATCAGGACTACCGTCTCTAAAAGTCAGACGTAGGAGAATGGTTGCATTAGAAGTGCATAAAATTGTCAATAAACAAGGCCCTGTGTACTTACATGATTTAATAACCACAAGAAATTCATCTTATAATTTTAGATATAACAATGTTGCAGTTTTACATCAACCAAGAACAGAGAGGTATGGTAAGAAACCGTTCGGGTTTTCTGCTGCAAAATTATGAAACTCCCTACCAGACTCTTTCAGAAAGTGTACATCATACAGTCAGTTCCAGTCTTTGATCCTGAACTGAGGGGGACAAACGTGCTCTTGCTCCTAATGTGGTTTTGACTGTATGGATGAATAAATTTTTGGGAGTTGCGCAGTATTGCAGCAGATGCTGACTTATGTTATGATGCTTTATTGACGCCTATTCTTAGTTAAATGTTTGTTTCTCCTGTGTTTTTTGCTTATATTGCTTGGTTTTGGATCTTTTAAAGTCAACTGCAGTATTATGTATTATGCTTTTGTTGCTCTTACATTGATGTCTCACCTAGTCATGCTTTTATGTTGACTTGATCATGAACAATTTTACACATGTGCTGCTTAATTGATACGTATAGTTACTTACCACTCTATTTAATGCTGAAAGTTTCTGTATACAATCAGTGTAAATCCGTAAATCTAAAATTTGATGTGAGATGTTACACTTTCTTAGTATGTTTTTACCAGCTTTTGCTTCATGTTTGTAATCAGATCTTAAATTTCCTCTTCAAAAATTTTAGGATGATCATCAGCCACTGGACTGACGCTGGTAGTATGCTTTATGTTTTTTTTTATTCGCACACAGCCTGCTAGAAATGCTTTCTTTTATTCTTCGTGTCTGAAATATGCTTTCTATTAATAGTCACTTATTTTATGCCTAAAATGCCTTATGCATTTAATAATTAACCTGTGCTTATCACACTATGAGTATAAATGTGATGTATGTTATGTTTATCTGTGATCTTTGATATAATTGCTGTAACATGTATGTAGTCGGGTTCAAAAGCTCATTAGAGTTTGTTATGTGTTTTGTTGATCGACTCTGTAAAATAAAATTTACTTGACTTGATTGTAAGTAAACAAACAAAATGGCGGAATAGGACAGATTGCTAGTAGGTCTGGCTAACATTAAAATTCGCAGATATATCATAATAAATTGATTTGCATATATATGTAATATATATAATACAGTATAACAAGGGTAAGAAAAGAGGTAAATCAAATCAAACAAAGATAACAATACGGCATTATGAATAACAACGTGTCCGTCGATCAGGGGTGATGCAGCGTCTGTCAAATAATAGCGATCGATAGCGTGGGTTATGTCTCATGATAATAAATAGTTCGATATCGTTGCGCGTAAATATGCATCAATATATATCAAACGACGGAAAAATATTCGTTGAAACATCGTATGCTCAACATATTAATATGCATAAAGTCATGAGATACGAAATCGATCAAACAGCTTGTCTCAAATGTGGAAATTAAAATAGTGTTACCTTTTTCAAACTTTCGGAAAATTCCGATGTTGACCGAACAAGGTCAGTATTCCACAGCAAAGGTCAACGGAAAGTAGTTCACGAATAATTACGTATAATTATGACAAAAGTAATAGCTTCTTGGAATAATTTCATGTTTTTTAGGATGACAACTGCTTAAAACTATAAATAGGTGAAACTTGATATCACCAAATAGCCAGTTTCACCAACTTAAACTGGTTTCCGTGCAATGTTACAGTGCGCCAGAGTCAACGGGAACCAGTTTAATCTACATCTTGGTCAGAACATAGATTAGTCCGCATTGATAATACATAGCGAACAGACAAATTTAGTCAAAACAATGACATTTTTCGAAATATTATTCTGACCAAAGTTATGCTGATTTGCAGATTTTTGCTTCGATGTACTTTGACATACAAACTTTTGGATATATTTGGTCTGATTTATTTGAGCGTCATCGAACTATATTTTGTATGTGTATGGATTTGTTGTCCTAGGGCCCATGCAGACAGAAACGATGACATAAGAAAGCGCTCTCCAATACATCATCGCTTTCCAAAAACTGTTAGGCGTAAAAATATTGTTTGTTTCTGGTTACACGCTCATTAAAAATAAGATAGGTAGGTCGGGATTTTATACACTTTTTATATTCATCCAAAGCCGTTTTTGAAATTAATTAAAGTAAAAAAGTGGATAGTTTTGTTTTATGTGACTTATTGTCACTGGGATTTAACACCGTTTTTCAACAATTTTTCAGTAATATACGGCGACCGATTCACTTAACCAGTTTTTCTGGACTGTATACTAACCAGTACTAACTTACCCTTTCACAAGGAGCCGCCAACTTTTCCACATATGGAGGAAAATCGACATTTTTGTCAAATTTTCATGTGAAGATCCCCGGGTTACAAACCACTGGATCACGGCCGCGGCCTAAAAACGTGGATATAGCGTTCCACGGGCCTAATAAATTTATTATAACAAAAAGCCTAGGGTCATGGGTAGATTCGGTAACTAGAAGCTTGCAAACATTTTTCATGCCTTATATGGACGGATTTCAAACTTTAGTGAAACAGAGATATATTGATCTTTTAATTTTGTCAAAAACAAATTCATAAATCACCGATTATATAACTGCTTGTGATTTGTACGTATCGTTGTATTTACGCATCCTCCCCCATTTAAAAATAGACTATTCCTAACCTTGACAAGGTTCTCGTTGTTGACAGCCCTTAGGAAAAGGAAAGACATTTAACTTGCAGTTGTTTAGCAGTTTTTTTTTAAATAAATGCCCTTTTTACAAGTTTTTGTCCTCCATCTTAATTTGTAGGGATCCATTTAAACAGCAGTTTTTAAAAAACTGGTAAAATCTTGTTATAAAAAACTTGTCTCCAGCATTTTTTGCCAGTTTTTGTACATTTAAAAATAAATGGCGATGTTAAGTAATACTTATATTACCATTATTAACAAGTTATTTTCTTGGACCATTTTTTAAGCTGAAAAATTGTGACATTGTAAAGCTGATCTCAGTTTTTCGAAAATCTGCTCCCATAGGTAAGCACTTATCAAAATAGTATAATAATCGATTATTCCATGAGAAACCTAGAAAATGATAATCTGACGGATGAATAGGTACGTTTCTGAATCCATCTTTAATGTCCATCTTTGCCATGCAAGAATGTCTGCCAAAAGTTTTTATTAGAGATATAACATCATCAATTGAATCATACTGAACAGTTGAATTAACAGTGGGAATATTGCCATTGACAGAATTGCCTTTTGGAATGGACCGATCATGGATTAGTCTGAATTCATTAAGAATTTTCCCTGGGATGAGACCTAGAGGAGAGCAAACCAGGTCTACATAAGGTTTCTTTTCAAATGGACTTGCAATTCCGTTGAGTTGTTTCTCTTTCTGTAACTTTTTTAACAATAGACAAGTTGGAGTAAGCCGAAGAGTGATTCCGACGAATTTCAGATGAAGTAAGTTCATTACAACCCAACTTGAAACCAAATTGAAACCTATTATTTAAATAATTGAAAATCGTTTTATCGTAACCGTTAAGTCCTACAGCGAGCGTTTTAAAATCAATTGTTGTTGGCAGGTCTTTTTGGAGACTTGTGTTTGCCATTTCTGGGACAAATAGATCTTCCTTACATATTTGGCACAGGATCTTGTAAGAACAGGGCATTTAGTTACACTTTGTTCCATTATTGTAGCTGAAACAGATGTTTTGGATGAATTTATTGGCTCTTGTGTTGAAATGGGGACGAAAAGTATGACTAACCGGACAAGCTTTCACCATGTATTCATCTGTAGGCAGCTCCCATGGTACGCGGTTGGATTGCCTGTGCTTGCGGAAATTTTGGTCATAGAATCTCCAGGCCGCATCACCACGAGAGCAGCCCATCTCCCTGACTGTATGACAGTACTTAATCATATTTATGCTCTCTGGTGGATTTTATTCTAAGTAAACATACATGAAGATTAAATGGCAGAGGTCCACTGGTGGAGCGAAAGTTTCGACAGTAAATTTTTATTCTGAAATCTAATTGAGTCGGCCTCAATTTGGATATTGATGTTATCCTCTTGAAAATTGGGTAAGAGGCATTTTAAATCAATGAATTGTTGGCTGGAGTCATTAGCACCACTGTCGATGGTCTGGGTGGGTTTATCTATGCCACCACTGTTGAAAGCCTGGGTGGGTGAATCCATGTCGTCGATGCTGGTTGAAGTGGCTGTGAGGTAGTGACACTGGCCGGAAGGGTTCCCTAAGCTTTCATTACTGCTGTCGCTAATTTATCAAAGTCAATGTCAATGTTATTAACGTGATCTTACATTGTTGACTTCTTCCTTTTGGCTGGCTCCTTACATGATGCTGGGTGAGGGCGTTCAGACAGAATATGTCGGTAACAAAAGAAAACATAGTTAAATTACAGTACCTGAGACAACAACTGGTGAAACATCTTTAATGCTGCACACAGTGTCATAAAATTTCGCAGCTAAAATTCGCAGTCATATATACTAGTGTACCCATCAGCAGGAGCCAAATATGGACTTAAGGTTAAGGGTTCACCAGTAATAACATGATCTTATACTACATAAACTTATATAACTAACCAAACATCTTAAATGTATCGCATAGCACTTCTTATGATCTGATGTAACACATCGAAAAACATTAACATTGAATTAACATTGACATTGTAAACTAGTGAATCGCCAAATCATGAAAAAACGATATTGCATCAATAGGACATAACATAGAATGTCCTAACCTTGAAGATGCTAACATCGAGCAAACATTATAGCATCAATAGGACAAGACAATGAATGTCCTAACATTGAATGATGTTAACATCGAGTAATATTATTCGATTAAAACACTCATTGAAGCTGGTTTGCAAGGCAGGTATTAGCAACATACATCGTATTCGTATGTGTAAGAAATATAAAAACACCATCGGTAAAACCAACCCTCCAACTCTACCCATAGATAAATCATCATGCAAATGCAATACCGAGTCTTTAATATAAAACCTTGCTAACATTACAAACAAAGTACCGGACAGTCTTTAATATTGTAATATAATTCAAGGCATGTAGAACTACCATCTGTTATAACATGCGGAGCATGATGGGACATTCTGAGCAATTCGGTACTGTATTTTCGATTGGTTAACGGGCTTGATTATCTGAGCCATGACATAGCAGGTATAAAACCTGTATTGGCTTATATACGACTCATAACGAAAATATAAAAGGTAAACTATACTTATCTATACTTAATTAATATATCAAACTGACATCAGGGTGCAGTATGGAGACAAAATGTCTGGACACATGGAGGACGGCATTTTTGATACTCTGTAGGTATATCTTCATGCACGTCTGTTTGGCTCTGCTAGGGTGAATGTGAAACACTATCCTAGCCGAGACAATGCATGTCGGGGTCCCGTAACCCTCTAAGATGCCAGAAAAATAAATGGTTGTCGCTAGCACACAACTTCGTCAGTTAATTATTTAAAGCAATAATCTTGTCGTTGTAGGTGTTCCTACACAACATCTGGTGACCAAACATTCTGTTGACCCCCTGTGCCAACACTAATAGCCCTTAGCTATATCCGTCTGTGAATGATACTGTCAGATAAATCTTCCTTCCTATTCGCAAAAATAACGCCAGCGTTCTATTTGTTGACACTCTAAACTCAAATAAGACCCTCGCACATGCTAGATTGTTTATGGACAAGCCGCCTCTGGCTTTAACTATGACGTCATACTCGTCCGTGCGCGACCCCAGATTGGTCTGTGAATCTACCATAAACACGCCTAATCGTCTGATATAAGAATGACTCATCCAATTAACCTAAATCCGACCGTCGTCCATGTCCCAAATGATAACACATGGATGCTCAATCTGTATCCAGAGTTGTCGTTCGTTATCTCTCCCATACATGTCTCTCAACGTCTCAGCGTTTTACAAGATTCTTGTAAAACAAGAAATAAATCCACACATGGTACAAAATTTACAACTAAGCGAAGCAATTTATTTTGCTCAATACATTCGAGACAAAAGATGTTATAATTAAAATCAGAGAAATTATTTTATTTATCTAGCGCACTATTTCTCGACCATGAGTATTTGTTTACTTTTGGTAATTATGTCATGAAGTTACCCGCTCAAAATGGAAATGAAACGCAGAAATCGAAGGTAATCGTGTAAAATTATGACAACAAATGTACAATTAGAGAAACAAAAGTGTGATTCTGTGTATCAGATGGAAATTAAAGGAGACACGGACATGTGTTTTTGAACTACTTTCCATACGTTGACAGAGATGTATGTGAGGATAACGAACGACAACTCTGGATGGAGATTGATGGATGCTAACTCCATTTAACATCAAGCACAGCTGAACACGTTAAGTACGCGTGATCCAAAACACAGTGATTTGCACACTAGCACTGCGCAATAAGTAACAGGAATTTAAACATTAACGAGGTAAACCATCCTTATCTTATATCCGAATTACCAATGGTACATTAAATAAGAAACACAGATATCGTTCTGTTATTTTGAAAAAGCGCTAGATATAGCTTTTTAAACTCTTTTACTGCACAGGTAATTTTTTTTCTTCATCAAGCCGAGCTTGAAATATAATCTGATTAGACTAAAGACCCTTTAGTTGCATCGTTGTAACAGCCATATAGTAAGTTTTATATCGCGGGAGAATTAGGGAATAGCCAATTAGCTAAATTATTGCTAAGATTATCTCCCGATGTAGTAACAATAGTTTGTATGTAAAGCTTTTTACAATTCTTATAAAATTCAAACATAGATTTTAAGCTTATCTGAGCCAGAGGCTTATGGTGAGCTTTTGTGGCCGCTCAATGTTTGTCGTTCGTCTGTCAATAATTTCTAATATATTAAATAAAATCTACTTCAAAACTACAGGGCAGATTGACTTTTTACTTCGCAGGAATGATCTTTGGGCTCCCTTTCAAAATTGCTCCAAAAATTGAAGTCCACACAGGACTCTATCTGGTTGCCATTTGCAACCAAACGGGATGTAGTTTCGAGACAGGGAAAGTAAGGGGGTTTGATAATTTGTAAGAACTCTGCCTGTACATACATGTATATCTACGTTACAGAAATTCCATGTACATGTATTTCCAGCTGTGAACAGTATTGTATGAGGTCAAAAGAGTGGTTTACAATGCTGCAACAGTTTTTTGAAAGTTTTTAATGATGTCATATAAATGGTTGGAAATGCTCACACAAGTTTTTGGGAGTTATTTATGAGATCATATAAATGGTTGGAAATGCTTTTTCCATATTTGGAGGCAGTTTTATGATGTCATCTCATTTACATATTTCGGCCAATTTCAATTTTTTAACTGCTAAATAACTGCATTTTAAATACATTTCAACTGGTTTTTATAATGCTTTCTACAGAATCACATATTTCAAGGAAAACTGCTAAATAAATGGTAAAAACTGGCCAGAAAAACAATGCTAAATAACTGCAAGTTAAATGCCTTTCCTTTCCCTAAGGGAGAGTTCTGTATATCCACATGGTGGCTGCACACTGACGTGAGATTTTTTAATGTTCCATGAAATTCTTGTGTGAAAAAAGAAAACAAGAGGGCAATGATGGCCCTACATTGCTCACCAGAATAAATGTAAATTGATTCGTCACTAAAAGGCAATAAAGGTACATTTCTGGGCAGATAAAGGGAAAAATAATAAAGGACCATCAAATGATACTACTGTTGAATATTGGTGATGACCAGATGATGCAACAGACTGAATTTGGTGATATTCTAACCTTTGGTTCATGAATAGAAGTCATTGTAAGGTGTTTCTATTTTTAGCTCAGGCAGCCCATTAAAGGGTATCTATCAAACCTGATAGAGGACAATCTAAGGATGCTTCAAACCAAGTTTAGTAACAATCCATCCATTGAATTTGTTCAAAAGTTTTTTTAGCTCAGGTGACCCCTAAAAGGTGTATGATGAGCAAATTGCAGTTAGAGCGTCAACAGGATTCTACGCAGCAAAATTTGAAGTAAATCTGACAAATAGTTTCGGAGGAGCAGACCATTGATGACGCTGGACGATCCTAACAGTTCACTCTGAACCTTCAGTTCTGGTGAGCTAAAAAACAAAAACTCTTCAGAAAAACAAGAGGGCCATGATGGCCCTTTTTTCACTCACCTGAGTAAAGATTGCAAATTCTACAGTTTTCCTGTGATTTGACCTAGTTTTCAACCCAAGTTGACCCTTGCTCAATCATGTTTACAGTGTCACCAATACAAACATTCTGACAAAGTTTGATGAAGATCCAATCAAAACTGTAATCTCTAGAGTGTTAACAAATTTCCCATATGATTTGGCCTGTAGATCTAGTTTTTTACCCCAGATGACCCATGTTTGAACATGTCCAAGGTATCATTGAGACGAACGTTCTGACCCAAGGTGTGACCTCTAGAGTGTTAACAAGTACAAAGGCCAGAAGTGCAGTGTGGTAGCAAGGCTGAAATTGCTCTAACGGTAGAAAGTTAAGTAAGTGTTCGCTGTAAAGCAAAAAAACAACTAAAAGCAGTGCGCAAATTTGTCCAAATGTTGTATTGCACGTGTTCCAAGATTATATACAAATCAACATAAATGATTAACAATAGTTATATAACAATTAAATGCAAGCACAAGTAGGTATAATTGTTATTTTATTGAGTAATAATTGCTCAATACAGTAAGAATCAGTAATTTGTTAGATAGATATGAGTATAAAAAAACTCAACAAAATAAAAATGATATGATCCCACAACTCTAATTGAATCTTATGGAAAGCCATGAGAACTTTTTTACATCCAATGAGATATCTATCTACCATGAAAGTATATCAGACTAAGATACAAATTAGTGCTTAATAAACAATCCGCACCAGACCAATTAAAAGGGAGCCATAAGGTTCCAAGTCGCTCTCCTGAGGAATACGTGTTTCCAATGCTTAATATGTGTTTGAATGACACAATGTTAGTACATGTTCAGTTATCATTCGTAACATATAAACATAAGAGTTGATTAATAGCCACATATGGCTATGACCGTACCCCTGAGAAAACATTGATGTAGTCTTCTAATTAATATTGACAATGTGGTTATGGTGATTCTATATGAAGAACATGAAAACACAAGCACAAGTATTGGTGCTTCTAAAGTCTTTCATTGCTTGTGTGAAAATCTGAATACACTTAAAACATCATTACAAACAGATGTCATTTCACTAAATGGAATACAAGAAACTGAAAAAAAGCCTACAACATATAAATAAGACACCTTAATGTATTAAATATACTGCTTAATAATATACAGTAAAAACACTGATCCCTTTCCTTATGGCAAATTGATAAATCAATCAACCAATCAGAACACCAGGATATTTTAGCATGTGTATAAAATTCAATATTTAACATGTACATAGTTCTGTAAGTTATAACTGTAATAAAGGCCCTTCTTCTCTCAATGTAACAAGTTAGTGATTGTTTTACAAGCCATATATACCTTTATTAACATCCTGAGGTTAACAAGACACAGATCTTCTTCAATATGTTGAGTTCATCTTTAAACAAAGATGATTATAATTATTATGCATTTTATGCCTATTATGACAAGCTTAAGACATTAAGAGCAGAAACATTTTAAAGAATAAATGCAAATTCTGACAGGCATTCAAAATTACAAATTGCCAAAATACAATGAGCATAAAAAATAACTTCGTCTTACAACTGTGTTTCATTCAATGACTGACAGGCAGTTAGCATAACCAGTTTTCATTGATTCTATGTCAGTACAAACCTTGTTCCACACAAATAATTGCTAACTATCTACATGAATGATCAGTGATGGATGAATGACTTCAGACAATGTCTTCTATCAAATTGTAACAGAGTATATATGCTGTATCCAGGGTTCAAACTCATGAACCTGAGGTCCATAGTTCTAATGCCTGACCTATTGAACTAAGCAGGCAGGTTCAAATAGCACATGTACAAAATAAAACAAACCTTGATTCTTAAGTACCCTAATGGAGCAAATAGTTGACTAATTTGGTATCATGGATTAAATTTGAACAAAATCTTACTGCATGAATTAACTAAAGATTAACAAAAATTAATGCTAATCCTCTAACAAGGATGCTTTCTTCACAAAATATCAATACAAATGTAAGCTTGATAATGAGACCATATCAATATAAAAACCAATTTATTTGGGTCCCAAGAGTGGTCATAGCATCAAGATGTTACCATAACAATAAGTGATAACTTCAAATAAACATGCATTACTGTGTGTATTATTGCACTATTTTTCTCATTTCGTGATCATTCACTCATCATCCTAACAAACATTATTATACTTAAACCACTGTAATAATAATCTTAGAGATCATAACATGAACACATCAGTATGAGAACAAATAATCAAAAACAATAGTACAGAATCCTATAGCGTCCACATTAAATTTTGCTAGTACCATGAGATAATTATCATTTTACAGGTGATAATTATTGCCTGATAAGTTAGGGTTATAACTGTCTCTGATTTCTAAATCGCCTTAAAATGATTATCATTGCGTGGTACTAGCAAAATTTAATGTTGACGCTATAGGATCCAGTACAATAGGGCTAGAAAAATCATGTCATGTTTATGATTACTTGACAAAAAAAACCAGAAAAAGTAGGTTGCAAAACTACTTTGCCCCATTTTTCCCTTAATATCCATACTCTGGAGGTACAATTCATCCCCAAATATTTTCATTATTTGGGTATTGCTGTTAGAAACTTCACAATTGGAGCCTAAAAATAGAGTTGTTTGAATAACATAACACAAGTACTTTTTTCCTGTTAAATAATTCCTCATACTTAAGACGTCTCCAAATCTTGATTGTGTAGTCTGATAGACAGTACATATATAAGTAATTTGTTTATGAGATACAGTCAAGACTGCGTAGAATAAATGATATGTGTCAAATAATAGTACATAGTAAAACCTGATTCAGCTAACACCTCAATAAGAAGACCACTTCATTTTTTCAACCACTTATTTATGGATCCATTCATTTTTGGACCAGTTTTTCTGTTTCCACTTCAATATCAACTTGATAATATGTCCACCTCAATATTAAGACCATTGTTTTTAATTTGAAGAAATAATGAAAACATGATACAAGGAAGAGGGAAGTTTATAATATACAATGAACAGAATCAAACAAGTAGTCGCCCCTTGAAATAAAAGTGAAAATATGTAATAAGTTTAGATTACTGAAGAACTGATGTAAAAAATTAGGATAAAAGTAAAAAAAAGAAGTTTATATACATAGAGATTTTAACCATTGCACAGGAATATCAATATGATTATCAAACTAAACATTACTGAATAACTTAATGAGCTACAGAATAGTATAGGATAAGAACTGTAAAATATTATGCTTTTTACTGACTATAGTATCTTAAATTAGGACAATACATTATGTACTTTCTGTTTTAAATTAAACTGTAATAATTATAAGGGAAGAATGGATGGAAATGAAACATGTTATTAGTGAGGGTATCACAAAATCAACAAGACAAGAATATCAACGCATTAATAAGAAGGCAAAGTACAGAATGTTTGTTTTTTTGTCAAAAGAAACATGTAGTAATGGAACATCTTTGATTTGCATAGACAATTAGTACAGGTACATAACAACTGATAATGAAAGAAAAAAATGACAAAATAAATTAAAATTAATGAACACATTGGTACAGATTTTACTTATGTAGATAAAGAGGTTAAAAACAAATAAAGGTTTTCTACAGCCAAGAATTTATGCCACAGTAAATTAATACTGGGTATAGACTGTAACCCATAAAAAATAATATTGAATCAAGTAAGAATTAAATTGTGTTCCAAGACAATTTCCAACAATACTGTCTGCCAAACCATACTGCTTAAACACATAAAATTATTCAATGCCTGTTTATTGCATCAAAATAGTAGTTTCAAATTATAATATCAAAATTAAATATTATATATGACAAAGATACCTAATTGACATTATCATACAAAATGATGTCATCTTTTGTGTCTTGGATACAACTCAGCATAAATATTTTATCTGCAGCCAAATTATTTCAACCAATCAATCAAATGATCATGTTTTGAGACATTTTCACTAAAATAATTTTATGCCAGAGTCCAAGGTTATTAAGCTTGAGGTCAGTCTCAAATCTTGATCCCTTTTTTAATGTTTTCAAGTTAATTATGATAAAAGATGAAAGTAATCATACAAGATCTGTCAGCACAACTGATTAAAGTACATATTTAATTAAACATTTAGCACAGGCATTGTTTCAATCATTGACCATGAAGTTTGTATATATAAGCTATGAGATATGTCCACTACAATGCATGGACTGGTAAAATGCACTGATGCAATCCTCCAAATTTTGTGCAGTAGAAATGCTTTCACATTCTTAAAACGTTCTTTTTTGTATAAATGATCATTCTGATACATTAAGAAACCATGAAAATATATTAACTATCACCACTACCGAAGCATCCACTGCAGAAGAGTTTGGAGGAGAAGCATGACCCCTAACACTATCCACATCTGAGACTGCTGTGTGAAGTGACCAGCAGCATTATTGTCAAGCCTATGCTGAATAGACACAACCTGTCTTTGTAATGATTGTAGCATGCTTTTTGTCTCCTGTTGAGCTAAGCACACTGGCTCGAGCAATTTCAATAAAGTATCCTCAGCAACTTTCGATGTCCGAGTATTTGATGCTGATCTACTAACCCTTTTACCTGAAATAAATTAAGAAGAAATTATGCAAGTTCACCTAACAACTACAAATATGGTCTAACCTACACACAAATACTGGTCTTCTCATTTGAAAAAAAAACAACAAATAAAAATTAGCTCAAGCCACAAAGCTATTCAACATACTAGACCCTTGCTCAACCTGTTTACAGTGTCATTAATACAAACATTTGACAAAGTTTGTGGAATATCCAATCGAAACTGTGACTTCTAGAGTGTTAACAAGGTTTTCAGATTCAACCAAGTGACCTAGTTTGTGATCCCAGATGACCCATATTTGAACCCGTCCAAGACATCATTAAAACAAACATTTTGATACAGTTTAACAAAGATCCAATAAAATCTGTGATTTCTAGAGCATTCACAAATTTTCCATTCTATTTGACCGGGTGACCTACTTTTTGACCCCAGATGACCCATGTACGACCTTGTCCAAGATATCATTGAGGCGAACATTCTGACCAGGTCTGATGAAGATTCACTCAAAAGTGTGACCACTAGAGAGTTAACAATCCCCAGGTGTGGACGACGGACACCGGTTGACAGAATGACTGACTGATCACTATAGCTCTACGTGCTCAGGTGAGTAATGTGTCCCCTTAAATATTTCATACCTATATGAGAGGAGTGATACTACATGTGTTGAGTTAAAATTTATTTTGCTGGATTATATATATATTTCATGTGGTTTCAAATTTGGATATTTTCAACTTTCTTCAAAAAACATCTTAAACAGCAAGAGATCGAAAAATTTTAGTGCAGTCATATCAATCTTTGTGTAAAAAATTCATCCAGCATGATTAATAGTGATACTGCAGTATGTGGTGATGGACTCATTCATACTTACGAAGCCCTGGCTCTGACGAGTCACTATCGTGTTTCAGATCTATCTCAGCGGTGGAACTACCACTCTCTTCTCCAACAACTTTTAACCTCTTCACAGCAGGCCGCTGTATCTGTCTCGTAGAATGCCTGTTTACTGGAACTGCCACACTAGTTTTGTCTGGTTTCTGTTCCAGACTGGTTATACTTAATGTACGAACAACTGGTGTGCGATGTTTGGTCCATGTGGTAATGATAAAATCTGATTCATACTGCAGCTTGTCATTTGTTATATCCCAAGGTCTCATACTGTAAAATATCAAACCAGAAATAATAAACAAGAGGGCCATGATGACCCTGCATCGCTCACCAGAATAAATATTAATTAACTTTTTACTAAAAAGGTAATAAAGGTACACATTGGGCAAATAATGTGGAACAATAATAAACTTGATAAAGGACCATCAAAGGATACTACAAAAGAATATTTGTGATGACTGAAGGATGCCACAGACCAAATTTGGTGATGATCCAACCACTTGTTCATGAAAAGAAGTCATTTTAAGTTATTTCTACGTTTAGCTGTAGCGGCCCCTAATTGGGGCCAACCATTTTTATTTGAGCAAATCTGATAGAACACTATCTAAAGATGCTAAAAACCAAGTTTGGTAATAATCCATCGATAGAAACATGGGAAAAAGTCACTTTAAGGTATTTCTATTTTTAACTCTATTGGCCCTTAAAAGGGACTGACCAAATTTATTTGAGTAAACTTGAGAGAGGACCATCTAATGATGCTACAAACGAAGTGTGGTGATGATCCATCCATTGGTTCATAAGAAGAAGACGTTTAAAGGTATTTCTATTTTTAGGCCTAGCGGCCAATAAAAGGGGCCAACCATTTTTATTTGAGCAAATCTGATAGAACACTATCTAAAGATGCTAAAAACCAAGTTTGGTAATAATCCATCGATAGAAACATGGGTAAAGTCACTTTAAGGCATTTCTATATTTAGCTCTAGCGGCCCCTAAAAGGGGCCGATCATATTTATTTGAGCAAACTTGAGAAAGGACCATCTAAGGATGCTACAGACCAAGTTTGGTGATCATCCATCCATTGGTTCATGAGAAGAAGATGATTAAAGGTTTTTCTATATTTAGCTCTAGCAGCCCCTAAAATGGGCCAACCATTTTTATTTGAGCAGATCTGATAAAAGTCCATATAAGGATGCTACAGACCAAGTTTGGTGATGATCCATCCATTGGTTCATGAGAAGAAGATAAAGGTTTTTCTATTTTTAGCCCTAATGACCCCTAAAAGGGGTCAACCGGTACAATATGAGCAAATTGCAATTAGAACGTCAAAAAGCTTCTGCACAGCAAATTTGAAGTAAATCCAATTGGTAGTTTCTGAGGAGAAGACCATTGTTGATGCCAGATGACGGACGACAGACGTCAGGCATCCACCTACCCATCCTAACAGCTCACCCTGAACCTTTGGTTCTGGTGAGCTAAAAAATCAAACATTCATTAAGATTTTAGGCTTGCTTTTGCTGATCTGTAAATCTGATGAGAATTACAGATTTACAAGGACTGTGATTGTGTGCTATCTACAAGAATAGAACCATGCAGGATGCTGCATTCAATAAACACATATGCCCCCAGGGGCATACTTGACGAAAAATTTTGAATCTAAATGAAGTCATAGTGTAAAAGTAGAAGCAAAGTTTCAAATTCACATAATTGTCCTATATATTCCATACAGGAAAAATAACTAAGTCCCATAAGTGTGAAAGTCCAGTTAACCTCAAATGGATGCACAGACAAGTCAATCACTTTATACTCTGGTATCAGTAGAGGACAGAGGTGATTGTACACAGACAAATTCCAATGGCAACCATGACTCATCAACATTTGTTCCAAGAGCATTTGAGGAGAATGGGCCTACTCCCCATTATACACCCCACAGAAATCCTGAAAATGACCCCAATGGATATTTAATATACAAAAATCTGCACTAAAATCAGCCATTTTGAATAAATATCATTATAAATGGTTAAAACAACAAACATTTCGCTTCCAATGAATCTTATGATAAAAATGCAAATCTATAACAGACTAGCCAAATTTTATAAATTTATTAACCTGTTAAAAAGATAAATTTAGGCATCTTTTCAGGGTGTAGAAATGAGCCAGAAGCAAGAAGAATTAACCAGCTAATTGAACCTTCTTGGTGGCTACTTTTTCCGAAACCGCAAACACAAAATTGCACTGAAACCCCAGACCCCTTTCTACTTTTAGTAACAAAATGGCCACATAAAAACATTTCTACACCCCTGATCTTTCAAAAAGGTTACACACATTATATAAACAGTATCTGGCACTGATCTGAAGTCATTTGTACTCTTGTGGAATTATCAATATTCTTTCCTGAAACTAAAGGTCTTAACATCATGTCTTGCATTTGATCAAACAAAATGACATACTCAATATGTTTATAAATCCAGTCTCCAGTGATCGGATCTCTCTCAAACAATTTAGGGACCCAGTCAATCATCTGCACTTTTCTCTCCTTGGCTTCTTGCCTCTGTCGTTCTTCTAATATAAATTTCTCCTGTGTTGCAGCGTGCATGTCCTGAGTTACAATAGCATCACTAACATTCTTCCATAACCTGAGAGTGATACAATGACAATTAGTTCATTTCATATTGGTTCCCAGCCCATTTCAACAAGTCAATACAGTTGATTCTTGTTATTTCAAATTCTTAAAGACCATAGTTTGAGATAATTTGAGATAAACAGACATTGTATAATTTGATGTGTCTTGCATTTAATGCAATGTATGTGTGTTTGCATGTTTGAATAAAGCATATACATAAGTAGAGATTAAAAAAAACAATGCATCTATTCAAAATAAAACAGCAGTTGATGTGGTTTATTCCCACTTTTAAATCCCAGTATAATTGTCACATCTGGAGGTGTGAAGAGATTAGCCCCTGATTAGTTAAATTGGCTGTATTTGTTTATATGATTATTTTGCTGAAATAAGTAAATATATTCTAAAACATACAGTTGACAGTTATAAATTCAATATTTCCAGGGCCATTGAAATACTTTGTAAAAACGAAAATTCAAAGTTAATGTTGAGAAACTGATTTTGCAGAGGATTAAAATGTGTGAATTTTATGAAAATTTGTGAAAATTTCTGTGCATTTCATGAGAATATCATTTCTGTACATGAATAAAGATGACAGTACCTTAAGGACTGGTAGTAATTTAACAAGGGTATATTGCAACATGCTTGCATTCATTTGTACATTGTTTAATGTTCCTTAAGGACTGGTAGTATTTTAACAAGGGTATATTGCAACATGTTTGCATTTATTTGTACATTGTTTAATGTTCAGCAGTGCACATTATTTTGCAATGCATGTTAGGTTCAGATCATTAATTTATTAATTATCAACAAATCCCAATACATTTTTGCAGTAATATACAACTTTACAATGTAATGGAAAGTGAGTTTACAAAAGCCATAGAGCAAAATTTTATGCTTCATAACATATGTTTCAAGTGGTTATTTTATCTATACTTCAGTTACTAATAATTCTGCATTCAAGTAAAATATGACACCCATCAATTCAAAACACTGTCTATTCACTGTCCCATATAATATTAAACTCATATCATTCTACTAAGATTGCAATCTAACAATATCAGAGGTGGAGAGTATTCATACCAAATTTTCAAGCTAAACCAATGAGTATCCTGGTATTTGGATGTACATGTACTCTGTAAAGAATATGCTACTGCTTTCCTATGCCTAGTGTCACTTTCAGATTCAGCTGACTACTGATATACTATAAATTAGATACCATTTAGGTTATACAGATGTATGCTTATATTAAAATGTATAGTTTATTGTTAATAAAACATAAATTGTAACACATACAGTTTGTTGTCAATTCATTTACATGTTTGTCATAATTTATTTTGGAGTAATCTCCCTTCATTTTCATACACCACAATTTAAAGTTCCTTTAACTGATTTTCTGAAACCATGGATTATCTGAAACAATATTTCAGATAATTGATTTCAGATAATCAAGGTTTTACTGTATTTGTTTTCCCTACCCAACTACTTACCATTACTTTAATAGACATTTGAATATTTGTTATGATGATCATAATACATTACAATGACAGTTAATCACACAATTGTAATTCTCACTGAGTCTTTAGTTCAATAAAAGTAATGTCATAATAAGTGTGAAAGTGTTCGATCTTTACCAATCAACTCCAAAATAAATAACTCAAACTAAATGCTTATTCGAGTCACGGGCACAATATTATAGTCTGACATAAACAAAATTTGGAGATAAGTGAATTGGAGGTGAGCCTAGTAATATTATGTAACAAGAGGGTCAAGATGGCCCTTTTTTGCTCACCTGAGTAAAGATTGCAACTTCTATGGTTTTCCTGTGATCTGACCCATGTCCAAACTTGTTCATTATATCATTTATACAAACATTCTGACAAAGTTTGAGGAAGATCCAATCAAAACTGCTACCTCTAGAAGGTAAACAAAGTCTTCCAGTGATTTCACCTGGTGACCTAGTTTTTGATCCCAGGTAACCCATGATCAAACTTAACCAAGGTATCATTAAGACAATCATTTTGACAAGGTTTGGTGAACCTCTAATCAAAACTGTGACCTATAGATGGGTAACAAAGTTTTCCAAAGATTTGACCTAGTGACCTAGTTTTTGACCCCAGATGACCCATATTCGATCCTGTCCAAGTTATCATTAAGACAAGCATTTTGACAAGAATTGGTGAACCTACAATCAGAACTGTAACCCTTAGAGTGTTAACAAGGTCTTTCTATGATTTGACCTGGTGACCTAGTTTTGGGCCCCCAGATGACCCATGTTCAATCTTACCCAAAATATCATTGGGACAACCATTTTGACAAGGTTTGGTGAAGATCCAATCAAAACTGTGAACCCTAAGGCTTTAACAAAGTTTTTCCATGATTTGACCTGGTGACCTATTTTTTGATCCCAGATGACCCCATGTTCGAACTTAATCACGATTTCATTAAGACAAGCATTTTGACAAGGTTTGGTGAAGATCCAATCATAACTGTGACCCCTAGAGCGTTAACAAAGTTTCTTTGATTTGACCTGGTGACCTAGTTTTTGACTCAAGATGACCCATGTTCGAACTTGTCCAATATTATTAAAACAAACCTTCTGACAAAGTTTGATGGAAGATTCAATCAAAATCGTAACCTCTAGTGCATTAACAAGGTTTTCTGGTGCGCTGACCAAGTGACCTAGTTTTTGACCGGAGATGACCCATATTCACCTAATTTTACAAAATCATTAATACAAACATTCTGACAAAGTTTCATGAAGATTCAATCAAATCTGTGATTTCTAGAGTGTTGGCAAATTTTCCATTCTATTTAACCTGGTGACCTAGTTTTTGACCCCAAATGACCCATGTTCTAACTTGTCGAAGATATCATCAAGACAAACATTCTGACCAGGTCTGATGAAGATTCGCTCAAAAGTGAATTTGCCCAATAACAACCCCAAGGTGAGGATGCCGGTCGCTGAAGTAGACTGACTGATGACTATAGCTCACCAGGCACTACATGCTAAGGTGAGCTAAAAATTGGAACAAAAAATCAGGACCACAAGATACTTTTACAAAATTGAAATTTTGATATGAGTGAGTGTTACATAATGAAAATCAACTAAAGTTATATACCAGTACATTTTATACAAACACAAACACTGGCAAGAGTTTGCCTCCACAGACTGATTTTTGAATTTGTGTACAGTTAAAAGTTTATTAAGACACAACTACAGTAAAACCTCAATACTGGTATTTAGACCACTTTGGACCAAAGAATAAAATGGCCTTGATACTGATAATGTTAAGAACAGCCCCCAAAATAAGTGGTCATAACTGTTGGAGATTGCCAAACATATTAGTCAGAATAATAGTAGAGGTGTTTTTATCATCAATAAAAAGGCTACCTTTCAGATTCCATATCTCCTTGTAGTTCTAATGGCACTGTAAACTTCTTTAATCTGGCAGACTTAACTTCTGGTGTTGGAGAGAAAAACAATGAGGATTCCTATAAATAAATAACAGTTTAAATACTATTACAAGTCTAATCAGCAAATAATAGGTTATATTAACAAGTTATTTCTTTCACAACAAATATGTACAATAACAAGAGGGCAAAGGTGGCACTTTTTCGCTCACCTGAGTAAAGATTGTAACTGTTATGGTTTTCCTGTGATTTGATCTGTTGACCTAGTTTTTAACCAGATGATCCATGTTCAAACCTGTTCATGATATCATTAATACAAACATTCTGACAAAGTTTGAGGAAGATCCAATCAAAACTGCGACCTCTAGAAGGTTAACAAGGTTTCCAGTGATTTGACCGGGTGACCTAGTTTTTGGCCCCAGATGACCCATATTCAAACCTGTCCAAGATATCATTCAGACAAGCATTTTGACTAGGATTGGTGAAACTCCAATCAGAACTGTAACCCCTAGAGTGTTAACAAGGTTTATATATGATTTGACCTGGTGACCTAGTTTTTGACCCCAGATGACCCATGTTCGACCTTAACCAAGCTATCATTAAGACAATCATTTTGACAAGGTTTGGAGAAGATCCCATCAAAACTGTGAATCATATAGCGTTAACAAGGTTTTTCTATGATTGACCTTGTGACCTAGTTTTTGACCCCAGATGACCCATGTTCAAACATAATCAAGATATCATTAAGACAAGCATCTTAAAGAGGTTTGGTGGACCTCCAATCAAAACTGCGACCCCAAAGCATTAACAAGGTTTTCCTATTATTTGACCTGGTGACCTAGTTTTTGACACCAGATGACACCAATGTTAGAACTTGTCAAAGATATTGTTGGGACGAACATTCTGACCAGGTCTGATGAACATTCACTCAAAAGTGTGACCACTAGGGCATTAACAACCCCAAGGTGTGGACGACGGCCAACAGACGTCGGAGTAGACTGACTGTAACTATAGCTCACCGAGCACTACGTGCTCAGGTGAGCTGAAAGGGTCATAACAAGGAGAGCAGAAATATGACCTTTATGCACATTTAACCTTTATTCAAGAGTTTATTTGGTTGATCTCACTGCAGAGTGAGTGTAGTTCTCAGGTAGCTGTTGTAAACAGGTGACCCTTAACAAAGATTCACCTGTAAGTTAACTTAAAGATCATATTCATCGCTTTAGGAGAGTTTGAAAATATTAAATATACTCAATTTTACATACATACACAAAATTTTACTTTTCAAAAATAAAAATTGGCTGCATAAATCAAAATAAAAAAACGACAATTATCACACCTGCCGAAAATCAACGAGGTTACTTCCTTTAGTTTGTGACGTCATGGTTGCCATTGATCATTGCAACCACTAGCTATATATGCAATATAGCCTATTGTTAACACAACTGCCAACAATGTTGGGGGTGTATTTTTTTAGGAAGCTGAGCGATTTATTTCATGATATATCATTTATGGAAGAACATTTTGTTGTACAACTATACCATTATGAGCCTTTTGACAAAAATAACAGTGAAATTTGACATAGCTAGACCCATAGGCGATTCAGAAGATGAGTGTAGACGGGCCTTTAAAATGATGCAGCACCATGTAAAATCGAGATATTTATTTACTGGCATTTATTCAAACTATCGCAATAGAATGCACCATTTAGCAAATTACCAGAAAAGTATCACAAAAAATTCAAACTAATATATATATGCATTACTCACTTAGACAAGCCGTACACTGATAATCCGCTGAAATCCTCAATTATGAGTAAGTTAGATTCCAAACACATTGTTTTACACAGAATGTACACACATCAATAATTCAAGTAAATGTAGTATTTAAAAATATCGTCAACCAATCAAAATCAAGAATTCGTTAATCACGCAACAAGAATCCATATGGCAAGTGATAAGCATCGGTATTTTCAAAACTCTTTAAAGTCGCCAATCGGTACAGATCATAGAATGTCACATGTTCTTTTGTGACTATTCCAATTGTCTATACAAAAAACACATCGTAGATCGATGTCAACAAGACATAATAATTGTGTCAATTTTTACTAATGTAATCTTAACAAACAAAGTGGGGCACATTATTTCTTTTGAAAACCACCTTGTTGGTACAATATGATATGAAAAATATTTCATCTGCCACTCAATGTTAATGACACTTAGATGGACTGCAACACCAAAAACAGCTACGGATCTGTAATCAAACTTGGTAATCGTTTATGGTTCAATTATTGAAACCACTCCTAGTTTTGATGTCCAGATAAGAATTTTTTAAGTTTTGGAATAAGGAAAAAGTCACATGGGGCTAGATCTGGAGAGTATGGTGGGTGTGGCAAGATGGTAACCTTTTCCGACTTAAAAAATTGCTTCACAAGCTCAGATGTATGTGATGGAGCATTATCATGTAGTAGACAAACATGCCTAAATCCTGATACAGGGCGTTGTTTGTGATAATATTTCTCGAATGTTTTTATTAAAACATCTCGGTAATACTGACCTGTAACACTTTTGCCCTTCTACCAGTATTTGTACAGCTCTACCATCACAAGAGAAGAATATGCAATAAAGGACCTTCTCTGTGTTCATGGTACTTTTGGCAACTTAAGGCCTTCTACTGTGTATGGTGAGCCATATTTTGTTTCCAATTTTTCTTGCTGGTTCAAAATAGTGAACCCATATTTCGTCACCAGTATTAATGTTTGCAAATTGTCTTTGATTTTTGAGCAATTGCTTAGAGGTTTGTACTTGTATCCTTTTTTTGTCATCTGCCAATATATGGGGTATCAATCTGGCAGAAATCTTCTGTACTTCTGTACATGGGAACAATAATAAACTAGATAAAGGACCATCAAAGGATACTACAAAGGAATATTTGTGATGACTGAAGGATGCCACGGACCAAATTTGGTGATGATCCAACCATTTGTTCAGGAAAACAAGTCATTTAAAGGTATTTCTATTTTAAGTTCTAGTGGCCCCTAATAGGGGCCAACGATTTTTATTTCAGCAAATCTGATAGAACAATATCTAAATATGCTAAAAACCAAGTTTGGTAATAATCTATCCATAGAATCATGAGAAAAAGTCGTTTTAATGTATTTCTATTATTAGCTCTAGTGATCCCTAAAAGGGGCCGACCAAATTTATTTGGGCAAACTTGAGAGAGGACATTCTAAGGATGCCACACACCAAATTTAGTGATCATCCATCCATTGGTTCAAGAGAAGAAGACTTTTAAATGAATTTCTATTTTTAGCTCAAGCAGCCCCTAATAGGGGCCAACCATTTTTATTTCAACAAATCTGATAGGGCACTATCTAAAGATGCTAAAAACCAAGTTTGGTAATATTTCATCCATAGAATCATGAGAAAGTCATTTTAACGTATTTCTATTTTCAGCTCTAACGACCCCTAAAAGGGGTCGACCAATTTTATTTGAGCAAACTTGAGAGAGGACCATCTAAGGATGCTACAAACCAAGTTTAGTGATGATCCATCCATTGGTTCATGAGAAGAAGATGATTAAAGGTTTTTCTATTTTTAGCTCTAGCAGCCCCTAAAAGGGGCCAACCATTTTTGTTTGAGCAAATCTGATAAAAGTCTATATAAGGATGCTACAGACCAAGTTTGGTGATGATCCATCCATTGGTTCATGAGAAGATGATTAAAGGTTTTTCTATTTTTAGCTCTACTGACCCCTAAAAGGGGCCAACTGGGATAATATGCGCAAATTGCAGTTAGACATCAAAAGGCTTCTACACAGCAAATTTGAAGTAAATCCAACAGGTAGTTTCTGAGGAGAAGACAACTGTTGACGCCAGACAATGGACGCCGGAGCATCCACCTACCCATCCTAACAGCTCACCCGGAACCTTCGGTTCTGGTGAACTAAAAATATGCTTCAAAAATGAAATGAGCCTGTGAGAGCGATACACCAACAGCTTTAGCAATATCATGAATCGTATACCTGCCTTCACTTTCAATAATTTCCCTGACTTTTGAGACATTTGTCTTGCCTGTTACAGTCACAGGTCGGCCAGATTTTGCTGCATCTTTGATGGACTCTTTGCCAGTAAGAACTTTTTTTTCTATATAAATAAGATACCTTATCACACCCATAAACTTCCCCCAATTCAGTAAAAAATCTGCTTTACCGAACGACTTAGTTTTGTGTGAACTTTTATATAAGCTCTAATTTCTTCAATATTCTCACCCATTTCCCAACCATTTTTACAACAGTGGTCAATGACTGGCTCTATTGAAATGACTATAAGTTTAAAACTGCAAAGAGCTGAAAGCTTGAGTTTACACTGTTGGAAAGATATTGAATAGAGCTATTCAGGCATATCAAAATCCATGAAATCATGCAAAGCATTATTGCTCTGTGTTTCAATACACATTACATATCGAACAACCCTCATAGTCTAGTAAAGGTAGAAGATTTTTTGAAACTTTGACTTATCACTTACCCCAGATGCTTTATCCTTGATATATATTTCCAGATCCCAGTGTCCTTCTATGTTAGCCAGTGTATCAGCACCCATCTTAATCTTACCAACTATCTTATTAGAAGCTTCCCCAATACCAAGGAACGGCTAAAATATATAATGTAATAAAATGTCACTTCTTAAAAGTAAAATGCTTATTTGATATTGAAGTTTCCTTTTATTCCACATTCAATTACCTAACTTGATGATTTCAGTAATGATTTAGTTAGCTAAAGACATTGTGCATAAGGCAAATCATTGCACGTTGCTAACATTTAAGAGGAAAAGTTGGTGGTAACCTACAGAGAACAAGTTAGAACTGGAACAATATCCAGGAAAAGTGGCTAATTTACTGCCTACCCATGTATCATTAGTATAATGATGAAAACAAGTGTAAACCCCTACAACTATGATTAAAAACAAATTGATGAATAGAAACAGCTCAACAATCATTAGCATCAATATCTCTTATCTTGAATGAAAAGTTTCAGCCAATGACTACTTGACAAGTGTAAAGTTGTACACCACATACCTTGAGTTTAAATTCGAGATCACACTTATATCCTGTCTTGGGACAACTAATGCTGACTTTGCCACCCATCTCCATAGTTAATGTACCAATTAATATACCTGATACATAAATAACTTAATATTAATAATAATTATAATAATGAAAATACTAACTTAAGTACATTCCAATAAATGATAAAAAACATATGATCATTAGTCATTTTAAAAATGATACATAAGGTTCTTTTTGTACATGATGATAACATTATAGCATGGATGTGTTGAAAACACAGTCAAACCTGAGAATAAAAGCCACCAAAGAGAGAATATAACCCAAACTAACAACATACAAGTTATATATATTGTACAGTACATAAATTAATTATATGCTGAATATTGTGAATCATGACATCTGTTCAGCATATATTGTTCCCTCTTGATGGCATGGACTCCAAATAATAGCATAGTAACAATGTATCATTTAGTCTCATAGTAAAATTTACGAAACTGACCATTATCAGAGAAAAAAACAGACTTCCATTAGGGAAAGAATGATTTAAGTAAGGTGATGAGTTTCCATAAGGCATGGTTATAGGATAATTTTGTATACCTTTACAATGAGCATAAGGCATAGTTATATAATAATCTTCTCCACGTTTTAGGAACGTCAACTTGGCAGTTCCTTCCAACAAGGCAGATAGTGAGTTTCCTGAGGTATATAAAAGAAAATTAAATGCAAATAAAACAAAATGAAGTCTCAAAGTGTCATAATTTGCATCATATTAGCACTGAAACACAACATTATTGTATGACATAAATGTTTCTCCAAAGAGACATGATTAGATTGTTATTTGAAACAATTTGAATTGAATTATAGACTGAGTACAGGAATAAACACTGCATCTAATGGCTTACAAAATAACTTAAAACACTCATTTGCTTTAAAATAATGTAAAAGAATCTGAGATAATTTTGTTCTTGAATATGATACAAAATTTATCAAAAATTTCCAATAATTTCATGAATATTATACCTAAATTGTGTGACACTAATTAGAATTCTTTCATTAAAATATTATGTAATAAACAATTATGAAAAAAAGAATAAAATACCGTAAAACTTGGACTTGGCAAGAATGCTGCCACATATGTTAAAACCATCTTTTCTATTGGTCACATAGAAACCTGTAACTGGAGGATGATGGGATAGCTGTTCAGCGATGTAGAATGTACGACTGTTAGTATTTGGATGATGCCAATAACATCTGTATACTTCTCCAATTATAGGATTATATGGTTTTTTAAGGCCCTTCAAGAAAATATCAGTAATTTAATCAATCACAATTGTTTCACATAATATAAAAACAGGGAAGTAAGCTCAATACAAATTGATGATTGAATGTCAGCTATGTAATTTTTGAAGAATCTTATGTCAAACATTAATGCATTCTTTTATTATTTCAACATTACTCCATAAAAATAATCTAGAATTATGTTTCAGACAAAGAGCACATTAAGTAGTAAAGATTGCAACATCTATGATTTACCTGTGACTAGACTTTGTGACCTAGTTTTTAACCTGAGTCGAGACATGTTCAAACCTGTTCATGATATCATAAATACAAACATTCTGACCCCTAGAGTGTTAACAAGGTTTTTCTATGATTTGACCTGGTGACCTAGTTTTTGACCCCAGATGACCCATGTTCAAATTTGTCCAAGATATTATTAAAACAAATACTTTGACAAAGTATGATGAAGATTCAATCAAAATTGCAACCTCTAGAGCATTAACAAGGTTTTCTGGTGTGTTGACCTAGTGACCTAGTTTTTGACCAGAGATGACCCATATTTGCACAATTTTACAAGATCATTAATACAAACATTCTGACAAAGTTTAATGAAGATCCAATCCAAACAGTGACTTCTAGAGAGTTAATAAAATTCTATTTGACCTGTTGACCTAGTTTATGACCCCAGATCACCCATGTTCGAACGTGTCCAAGTTATCATTGAGACGAACATTCTGACCAGGTCTGATGAAGATTCACTCAAAAGTATTATCACTAGAGCATTAACAACCCCCAGGTGTGGATGTTGGATGCCAGCGTGGACTGACTGATCACTATAGCTCACCGAGCACTACATGCTCAGATGAGCTAAAGAGACAACAAAATTTTTTTCTAAGATAATGGATGAAATTGGCATATGGAGGTCATGACTGCAAAAAATACAGTCAGTTGCAAAAGAATGTATACATGAACATAAATGCAACATTTTTTTTCAAGATGTACCTGAATCCAAATGCCCTTTTTAATTCTTGATGGGTAACCATTAAAATATTACATAATAATGTTTTGATAAAAAGCATGAATAAAATCATATATCAATAATATCAGTAACAAACTTTGAACTTAGCAAGTCTTTGAAGTGTGTGTTTCTTTTTTTTCAGAGTTAATATAAAATGACAACATGTGTTTTATGAGTAAGACCACACCATATCACAAAGTCATTAAATGATAAGGCAAGAAAGAGTAGTCATGTTTACACTTTGGGTAGGAAGATAGCAAAATTTTTCTATTTTTTTTTCTAAGCATACTTTTTGTATGATTTGTCCCCAAATATATTTGTACCAATTATGCTATAGGGAACTTCAGGGTTGGCACCAAAAACTAAGTTTCATCAGGTGACTGTAAATAAAACTATTTTTTCTGGCCCTACAATTGTCAGAATTATTTATTTCTGAAACAACTACTAGACAAAACTAACTTAAACAATTCTCATCAGACTTCATCAATATGCATAAGCAACAAATTATGTTAGTTAATATAAGCTGAAATTAATTTTTTAGCAAACATTGAATACAGTTTAAAAAAGAAATGTCACTGAATTTGTATGAAATAGTTTCCTGTAATATGAAACTTTGATTACTTAAATTCGCATACAAAACAGATTTAGAGTAAATTGATACAAAACAATAATTTCTTGTATTCTATTAATAAGAAATGTCTTGGAAAAACACTAGAATTCTCAAAAACTCATTTCTAAACTTGAATCAATTGCCAAAACTGTCAAGAAGCAGGAGATTTGAAATCTCATCTGTAAACATTACACAAAAAAATGAAATACCTTTGGTTTCTTGTAAAAGCCAGATAAATACCATTTAACCACTGACTTCATCCTGGAGTATGGATCCTCTTGTAACACAGCCCTAAAATAAATAAAGTTATACATTATGGTCTATCCTTACAAAAACAGTTTGTATCAATTCATTGTCTTATGTGACCCAACAAGAACATCTGGGTTACCAACCACTTGTAACCAGTTCCCCAACCAAGCAATTAACAGCTTTCCCATATAATATGTGAACCATTATAAGAAGACGAACATGATGTTTGTCAATTCTCCACCAGTCTTCACAAAGAAACACATACTATGCTTAACAATCTGTTTATAGGAAAAGGATTTTTAGAAGAAAATCATTCAGTAATACATGTACCATTTTTCCCAAAATACTACCTTCCCCAGATGCACCAACTCAAAACTCACCAAAAGAGTCAATACAGGTTTATGTAATGATGATCAGACAAATGCATGAATGGTTGTGGCAAAACATGTCAGTAACAGGGATGCATATTAACAAGACTTCCCTAATTAACACCCCTTCCAAGCTTCCCATTAATTGTTTGAATAATTTTTTAACACACTGGATATAATTTGAAGGTTATTAATGTCCTCCATGGTCCAGAGTATAATGTTCACTGACTAGTTATCTCTGGCCCTTCATTGCTTAGAGTTGGATCCCATCTGGGCCAATATAAATTTCACATGTGAAGAAGCTACCCAGCTAGCTAATGGAAGGCAACCAGTTCAACCCTTGTGTACACTTGAGGTCTTCCTCCACTGTTCAAAGCAGGAAAATTTATCAAATGACAATGGCTGTGCGCATGACATGAAACCTGAGGGAAGGATTATTGAAGCATTTATAGTGAATCACTATTTTTTCTTGAAAATGGTGTGGGATTGGTAATAAGAGTTAAAGGAGAATATTTGCAGGGCAAAAAAACCCACCGAATCAGCAATCTAGAACTTCTTTAGATGAATTTATACACCCTGACTTCCCTTATGTTGAGTTTTCTAAATTCAGGGATCAAAAACTGAACTGTTTCCTAAATTCCAGAAATGCCTTCAGCAATAATCCATTTCAGTCAGCTAAAACCCATTACATTAAACTAAGTTTGAACGTACTCACACAACTTGAAGGGATTTCACAGACGTTAATTAGCAAATGCAATTGAAGTCAATAGAATGGTGTGAACATGTTTATGACCGCATTTTCTCAGCTATTATGCTACCATCATTCTTGAACAGAAACAGAAATACTGAGAAACTGTTCATCAAAGCATCAGTGCCAGAATAGTTGAAATAGAACTAATTTAAATTAAATAAATATCAGTTCCCTTGAAAGTACATTGAATAATTGCACCAACACTAAATATAGTTCCACTGCATGGGAATAATGGAGAGATACATGTAATTTGTAACATCAAAACATGGAAACATGGAATAGAAAAATGAATCTTAACCACACAATATTGGGTATAATCCTGAGAAAGGGCAATACTGTTGACATATACAGTGTGCACCCATAATAATGAAATCAGGAACTGAAAAAAAATGTTGTTATATCTAACAGAATGACCATTGTGCACCAAACAAATGTAGAATTCTTTTGATATTGATAATAATCTGTTTCTTCAGTTGTTCATTTAGCTGTTTCTTACTTTAGTTGTGACAATATTATATAATGTAAGGAAAAATAAGAAAACGAAAAAGGAACATAAATTTTTGATGATCAATTTTCATGAATACATTACCAACAGAGGAAGTAGAATTCAATAATAAGCACAAACTATTAACATCATGTTGTCTTCTTGTCCTTTATAACATACACAGAGTGACATAAATTAATTAATCTATATATTAAGATTCAAATTATTTCATGTACAAACAATAATAGGTCATTTTCTCTCTTTATCATCAATATTTTCAGATGGTTGATATTATGTAGATTTAAGCATAAATAAAGTACAGTGAAAAGTCATTTAAGGACTGAAAATTATTATGTCATGTCATACAAAACGTTGCATAAATATGGTCTTGTAAAATTTAACATCTATTTGTACAAAACAAACAGATAGACAGACGTTAGTAAATTCATCAAACTAAATAAAAGGGCTGAAAATAAAAAAAATTCTTACTCTGATAAAATATCACAATGATAGTAATAATCAGTAAGTTTATCAAGAAATGATCGAGGTTCTAAGATGAATGTAGGAAGCACAACTTTGGACAAATCCATACCCGGCCGTACCTGTAATAGACATGTTCTATGTATAATTAATCCACAATTCTAAAAGATATGCAACAATGACAATATAAACATGAAGGAAATCAACCCATTCTATCTACAATAAAACATATGGTTTTTCCATATGCCTGACTGACTTGTTAAAAAATGCCCAGACCCGAAGATTTTTTATGATTTTAACAATTTTGTCAAGAAACATATTATTTTCTATCTGTATAGCAGCATTTATTTTCAGTACAAGCAAATCATTTCAACAAAAACCTACCTACCCACCCACCATTAAAAGTTTAGGTCATGTAACCATAAGGATGGACTAATTTCCAAATATAACATGCAGACTAACCTGTTTCATGAGAGCCCAGATTATGCTCTTGTTGTCATCATCAACCTCTTCTGTTTGACAAGCATCACCTTGCTGTAAAATATAAAATGGTATAAAATAATGTGTTCATTAAATCATCTTATGTCATCTTATTGACATAAATATGATGATACTAGTACAAAAGATGCACTTTTTACTTATCAGTTGCTTATTCAAACAGAAGACAAAAAGCTGAGAGCATATTTTGATAACTCATAGGAATAAATGTTTATTTTTTTTATATTTTTTTTGTATTGGCAATGTTTTACTCTTTCATTTAGTCAATTCTGAGTAGTTAAACCTATCTAATATTACTTTATTGTGTCATACAAAACAATTAAATCTGCCTGCGAAAATACAGCTAAAAAACAAGCCTGTAAAACTGTCTAAATAAAATCCCTGATTGGTTGTTCAAAGATACATTTTTAAATCAATCAATGTCAAAGTTGCATAATTAGCAAATTCATAAGCAATTATGATAAAAGTTTTTTTCATTCCTTATTCCAGCTTTTTGTTTTCAGCACATGCACATAATGTTAACAATAAAAAAGTCAATATGTACATACCTACCCACTGTTAAAAGTTTGGGTCATGTAAGAACAAACTTTTAAAGATGGCCTTATCAACTAAAGTTTTACTTTTAAGAATTTTACAGCATCCATCCTCTAACATATATATATATAATGCTTTTACTTCACAATGAACTACCATAAAAACATTTCACAGTATAAAATTGGCTGTATTGGTTGAAAGAAAACGCTACTGACCTGTCCAAGTTCTTCGACTGAAACCATCACATAAGGTGTTTCAGCAGGTTTAGATGATGTCGCTGCTCGAATTACTTCATCAAACACACGATCGTCTTCTTCATCAGACTGGGCCGAATCAGACCCGCCTTCTTCAGGGTCAGTTTTGTAATCTTCATCCAGTCCTGAAGAAACGTATTTTTACAGTTTATTTTTTCATAAATAAACACAGACTTAGAGCAACTTCCTGAATTATATTTGACTATCTGATAAGTGAAATTAAAGCATATTGAGACCTCACAAGATAGTACAAATATTGTGACGTCACAGTAATGAGTCTTTCATTTTTTCTTCCATTTCTGTCAAAATAACAGAAGATAAATTTCATCCTACCTGTGCAAAAATCGGAAGACAAAATTATTTATCTATTCCACAATTTTGGATAACATTTTTGAAGAATTAAGAATCACAAAATTAATAAAGAATATATTTTTAATTCACCTCAACAACTCAAAACCAATATACCGATGAATTAATGCAGAATTATTTTTCTGCGGAAGACAAATTGATTAACCCCACACTCCCAGACAGTCATTAGTATCAGTCACAAATAAATCTTAATTAATCAAACATCACCAAGTTCGTAGTTACATTAAACACATACATAGACAGCGAAATTTATCCTTGAATGTGAAATAACAACTAGATTTCCATTAGTGGGAATAGAATAATCCACAGTCTTGTCTGTTTGTTTGTTTGTTTGTTTGTTTGTTTGTTTGTTTTTATGTGACTTATTGTCACTAAGGTTTAACGCCGTTTTTAACAATTTTTCAGTTACATATGGCGACTGGTTCACAAAACCAGTTTTCCTGGACTGTATTCTAACCAGTACTAACTTACCCTTCCACAAGAAGCTGGCAACTTCTCCATATATTAAGGAAAATAGACATTTTTGTAAAATTTTCATAAAAGGTTATGACCTGCTATGACTGGGATTCGAACCCGGATCTCCGGGTTACAAGTCCAGCGCACTAACCACTGGACCATGGCCGTGGCCTTAATCCACATTCAAGTATATACATTAGTTATGAAGTGATTATCACATAGAAGCTCAAATTGTATTGTTGTTTTCTTTTTTTCTGGGGTTACATCAACAGTCAGGGTAGTTTGGTGAATTTTCCACCTTGGATGATGGAATATTAATTTCTACATTATCATCTCCTTTTGACCCTTGAAAATCTGTCACCACCCACTGATAAATTTTATTTTGAAAGTTTGCATCAAAATTTCGACATCTAAATCTTTGATGTTATAAAATATGAAAAGCAGCATACAAAAATTATTAGCTGCATGTGAAACATTCTATATCTGTCAGACACAAATTGAATTTAGCAGTAAAACATTACCAAACTTTTCAAGCATCGAAAGTAAAAATTATTAAAAAATTTGAAGGAGGAATTTTGAAGCATAATTCTATCTCAATTTACTACTGCCTTAAAGTAACAATTTATGGGCAGACTGTCATTTATAAACAATAGAAACACAGTTACAGATTAATTATCAAGTAAAATGCTAGATAAAAGTGGACCTAATGTATTAACCTCACCAAAGCTGTGAAGTTAAAAATCAGTTATCTTGATAACGTTAATAGAACAGTGTTTCAGTATTGAGCAACAGGCTTTAGAATTTTGTTCTATTGTATTAAGTTGATGAATTGTTCCAAACAAGTTTTACACTTATAATTTCAGATGAATAAAAGGTTGGTCCTCTCAGAGTGATTAGTATGGGCAGAATGTCATATTCATAAACAGAGTATTTAGATAGGGCAATTTATCAGACTCATACACGCACTGAACAGGAAACATATCAAGTCAGAGGCAAAATTCTAAAACATTTTCAAAATTGCCTTTAATTCAGTATTTACAGTTTCAGTCCTGAAGTGCAGATGAGTTAATATAAATACTGTAGGACACTATTGTGCATTCCCCAGAACCCTAACAATGACCTCATTGTATACATATTTCACAATATCAAAAACAATGAAATAAAGAAAGGGGTATTTGAAGAAGAACAAGTAAATGGTGTTGTCCGCAACACATAATGTCCCTTACCAGTTGCGCCTTGACTCAATATGGTAATTAATCTGTTTGACTGTCACACATGTATTTAATACAACATCACCAAATAATCAATACATGTGTGACAGTCAAACAGATTAATTACCATATTGAGTCAAGGCGCAATATGGTAATTAATCTGTTTGACTGTCACACATGTATTTAATACAACATCACCAAATAATCAATACAGAATTTCATTCACATGGCCTGAATAATGTTTGTTATTGCAGTATCAAGATTTTGCAACATATTCTTCACTATTAACATTACAATAGCAACCAGAATTGTAACCCTGGGAGACAACAAAATAGTGTACATAATCTCAACATTGTCACTTATTCACATACTCAAATACCAAATTTCATTCACCTATCATGAACAGTGAAAAAGTTATGACATGATCAATACTTTAGTGGATATTATTACTATTTCTGTTACCATAGCAACCAAAATTTTCTTGCAATGGAAAAAGCAAAATGACATGCATAATGTAATATTGCAACTTATTCACATAACAACTTTCATCAAGCTAGCTTGTTTAGTTATCAAGTTATCGCGGGATCCAGTTTTGAAGAGACAGATAGACAGACGGACGGCACACATAAAGTCCCCTCCGGTGTTAACACCGGTAGGGGTCTATTAAATTCTTCACTTTATTTGAATCTTCACTATACAGTCAAGCTTGTCTTATCAACCAGCTGAATTCAAGGACTAGCTGTGTTATCCGACCTAAAAATTTCCTCCCTTGAGATTTTGCTATATAATGGGTCTGTATATAACGACAGTCTGTCTTACCTGACAAACGACCATAATTAGCGTCTCCCAAATGGATAATTTGGCTGTGATAAACGACCTTGAGACAGGCCCTGTGTTTGTTTAGTAGGTATCAGGTATCGGGAGACACTTCCCAGTTTGCCGCAATGTGACATGTGATTAACAGCTAGTACATTATCATTTTAATTTTAAAATTGTTTTTGAATTGTTTTTACAGTTTTATCTTATTAATTAAACTGATGACATTTTTTACCATTTAACAATTTTTGTTACATGTATTGTAAATACTGATGCAGTTTTGCCAATATGCCTCTATATTAAATTTTTAATGTTTTTAACTAATGTATTTTTTTTATGTCTTATTAACACAATATTTTGATGAAAAATTGAAAATTTATTAAAAGAATGGCAAGACCAAAAATATTTCAGATTTTACTGCTTTAAAATATACACATAACATGGATGTAAGATACATACAAGAAATGGATCCACAATACACACCAAATAAAGTTGAGGTAACACTTATAAGACCAAATTTGGCAACTCCCTTGGAAGGTCATATAAGACAAGCTCGACTGTATCTGGCTCCAGTACAAGCTGTTTTACTTTACTATACAGTTCATCATAATATATTGTAATTTTAAATATTTCTGCCAATTTAGTGGTGCACAAAGTCACTGTTTCACCTTCATACCTAAAACATCAAAAAGCAAGCTGCCAAAATACATACGCAAAAGTAGAACAACATGACACAATAGTTCAGAGCATGCAGATCTACCACACACATCAAAAATATACAGCTGATAATTGTTTAATCGCCAAACACTAATTTTAAAAGATGGTTTAATTCTACAAAACGAAATCTTATTTCCTTGAAATAAATTACATGTGGTTCATTTTTTGTCATTGAATAAGTTAAGACCGACTTACTGGCCTGCCGGCCTGCCAGCTTGCCATTTCTGTTGAACTCCTATCAGGGACTTAGACAGTTGTCAAGCAACAAAGAAAATTTTGAGTGGTAAAAAACATGTATATAAGAGATTTTATATACAGCTAAAAGGGAGAAATCAGTAAATGGTTAAAAGTAAAAAAGTACTCTGTTGTACATCTGAACTTGATCAGATTTGTAATCTGTACAACAGTATTGTCTTAACAGAAAAAAGGTATTACCTTATTCAGCACACTAAAAAATTATTGGTCATGTCCTGCTCAATATAGTACCATGGGTTAACACAGGTTTTGAAAAATAAGCTGCAAACTACACAGAAAAGACTTATGAGATTTGTGCTGGATTTAAACTGTAGATCACATATAGGTGCTGAACAATTCAAGCTGCTCAATTGGTAACCTGTGAAACGACGTGTGGAACAGATTATGTTATATCATGTTTTTAAAATCAAACTTGGTTTAGTCCCAGCCTATATGGGAGATCACTTTATTTCTCAGGATACCATTCAAGGCTATAGCACACAGCTTTGTGACAAGGGTACTTTTTCAGTCCCTATGGTTAAAGATTTTGGATCAAAATCATTTTGCTTTTTAGATTGTTCATTGTGGAACAGATTACCAGCTAGTATTACCCGCATTAAAACTTTGACTGCTTTCGAACATGCTGTGAAACAGTATTTTTTAGATAACTTGAGCAAAATTAGATTTTATCATATGTTTATTGTAGGCAGGATACATTTTTACATGGTTCATACAGTATTTTAATAATAAAATTTATACAATTTTTATACTGATCTAGCATATATTTTATCTGTTTTGACAATACTGAGATTATCCTTAAATATGCGATATATTTAATAATTAAGTGATGACAAGCTTATATGTGACACTTGTGATTAAGGGGGCTCATTGTAAATATAATTCTAAGTCAATATATGATAAAAAACTTTGTGATAATCATTATTCATTGTGCTTTTATTGTGATAATTGCAAATGTACTAATCATTGCCTCTATAAGTCATGCCATCATTGCTAAGGGACCAATACGGAAATAAGGGTTTACCCTTTCTTGCGTTATCCCTGGTATTGATGTGCATGTCATGGTGTTTTTACTCATGCTGTGTTATTTTATGTATCACTATATGTTGTTTTATTGCCATGCATGGACTATATGCCAAAATAAATCTTATCTTATCTTATGAACTATAGTGAGACATGATCAATATGGCCAAATTGAACTGGTTCAGTGTTGGCAGAGTGGCAATATCTCAGTCCTAGGGAAGAAGGATAACTTGTAATAATCAGTGGAAGCTGGATTAACCTATAGCTTAGAGGATGGGCTTGTCTAGAGGTTCCTAATGGGGTGAAGTAAACTTCAAATGGGATGGCAACTATACATCATGGAGACCCTGCAGTCAATTCAACGAAGGTCTAGTCAGCAACTGCAGCCTATCAGTAACACTTATTGTGCATCCATAATCAGATTTAACCCAGTGGGCAGATCTTTTTTGGACAGATTCTATTTGTGTGTACATCACATGAATCTTTCCAAATTTCTTCAATAGAATTTTTGTTAATCATTTGTCACATCACACCCAAAAAAGGTTTTCTGCCACAGATATCTCCTGTTGAAACCATGTTTGTGTACATACAGAAAATGTAAAAATCAAATTATCTACAAAAACATTGATTAACTAGTGATAAAACTTTCCAAAAAATGGTAAAAACACCCAATAAATCATTCTATTTTACAGCATTTTTTAAGAAATTGGCAGAATCAGGCATATTCAGAGCAGTACTGGCTGTGCTAAGCAGACACTGATACCTCAAGAAACAACACATTGCTATTATATTGTACATACATATAAAAAAGCTTACCTTGATTTGCAAAATGTTTCTCACAGTCACTTTCATCCATACTGTCACCACCATCATGATCATGATCATTGTCTTGATGGCTTGGTGGTAATGATGAGTCTGACATTTCATTCTCAGCGACAACCTCGTTACCCTCCATACTGCCAGTACTATCCTTTTTCATGGACTTCATTAGTAAGTTTGTACATCGCAGTGAAAGTTCTAACGCGTCCATCCAACATTTTCCTGTGAAAGAAGTAGACCTCTTCTTAAATATTTCATGAGATAACAGAGAAATGCTTTTAGACTGAGATAATCGATCATTCAAAAAAGATAATTCAGTCTTCCTGCATTCCTTCATTTATAAGCCATCACTCAAAATAAATGTTCACTCAGATGTCATGTCAGTGCAAACAGGTTATAGATGTTCTTTAAAAATCACTTACACTTTTTTTAAGCCTTGGGTCTTCCAGTAGTTCACAAAGTTATATTTTATCATATACATCATAGTAAATAAAAGCTAAATGTTTTGAGTAAGAAATTACTACAAGCTTGGACAAAAACTAAGAATTGTAACCAGTAACAATACATCCCTATCATTGGACAATTTTAAATTTGACCAACCAAACTGCTGGAGAGTATTCATGACTCCCAGATCAATGACCTTGACCCATTGATTAATACAATAAAGAGTAGTCACAAAAGCTTATTCAACAGTCACAAATTAAACATTAGCATCTAAGAACATTACTTGTACCTTAAAATTATTGAATCATGGATTTACAGAGACATATTCCAGAGAATAAAGATCTGAGTCTGATGATAAAAAATATAAATTTCTTTAAAGGGACTCAATTCCAAATTGACAAAAACATGTAACTTTCAATGTTTTTTTTTGTCATTCAAAAATGTTACTTTTGACAATAAGTGAAACAAAAAATAACAGGAACGGTCACAAAACCAGGCTTTCCTTCCCTTCTCCAGATGCTTACTCCATTCTTATCTTCAGTCATATGATGGAAACATTTTGCCTTTGACATGCACCAGTTTGATTTTAATAGCTCACACAGGCAAAATAAACAAAGGGCCATAAATCTGCCAAAAATAATTAAATCACAAAATCCTGATAACATGAGTTGGGTCACATGATGACAAAAGTTCTATGAAAGTTTGATTGAAATCCCTTGAGAAATATAGGATAGTTGCACACAGAATTTGACCTAGAACCACCAAATACAACCCCGACATAGATCTTTATGTAGGCATGCTATACACAACATAAAAGTTATTGAGTAGAAACCAACTGCTGATGCCTGCTGGCCAAACGCCGACATGTCGTTATCTAATAACCAGATTTTCCTTAGGAAAACCTGGTTAATAATCAATTTGTCTACTTCTAAGGACCAACAATATTGATGAGCAAAATTACTTCTCAAAACCTTACTTTGAAATCCTCGAAAAAAGGCATCATTTACAGAAATTAAAGAATATATGATCAAAGTGTCCCACACATCTTTATAATAACCTAATTATAACAGTACTGCAATATATCTTAAGTTTTAGAACACATCAGAAATTTGAAAGTGCTATAATTAACATCTACACAGACAAAAATAACTAAATAAGATGTTATATTACAGCAAAATTCAACATTCACACAGTCAAAAAAACACCTGGAAACAGCTGCCACTTTTTTATCACAAAATATCAGATAAAATAATCATCTGTATAAAAGTTCACAATTTAAGAAGTCTACATTTTTCTCCCCCTGAAATGGCCCTTCTTTACAGGTTTGATTGTAAAATCCTTTCAATATCTGATTTTAATGAGAAAAACCAAATATCTATTTCATAAACATATATGAGCTAAGAAAAAAACATGAACTCTTGCCAATGGTAAACATTTCAGACATTTACCAATGACAGCAGACAATGGATCCTAAAAAACAATGTGTAAGATAAACAAAAAGGCCATGATGGCCCACATTTGCTTGCCTGAGTAAAGATTGCAACTTCTCCATGTTCGATCTTGTCCTAGATAACATTCAGACAAGGTTTGGTGAAGAACCAATCGAAACTGTGACCTTTGGAGTATTAATAACGCTTTTCAATGATTTGACCTGGTGACCTAGTTTGTGACTGGAGATGACCCATGTTCAATCATTTTCAAAATATCATTAATACAAACATTCTGACAAAGTGGGACAAAGTTTTCATTTGATTTGACCTGTTGACCTAGTTTTTGACCCCAGAGATATCGTCTGAGATATCATTGAGCCAAACAATCTGACCAGGTCTGATGAAGATTCACTCAAAAGTATGACCTCTAGAGTGTTAAAACCCCAAGGTGTCAACGCTGGATTGATGCTGGAGTAGACTGACTGATAACTATAGCTCTCTGAGCACTATGTGCTCAGGTGAGCTAAAAAACTAGTTACTTACAAACAGTGAATAAGTTTTTAAGCTTTTTTAACTGCTATCTTAGATATGAAATGGGTCGAAGTTGCTGAAAATTGGGATAATAATGAATAAATCATTAAATAGCAATGAACATATACCTGCAGCTTCTGAAGGAGCCCTGAATATCAGATAAGCAAAAGGAAGGGGCTGCACTATAGCACCAATTGTCTCCCCTTTTGGTCCCTATAAAAAATAAAACAATACAATACAAGTTGCAAATTAATATAACTAGCAGTCGTCAAATGGCAACATGTTGAGCCTTCTAAGGCACTAATTATCATCCTGAAAAGGTTGTCCATTGACTTTTCAGAGAATGACCTTGACATTTTGAATGGGCCCACCAATGGTCATAAGAAAAAGAGAGATGTGTTGAATGCCTGACATAAACCTAAGTGTGACTTTGATCTTTGAGATATGGACCTAGGTCTTGCACACGACACACCCTCTCATCATGGTGAACAATTGTGTCAAGTTATTTTAAAATCCATAGGTGCATAAAGAAGTTATGGTACAAACAAGGTAAGACACACTAAAACTTGCCAAATTTGGCCCTAAGTGTGACATTGAAAGAAGTTACAGTCCGGACAAGGTAAAACATGCAAATTTTTGCCAATTAAACCAAAAGTGTGACCTTGACCTATGAGATATGGACCTGTGTCTGGCGCATGGCACACTGTCTCATCATGGCTCAACAATAAACTACAATTATCATCAAATGAAATATAAACACAGACGAATAATTAAAAAAAATAATAAAATGACAAATCATTTTGTATACATTTTACTATGGAATGTTATTCAACATGTACTAACCAATTTTGAAACATTTCTATCACTAAAATCTTGTACAATTTGTATAATATTTTGTATTATTTGAGTACATGTATCTTGTTATTAGTGCATTTTGTTAATTGTACTGTATTCTTCAAGCAAACCATACAGAAAATTGTTTTTAGACCGAGAATATTATCCACTAGCCCCACACTGCTTTGCTTTCATATCTCATCTTGGACCAAATTTCACATGTGAGAAAACTGTCCATTTAGCTTATGGAAGATTTGTAGTTCTACCCATGTGTATGCCTGGAGTCTTCCTGCACCTTTTACCCTGGAAGTTGCCAAATGACCTGTTGGTCTAATGTTAAACCCCAGTGAGAAAAATGAGGCACACAATGCACATAGGTTCTAATATGTTATCTTCACACTCATATAGTGTCAAAAATCAACAGAAATTACCCAGAAAGAATGTGCAAACCTTTCGTTACTCCATAACATTCAAGAAACAATGTAATCTCATTCAATTAAATACATAAATACATGTATTGATAATTCATGACTAACTGACTTACTAATAATAAATGTGTCAACATTTAATCCATTTTTGTACATACAATAGACAATCAGTGCTATGACCCTTTATTTCATTTGTGAGTCATTCAATCATATCGATTCATGTGATGAAATTAAGAGATAACAAGATTTAAACCATACTGAGGCTAGTGAAGATAATGCTTATCATAATCTTAATCAAACCCTTGATAAAGAGTACAATTTGAATTCAGAACATATACTTTGTAAGCTTTCAAGGATATTGTGAACACACTGAATCAACATATGAAATTTATATGTGACAATTACGGAATTTGTTTTGTTGAGGTAGAGTAGGCTGTTTATATTAATGCTATTTTTTAAGGTAAACTATCATTCTACCAAAATGTTACTGACTTCAAGTTGTCTGTATAACTGAGTGACAGCAAGCACAAATATATTTATATGCTGGGACCAACCCCTGGTTGTTGATTTATAATATCTGCGAAACAGCTTTTTTCATAATTTATAATTATTTATCAATGTTTATGATTAAGAACAGATTCTATTAAAGACTAGAAAGTATACTGTACAATAGGCTGGAGTCAAGTGGAAAATTTTGTTGAAGCATGTCTAAATTGTTAAATTATACTTACATATTGTACATGTTACTTTGTGCTCAGGTGAGCTAAAAATTTGTATGGAATTTACCATGAAAGTACTAGTTTAATGAAATGGTACGTCAGTGATTGAAATCTCCACATAATTCCATAAATGTTAGGTCAAGAATGAAGAAAGGGTGGGATGTAAAATTCATGTTTTAGTATTTTTACAGGTCAGAAGCAACACAACGTCATGTGAAGCACCGACATGGCTGAAGAAGGGGTGTCTCCAAGGTCATACAAAAGTAGTCTTACATCAGGAGATGCTGATGAAGTCTTTTGTGAACGTTGTGGGAAAAATGGTAAATGGATGGTAGTTGACGGATACTGCCAAATATGTCAAGAACAGGGCATGGAAAATTTTGAAATTTCAATCGGTCCAGGCCCGTGGACGCCCATCCCCAGTTTCTGAAAACGGCGAATATTTGTTCATAGTTAAGCTACAGTACACTTAACAGTAAAGACGAAACAAAAACGGAATTGAAATTTCAACCAGATACTACTACAATGGAATCACAAACACGTACTTGATTGAAATAGCTAATATCAAACATAGTCCTCTTGACTCAAGAATATTCATGTTCAAATTGTCTTAAAGTGCATAAAAACCTCAAGATGAAACAAGGTCATACAATCTTAGATAGAAACAAGATGCCCAAGATACAAGGATCCATGACCAATCTGGACCTCTGTGTCGAAGTTTGCACAAAACATTATCCAGAAGTAGTTCGATTTTTCTGCAAAGCTCATAATGAAGCTGGCTGTGTTGACTGCATAACCTTAAATCACACCTCTTGCAAGATCGATCGTATGCAGAATATTTCAGTTGGTTTTGATGGAACAAATGATTTCAAAATGATAAAAGAGAGCCTGAACAAGCTTCATGCAGAACTAGAAGTAATGAAAGACGCACTGGATGACAATTTGAAGGATCTTGATACAACATACAACACCATTGATCATCAAATTACATCTTTTTGTAAACACATAAATGATTACTTAGACCAGAAACTTATTACTGATGAAACAGCAAAGCTAAAGAAGAGACAAGAAGCAGAAATGAAACAACTCATTGCAGAGAATGAATTAATGAAATTTGAAATAGAAGACATACTTCAAAGAACAGAGAATGACACTAATTCCAATATGAATTCTATCTTTGTAATAGTCAAACAAGCTGAACACAGATGGGTCACAATAGAGAGAGACATCAACAAAATGAAAAAGTCCAAACAACAACATGTAAAAACATCAGTATGAGTTTTGTCCTACTCCGAAGATAGAACACCTAGTAATAAGCAAGACACCACTGGGGGAGTTGAAGAGAAAACAACTGAATTTCACCGCTGCAGCATCACACAGACTTGGCATAAATAACACAGCCACATACAGTAGACGCATTTATGTGAAGACTCGGACAGATATAGATGACTGTAATATCAATGACTGTACATTGCTCAGCCCAAACTGAATGGTTATCACAGATGGTTGCAATAAAATGTTGAAGTTGATAGACTTAAACAATGATAAAGTTATATCCAATTACAACACATCTACAATTCCATGTGGAGTAACTACAGTAGGCAAAGACCAAGTTGTTGTGACACTTCCTGATGAGAAAAAAATACAATTACTTCATGCTTCAACTATATTTGCAAAGCTGTACGATATACATGTGGACAATGATTGGTTTGGAATTGCCTACAATGATGGAAAATTGGCTGTAAGTGATACATATCCAGGTCATGTGAAAATTATCAACATGCAGGGTCAAGTACTCTATAAGATACAGCCTAAACAAAGGGATAAAAACATACTGCAGGCTCCATACTTTATTGCCTTTGGAGAAGATATAGGCAGTGTAATTGTATCAGACTTTAGCACACACAAAATCAGTGTCATTACATTTAGGGGACAAATTCTCCATACATACACACATGCTTCAATTTGAAATCCAAGACGTACATTCAGTACTGTAAATGGTGTTCAATTCATTTGTAGCTCGGGGAGCAATGGCATTCATGCACTATCACCAGATTTCAAAGATAGCAGAATCATCATTAACAATGAGGGTACAGTTGTGAAGCCTAGGAGCATTGCATACTGTGATATTAATCATACTCTGTACATCAGTACTATCATATAGGTTGGGGGAGACATGAATAATACAATAAAAGTGTATAATTTGAATATGTTGAGGAACAAACAGTCAGAAAATGTGTTAGAATAATGAACCTTAATGAATGGACTTTCTGTGCAAATATATTTGTATCATGTAACATATAGCCACACAAAAACAAGTCTATTGGTATGTTTGTTTGCTGGCATGCTTGCTTCCTTGCACTCTTATATTTAGTTTAAATCCATTTATCAACAGTATTTATAGTATTACCAAAGTGAGTTGATCACTCCAATTTGCTTTAGGTACCACCAAGAACAAAGCCTACAGTTTAATTGATAAAGTTTATCTTTACATACGTTGTTACGTCTCTGAACAATGATGTTGCCTCATGGATTAACTGACATACAAACTCAACTAATAGTTTCTGAATTCAAACTTTGTAAATTTACCAATACTATTGTTATCCATATACCATGATATCTAAATTAAAACATGTGTAACTGTCACATTAGAGCTACAGAACAATTTGAAATAAAAGAACCATCAATATCAGATATCTGATTACAAATACAAAATTATTTTTCTTTTATAACAAATATTGAACTGAAGAACTGGTCTCTAAAGGGGTGTAAAATATTTTTGAATGGCAGTTATCCTACTTTAACAGTGTTTTCAAACCCAAAAAAATCTACCATTAAAAATGTGGTCAGTGTGCAATAAAACTGCACATCAGTCAACACACTTGTTTTCTACTTTACTGATTAAGAAAATTGCTATGGCGACAGCTATGCATATTTTCCACCCTTGTGTTTGGTGAGCATGAGTTTATTTGCCAATCAAAAAGTTATTTTTTTTGCAAAAAGGAAAAGATTAATGGGACTATGAAACTTGTCTGGTTGGGCAATTGTTATGTGAAATCTTGCTTGTCCGACTGTGAAATGGAGTTGCATACATAAGCGGATAAGTGGCTTTTTATACCACTGCTCTGGAAGCAACAGGTTTCTTGACAGACCAGGCCTGAGGTTTTAGAAATCTGGTTGGCCTCCAGGCTCAGAAACAAACTTCAAGCTCAGGTTGATACAGGACTCAGAGTTTAATAACCTCTGTGGAATCTCTGCATAGCTCAGTTTCTGAACTTGGAGTTGATATTTGGGCTAAAATTTAAAGAAGTTTTACATAGTCTTTCAAACATGTTGAACTGTATCTTATACAAACCTTGGTGGCCCATATTGACTGGTCTAATGGGTGGAATATTTTAAAACAGAAACCATCTTTCTTAGATGGTCGCTCTATCAGACGACATGTATTCAATAACACAGTTCCAACCCAATGATTACTCTGAAATAAGAAATACAGGAGTTGTCTAAATCACATCTCATAAGCAACACATCAATCAAACACAAAAACAAAGAATTTCAGACATTGTAAATTAAAACTTAATCCTTACATGTATAATTTGCAGACTAGTTTCAAACACTGAAGAAATGTGCCACAAAAAAAGGAAGAAATTGCACAGTTGGTCTTCATCCTTCAAGTTCATTCTGTATATTGCATCTATGTATATTAAAGAGTAACCTTTGATCACATGGGTCCTAATTCACATGCTTATTAAGGTTTGACTCTACATGCAGGCCTAATGATAGACTAACTGTCTATAGTTATCGTTAATTTTCGCACTTTTCATGACAATTATCAATTGAGCAAGTCAAACATTCACACCTTGTCACCTTCGAATGGAAACATTATTGTCACAATATACAATTCAATAAACAATCAATTAAACCTGGGATGCCAAATTTACAAGTGTCATGATCACATGTAGCAATCGATATTCTAGTGTCAATTAGTTGTATCACATGCCCATTGTACAAGGTCAAAATGCTGATTTGGGAAACATCCTATAAACACTGACTTGTTATTTTTAGTTTATTCAACTCTAAAGCCTGACACAGTAACTGATGTACATGACTAAAAGGTTCACTAAGGGACAGATAATTCTATTTAAATGTTCAGCATTTCAACAGACGCTCGTTAAGAGGGCTGACAATACTAGTTGCAATGCTCTGTGTTTAGTTAATTACATATTTAATTGTCTAAATAAGAGAATAAATTATCTGGTGGTCCAAATATAACTATGATTGTCTTTACTTTACCTGCAGTAAGAAAGGGAAGCAGAAAGTCTACAACACTCAAATAACTTGAGTTAAGGAAACAGCATAAAACTGTTTATTATTAGTGGCATAGAAGCATTAGCTCAAGTTCAAGGGTATTTGACATCAAAAATAAGAATTCCACTTTAAAACAAACAAGATCATGCCTAATATTACTACTAAATCAACTACTTACATACATGCCATTCAGATGGTAAAAAAGTCTATAAAAATGATTCAAAAACTCCTATAAAACCCTTCAAACATGAAATCAACTAATATAAGATGTAATTACTTGTTTCACAACAGAAATAAGCTAATTCAAACTAAATATAAACTAAGTATAAACTACTATTAAACTTTCTCTCAATTCAGTCAGTTAGTTCCAAGTCAGCCAAAATACTGGAAGACACATCAGACAATAGTTTGGTCTAACAAGTAATCTACCTTCTGTTTTTCACTTTTATACAGGATGAGCAAACCAGGTTTCAGGACACACCAGAGCTTGGTCCAACTTTTAAGGGTTCCTCTAACTTTCAGCCAATCAGCAAGGACTATAACAGACGGATCTTTGAGAGTTGTCAAAAGCTCTCTTGCTGCTTGTTTCTTCTGACTGCGATAGTTTCGTTTTTGTTCCTGTAAAGTACAAAGTAAAACATATGTATGCATATTTTATCAGTTGATATATTAAGTGTAGTACAAAATTAGTATGTACAAATATCAAGATCTACAAATATGAGTGATATTTGATTCAGTTTTGGGTTTAGTGGCAGCGGTGTGGTGTAGTCTTCTATTTGTGACTTATAAAGGCTGCTTAATTCTGCTGTAGCTGAAGATCGTTAACCTTGGTGTTGAGGATTGAACACAACATTCTATGTTTCTTCAATATTATTTCTTTACTAAATAACAGATACAATTTTCTATTCACAAGGTTTCAATTTAAATACACACAATAAAAGTTTAAGTCCAATATATAGCAATAAACACTATGTTAAGTAGATGTCACATAGACAGTATCCAAGTATATACCACATTAATGTCACATAGACAGTATCCAAGTATATACCACATTAATGTCACATAGACAGTATCCAAGTATATACCACATTAATGTCACATAGACAGTATCCAAGTATATACCACATTAATGTCACAATGACAAAACATACTTCTACATGTAACAAAAACAACCTCCTAAAATTATTAACTCTTTATTCTATCTTAAATTATATTTTCCTATTTTAAAGCTAAACTACCCCATATTTATAGGGACATTCCATGGAAGGTGTGTCTTATTTGTGGACACAAAATATAATTGCTTACTGGTAACAACTAAATCACACATTTTCATCATGCAAAAAATTGAACATCTTAAATACTTAGAATAATAAAGGAAGTCTTAGGCACCAAGGAGAGAGAATTTTCACAAATATTTTACTAAACAAAGGACTGATTAAACAAATATAATTTATAAATCACTTTAAAAAATAAATACAGCTTGGACAATTATTACTTTATAGGATGTCTCAGCCAACTTATAGGATGTCTCAGCCAACTTCAGTGCTTAAAATTACAGCAACATTTAACTTAACAATAGACTGATAAATGAGAAAGTAAACATACTTATTAACAAAAGATACAACAATAATTTTTACAAAGTCAGCTTTCCACATTTCATGGAACTGACATGTATAATTAATTCCTATTAAAACAAGAGGGCCATGACGGCCCTGCATCGCTCACCAGAATAAAAGTTAATTAACTTGTTACTAAAAAAGGTAATAAAGGTACACTTGTGGGCAAATAATGGGGAACAATAATAAACTCGATAAAGGACCATCAAAGAATACTACAAAAGAATATTCGTGATGACTGAAGGATGCCACAGACCAAATTTGGTGATGATCCAACCACTGGTTCATGAAAACAAGTCATTTTAAGGTATTTCTATGCTGAATTCTAGCGGCCCATAATTGGGGCCAACCATTTTTATTTGAGTAAATCTGATAGAACACTATCTAAAGATGCTAAAAAGCAAGTTTGGTAATAATCCATCCATAGAAACATGAAAAAAAGTCATCTTACGGTATTTCTATTTTTAGGTCTAGCGGCCCCTAAAAGGGGCCAACCATATTTATTTGAGCAAACTTGAGAAAGGACCATCTAAGGATGCTACAGACCAAGTTTGGTGATGATCCATCCATTGGTTCATGAGAAGAAGACAATTAAAGGTATTTCTATTTTTAGCTCTAGCAGCCCATAAAAGGGGCCAACCAAATTTTTTTGAGTAAATCTGATAGAACACTATCTAAAGATGCTAAAAAGCAAGTTTGGTAATAATCCATCCATTGGTTCATGAGAAGAAGATGATTAAAGGTTTTTCTATTTTTAGCTCTAGTGACCCCTAAAAGGGGTCAACCAGTACAATATGAGCAAATTGCAATTAGAACGTCAAAAGGCTTCTGCACAGCAAATTTGAAGTAAATCCGACTGGTAGTTTCTGAGGAGAAGACCATTGTTGATGCCAGACAATGGACGACTGAGCATCCACCTACCCATCCTAACAGCTCATCCTGAACCTTTGGTTCTGGTGAGCTAAAAACTGAGTCAATGATAGTTCTAGATAATAAAACTATAATAGAAAGCCAGTACTTACCTTGTCAGAAGTTTTTAACTGATTTAGTATAGAGGAATCATTAAAAATAAGGAATTTAGGCCCAGGAAAGGACATTTTCACAAAAATATAACTATCACAAAATAACGGTAACACTAAAAGTCTTGAATGAGTAGAACAAACGCAACAGTTATTTCTGCCTACAATCTTGGGTTATCACCAGGTAGTTGATAAAAGATAATAAATGTGTTGAATTAAACTACTGATTTATTATAAATAAAGTTTTGATTTAAGTATGGGTAATTACAAACTTGCTATCTCAAGTTGTGTAAAGTAAAATACTTAAGCGGCTTTGAACAAATTGATTTTGTATCAATAAGAGGTAAACACTTAACTGATGTTTGTCATTTGATTAGAGGTACTTCTACACAGTACACAGTGATGAAAACTTACAAAAAATATTTTGTTTTAAAAGCACGAAGTGGTTCAAAATCATATCTTTCATTGACATTTATGGTTATATTCAAAATAAAATACTGCTAAATTTAAAGTAAGTTAAGATATATTCTTACAGAGTTACTAATTAAACAAATTTTGTAAATCTTTTGTCTTGTACTTTCAAATTGGCTAATTTGTATTACCATGTTTCACCAATTTATAGTTTTAAAAGAAAACCATAACTGTATACATAAGTAAACCCATTATGCAGAGTTCATTGCAAGCGATTGAAACTAACATTATACTTGGTCAATCTTCTAGAAACCAATATTGCACATAATTTACACATTTTTGATTCTGATGGTATAGCTGTCAAAAAATTTGATGTTGAACCCTGTCTTTATTACATACAAATATTCATACAATCAATGAGCCTTATAAGTTACATACCTTGAGGGATTCCCTTTTTGAAATCTTTGTAAATGGTTGCAGCGAGTTACTCTGAACTTTTTCTGAGATTGGAGAGAATAACTTTGATTCAGACTGAAAATAGATATAAGTACAAACAAATAACAAGAGAGCATTGCTTCTTTAACAAGTTAAAAACTACCACCTTGAACCTCTCAAACAAAGTCAAGGCCAAAAGTGTGAGGATAGACAACCCTTGGAATAGTCAACAATTTACTGATCAAGTTTGAAGCCAAATTATGACTTATTGTCACCAGGGCTTAACGCCATTTTTCAACAATTTTTCAGTTATATACAGCGATCGGTACACCTAACCAGTTTTCCTGGACTATATACTAACCAGTACTAACTTACCCATCCACAAGGACCTGGCAACTTCTCCAAATGTGGAGGAAAATCGACATTTTTGTCAAATTTTCATAGAAGGGTATGACCTGCTGTGACCGGGATTCGAACCTGGATCTCCCTGTTACAAGTCCAGCACACTAATCACTGGACCATGGCTGTGGCCTTCAAATTATGAGATAATTCATAAGTTGGGCGAAATTTAAAAAAACAAAAAAAACTGATAGTAACTGAAACAAACAATATGTCTCCATATGTTAAAGGTGAGATAAAACAAGCAATCAATAATAATACATACAATGTTAGATAAACAAATATTTCCCAGTCTTACCCCAGTTTTCAAAACATTTTGAGTCATTATACCAGAGGGCATTTAACCCTTTGCCTCATCAGCATGGACTCTTCCAAATTAAAAGCATATATGTACTGACCATCATAAGAAAGTAACCAGTAACTGATGATTTTATGAAAGTTATTCTTAAAAAGAGCAATTTTGCACATGCGCCACAAATAAGCCAACCAACCATTACTACCGTTATGTGAAACTACATTGTTATCCATTATTGGCCAAAAAATTGCTGTATACCATTAAAATGTCAAAGTCAGTATATTAAGCCAAAATAGAAGAAATTTTATGATGGTTACTTTCTTATGACGGCCAGCATTCAAAACATCCATTTATTTCAAAAAATTGGGTTATTTCTTTCTGACAGAGTGGAAAAAATTGTGGCAAAAGAAGCAATTAATCATTTTAAGGTATTTCTATTTTTAGCACTAGCAGCCCCTAATAGGAGCCAACCAATTTTTTTTTCGCAAATCTGATAGAACACTACCTAAAGATGCTAAAAAGTTTGGTAATAATCCATCCATAGAAACATGAGAAAAAGTCATTTTAAGGTATTTCTATTTTTAGCTCTAGCAGCCCCTAAAAGGGGCTGACCATATTTATTTGAGTAAACTTGAGAAAGGACCATCTAAAGATGCTAAAAAGCAAGTTTGGTGATCATCCATCCATTGGTTCATGAGAAGAAGACGATTAAAGGTTTTTCTATTTTTAGCTCTAGCAGCCCATAAAAGGGGCCAACCAAATTTTTTTTTAGCAAATCTGATAAAAGTCTATAAAATGATGCTACAGACCAAGTTTGGTGATGATCCATCCATTGGTTCATGAGAAGATAATTAAAGGTTTTTCTATTTTTAGCTCGAGCGGTCCCTAAAAGGGGCCAACCATTTTTATTTGAGCAAATCTGATAAAAGTCCATATAAGGATGCTACAGACCAAGTTTGGTGATGATCCATCCATTGGTTCATGAGAAGAGGATGATTAAAGGTTTTTCTATTTTTAGCTCTAGTGACCCCTAAAAGGGGTCAACTGGTGTAATATGAGCAAATTGCAGTTAGAACATCAAAAGGCTTCTGCACAGCAAATGTGAAGTAAATTCGACTGGTAGTTTCTGAGGAGAAGACCATTTTTGAAGCCAGACGACAGACTGACGCCGGAGCATCCACCTACCAATCCTAACAGCTCACCCTGAACACTGGACGCTGGTCAAAAGGGGAAAAATCAGTATGATAATATGCACAAGTAGACCTAATGCCTAATGTGTTGGTAAAGTTTTATCAAAATCCAACCAGCTGTTTCAGAGAAGAGGTGCACACAACATTTTATCTACTGACGGACGGACAGACGGATGGACAACCTGAAACCAGTGTACCCCACACACAACTTTTTTGTGCGGAGGTATAAAAACACTTACTTTACTGACGTTATATTCATTTTAAGCTTTTATACCATTATATAAAGACTGATCCCACTAATTTCTGTATCTTGAAAACCAAATCCAGCTCGGTCTTGGATCTTCGTCAAACACTGCCTGCTTTTAAGGCAGTATCAAAGAAGACACCTTTTAAAAATCTCCCAGAAATAGTGAAAATATAGGACACAAGGCCTAAAATATAGGATGTTATAGGATTTATAGGACACTTTCTGATATATAGGACACAAGGCCTAAAATATAGGATTTTATAGGATTTATAGGACACTTTCTGATATATAGGACATAAGGCCCAAAATATAGGATTTCATAGGATTATAGGACGCAGTTGACAGCCTGTGAATGAATTATGAACTATTCAGTAACCATTCATTTCCCTGGGGACCTAGCAAAAGTTTCAAATCAAATGCAAGACAAAATTTATAGCTCTAAAACTTCACAAAAGATTACTCCTATGATAGCACATCATAAAATAAAGTTATAATGTCAGAAAAACAGTTAAACAAGTTTTCTGACATTTATCATAATATAAGTGAATAAGGCAATGAGACGATTAGATATTCATAGCTCCAATTTTGTCCAAAAAATAAAAGTTGGTTTTATCAGATACTCCAACCTCTGGCATGAAGATGTACAGGGTTAAATAACAAATCTAAAGGAACATGGTTCAGAATAATAGAATTAAATGTTTGGTAAAGTTACCTCCCCTCTCAAATATCTGAAGTTAAAAATAACAGAAAATGTGATTAATTAAAGTAAAGATGCTCATAGAAAAAAGTTCCAGCTTTCCACGAGATCAACTGATTCTATTTTCTGCTGACCCTGACATATTTTCAGCTTCGGTCAAATTTTTCTTCCCATTATTTGCATATCACCGGTAATTATAAATCCAAACTAATAGGCATTTTAAAAAACATTATCTGCCCTTTACAGCTCTTCTGTAAGAGATCACAAAATGTGTTTATCAATTATTTTCAATGAATACTGTTACGAGCCAAGCGTAACAAGAAAGGAGAAGCCAGTAACAAATTTTAAACAACAACAAAATTTTTTTAAACAGCAGTATATAAAATGAAGAAAATTTACAAACAGTATGAAATAGTACCTTGTGAAAATACATCAAACAAAATCTTAATCCAGTCACAAAATAAATCTTCACTGATCCTGGCATTTATAAACCACAAAATTTTAATCCACGCAAAGAATAAAACACTATATGAGCACAATTTTTTAAGTTAAATATCCAAAAACACTGACAAATTAATTCCCACAGAAGTTGAAGCAATCCTCAAAGAATATTTTTAATTAAATCCAAATATCTGGTAATATATTCCAAAGCTGGAGAAACTTTATTAATATTTCTAAACTTTACTTAAAACTTTGAATATCTGGTCCTCCCAGGATCTACGGAGCTTTCCGTTATTTAGTAAAGTAAAAGAATGTTCTAGAACATTCTAGGGAATGTTTCTGGAATTTTCTCTCAAATTTTTCAAAGATCAACAAAGTTCTACAGAGGAAATTTCTACAATGTTCTTTTACAAACTAGACAAAAGAATGCTAAAAATAGCAAAGGGGAAAACCATATACATGTATCTGAATCAACAAAGGTGATAGACCAACATTTAACAAATTTAAAGGTACTGGGTCATATTATACACTACAAAACAAAATGGACATTCAAAAATAAACCATATACATAACAACACCTTTCTTGATACATCATCATATAGTCAATTTCAATATCGGAAATACAACAACTTTTTTCTTTATCTCAGATGCCATTTCTAGAAATACTACACAATATCTTAAGGAATCCAAATGCTAACAGGCTCACTTTCTGTATTCAGAAGACGTTTTCATACTGAGAAAATTTTCAGCCATCAAACAATAACACAGGAAAAAGAAAAGAGGGCCATGATACCTCAGCATCGCTCATCAAAATAAAGGTAAGTTAACTTGTTACTAAAAAGGTAATAAAGGCACACTTCTGGGCTGATAAAGGGGAACAATAATAACAGGGCTGCCAATAGAGAAAATGAAAGAGGAAAATTTGCCAGGGGTCAAGGTGGCCACATAGGTTCCCTTGCAGGTCCTGGGCAGAGCCCTGGTGGTGGACCAGGAAGCTCCTGGTATTTCAGCTTCTAAGACTGGTTTGAAATGAATTTCCTGACAATATGTCACCTCTAAATGTTCATTAAATTCAGCATTCCCAATGATTTTTTAAATCTGGGTACATGTACCCACATGTTGTGAAAAATATGGGCACATGGGAAGAAAACTTGGATACACGATTTTTTACAATTAAAGTATATATGAATTGTCACCAGTTTCCGCAACCTTTTCAAACGAAAATTAACAAGCGACTTCGGGAGTTAATCTGAAATTTCCAATAAAGTACTCGCAAATATGATCTCATGGTGCTTATTTATATTAGATGATCCAAAATTTGCAGTAATAAAGCTAATTTTGAACGATTTTTTGACATGAGGAAATGCAATTTACTTTCGTCATTTCATGCACTATTGCAGCTATTAATGCATAATTTATGGTAATTGATTTTTGAGTCTAGTTAAGTCATATTTTGGGACTAAATTTACAAACTCACATTTTGCAGTGATTTCATTAAAACCTACCGTCGCCAATCCTTGACAAAAACAACCCCTATGTTGATTGTTTTCGCAGATGACATTTTTTAAGTTCAGGGAAGAAATATTCCAGTGCACCACTCTGCACCGGGAACTGTGTAATGCAAGCGTCTGTGCGTTGTTTACATTGTTGAAATCATTTAGAGTCGCCAATCGTTTGTAATTATTTATACATCCATGATGAAATGAAGTTAAATTTGGGTGTATGCACGCAAGGGTCAGTAAATATTGCATGCATATTCGTATTTTACATGATTACGCAAGTTTTTTGCGTGAATAGGAATGGTGCCAGTTCATAACTGAAGATATGCATATTCACATGTACTGAGTAGTTGAAATAGATTTATCATTTGGCTGTACATGAATAATCAATCACACCGATACTACATCCTAGGCTGGACACACAACCATTTGATTTCATATATTTCAGCCAAGCGATACGATTTGTTGGTGCTCAATGAAACGTGATAGCTGATTAGTTCGCGGAAGTTCCGGTAAAGTAATATCGAATAATATTATATTGTTGTCCTCTCGCGTCGGTAGGACCCCCTACCCCACCCCAAAAAAAATTTCTCAACGGATTAAAATCAATCTCAAAAATGATCCCAGGAGGATAAATCGGCAGAATTCTGCAGAAAATTGGCAGCCCTGTAACAAACTTGATAAAGGACCATCAAAGGATACTACAATGTAATATTGGTGATGACCAGATGATGCTACAGACCAAATTTGATGATGATCAGCTTCAGCTTCAGAAGAGAAGACCATTGTTGATGCCGGAGCATCCCCTACCCATCCTAAAAGCTCACCCTGACCCTTTGGTTCTGGTGAACTAATAAATAATTTCATGAACATTCACAAAAAGATTTTTACCTTGTATAATAGATACTTGAGTGAACAGACCCATTTCTAATCCATAACAGGGACCATTTTCCCCAATGTCAGAAAAACACTCAAAATGGAAGATAAATTTCAGACAGAAATGTTTGAATTAACACATGTAATTTTCTCTAATTTGGGTGATAATGGTACCTTTCTCAAAATATGGAATATAAGAATATTCCTATTACAGTGTATCAAGTATTAAAATTCATATAAATTCAATTAACTATTCAATTCTGAATATTTTATCTTTAGCTATTGAATTCAGAATTTAGAGATAAATTTTTTATGAACACTTCTTACAACAGTTACTGTGAGATACCATATTTCCATAGACTTTTAACATCCCAGCAATTTATCTTTACAGAATTTTTAATTGTTTTTTAACACCTTCAGAAAATCCATTATTTACATTAACTTGCCTTTAATTTACATAAAAAATATTTAGCTTCAGACAGGACTGATCTTGAAGAAAATATCCATGTTTTATGCTGCAGATGCAATACCAACAGATATCATGGATATTGACACAAAAACAATTGTCTTTCATCACAAACAACACTAATTAAACAAAAAATATCAACAATTATGTCAGAAATGAGTTTGATGGCTCAAATACATGCAAACATACTGAATATTTTTCCAATAAATCCCCCAAGGGCTGTAATATTTTCTGTTTGTGGAGTTATTGCTGCATGGTTTTCGAACACACTGAATAAAATTTGTAAGATTATTAACGTATGTATGTTGAGTCATTTTATCTTTTTCCAAAAAAATGTTTCAGGTGTTGACTAGTCGAGAGACCTTTATCAGTGAATATACTGTAACCAGAATTGCTTATACAGCTGGGTTATTCCAACTCAAATGTTAGGCTTAATGTTCTATATTGCCAAATCAAGGAAATCAATAACAGTTGTACAAAACACAGAGTAACCAATTTACAGCCCTCGTATTTGCAGATCTGCCAAATTTGAGAGCGAAGTTACTATAACTATATTCACAATGAGTAGCCAATTACATCTATGTCCAATACATTCAATATTACTGGACAATGTCTCATAAAAGCATTTTTCAGATCCATTTAGTGTTGGAATAAAGCCTCAACCAGCAAAAGGCTACTGACCAGGAAATACAGTCTGTTTATGAAAGAAAGGCTACCTTCCATCTCTAACAAATGTACAATGTAACCAGCCTTAGGTGTTACAAGATAAACCAGACAACATTATTATATTTCTATTATATTATCCTATTGCCACTGAATGTAACTATGTACATGTATTTTTCTAAGAATCCATTTCCCATCTATATCCATTGTATTTGAAGTCAAACCTATTTATTAAGACCACAAATGGAATGCAAATATGGGACATGTTAGGGATGGTTTATAATATGGAAGGTTTTATTCAGAGGTTAAAATCATTCATGAACTATACTGCTTTAAATGGGCACTAATTAGTCTTCAAGGGTACAATGGTCTCTGTAGTCATGTTCACTGGTTTTCTTCATATCTGATATTAGATGCCATTTATCAACCATATTAAACCACCATCACTTCTAGGTACCAATAACTTCCCCATCTCAACACACATTCTTACTTTCTTACACAATGCTTGAATTTGTGTGGGGGGTCAAACAATCTTGAATGAGATATCTTGTGCTAGTGATTCTCAAGAGCAAAACGAAAATTGAACATTACATGAATAACATGATACAGTATGACATTGGTTGAAATGGTGTAAAGGCCAATGAGAGACATGTCTCTTCTGGTCTCCAAACTATACAAAGTTTTTATCTAAAGTCCTGTACTTAGACTGATTTTTTTTCAGTGGACAGTTGGTATTTAAGCAAAGATTCAACTGATTGCCATAAAGTAATTGAAAACATTATGCTAAAATCATTAACAAGAAGAAAAAAGACCTGGTCACAAAGCACTTATCACTAGACATCACTTAAGACTGACCAGTCATGCAGCAATAGCTAAGTGATTTACCTTAAGAACAAGAAGTCAATAGCTTCAGAGACAAGCAATGTAAATCAATAAGCTGAGACAAGCATTTTCTGTCAACTCTGAACTGATGACTTAGCCTATAGATGCTACAAGTTCATCAAATAAATCAGTACCAGACCAGTGAGCTCAATTTACAAATGCAATTAACTTTCAATAATTAACAATAAAACATGTGAACCTATTTTTTTCCCATTAGCTGAAAAGGAATGTGATTTATGCTGACTGAGAATCTTTATCTAACGGTACATGCACTATTTTATGCCAGGCAGTGTCTGCAAGAAAATCAATTAATAAAATACATAATTCTTTGCTTATTATACGTCTTTGCTCCTTTCAACAATGTCCAAATGATGATTCTGCATTTGCACAAATTAATTCACTTGTTGTTCAGACATGCAATTGGATTTGACATTTTTGAGCTTATAAACACATTTAGGCTAAAATACAGGTTTATTACACAATACTGCACTGATATATTCACAGAAACCTACCAAACTAAAATCCTGATCATAATTATCAGCAAGCACAGAACTACCACAGTGATCTGATTTTATTTCTGAATGCACTTGTTTCAAAGAGATTTCCTTTTCTCTAGTTTCATACATACAAATTTGCAACAAATAGAAAACAAATCATTTTTCATTGCTTATTATAACAACAAGGCACAGAGAACTATGATGCTGCCATTATTTAATGCACTTATGTCATATCAGAACAGTAAAGTTCCGCTATTAAGGTCATGCTACGGACCAACATGAGTTGGCTTTAATAGCGAGTCCACTAAAAACTCAAAACAGCATAGATTTATTGCAGAAAATAATACACTTAACTTTAAATGTCAGAAATGAAAATTTAGTTTAAAATCTAGATGCAGCTCGTCTACAAAATAGATTATTACCCACCAGTATGTAAACAGGAAAAACCCAGAAAGGTATGTCCCTTAAGTTTTAGTAGCCTGATTGCTCATAGAAATGTGGTCTGTTACACAATTTTTTATATGATTTAGCATCACATATAAGTTTTCTCATATTGTAAATTACATTAAGTATGGTCATGCTATCATTAAGCTCCATAAACCAGAAAACTTAAAATTGTCTTTGTTTTCGGACAAAAATTTTGTCTAAAGTTTGTTTCCTCATTTTGGGAATATTTCGGATTTGTTTCCCTTTGACAATTGTCGTAATAAATTATATACTTACTTTCATTATAGCATATTTTGTACTTCAGAAAGGACCCAACTGATAAATTCTAACAGACCATCTGTTGTATTTTTGCGTCAAAATGCATGTTTTTGTTTGTCAGGGAAAACGCTGAATTTGTCGCACAAACTTTCTTCCAGCAAATGATGCTGCCCTTGATCAAAAGCCCATGATTAATTTCCATTAAAAACATCCCAATATTGATTAAAGTGTCATCAAAAGCATGTTTGTCAATGTTTTTCACACATTTGCAAGTTTGTTTAACAGTTATATGTCATCAGGTAAGGATTAAAGATTAACAAATCCGTACCTGACAGTATGAAACGTAAAACAGTGATATTTTAAGATTCGGAACCGTAATAATTGGCCAAATTTTGGAAACAGCCGACCATAATACGGCCAATAAATTAAAGAACAAACAATTCGGGACCGGGATAAAGTGACTGTAATATGCAGATGACTGTAATTTCGGTGTGACCAAAGAGTGGAATTTTACAGTACTATTATATAGATAAATTTCAAAGTAAAATCTGAGATAGCTCTCTGTAAATCTAATAGGAAAGCAAACTCAAATTTCACAAAATAAATAATTTATGTATGTTTTCAATAGTATTTCAATTGTACCTTTGCGAAATGCAGTTCATGATTAATGAGCATTTCAAGCAAATCAGGAACTGTTCATGAACAGCTCTTGATTATTTCTTGGATATGGTGCATGCACTTTTATACATGAACTAGTCTTAAATTGTGTTCATGACCACTTAATAAATGGATGTGGAACATTTAAAAATTCATGAACGGTGCAAGATGAGACTGCCCCTGCAAAATGCAGTATGCGACTTCTTGAGCATTTCAAACCAATCAGGAACAACTCTTGATGAGCCTTTTCGATCGCTTTTTGTCTGTCAACTGTTGCCTTGTAACCACACTGACATCTCAAGAAAGATTATCATATATTAAGATTGTTAAACAAATGGGGAATCTATATTGATATGCAAAAGTTTCATGAACTATTCAAGGGCAACCAGTTCAAGAACAGACCTTGAACTATACTAAAAAGTTTCACTATATTGTTTAAAAACATCTCCAAAAGGTTCATGGTAGCTATTTGAAAAAATACACATACAGAACAAAAAGTTCAAGAATTATTCATGGAAAACAAGTTTAAGAATAGGTCATGAACAGTTGATAAAGTGGTGTTTAACTAGTTCATGAACTGTTGATGAACATTTAGAAAGATTTCAGACAACAATTATTCTTGAAGGGTTCATGATCCCAATTCATGTACAATTCATAAACTGCTATTTTCAAGAACCATTCAAGAATTTGTCTCATTTAGCAATCATGAGTTTTCATGAATGGTCGATATGAACTATCCATGAACAAATCACGAATAACTCATGAACTGCAACAATACATTTTGCATAATTCCTCTAATTGCCAACCTTTCCACATGAATAAATGAATAACCAGCAGTGGAGGACCAATGGACTGGGACACAACCGGTAATGTCTTCAATCAAATCATCACAGAAAATATGGGCAATGCTAAGGGTTTGAAGTAACGAACCTGAGACCCATAGAACAATCTCTCTACCAATGGAGCTAAGCAGACAGACTTAAATTTCACAATGAAAAAGATATGGAAAGAGAAATGAAACCGTTTAGACAACTAAAATTCAAAAGACAAAAACAAATAAACTCATTTGCTGCCAACATTCTGATACATTATAAGCGATTAAAATTATTGGGATGGTAAAGAGGGGATATGAAGATATATACATTTGTAAATGCATATCAATAATAGAACATATATAAATGCACAATGATAGTTTTAAAAACATTTTTATCTTAAACACATACATATATATTTTTATATGTGTTTGCATCATTGATGCTGCAAGTACGTCAAGTTCAAATAATACAATAAACATTAAAATGTACAATAAGTAAGATTAAGATTGAGCAATTTAGAGAAAACTGTTACATATAGAATGATTTTATCAGCCATATGATTTCAATGTATTTATTTGGACAATTATTAACCTAAGCCAAAAGAATCATTGGAGTGACAACTTCAATATTAAAACCACTTGGATTTTGTTTTCCACATTTCCTCTACTTGATATGGAAACCATCTAAATATTCTGACCATTTTTACCCAGATGGTGTTATTATCAAGGTTTTGCCAAATTGACCCTGCAATGGCCAATATTAAAATGTACCACCGAAATAGAGGAGTATTTTATTCCAATTCATACAATACATTCTATATTGATTTACATATCTCAGATTTATGGTTCATCGCAATCAGATTGCCTAAGAATAATCAATGAAAAATTCTCCAATATCGTTACTGCATATGTAAATTATACCAAGTCAATCGACACTATTAACAATATCAGAGAATAAAAACAAAGACTTACCTTAGATTTTATTAACCTTTTCATAATCAACACACAATCTTATTTCTGTCTGAATATTTTACTCCAAACACTTTGACAGCAAGGTCAGAGGGTCAACAAAATCACCTCACCAGTAAAAATGACAGTTAACTCCAAAATCAAACAACATGTGTACATAAGTAACACAATCTTTCCCAATGTATCATACATGGATGTATTCATAATCAGACTAAAAAACATGCACACATTTCTTCAGTTTAAGAATCCGTTACAGTATGCTGTCAGTCATAAGCTTCCTCATTCACTCAAACAAAAAACACTATCCAATATTGATCAGATCAAACTGGCTGATGCTTAAAAACTCCCCACAGTAAAAATTAGTTTCATTCCATTTGTCAAAAAAGGCCAACTTCAATGCGTAGTTATACGTTCCTACCATTCATGCTGTGAGTATACAAACGAAATAATTAATGTTTTAAATTAATAAATGTCTAAGCACATGTATGAACAATGAATATAACTCAGAACTCAATCCAATATAAAATACTTGAAATTCTAGAAATTCCTGTTCAGCTTCCATATAAATGCATGAATTTGATATTAAATCTGATTGGTTATCAGAAAATCTAGAAAATCCCCATCATCAATCTAGACTGCAACATTTCTATAAGATTTCAGTAAGCAACAATTTCTGATAAAAGAAAACTAAGCATTCACAGACACACAGGACAAAGTTGGGATTCTCCATTTTCCAAATTGATTGAATTGATAAGGCTGCATGATATTGACACCATGATTCATATTTAGAAATTCATTTTATGTGGATTTTTCTGAAAGTCACAATGCCATAAAATTATTAACAGGGATTGGAAGCTTATTGGTAAAGGCAATTACTTATCCACCAGGAAATTGCAAGTTTGAATCAAGTAAAGGTCAAGGTCACAAGACTGTGAAATTTCAATATGAACAAAGAGATATTTGTTCAGCTTGGTAATTCAGATTGACTCCATTTAGTGAACTCTACATATCCTTACAAAGTACTCAAAGCTGATTCTTATCTCTGGCAAGATTTGGAGGCTTGAAAAACAAAGTTTAACAATAAAAAAAAAAATCCAAAGAATCCAAGGAAAAAAGTGGGTACTAATACTTTGGTTTTGCCTTCAATCAAATCAAACATTAAATCCATGGTCTTTGGAGATTTGCCCAAGCTGTGTAACCAAAAGCCATCAAATTAATTCATGAAAACAGCAGACAAAATGTGTGCATTTCCTTGAAAGTTTCAGGTTGTAACATTTATTGAGATATTTAGACATTACATACATAATGAAAAAGGAGCACCTGACGCTATTATTGAATTATGCATAAACTTCAATTATTGAAAACAGCTTCGCATGCATGAGTTATTTATGTTTTGAATTATTTTAGCTTGCCTGTAAAGAAGAATTTTAAAACCTGTTAATAGCTATCTAGCTGGGAAAAAAAGTACTGGAAGTTGCATTAGGAAGGCTTGTAATGAATGTAACCCCCGACAAAATCAAACCTAAACTCAAATGAACCATAAGTTAAGTTAATCTCTTTTATATGTTTTTTTTTTCCATTCCCCACGGGTAAGAGTGAGGTTGGGCCTACAAAACTAGTTTAAAAGCCCCGAGGCTTTGATACAGACTTTCCCAAGGTGGTGCCCTCCGGGAGACTGCAGTTTAAATATTGTCCACCAGTTTTTGTATCTTCTGATGAATTGGGTGGATTTTCATTTGGTGGGTTTTGGGAAGGTAGTAATTTTGTGGAAGATTGGATTTTTTGTATATGTTTTTTATCTAGGAATCATTTTCTTATCTTTATTCAGAGTGACCTTCAAGATGATAAATTTCCAAAATGAGTGAGTATGATGCCAGCAAATGACAGTATTTCAATTATTCACAAGTATCACTTCACTTAATGGTGCCCCAACAATATTGCAGATGCACCACTAGGCAGTTGACTCAGTGTTAACCAGTGCACTTGGCTTGCCAATCAGAGCCCTATTATCTCTGAAAGCATACACAAACTACAGCATGTTATGGCCCCAGATAACAGCAATTTGTGCATCTGGAGAACCATATGAACATGAATATTTATTCTCTGCCTTTGGTGGCCTTTAAGTTTAATCATGTTTGTCCAACATTTAGAGTACAACAACAATGATTCCCCCATTATGAGGACTAACAAATGGACTAAATTTGTACTTTCATGAGTGGATAAATGGTCCAAAGTTTGGACACCAACACCAAGCCAAATCAAGGCACATATTCCATTGTGACGATTTGAGCATTTGGCTCCATCAGTGGAATGACAAAGTTAACATTAATATTAGTCTTAAGGACGATTTCTGCATTTTGTTTTATTCAAGGAAAAGTGATCATTTTTTCATATTTTATAGAAAAAAGTATAACAAATCCAAAAATGGAAAGAAAAACAGGGGTCACCGAACTCGTTTTCGAGATAACAGCTCATACTTTGTGTAGGTGTGCAGCTGTTTTTTAAGATTTGCTGTGTACAAAGAGCTTATCGCTAAACACATACTATCACTGTTATATCATGATAAAATCATGCTCAAACATACTGTTTTTACATGCAAGTATTCATTTGGCATATATTGTGTTAATTTAACACAATTCATACCATAAATGATTTAATTCTGTCATACTATGTTTTTATTTTCAACTGCATGCATGAAAAAATGGGTTGCAATTTCGACAAAAAAAATATTATTTTTCATCTTTTATTCCCCCTTATCCGATATTCTTCCAATAAAACTTTCTAATTTTGATATATATCTTAGAACAATGTCTAATAAACATATTTCAGTGATAAAAACATGAGGTTACCGAGCTAATTTCAGTCTCAACTCTGAAATTCAAGTATATTGTCAAAAATAGTCGACAAATATGATTAATATCAAAAATATGCATATCAAGTTAATAAAGATTTTGCCTATTTTCCAATAAAACTTTCTAATTTAGATATATATATCGTAGAACAATGTCTAATAAACACATTTCAGAGATAAAAACATGGGGTTACTGAGCTAATTTTACCGCCAACTTCTAAATTCTGTTGCATCGTCAACAAATATTTGCCAATTTCAGTTAAATTTTGTAATGTGTATATGAAGTTAATAAAGTGTAGTTTTCTGTTTATCATCCAATAAAACTTTTTAGTTTTGATATATATCTTAGAACAATTTTGTACCACATATTTCGCTTTAAAAAAACATTTGAGTCTTTGAGGTAATGTTAGCTCAGAGTCCTAATATCAGCTACATCATCAACAAATATTTGCAATAAATGATGAACCTCCATTACAGTCATATGAAGTAATTTAATTATGAACTGTACATGAAGTGTTTCACATAAATTAGTCACTATTAAAAAATAGAGCACGCATTATAGGTTGCGTTTTTAGCGCGCTCGCGGATACGTTAGTTGTCCGAAAACTATGCAAGTGTTTCTTCCGTGAAGAGCTTTATTGTCTCCCTTATGTGCAGAAATGTTGCGCGTTACGAACTACCGAAATCGTCCTTAAGACTGCCAACTTCTATACAAAATGAGACAAAAATGTTATAAACATCCAAATGCCTATTCTAACAAGCCATGCATCCACTTAGCTCAATAGGTAAATGGTAGGTCTATGGACCTTGGGTTCATAAATTTGAACCCTGGGCATGGATTATGTTCTCTGAGACAACTTCATTAAATACATTATGCAAGAGGCCTTTTGTCCATAACTGCTGACTTATCATGTGGAAAAGTTGGAAATTACAAGCAGAAAACAAGATTGGTACAGGTACAAAATCCAAGAACACTAGTTAGGTTAACTGCTAGCCAGTGTATAACTGAAATACTGTTGAAACCAGGCATTAAACATGAAAAAATATCCCCAAAAAACTGGAAATAGAAATGAATTATTGAACATTATACACTATATAAGAACAAGCATAAACCTTGTAGTTAAGTTCTACATGAATGTAAGAATATCATCAATAATTGTTTTTCATAGAAATTAAACTTCCTGGTTTACATTTATTGATTTCTAAATCTGGTAACATATCTTCACAAGGAAGTAAATATGGTCAACAGTAACGGATGAAGGAATGTATTAACATCTAAATCAAAGGGGTTGGCAACTGAGAGGCACAAAGTCAACCATTGACAATCAATTACACTGAGGTATACCCTAAGCTCAATTGATAACATATACGATTGGATAAACTTGTATGGCAGAGCACTGATGTGTCCTAAACACTAAAACATTATGCATGCTCCTACTATCATAAAACGCTGAAATACAAGGTGTTCCCCTACCATTATAACACTCAACAAGAGGGCCAAGATGGCTTTTTTCACTCACCTGAGTAAAGATTGCAACATCTATGGTTTTCCTGTGATTTGACCTGGTGACCTAGTTTTTAACCTGAGTTGACCCATGTTCATGATATCATTAATAGAAACATTCTGACAAAATTTCAGGATGATCCAATCAAAACTGTGACTTCTAGAAGATTTACATATGTTTCAGGAGATTTGACCAATTGACCTAGTTTGTCACCTTAGATGATCCATGTTCGGACCTGTCCAAAACATCATGAAAATAAACATTTTAACACAGTTGAACAAAGATCCAATCAAAACTGTGGCCACTAGAGGGTTAACAAGGTTTTCCAATGATTTGACCTGGTGACCTATTTCTGACCCCAGATGACCCTGGTTCAATCTTGTCCAACATATTATTAAAACAAACGTTCTAACAAAGTTTGATGAAGATTCAATCAAAATTGTGACCTCTAAAGCATTAGCAAGGTTTTCTGGTGAATTGACTTAGAGACCTAGTTATTCACTGTAGATGCTGGAGGGAGGAGCTTTAACAAAAGAGATTGCTGCACACATTGGATCACCTGTGCAGTCAGTTAGAAGTCTGAGACGGTGGTTTGTGCAGAAAAGAAGCACGGAAGGTCTTCCACATAGCAGTAGACGACTTGGGACCACGCTGGCGTAAGACCGCTGTATTCTAAACCAACATTTACGAAATCATTTTTTAACTATGGCAGCTACAGCATCTTTCAACCCAGGTACTAATAACCCCAGGATTTCCGCTCAAACAGTACGAAATCGTTTGACTGAGAACAATTTACGTGCACACCATCCCTATGAAGATCAAATCAAAACTGTGACTTTTAGAGTGTCAACAAAATTTCCATTCAATTTGACCTGGTGACCTAGTTTTTGACCCCAGATGACCCATGTTCAACCTTGTCCAAGATATCATTGAGACAAACATTCTCAAGGTCTGATGAAGATTTGCTCAAAAGTGTGACCACTAGAGTGTTAACAATCCCCACATGTGGATGCCACAGTAAACTGACTAATTACTATAGACCATTAAGTGCTCAGGTAAGCTAAAAAAAACCTTCTCAAATTAAAATGAATATCCAACAAGATTATAAAATTATAATACATGTATTTACTGTAGAACAAGTGGGCCACAATGGCCCTGCATCGCTCACCAGAATAAATGTAAGTTAACTCATTACTAAAAAGGTAATGGAGGTACACTTCTGGGCAGATAAAAGGAACATTTTAAGGTATTTATATTTTCAGATCTTGCAGCCCCTAAAGGGGCCGACCAAATTTACTAAAGCAAACTTGAAAGAGGTCCATCTAAGGATGCTACAAACCAAGTATAATGATGATACATCCATTGGTTCATGTTTAAAGGTGTTTTTATTTTTAGCTCTAGTGGTCCCTAAAAGGGGCCAACCATTTTTATTTGAGCAAATCTGAGCAAAGACTATCTGTAATGCTACAGACCAACTTTGGTGATGATCCATCCATTTGTTCACGAAAAGATGTTTAGAGATTTTTCTACTTTTAGTTCTGGTGACCCCTAAAAGGGGTCAACTGGTATAATATGAGCAAATTGCAGTTAGAACATCAAAAGGATTCTACATAGCATATTTGAAGTAAATCTGACCAGCAATATCAGAGGAGAAGACAATTGTTGATGCCAGATGCCGGAGTATCTGCCTATCCATTCTAACATCTCACCCAGAACCTTTCGTTCTGGTGAACTAAAAAGAAATATTGCAACACTATTATCACATCTTTCAATAAGGAAGGTCACCGTCAGAAATTTCACAGTATCACTCCTGTAAAACAATGAAAATATCTTGGAGATATAATACAAAATCACAAAAAAAACTTCAAGTCCATGAATAACATATCTATCACAATGAATTTAAAATTTCAAATCCAACATCTTTATATCCTGGTTAAAAAACTTTGAATTACCAGTACACAGCCTTCACACAGGTTTTATACATAAAAACTCTGAACTCAAGTTGCATATCCTACTCAATCCAACCATTCAACATGTACATTATATCTGTAACAATCACATGCATTATGTATGGAAATTGTTACAAGCAGACAATGAACAACTAATACTCTTCTTAGCTGCAATCCTCTCTAAACTGAACATATCTACCAGAGTTTTTAACCATGTTTTTGTTATGAAATTATCATTCCTAAACTGGAATTTTTCTATTATGAAAACCCAACTCAGATATTTCAAATGAAGACTAATAAATATTTAACTCTGGGATTCTAACGCATATTTTCAGATAAAGGTAAGTTTTTACAGCAAATTAGGCTTCTGAATCAGGAATGCATCAACACATTGCTCATTAAGAAGGTAACAATAAACAATATTGTAATAATAAGGGGGAGATGCCATGCATAAGATAAGCTCAACTGTGAAAATCACAAGTTTTGTTATGAAATAACTTGGAAATCAATCATATTACTGGTATCACATAAGTAATTATTACGATCATATTTAGGGCAAATGATGATAGTAGAATGGTGGTTTACATGAGGCCTTTAAGGAGTTATATAAATTTCATAAAAATAATTACAAATCAAATAAACTTTACAATAACTTCAGACATTACAATTAGTTAAGTCTGATAAATTATAACAAGAGGGCCATGATGGCCCTGCATCGCTCACCAGAATAAATATTGATTAACTTGTTACTAAAAAGGTAATAAAGGTACACTTGTGGGCAAATAATAGGGGACAATAATAAACTCAATAAAGGACCATCAATGGATACTACAAAAGAATATTCATGAGGACTGAAGGATGCCACAGACCATATTTGGTGATGATCCATCCACTGGTTCATGAAAAGAAGTCATTTTAATGTATTTCTATGTTTAGCTCTAGCGGCCCCTAATTGGGGCCAACCATTTTTATTTGAGCAAATCTGATAGAACACTATATAAAGATGCTTAAAACCAAGTTTGGTAACAATCCATCCATAGAAACATGAGAAAAAGTTGTTTTAAGGTGTTTCTATTTTTAGCTCTAGTGGCACCTAAAAGGGGCTCACCATATTTATTTGAGTAAACTAGAGAGAGGACTATCAAAAGATGCTACAGACCAAGTTTGGTGATGATCCATCCATTGGTTCATGAGAAGAAGACGATTAAAGGTTTTTCTATTTTTAGCTCTAGTGACCTCTAAAAGGGGCCAACTAGTGAGCAAATTGCAGTGAGAACGTCAAAAGGCTTCTGCACAGCAAATTTGAAGTAAATCCGACTGGTAGTTTTTGAGGAGAAGACCATTGTTGATGCCAGATGCCAGACGCCGGAGCATCCACCTACCCATCCTAACAGCTCACCCTGAACCTTCCGTTCTGGTGAGCTAATGAAAAAAAATCAAGCTCCAAGTGAAGTCTTTGTTCCATGTTGCATCAATAATGGGCTTCAATATATGCCAATAAAAGGACAATAAGTACATAAAATGGTAAATAGTATGATTCTATTAACAAAATTTTACTACATATGATATTATCTAACCATATACAAATGATTATGAGACCAACAGATAACAGAAAGTATTTATGAAAAACAGTCAATTGTCATGTAAATCAATTTTCCAAACAAAATGAAAACCCAAGAACAAAGACTTGTTCATTGATCTGACATATCTTATTAATACATGTGTGCCAAAGAAATTAGCTTTGAAGTGACACAAGAACTCAGAGCATAATGAATGGGAAGCAAACTGTCTCCTCAGATGATTCAGTATTAGGATATTGATCACAAAAATATCAAACTCAGACAGTAATAATCTAATCCAACTAAATGACAAAAAAACTTGTTATACACTACATTTATATTCCACCTATTTTCAATATTTCTTTATTTTAACTTGATAACACAAACACTTCAAAACCGAGACAGATTTTTGTCTAAAAGGTGATCTCAATAAACAGGCTTTACTGTACTTCATACACCCAAGGATGTGAATGCTTTATAATATATAAACATTTAATAACCGGAAGAATAAAAAGATAACATCATTTAATTTACATGAATTATTGATAACCATATTTACTCCACCTCCTTATATATAGTGAAACACTTTACAAACTCATATGTATTAAACTATTCGCAGCATTTACTGTGTTATCCAACTAAATGTAGTAAAGGGCAAATAGAGCATTTCATGCAATGATTTCATGTAGCAGATCATTATGAAGCCATCCACTCAGTAAGATAGACTAGTAAAGCCACTGGCTTCATATGTCCATTGATTCTTATGAGTAAACATCATTCTAGTGAGCAACAGCAGTTTGGCGAGTCAATAGTACTCTTGTCATTGGATCAGCTCCAGAAGGTCAAAGCTCACACAAGCAGCACTTTGGTGAGTCATTCTGGCATTTGTATGGTTATAATGGTAAAACATATATAGTCTGATGGTTTTCTAAAATGAGCATTTTGGTTGGCCGTGTTCAGAATTTAGGACTCTCAATAGCATTCTGACATCTAGTACAGACTAGATCCCAATGACAACATGGTGAGGCTGCAAAATTGTCAAAAGATGAACAAGAGGGCCAAGATGGCACTTTTTCGCTCACCTGAGTAAAGATTGCAACTTCCACGGTATTCCTGTGATTTGACCTAGTGACATAGTTTTTAACCTGAGTTAACCCATACTCAAACCTGTTTATGATATCATTAATACAAACCTTCTGACAAAGTTTGGTGAAGATCCAATCAAAACTGTGGCCACTAGAGGGTCAACAAAGTATTCCAGTGATTTGACCTGGTGACCTACTTTTTAACTCCAGAAGATCCATGTTCAAACTTAACCAAGATATCATTAAGACAACCATTTTGCCAAGGTTTGGTGAACCTCCAATCAAAACTGTGACCTATAGAGGGTTTACAAGGTTTTCCAAAGATTTGACCACGCGACCTAGTTTTTGACCCCCAAAAAACGTATTCAAAGCTAGCTAAGATATCATTAGGATAAGCATTGTTACAAGAATTGGTGACTCCTGCAACCCCTAGAGCGTTAACAAGGTTTTTCTATGATTTGACCTGGTGACCTAGTTTTTGACCCCAGATGACCCATGTTCAAACTTGATATTATCGAAGATACAGTAAAACTTCGTTATCTCGAGGAGTCATCAGAACAGACGAAATGCTCGAGATAAACCGAGTGCTCGTAATAACGAGGTTTTTGTTTGTTGACTGAAAATAAACTGTGCATCATGCGCATAAATGGGCGTGTTTACGATAATAATACCAAATGCTTACGTAAATTGTTCTCTATGATGTCTAAGGTGAATAAACATGATAGTTGATTGCTGAAATATATATTGATCATATATATTGATTCAAGTACTTTATCCACGATTTTTTCATGTTTTCAATTGTACAATGTCATGTCCGAATATCGTGTCACTGACATGCGGTGAAACGTCATAGTGACACATCGTGAAAGATACATGTGTTATGTACGTCTGTTGCAAAAAAGAAGAGCAATCAATGACACCCACATTTTATTATTTGCATGATAGCATACATGATAACAGCAATCATCGTAAAAATAAATTCTCAATAATTTACTTTTATAACAATAGTTTTTGGTCTTAAAAATTTTACTGCAAACTTACAACAAACAAATACATGTACATGTTTCTTTGTCATTTTATGTCACAACATGTGAAATACAAAGTACCCGATTAAGATTCGTTCTTTCATTGTGTAGCTTTAACGACGTGTGAAAAACAAAGTACTCGATTAAGATTTGCTCTTTTGTTGCGCAACTTTAACGATGTGTAGAAAACATGGCGATCGCCGGCGCGCAGGTGCGAACGATATCCAAAATGACACCCCTCGAGATAATCAAGGTAATTAACGCTTAAAAATAAGTCAAGGGACCATGATTTGTGCTCGAGATAACGATGCTCGTAATACACATGGAAATTTATATACAACTAAGAACAAAAAATGACGGGACTTCAAGATCTCCTCGATATAAGCCTAGAGCTCGTGATATCAATGCTCGTAATAACGAAGTTTTACTGTATTATCAAAATAAACCTTCTGACAAAGCTTGATGAAGATTCAATCAAAATTGTAACTGTAGAGCATTAACAAGGTTTTCTGGTGCACAGGCCAAGTGACCTAGGTTTTGACCGGAGATGACCCATATTCACCCAATTTTACAAGATCATTAATACAAACATTCTGACAACGTTTCATGAAGATCCAATCAAATCTGTGATTTCAGTAGTGTTAACAAATTTTCCATTCTATTTGACCTGATGACCTAGTTTTTGACCCTAGATGACCCATGTTTAAACTTGTCCAAAATATTATTAAAACAAATATACTGAGAGAGTTTGATGAAGATTCAATCAAAATTGCAACCTCTAGAGCATTAACAACCCCAAGGTGTGGATGCAGGATGCCTGTGCACAAATGAGCTAAAATGTTGCATTATAATGGTCTGGACATACTGTCGTTGGCAATTTTTTGACATATGATCTTAAGTGTGACCTTGACCTTTGAGCCACACATATGGATCATGGTGAACATTCGTGCCAAGTTATCTCAAAATCCCCCTTCTAAAGACAGAGTGATGGTCTGGACAAGCATAACTGGGATGGACACACATACTATCAACAAACCGCCATTGTAATTAAGTGGTAACCTATGTCAAGTTCACCACAAGCAGGCTTGACAAAAAGCTCCTGGTAAATTAAACAGTATATATAATTAACCAACTATATAATCAAGTGGATCCATTGAAAACAACTCCTACCCAGAGAAAATCCTCACATTGGTACACATGTTTCCTAACACAAATAGTTTCACTAACATCACCAGCTTATAACTGGTGTACACATATTTGATAAAAACAAAAGTAAAATTAATTAAGACGCATAAAAATTGAGTCAGCAGAAAAGAAAACAAGAGGGCCATGCTGGCCCTGCATCGCTCACCAGAATAAATGTTAATCAACCTGCTACTAAAAAGGTAATAAAGGTACACTTGTGAGCAAATAATGGGAAACAATAATAAACTCAATAAAGGACCATCAAAGGATACTACAAAGGAATATTCGTGATGACTGAAGGATGCCACAGACCAAATTTGGTGATGATCCAACCTCTAGTTCATGAAAACAAGTCATTTTAAGGTATTTCTATTTTTAGCTCTAGCAGTTGCAAATCGGGGCCAACCATTTTTATATGAGCAAATCTGATAGAACACTACCTAAAGATGCTAAAACCAAGTTTAAAAATAATTCATCAATAGAAACATGAGAAAAAGTCATTTTAGGTATTTCTATTTTTAACTCTAGCGGTCCCTAAAAGGGGGCGACCATATTTATTTGAGTAAACTTGAGAAAGGACCATCTAAGGATCCTACAGACCAAGTTTGGTGATCATCTATCCATTGGTTCATGAGAAGAAGATGATTAAAAGTTTTTCCATTTTTAGCTTTAGCAGCCCCTAATAGGGGCCAACCGTTTTTATTTGAGCAAATTGGATAAAGGTCCATCTAAGGATGCTACAGACCAAGTTTGGTAATGATCCATCAATGAGAAGAAGATGATCAAGTTTTTTCTATTTTTAGCTCTAGTGACCCCCTAAAAGGAACCAACTGGTATAATATGAACAAATTGCAGTTAGAACGTCAAAAGGCTTCTACACAGCAAATTTGAAGTAAATCTGACTGGTAGTTTCTGAGAAGACCATTATTGAAAGATGATGGACGCCAGAGCATCCACCTACCCATCCTAATAGCTCACCCTGAACCTTTGTTTTGGTGAGCTAAAAATTGAAGCGTGGTTCAAAATAAAGAACAGATAATGCAAAAGACTATCAGACCTCAGTCCTCATGCAAAAAAAATTGATGAGGAATGGTAAAACATAGAGAATTACTGGTCCTTATGTCCAGTAAAATTATGTTGATTTTAGATTATGATAAATATTTATCAGTCATATTTGTAAGCCAGTGGTATTTTGTCAGTCAAATTATGTTAAAACATTTGTCAGTCCTGTAGTCCTGTAATAGTTCATTGGCATTCACAATCACATACACTGATAGAAATTTCAATTTTCTTCCATACCAAACCTAGAGGTACAAAAATTCTGCCTCTAAGCCTCACTGTATATAAATAATTAAGTAGACAGTCCTATCCTCTTGAGGTTATTTTTAGTGACAGGATAACAATTTTCTCACAATGAAGGATTTCTTTGTCTTGAAAAGAAGACATTTCAGTATAGAGAGGATAATGATTACTGTTCATATGTCAAGAAGTCTACATTCTTATGCGTTCAAAGCAAACGACAAAGTGCGTCCAAAGCAAAGGACAAAGTGACCCCAAGAAACCAAACTTAAAATTTTTGCAATCTGTTCTTGAAATGAAGCTTATAATATAAAACAAGATGGCCATGGTGGCCCCTTTTCACTCAGATTAAATTTTTTTTTTTTTGTTTTGTTTAGTTTTCATGTGACTTATTGTCACTGGGGTTTAATGCCGTTTTTCAACGATTTTTCAGTTATACTAGTATATGGCAACCGGTTCACCTAACTAGTTTTCCTGGACTGTATACTAACCAGTACTAACTTACCCTTCCACAAGGAACCAGGAACATCTCCACCGATGGAGGAAAATCAACATTTTTGTCAAATTGTCATAGAAGGGTATGACCTGCTGCAACCGGGATTCGAACCCAGATCTCAGGGTTACAAGTCCAGCACACTAACCACTGGACCGCGGCCGCAGCTTTATCATCAGAGTAAAGATTGCAACTTCTATAGTTTTTCTGTGATTTGAATTAGTGTCCTAGGTTTTGAACCGAGTTGACTCATGCTCAAACCTCTTCATGACAACATTGATACAAACATTCTGACAAAGTATGGTGAAGATCCAACCAAAATATTGACTTCTAGAGTGTTAACAAGGTTTTCCAGAGATTTGACCCGGTGACCTAGCTTATGAACCTAGATGACCTATGTTAGAACTTGTCCAACACATCATTAAGACAAACATTCAGACAAGGTTCAGAGAAGATCAAATCAAAACTGTGACTTCTAGAGAGTTATTAAGGTTTTCCAAAGATTTGACCTGGTGACCTAGTTTTTGAAACCAGATGATCCATGTTTGAACTTGTCCAAGATATCATTAATACAAACATTCTGACAAAGTTAGGTGAAGATTCAATCAAAACAGTGATTTCTAGAGTGTTAACAAGGTTTTCAAGTGATTAGAACTAGTTTTTGACCCCACACAACCATTTCTCATACTTATCTGAAATGTCATTAAGACTAAGCCACGGACCAAATTTCAAGACCTTTTGATGAAAAATGTGGCCTTAAGAGGGTTCACATGTTTTTTCTTAAATTTGACTCAATGAACTAGTTTTTGACCCCACATAGCACTATTTCAAACTTGTCCAAGATATCATCATGATTAAGTCACAGACCAATTTTCATAACCCTTTGACCAAAAATGTGATGTCAAAAGTGTTGAATGCCAATGCTGCACACTGCACAATGCCCAGAGACCCATCATAATAGCTCACTCTGTGCAAAAAAGTGTAGTAGAATAACAAGCTACAAGTTATTTGCACCCAGGTTCTTTATTTGTATGCTTAATAAATCTAACTCAAAACTCAAGAAAAACTAAAATACTGAAATGGAAGAAAAACTTAGAAAAACTACAAAAAAACTGCAAAAAAAAACAAACAAAAAAACTGAACAAGAGGGCCATGATGGCCCTGCATCGCTCACCAGAATAAATATTAATTTACTTGTTACTAAAAAGGTAATAAAGGTACACCTGAGGGCAAATAATGGGAAACAATAATAAATTGATAAAGGACCATCAAAGGATACTACAAAAGAATATTCGTGATGACTGAAGGATGCAACAGACCAAATTTGGTGATGATCCAACCACTGGTTCATGAAAAGAAGTCATTTTAAGGTATTTCTATGTTTAGCTCCAGCGGCCCCTAATTGGGGCCAACCATTTTTATATGAGCAAATCTGATACTACCTAAAGATGCTAAAAACCAAGTTTAAAATAATCCATCCATAGAAACATGAGAAAAAGTCATTTTAGGGTATTTCTATTTTTAGCTCCAGTGGGCCCCTAAAAGGGACCGACCATTTTTATTTGAGCAAACTTGAGAAAGGACCATCTAAGGATGCTACAGACCAAGCTTGGTGATGATCCATCCATTGGTTCATGAGAAGAAGACGTTTAAAGGTATTTCTATTTTTAGCTCTAGCGGCCCCTAATAGGGGCCAACCAATTTTTTTTTGAAAATCTGATAGAACACTATCTAAAGATGCTAAAAACTAAGTTTGGTAATAATCCATCCATACAAATGTGAGAAAAAGTCATATTAAGGTATTTTCTATTTTTAGCTCTAAGGGTCCCTAAAAGGGGTCGACCCAATTTTTTTTAGCAAATCTGATAAAAGTCCATATAAGGATGCTACAGACCAAGTTTGGTGATGATCCATCCATTGGTTCATGAGAAGAAGATGATAAAAGGTTTTTCTATTTTTGGCTCTAGTGACCCCAAAAAGCAGTCAACCAGAACAACATGAGCAAATTGCAGTAAACTGGTAGTTTCTGAGGAGAAGACCATTGTTGACACCAGACGATGGATGCCGGACGCCGGAGCATCCACCTACCCATCCTAACAGCTCACCCTGAACCTTCGGATCTGGTGAGCTAAAAAAACTGAAACTACCAGAGTGCGACGATTTAAATACCGGATTATGGTTAGGTGATCAATTAAAACATGGATATTTAACTTTTTACTCCAAATTGCAAAAACTGACCAATAACTCCAAGATTTAAAAAGGGCTAAGGTCAAAAGAATATATTAATAAGAATAAATCTCTCTGCCCTGGGATTCGGGGAAATTCGCTAGTTTTTCAGTCGTCTATGAAATTTATCCTAATTGAAACAACATGTAACACATAAGGAAACAAATTAAGACTAAACTAATTTAAAAAACATAGCCATTAAATTGAAATTGCCATTCATTACTCTGGAGTGATTAATGTGTTAAATAAATGATAATAAGTAAATTCTAACTTCATAACCTACAAAATGATATTAATACAAATATAAAATAACATAAAATATATATCATTATGTAATATTATATCAGTATGTAATACCAACTATGTTACAAAAGTTATATTATAAAAGTCATATTATAGCACTAAATCTTGTATGCATGGCACCTAATAAATCAATGTCAATTCAGATTTTGGACCAGGATTTTGTCAAATTTAGGTGCATCTTGTCCACAAGAAAACGTTTTTTTTTTCATCAGATTTTTTCAAAAAACGGGGGTAAAATATGGTAATCTTTTGCTGCAATTTCAGCAATTTTTGTCCTTGAACTCCAAATAATACTATAAAAAGGAATGAAATACTATAAAGGGAAACAACTCAAATTATTGAATGAGAAAGGAAGTACTTAGAGTAAGTTACCTTAAATAAATGCCAATAAGAAGTGGCTATTCCTTTGTTTTCACACTAAAATTTTTTTCCAGGTATAAAAAACCTTTGCTTGGGATATGTTCTTCTTTGTTCAATCACCTAGTGGCTGACATTTTAAATGAATCCTGTGGTTTTAGGATCAATAACAAACCTTTGGCAACCATTGTTTTATAACAAAATGAAGCTTTTAGATACAGTAACACCCCAGAAAACCAGACTCCCTGAAAACCGGAATTATTTGAAATTCAAACAAATTTTCAAGTCCCCATTTTTTCTCTTCTATAATCAATAATTCTCTGAGAACTGTAACTCTTTGAAAACAGGACCTATGGCCCTCTCTTGAAGGGGTCTGGTTTTCAGAGGTTATACTGTATTAACTTGGTTCGTCAATTATACCCAATTACTAAGATACAAAAACCTCCTCCAAAATGCTGACTAATCTATTATATTTTCAGGTTTAAACCAGCTCTGCTGTATGGCAGACGCTGCTTAAAATTACAGTAAAACTGCAATTATTCAATAACCAATTATCTGAATAACTGGTATTATCTGAAATAGAGAGTGTTTGCTTATTTGTTTAAGTTAATGACAGCTTACTGGTAATTATAATTTAATATGCATAGCTGTTAAAGTTGTTCATATTGTTTCAAACTATTTTACACTAATCACAACAAATATCTAATGATATGCAATTCATTGCTTAAATCATTCCAAAATGATTTAGTGAATAAATGCAAAAAAGACCTCCTACAAAAGTTAATTGATAGTTGGAAGTCACAACTGTACTGTCTGTTTAGTGAGCCATAAGTGAATAAACAAAAATACATACATTTGTGACATGTACAATTGTGCATTTATGTAACAGTGTGTCTTTGTTTAGTATCACATTTATTCATGTACTCCTATGAATATACCAAAACATCTACATATAATTAATTGATAGTTAAAGATAATTTGTTTTGTATCTATATTCGTATCATATTATTTTCATTAAGCCTCCGGCATCACATGTATGAGCATTCCTCCCTTGACCTATACCTACGAGACCGTCGCTTGAAGAACTCGAGAAAAATGCGTTCACTCAACCAAATCAAGCACTTGCGCAGTCAGGTGATTGTCATCATATTCTTCCAGGCACTTATACCCATAGGTCATGTCGTAGTCGACGGTCTATTGTACGTATGGTTTTTTGTTCCTGTTGATGCTAAACTGTTGTAATAGGTATAATTTTACCTTTTCTGTGTATTACTCGATTGTTTTTTTTTATCATGAGTTTCTTCAGTTTATCTGAAGACAAAGTATTCAGCCGGTTTAGCTCGCCTGATGAAAACGCACATGTGTGTAAATCTGTGCCGAGTCAAGTCTCTGTTCCAACAACTTCAAAGTCGAGTAAAGGTAAAAAAAAGTTTTCAGAAAAAAGTAAAATCAAGTCTTTGATCAAGTCTTTGGACAAGTCTTCGGACAAACCAGCATCTTCGGACAAAAATAAATTTGTAAAAAATAAACCAATAGATAAAAGTACAAAGTCTACAGACATAATTCTGTCTGTTCAATATGATATATAAATGATTATTAATTATCACAGAACATGATCTGTTTCGTTACTAATTTTGGTAAACATACTTTTCTATTGATGATTACTCAAACAATAACAGATCATTGGAGCTTGTTATTTTCCAGTTTCGGCACATACTGGAAATTGTATTGTAGCACAATTTTGATACTGTAATATTTCAGATGGTTGATGAATATCTTGGCATTTATATTCGTGGGATTTGATTTTATGGATCAGCTAACCAATGAAATCCATGAAATTAAACCCCCAATGAAAGTAAAACCACAGTATTTAGGATATAACTAATATTAACATGGCTTCTTATCATCATAGTTGATACTTAAATACCACCATATATATTGTGGTATATGTAACTAGTGGTTAACAATGATAATAAGAAAAAGATTGAATTAAATCTTTTGTAGTAAACAAAGATTGGCTGAAGTACTGGATGATTTTTATTCAAGTGTAGGACAAAATCCCCTGCGGACAAAATCCCTTCTGGTCAAATTTCTGTAGGTGGACAAAATCCCCTTCATAGATTTTTCAAAGCTGACAAAATCCCCTTCATGGATTTTTCAAAGCTGACAAAATCCCCTTCATGGATTTTTCAATGTGGACAAAATTCCCTTCATTGATTTTTCAAGGTGGACAAAAATCCCCTTCAATGAGGACAAACACCTAATCCATCTATACAATACCCTGTTCTATGTAATGAAACTCAAAAACATATTCAATAATAAAAAAAATATTCGGACTTGCAAAATGATATAAGACTGTTACTATTACAAGTCATTACACAAAACTTGTGGCTTACCTATATACAATACATGGCTTATACCATACCCCTAAATTATCTACTTATGTCCTTGTTTCTGTACAGTTTTATGAATGGCTATCCTACAAGGAGAAAAACTGAATCAGGGGACACTATGCGAAATTGTTTTAGGATAAATGGTGCTTATCAGCGTATACATATATACAAGGTTCAGAAAAAAGAATGTGTAGAGATGGAAGGGGCTTGTGTCAACCTCTGAAAATCATTTACCATGAAGGGGATTTTGTTCACCTCAATATAGCTATGAGGAGGATTTTGTCCTAGTTGAAAAATCCATGAAGGGGATTTTGTTCTAGTTGAACGATTTATAAAGGGGATTTTGTCTGCCATGAAAAATCTATGAAGGGGATTTTGTCTGCCATGAAAAATCTATGAAGGGGATTTTGTCCACCTATACAAATTTGACAAGAGGGGATTTTGTCCGCAGGGAATTTTGTCTGTCTCCCTTTTTAGTCTGATGGCAAACTTTCCTACTTTCACACCATAAATTTAAATGACCAATTTAAGTTTAGCAATTTGCTTTATTGATGTTTAGTAGAAGAAAAATTTGTGTAACAATTTTGTATCATAATTTGCTTAAGGAATCTAATTCATGTTCAGTGTTTATGGCAGCGAGCAGAATTGATTGATACTGCATGATACACAATAAAAATTTCAAAGTAACATCTTATGTTGTTTTAAACTTAATGCATAAATGTTTAGAAGAAAAATATGTAGTCATCATTGACAAATACCATCCATCATCACATAAGCTTAAAAAAGGTCGAGAGGGTACCCCAAGTCATCTGAGTCAAGAGCATCAATATCTAGCAATCATAAACAACCAATATCTAGGCATAATATCCAAATTTGTAAAGAATTTCTACAGAAGCATCGATTCCAAATACTGCCAACTAACAATGGATGACCAATTATCAACCAATAATTAAAGATACTTATATAGATGAATTAAGTCTCAAATCTATTTAATAATTCAAAGAGTAAAAAAGACATAAATCTTCCTTAGGTTCATTACAGAACCAAATACTTTTAAAGTCACATAAAATAGGCTTTAGGATTTTCTATAGAAGTCTAGGGCAATTAGAGTTACTTACACTGGTACGAGATCGGGTTAATTTCCCTTGTGGTGTATTACTGTGCTCAGCAGATGTGTCTCCTTCAGATTGACCTGAAAACAAATACATGTACAGACTAAATTGTATTCAGCTACACCTCACAGGAGAAGATACATCTGATCATCATATAAAGCAATCATCAAATATAGGAACATATTTGAGGTCTGGCGGCTTAGAACCATTTTTTACCTTAGGCTAGAAAAAAAAATAGTTGTGTTTAGGGTTACTTGACCAAAAAAAATAGGGTAGGTAGATCGAAAAATTTTTCTTTTCTATTTTTTTCTTCTAAACTTTTCTTTTGCGTGAATAAGGCATTAACCAGCCATGACTCACATTGTATAATTGTATTGGATACACTAAGTAATTATTTATTCTAACAATGAAAATGATAAAGGCAAGTATTATATTAAGTATTTTTCATATATATTGGGCAGTAATTATGAACTATGTATACAGAGATGACCCCTTTCTATGGGATGGTAATTTTTATACCCTGATTCTAATTGCAAGTAATATTTTATGTATCTGATATCATAATTTCTAGATTGTCCCTGCATATTAATGTGTCATGTATTTTTCAATTTGTGTATCTAAAAATCACCTAAAAACAATTGGCTTGTTCAGGAGACATCAAACAAAGCAAAACATGTACAATCTAAAATTTGTACAATGTGAAATTTCTCCAAATTAATTTTTCATTTTCGGTGCAACTGATGATTAGAGATCATTAAACATATCACTGAATCATACCGACTCATATACGTTCCTCTCTTGGACATTTTGACAAGCATCAATCTTCATGGCAATTAGTGAACATGCTATTTTGATTTTCTGGAACGATTCCAATGTTCTGGCCAGGAATTTTATATTGTTTGTTTTTATGTGACTTATAATCACCAGGGTTTAACACCGTTTTCAACAATTTTTCTGTTATATACAGTGACCGGTTCACCCAACCCTCACACTTTTCCTGTACTATATACTAACCAGTACTAACTTACCCTTCTACAAGGAGCTGGCAACTTCTCCACATGTGGAGGAAAATCGACATTTTTGTCAAATTTTCATAGAAGGGTATGACCTGCCGCAACTGGGAATTTTTGAAGGCATATTGCAAATATTAATTTGAGCTTCTTTCAGAGGCAAAGGGGAGTATGTAAAAGGTTTAGCTCTCCTGAACTTGGTGGAATCTGGTGCATCTTAAAGAGAAAAGATAGAACTGTTTTAGTTCAAATGTTTATTTAGGATAGGTTACACAAAAACATCACACAGGATACTCTTGTCTCCTTTGGTATTTTGTACAAGTTGAACACATCATAACTTGGCCTGAAATGCAGGTTAAAAAATGAACATTACTTTTAAATAAAAAGTTAATCATTTTTATTTCGTTGTCAGTCACAGTTTAGATTAGTTAATTATGAGTGTCTCTATTTTCAGCCTAAAGGCTAAACATCCAAAGATCGGGCAGTCTACCAATTTCCCATGATTTGTCTTTATTTGTTTTCCTAAACCATCTCTTCGCAGCAGTCATGCATTCTTAATAAATGTCTGATTACTTTAAGCATTCATTAACGAAACAAAACATTTGCACAACGTTTGTACTGCCCTGCATTGCTCACCAGAATAAATGTTAATTAACTTGTTACTAAAAAGGTAATAAAGGTACACTTGTGGGCAAATAATAGGGAACAATAATAAACTTGATAAAGGACCATCAAAGGATACTGCAAATGAATGTTCGTGATGATTGAAGGATGCCACAGACTAAATTTGGTGATGATCAAACCACTAGTTCATGAAAACAAGTCATTTTATGGTATTTCTATCTTTAGCTCTAGTGGCCCCTAATTGGGGCCAACCATTTTCATTTCGGTAAATCTGATAGAACACTATCTAAAGATGCTATAAACCGAGTTTGGTAATAATCCATCTACAGAATCATGAGAAAAAGTCATTTTAAGGTATTTCTATTTTTAGCTCCAGTGGGCCCTAAAAGGGGGCGAACAAATTTATTTGGGTAACCTCAAGAGAGGACCATCTAAGGATACTGCAGACCAAGTTTGGTGATGATCCATCCATTGATTCATGAGAAGAAGACGTTTAAAGGTATTTCTATTTTTAGCTCTAGCGGCCCCTAATAGAGGCCAATCATTTTTTTTCGCGAATCTGATAGAACACTATCTAAAGATGCTACAGACCAAGTTTGGTAATAATCCATCCTTAGAAACATGAGAAAAAGTAATTTTAAGGTATTTCTATTTTTAGCTCTAGCGGCCCATCAGAGGGGCCGACCACACTTATTTAAGCAAACTTGATAAAGGAGCATCTTAGGATGCTACAGATCAAGTTTACTGATGATCCATCCGTTGGTTCATGAGAAGAAAATTAAAGGCTTTTCTATTTTTAGTATTTTTAGCTCTAGTGGCCCCTAAAAGGGGCCAACCATTTTTATTTGAGCAAATCTGATAAAAGTCCATATAAGGATGCTACAGACCAAGTTTGGTGATAATCCATCCATTGGTTCATGAGAAGAAGATGATTAAAGGTTTTTCTATTTTTAGCTCTAGTGAACCCTAAAAGGGGCCAACTGGTATTGAGCAAATTGCAGTTAGAACGTCAAAAGGCTTCTGCACAGCAAATTTTGAAGTAATTCCGACTGGTAGTTTCTAAGGAGAAGACCATTGTTGACGCCAGACAACGTACGACGTACACCGGAGCATCCACCTACCCATCCTAATAACTCACCCTGAACCTTCGGTTCTAGTGAGCTAAAAAACAGTGAGGGTCAGAAACAATTGCTGCAGTTTCATGGCATAAACAACTAGCCTCAACAGTATGACAATCAACAGTAAGAGCAAAGAGCACTATGTGACACCACATCACAAAACATCATCTACTTAAATAATCACATATTGGATAACCGCCAATTTGCATGATAAAAACAATTATTGTGAACAACATGATCCAAAACAACTTCATAAAATATTAAACACAGTCTTCAGGCCAAGTTGTCTGTGATTTGTAAAAAACAATTATGAATACGTGAGAAAGACATACGTCATGGACAAGACTTGATTTGACAGCTGTGTCCTTGTCATTACAATGTCATTTATACTAATGACCAGTGAGCAATTGTCATATTTTTTTGGAATCCACTTTCTAAAGTATGTCTTTGAGAATAAACAATTTACAGAACTTAATGAATTCCATGTGTATAAACAACAGTAAGAATAATAAGTGATTATGCTAGAATCATTCATAGTTATTAGTAGTGTTGCAACATCGGTTCAAAATCATAATCGATTATCGGTTGGAATCGGTTGGTACATACGATGCGATTTTCCGATTATATAATTGGTTCTAGCAGGGCGGTGAAAAACTGAAAATTTGCCGGTCCAGACCGAATTTCAAGTTCCCAGACCAATTTCAAGAGTAAATTTTGTTAAAAATCGGTCCATAAACGTTCTATAAATTTCGGTCCGAAATCACTGAGTAAGTGCAAAATGTCACAAAACTTACTGTATGTTGTTCGCATGATTCTCAATACTCCAATAAATATGTCTAGATAATCAATAGCCAGGAGCGATCATCTGCTAATCCGATCAATGGATGTCTGTCAATAGCGGTCGCTTGTAATTAGTCCAAACACGTGGTAGATAATAAAAAACAATTAATGCATTGATCAATTGCATTAAGTGATGTGTTTGCTGCGTGTATTAATATTTGAGTAAAAGTCTTCAAACGTTGTTCCGTATGTGAATTAAATACTGTCATTATTTTAAATTTAGTATTATTTCGGTTTAATCAAAAGCAATGAATTGTTTAAGAAGTCGTAACAGAAAACAGTATCAAAGAAAATTTAATGACATCAAAAAGGAAGCCGACAATAATTGCTCAGATTTTGCAGACTATATATTGCCTATATATAAACAGTTTGGAACGCAAGACGCTCGTCGATATCAAAGTCGTAGCTCAGCCTTCTCATTCGTTTACAATTTAATAGTCTTGTGGTTTAGCGGTCACGTGACTAAGAAATATGTCATCTATTACATTTGTGTGATATGTCATCGTTAATGACGTCAAAGGATTAAATTTATCGATTGACATTTCTAATTGTGTCTAGAAAAATACACGTAAATTGGTAAATGGGACTATGTTTGATATTAGCCATTTCAATCAAGTATGTGTTTGTGATTCCATTGTAGTAGTATCTGGTTGAAATTTCGATTCTGTTCTTGTTTCGTTTTTACTGTTAAGTGTACTGAGTGTAACTATGAACAAATCTTCGCCATTTTCAGAAACTGGGGGGGGGGTAAATTTAATTGGGAGGGGGGGACATCTGCAGGCCTGGGCCGATTGAGATTTCAAAATTTTCCATGCCCTGGGTTCTAGTGTAGTAATGTAACATAAGTAGACCACTAGTGTTTGATTCTATTTATACACCCTTTGGTTCTTAGCCATCCTCTGCTTTATGCTAGTTGGCATTGTAACATATAAGCATGGTGAATGGAGTGTGTTATCCATATAACCATTAACCGGACTCTGAGGGATGGTCAAATATTTGTTTTTTCGTCTTGATCGATGATCCGCCATCTTTTTTTAAATAACATGAGTGATTTCCCTTGAATGTGTGTTTAGTTTGTGGCGCCAGTAGTTAGCAAACGGCACCTAAATGAGATAGACCGATAATTGATTATGAAAAACTGCAATCGATTAGTGGAATCGGCAGACATTTTCACGCCGCTAAGTATCCGATTATCGTTTCATCACTAGTTATTAGGCAGCTTTCGTCACTTCAAATGATTACAGTAGCATATAAATTTATCAAAACTTACAAGCAGGTTGTCAATGAAAAAAGAGAATTTGAGAATGCTCAGAAAGCAACTACACACAAATTAAAGGATGGTTAATGGGAACCAAGTCATAAACACTAAATATAAGTGATGCTTTGGATGTATGTTGGTTTTATGGGGGTCTCTTTAATCATAATAGAGACAAAATGAGTGATTTCAGTCTAGTCAAGCCCATGGCAAGCACATGAACCCACTCACCAATCCTTGGTGCTTACACATTTCATTGCAAGTTTTGTTAAAAATTCAAGAAATAAAGAATAAACAATAAGCATTTCATGATTAGCACATGGGGGGGGGTACCCTGATTTCAACAGTATGTCAGCAATATACAGGCAGTTAACCTAAATGGTGTGCCTGTAGCCTGAGTCAGAACTAAACTAACTTTATTCTTTCCAAATAACAGACAACCTCTCCACATGAATCACTCAAGTCAGCAGTGGAGGACAAATGATTCCAGATATAGACTAAATGTGTGCTGTGCCAAGGGTACAATCTCACAAATCAGTTCTTCTTCAAAGTTAGTAAAACTTTGATTTAACAGCAAAACATGAAATCTGTCATTAATGAATTGGGTTTGTTTTCTTGAACTTTGTATCACCTTCACGAACACTGTCAGCTTTTACCCTATAAACCAACATACCATGAAATTCCCCTGACAATCATCATACTATTACCATCCAAACATTATAAGACTCAGTTATAAATACCACTCTAGGACAAATTGGTAACCCATGTCCAAACTTATCCATGATATCATTAATACAAATATTCTGACAAGGTTAGGGAAGATCTGATCAAACAAAGCAGGAGAGAAACTTGTCACAAAAATATTATCTCTTGCCACAGAGCGAGTTAACTAGCTATCATAAAGACACTATAAGGTTTTAACATCTACCTTACAAAAAGCAATGATTTACAACATTGTTGCACTATATTGAGACAAAGGTTATGTCAAATGTTAACAAGCATTAAAGAAAAAGATATGGACATAATAGATACAGTTAGGTTTGGTATAATTAATGGCATAGTCATTTTAAGTATTGTACTGGTTGGTAAATAAGAGATTTGTTTGTTGATGACAGGTTTAGCAACACTAGTTTTCTGTACAGCAGCATTTTGGTTCTACAACAATCAAGGTTTTACCCACACCATAGCAGTTAGAGTATGATTGTTTTTCATGCAGTGATGTAGTCTATTTCTTTCAGCAAGTTTCCAAATGATGTGCCATATACAATTCACATGCTTGTGCTCAAAAATCATACCAAGTCACATGACCCTGACTTCTGATAAACTCATGTTGTTAATACTAGAGATAGAATGAAAATCAAAGGCAACTGCTGGAAACTTAGTGCAAGTAAAAACAATTTTGATCATTCTGGACAATAAAAATCAAACTCATCAACTCCTTTACCTGTAGTGAATTCAACCACTGAGAGACTGGACCTGTGTGTTTGATTAAGGATGTATTCAAGTCAGATAACAACTGCCTTTTGAAAAACACCCAATCAAGATCAAAGGTGGATGGCAATACAATAACTTTCAATGGAAAATTCTCCACTTAAGGCAGGACTTCTAGATATACAATATTGCACCTAATAAACTACACATACCTGACACAGACTCCATACCACTTAACTAGAAAAGAACTTCAAAGAAAATTTATCAACAGATTAACTTGGGACACCATGTAATTATGTGCATACCACACGCGATAATTGGTTCTAAATATTCATTAAGCAACAAATTAACAACAGAGGCTTATGTTCCTGTGCAGATAATTAATGTTTAAATGAGATGTTGTTCTTTTTATCATACAAATTGCACAGACAATTACCCCCATACATGACCATGAATAAGATATTACAATAATCCCTGTGAATGGCACACAGAAATAAAAAAGGCAAATGTTTCTGTTGAAATAGCAATTCAAATTCGAAAGGTCGATGGTGGGTAAAAAAATAATTTTGCTGTATTGAAAAATAGACATAGTTTTAGATGGAATATAGCAAAAAGGGACTATTAAAAGAACATATGAAGTCAAAGACAAAACAATTTTAAGGTCAAGCCTAGAGTCCAAAATTGACCATTTTTGCATGTATAATGCAATAAGATAAATTAGCCTTCAAGCAAGAATCACATTTATGTTTCCAAATATAGATGTTAAAATGCTAATAGCCTTAAATGCATGGTAGTATAAACAAGACTAAATATTCCACTCAACAAATACCACAAATTCGACTTCCTAAACATAAATGGCAGAAAATATTGTCCAAATCATCCGGAAATGTTGATAAAAGATGAAAAGAGATGGATAAATTTTATAATAATTGCAAACATTAGTAAATATTCTTCTCAAATCTGATCTTTGAAATGAAAAAAGTCTGAAAATATGGGTCTATTCAGCTGGAAAAAATTGACAAAAGACCAAAAAAATATACATTGATGGTAAAAGACACCTAATAAAAATATAAATATGGAAGCAGTATCGTAGACAAAACAGGCTTTTAGTCCACCAGCGGTGTAAGAAATTATGATCTCACTATAAATAAAAAAAGCTCCAACTGTGACCCATGATTAACAACTAGATGGTTTTCTGTAAAACAGTCTCACAAAAAGCATTCCTAAATTACAGTATTATTAGCATGTGCTGGAAAAGATTTTTGTCAATATGAACAACAAACATTTCTCATATTGAGACATAAAATTTGATTTGAACAATTACATGTTATCTACAATGCTAAATTCAGGTTTGAAAAATGTTCTTTGGAAAAAAGATACTAATACATACAAGAAGTTATTGTTTGTTTGTATGTGACTTATGGTCACTGGCGTTTAATGCTGCTTTTCAACAATTTTCAGTTATATATGGCAACCGGTTCACCTAACCAGTTTTCCTGGACTGTACTCTAACCAGTACTAACTTACCCTTCCACAAGGAGCCGGAAACTTCTCCACATACAGAGTAAAAATCGATTTTTTGTCAAATTTTTCATAGAAGGGTATGACCTGCCGCGACAGGGATTCGAACCCGAATCTCCGGGTTACAAGTCCTACCCAATGGACCACGGCCATGGCCACAAGAAGTTAACAAAAAGGTTTTGCTAAATTAGTTACTAAGTATTTTTAGATTACACATAACACACATGTGATATAAAAACTAACAAGACAACAGATAGGCCAGAAAAATAACAGGCATGTTTATGGTTACTTGACCAAAAAATAGTGCAGATAGGTCACAAAACTTTTCTAATATTTTTTGTAAACATACCTTTCATACTTTGAAAGTATCTTATATCCCGAAATAATTTCATAATTTGGATTATGCTGTTAAAAACGTCAGCATCAAAAAACTAGGGTTGCTCAAGTAACCATAAACACAACTTTTTGGGGGGGCCTTGTATCTTTTGTTATAGCAGCAGTGAGACTTTTTGTTAAAGCAAGTAAGACATTTTGCCATATTAATCTGGCAGCAAAAGCTGTAGCTTCTGCTCTATTATGTTCAAAAGTCTTAATAAAATACAGATTAATCTCACCTGTTGAATAAGATCTTCTTTTAATCTCACCACTATCCTGTGAGAATGTCCTTATAAGCTTAAAACTGGGACTTTTTGACAACTTGAACATTCTTGCAAGTTTCTATAACACTTTAACACTTATAACCACATTGTTTCCACTTCAATATTTTAATTTATCAACACAATTTGTTTGGTTAAATCCGTTTTCTTGCTAAGTAAGCCCATTACACAAATAATGGATGTCACTTGGACTCTATCCGTAACATAAAATCAAAAATAATTTTAAAAGTAAATGTAGACCAAACATTGAATCAACCAACCAACCAACCAATCAAACTTTAAATACATATATCCAACCAATTTCTTTATAAAGATCACATTAAATATAAAATAAAATACACCCTAGTGACCTCTCAACTTATATACACACAGACATTTAAAAAGAACAACTAGTTAAATGTATTTCAATAAACACCTACATTCTTTCACAAAAAATGTCCACTATTTCAATCTCTTTAAATAACACACAAAACAAGTTATGTAGTGTATAGTTTTCTGAAACTTTTAAATCCATGCTAGAAAATAATTTGTCAACATTTTGCCTATAACCAAGACTTAGTATTTTCTCCAATGCTAAGATACTGGAACAATTCTTTGCACTTTATTAAAGAAAGATGATTCTACAACAATAATACACTAAGTACGTTCCTAATACTGTAGGTCTATATACAACATAATTCAAATAGCTCTAACCTTGTGTACTGTTTATCTATCAATCTATCTAAACATACATATATGGTATTCAAATATAGCATTTTCGAAACTGAGACTGCATCTAAAATCCAATACTAATCCAATACCTTAATAATAGAACAAATCCTGTCTTGTTGTCTTCAACCAAAGTTACAGAAGACATCTAGAAAAAACATTTACAGGCAATTTTCACATTGGATATGGCTTTCTTCAAAATGTCACTGGGACTTAGTTAAGACTAATGGTTGTATCAGTGAGAGATCATAGATTCCAATACAATATGCCAGTCATAAAAACATAATACTAGCTTTGGTTTGGTATGTTTGTATTTTGACTGAACCACTTGTTTGTTAACCGTAATACAATTATATAGTGCAAGTAACTAACAGCATAGAGATTTGTGGCTGATCAGAGGGGAGAAGGCGATCTTAAAACACAGTAATTTGACAGATACAAATACCACAATTACAATCCACAGGAAAATCACAGCCTTGAATAAACATTATCAGATGTGTGAAGTTACTACCAGGTATATTATAGTTTATATATCCATATCCACATATCCATGGTATTTAAAACTGTGTACTAGCCAGTTATGGGAGAGAAAGGGGTGGTCACAGATGTTGACTTTTTTGGGGGGAGGGGGGTTAATGTAGCACCAATAGACAAGATCATTTGGTGACTTTCAAGCTTTGACCATGGAGGGAAACCCATAGCAAACTCCAGGACAGAACCATCTCTCTTCTGTAACCTAGCAGCACAGCTTCCTCACATGTGAAATTTGTCTGGTCCTATGTAGGATTCGAACTCATAGTGATAATTAGTCAGAAACAATAATCATTTGACCACGGAGGCTCCCCAGATGACCGTGGATGCAAAAAATCTCAACATTGAGGTGGACTCATTTTTAGATTAAACTATAGAGGAAATATTAACAAGAGGGCCATGATGGCCCTGCCATGCTTACCAGAATAAAAGTTAATTAACTTGTTACTAAAAAGGTAATAAAGGTACATTTGTGGGCAAATAATAGGGAACAATAATAAACTCGATAAAGGACCATCAAAGGATACTACAAAGGAATATTCGTAATGACTGAAGGATGCCACAGACTAAATTTGATGATGATCCAACCACTGGTTCATGAAAACAAGTCATTTTAAGGTATTTCTATTTTTAGCTCTAGCGGCTCCTAATTGGGGCGAACTATTTTTATTTCAGCAAATCTGATAGAACACTATCTAAAGATGCTAAAAAAGAACTTTGGTAATAATCCATCAATAGAATTATGAGAAAAAGTCATTTTAAGGTATTTCTATTTTTAGCTCTAGCGCCACTTTACTCTTAATCATCAATCATTTTAAGCCTAGATGTTTTAGCGAAATGAGACATGATGAGAATTTAATGCAAACTTTCTTTGGAATTATATATGTCCCAGGGAAGGAGACAAACAATTACAAATGATGGCCTAAGAAAGAACAATGGAATCTAAATGAAGACTAGGATTTCAGTCATCATCAGCATTTTCATTTGGAAGCACTAGAGAAGAGTTAATGATGTGATGGTTTAAAATATAGCGATGCATGAAATAAAACTCATATGAACAATATTTTGACATTCGTGTCGAGCCAAACTAAACAAAAGGGCCAAGATGGCCCTTTTTCGCTCACCCGAGTTTTGCAACTTCTATGGTTTTCCTGTGATTTGACCTAGTGACCTAGTTCAACCTGAGTTGACCCATGTTCAAAAATGTTCATAATATCATTAATACAAACATACTGACAAAGTCTGAGGAGGATCCAATCAAAACCGTTGCCACTAGAGGGTTAACAAGGTATTCCAGTGATTTGACCTGGTGACCTTTTTTGACCCCAGATGACCCATCCAAGATATTATTAAAACAAACGTTTTGACTAAGTTTGCGATGAATCAATCAAAATTGCAACCTCCAGAGCATTAACAAGGCTTTCTGGTGCATTGACCTAGTGACCTAGTTTTTGACCAAAGATGATCCATATTCGCACAATTTTACAAGATCATTAATACAAACATTCTTTCATGAAGATCCAATCAAATCTGTGATTTTTTGAGTGTTAACAAAATTTCCATTCTTTTGACCTGGTGACCTAGTTTTTGTCCCCAGATGACCCATGTTTGAACTTGTCCAATATATCATAGAAACCAACATTCCGACCAGGTCTGATGAAGATTCGCTCAAAAGTGTGACCACTAGAGCATCAACGACCCTCAGGTGTGGACGCCGTACGCCGGAGTAGACTGACTGATGACTACAGCACACCGAGCATTACGTGCTCAGGTGAGGTAGAAATGGCTGCCAATGATGCAAACAGAAATGTGACTTATGCTATTATCGACCCCTCGGCCCAGGACCTGGTCCTGTGTTGACTGAGTTAAGCTTCAAAAACAACCATAATATATTAAAAGAACTTGGACATGTTTAAATCGGGTATTTCAGTAATATAGATGAAACTCATACTTGCAATTGGCACAACTATTATGAGTATAAATAATTTTGTACTTAATTTAGAGAAAGACTTAGCCTTCAAATAGTTTATACTTCAGAAAATTGCAAAGAGAATTAAATTTATGGAACTTACTCCACCATCTTAAAACTTCACTAACCCTGGTTGGCACAGAGTTTACAAGAGATGGGGTGAAGAGGTCATGTGATGTCATTTTAGTCCAAACTTATGCTGTTTGACTGGAAAACTCTTGACTCTAGTCACTAGCCAAGACCCAAATAAAAATGATCTACAAATATTGTTTGTCATTGAAAAATAAACACTTCTAAATTTTAAGGATTATGGTTGGTCAACAATGCATGAAGAAGTAAACATAGCATTATATTTACCCCTGGAATAACAAAACCTCATTTACAATAAATCTTACATTAAATTTTGGCGATAACTTAATGAACAACAAAAATGAATTCAAGGCAAAATTAATATGGATAATATTTTATACAATTATAGCGAACAGTTAAAATTGGGCTTTTCTTCATCACAAAGTAAATAATGGAGGAAGACTATGACATAACTCATTTCTTTAATTTTTTTGTTTGTCAAACAATAAAATTTTAAGCTATAGTAACAATGGGTCTATTTTCAGAATAATTAAGAGCTATTAATACCATGCATCATTTTATTAAGGTTCAAGAAACATGATGTATGGTTATATTCAACTTGCATGTATATTGTTATCATATTACAAATAGCTGTCATCCTCCTCCTTGACTAACAGCAACTGTCTGATGTCAGTCGCTAGTTACAGTCTAACAAAACCAATATTTTTCAATCAATCATGTCTTAGTCATGAGAAAGACATAAATCACAATTACTTGACCTAATTAAATGCATAAGCAAATAATAATCATATGTCTAATCAACACATAAAAAAGAAACATTACTTTCAATCCAATTAAGAAATTATTTATCCTCTAATCTACCAGGGTAGATAAAACCAAGTGCAAATTTGATCCTTCCTTATTGAAGACAACATAGTTTTCTTCAAGTCAATTAATTCAACTTGCTATCACTTCAACAGAATTGAATTCAGCAAATTTAATCAAATTTCAAGATCAAGTTCAGTGTATGATTTAAGCAATTGGCCATAGGTCAAGGACAAGTAAACATTGCCTTAGAAAAGAACAAAATTGCCATTTTGGTGAATATTTGCCCCATGTTGTTTTGAAATTCATGCGACAGTTTTTAAGTTATGGCTGAGACATGAAAATGGGACGGACAGAAAAACAGACAGTGCAGCCACCCCTTGGGGCATAAAAAATTATTTTCAATTCTACAGAAAAAATGTGCCTTAAGCTTGGTGAACTGTTCAAAGACACATTTTGTGCACTAAGTCATTAGCAACATTTTGACAAACAAAATATACTTAAGTCCATAACAGGCAGATAATTCTTTTTGTAATCAAAATAACATCAGTCAAAGATTTAGCAAAATTTTATATTAATTTATTAATATATATCTTTTCTGTAAATCGAAACATTTTGTCAAAAAAGAATCAACAGCCCAAGTTTGGTCATTCATTGCAATAAATATTGAACATGCATGTATTAATAAATAACATATTATCTGTAAGAGTTTCAAGAACAACCTAATAGTCCATGTTTAACATATAACTCAAACTGCACTGTCAACAAATTTAATTCCTCTTAATGTGAATCCCATGGTCTACATGATAAATACAATCTACACTAGAATGCAAACACATCTAATCCGGCAAACAGTTGACAAACAAACAATAAACTGAAATATCTTCATACAAAAACCAGGCTATTTACAATGTTCCAGGTTCAGAACATTGGATATTTATAACTGTCCTTTCACCAAGAGGTTACACAAATTGATGTATGATTAGTGCTCTAGACAGTAACAGTATCAATATATTAAGTGCACTCCAAATATGTCAGAAATTCAATAATTTATACACCATATATACTAACACTAAAATGGTCTGGCTAAATTATTTATATCTATTTATTTGATGTAGTAACACACAATTAAACTGAGTGATGCCATAAACGCCACCAATAAATACACTTTTAAGTGGATTCTACAAATTTTCCAGGATGTCATACTCAATTGTCAGACAGATAATCAAATATATTTCTGTTATTTTCAGAATTACATGACAATGACTATCTAAAGTTCTGTATCTCACTAGAAGCAATGTGGAGCACCATGTCAACATCTTTGTAATTCTATAAATGCAAGAAATCTTTTGTTTTTTTATATTATATCATCAAAAACAAAATTCATATCCCAATAAATCACAGAAGCCATTAATAAACATAACAAGGTTTTGACACAGCACTTCAAAATAATTGAGTGGCTAGTACCTGTTCATTTAACATGAAAGTCAATGGGACTACAGGTGCCTGACCAGTTTTATTCTATTTTGTTTTTATTATGAAGTTATAACACAAAACATGTTAGTGAAACATGTATGCCCCAATAACATCAACTACATAATGCCAATGCAACATAATATAAAACACCTGGACTTCAAAATCCTTGTCACTGTCGAAGCACTCAGGTACGATTGAATCCGAAAATTATCTTGAGTACAGAAACAAAAGGAGACAGGTCTTACTGCACACTATTTATAACAAGAGCTCCGCAGAGCGGGGCAAAATATGCCTGAAGGCTGTGTTACCATGAGTACCCCCATAACATGCTATGATGATAAGTTATGCTCCCTCTTGCACAACTGAGACACTTCGTGACCATGTGAAAGTTTAAGATAAACACCTTATAATTGAAATATGAAAGTGTAATTGTCCGCGAATTTGCTGTAAAAATATAAAAGTGGCAAATAACTCAGGGAAAAAACAGCAATGTGAATTATCTCCGCTTTACACACAACTAGACATAAATAGTTATCGTATGTGAGAGTTTGAAGAGAATAAGTCAAATAATGGAGGAATTGCCTGCCCAATAATTTGCTGTAAAAATATACTAAGGGCAAATAACTGAGTAAAAAATACAGCTACAGTAAAACCCAGATTTTTCGACAACGAATTTTCCAAAAACCTGGTGTAATCCGAAAAGAAAGTTCAGTCCGAATTTTTTCCCCATATATTACATTGTAAAATAACCCCGATTATCCAAATCGTCTAATACAAATACCATGGCTTATCCAAAATGATAATCAGGTCCCCAAACTCATTGAATATGTATTTTCACACCTGCCTGTAATCCGAAATCGACAATTAACTCCGATTGACCAAACTTGTCCATTGAAGGATTTCTTTAACATGTCAGAAGGTGTGAACAACAATTTGTAAAACCCCACTGACCAAAGTATTGTTTGTTTGATTAATTGTTTGCAATTTTGGGATCATTATTATCCTATTATGATGTGAATTCGGTCAGATGATTCTCCTGTAATTTTGGCAGGATCAATAAATTGCTTTAATGATATCAAAATTTAGCATGCAATTACTATTAAAAGTATTACTATAAAAACTTCATTATTCAATGTTTTTTAATTGTCACGAAAACAAACAATTAACACGACTGTTATAAATTAAAATCAGTTGATTTCAAAATCATTCCATTTTGGAAAATGAATACGAATTCGTACAAGTATGCTTCGGTTTCCATAGGCTTAGTTTCACTATTTACATAATACGTACATATGTTTATCTAAGAATATTTATTGTAAATAAAATGTAAATTATAGCACATATAGTTTGTTGTTTATAAATCTACATGTTTGTCATAATTTAGTTTGGAGTGCTCTCCCTTTATTTTTATATTAAAAACAGTCTAGATTTCCTTTACCCGGATTATTCGAAAACCCGGATTATCCGAAATAATTTTTCAGTCCCGTCTATTTCAGATAATCAAGGTTCTACTGTATGTGAATTGTCTTTCCTATACACATAACTAGACATCAATAGTTATCCTCTGTGAGAGTTTGGAAAAAATAATGAAGGAGGAGTTGTCTGCACAAGAATTTGCTGTAAAAATATAATAAGGGCCAATAACTCAGTAAAAAAACAGCAATGTGAATTATTTCCCCTTTACATACAACTTGACATCAATAGCTATCATCTATGAAAATAGGTCAAGTAATGTAGGAGGAGTGGTCCGCACAAGGAGAATGGATGGACAGATGGATGAGCAGTGCCATAACATAATATGATCCTTCGGGCATATAATAACCCATGTCCTTACTGAATCTATGAGCTGCAGGCCAAAGTGTTTACTAGTTATCAGTCATACAAGTTTTTAGTAGCGTGGTTAAGCCAGCCTTGACCTGCAGATTTCAAAATCAAATGGGGTCATCTACTGGTCAGGACAAACACCCGTCCAAATTCTGAGGATTGTACAGGAGGCATTCTCTTCTAATTGATTGGACAAGCTTTTTGTTGTTAAGGTCATTATAACATTGACCAGTCATTATAAACTTTTGACTTAGTCGCCTTAAAATCAATACAGGTTATTTGCTGGTCCAGACAAACACCTATACCAAATCAAAGGAATGTATGTCGTTCTCATTGATGGACAAGCTGTTTAGTGGTAAAGGATACCGTGACCTTGACCTTTTACCAACTTACCACAAAATCAATTGGGGTAATCTACAGGCCACAACCAACCTCCCACCAATTATGTGGCCTGTAGGTCAAAGCGTTCTCTAGTTATTGCTCGGACAACTCACCACAAAATCAATAGGGGTCATCTACAAGATACAACCTCCATACCAAATCCGTGGATTGTATGCCCAAACGTTCTCTAGCAGTTGATTGGACAAGCTCTGGTCTACAGACAGACAGACTGACCGATTGACCTACTGACCAACATGTGCAAAGCCATGCACCCCACCTCTTCAAAGGGGGGCATAATAATACGTACAGTATACAGAACAAATTTAGTCATTAGTCTGATTAAAGCACATATTTTAATTTTTTACTTTTATTCAGACTGCTGTACCTCAATATTTAATTTCAGATGTTAATTGCATGTGATGAAACATACATCAATTAATATAAATACTGACTTTCACTTTGACCTCTAGCAGTAAAAGTTCTCCAAGTTGAAGACATTGTGTCTGAGGCTATCCACTTCTGATTTGATTTATTAATTTTGAGAAATCAGCAGTTGCTTGCAAAGGACAAGGTTAGTGCTGGTAGAGAGTTTAGGATTATTACACTAGACAAGGTTAGTGCTGGTAGAGAATCTAGGATTATTACATTAGACAAGGTTAGTGCTGGTAGAGAATTTAGGATTATTACACTAGGCAAGGTTAGTGCTGGTAGAGAATCTAGGATTATTACACTAGACAAGGTTAGTGCTGGTAGAGAATCTAGGATTATTACATTAGACAAGGTTAGTGCTGGTAGAGAATTTAGGATTATTACACTAGACAAGGTTAGTGCTGGTAGAGAATCTAGGATTATTACATTAGACAAGGTTAGTGCTGGTAGAGAATCTAGGATTATTACACTAGACAAGGTTAGTGCTGGTAGAGAGTTTAGGATTATTACATTAGACAAGGTTAGTGCTGGTAGAGAATCTAGGATTATTACATTAGACAAGGTTAGTGCTGGTAGAGAATCTAGGATTATCACACTGGACAAGGTTGATTGCCTACCAATACCTAGCAGATATACTGTTGGAAACAGGTGTTAACAATTTTCATGCAGTGGCCCTTAAACTATAGAAGATAAGATTGTCCAGATATTTAACAGATTATATGTCAAAATATAAGACGATGTACTAGCCCTCTTTATGTCATGCAAACCATCTAGCACCTAATCTAATCACCAACTTTATCAAAAATAATAACTCAAAAATGAAAGCAAGTTATGAACATGTAGGCTAATACAACAACTAACATTTCTTGAACACTCTAAAAATACCAACACTGATTCTACACAAAATTATCCAGAATTCTGTTCCCTAAAGGGGAATAACATGAACAAATTGCAGTTAGAATATCAAAAGGACTCAACACAGCAAATTTGAAGTAAATCTGATCAGTAGTTTCAGAGGAGAAGACCATTGTTGATGCCGGATGCTGGACGCAAGAGCATCCCCTTCCAATCTTAACAGCTCCCCTGAACCTTCAGTTCGGTTGAGCTAAAAATAAAGTACTCTTTTAACATAATATTACAGTACCATCACTCAGAAAGAATCACATTGAAATACCTACAATGTGAAAACATTAAAACCTGGTATGGGTCTCCCCCCCGCCCAAAAAAAAATCTACACTTATGAATGCAACAAAGCCACACAGAATAATGCAGATGGCTTTTATTTCTTTGATTTGCCTTTATTTAGACATCAGGTAAGCTTCAGAAAAGTAATGTAAATTGTGTCCAAAATATTTGAAATAAATCCAAAAATAATGATGAGCTATCATAAAATCCACATCATGTATTCATACAACAATAACACCACAATTACATGTGTATATCCCGTCAAAGATTCATGTTATTCTTTTCCCACTACAAAGTAAATTAAATTTTATCATTTATACACAGCTTTAAATATCATAGAAACAATACTATGCCTGTGTGCTTTCAAACTGATGTTATCATGCTATACAACCTGCATAGTACTGTAATCATGTGTTCAAAACAGTTTTGTAATGCTAACTGATGAATAATAACTTTGTAATGCCATTAAACTGATAAACAGTAATTATGTAATGCTGAGTAACAGTAATTCTGTAATGCTAATGGAGGAAAAGTAATTCTGTAATGCTAATGGAGGAACAGTAATTCTGTAATGCTAATGGAGGAAAAGTAATTCTGTAATGCTAATGGAGGAACAGTAATTCTGTAATGCTAATGGAGGAACAGTAATTCTGTAATGCTAATGGAGGAAAAGTAATTCTGTAAAACTAATGGAGGAACGGTAATTCTGTAATGCTAATGGAGGAATAATTGTTTTGATATGTTCCCTGAAATGTAAATTTTGAAATTGTATAATTAAAACTAAACCTTTTATTAAATATTTTCAATACTCAGCTGTAGCACTTAACTGACTGCTCCTGAAATATATCCATGCCACAGTATGTACTATAATGAGCTATTTCTAACTCAACATAAAATTGATGACAAATACGATGGATGCAGCTGGTTGATTTAACACAAAATTGTAGAATTTATTCAGAATCATAGAGCATGACCATTCAAAATTATTCAAGACTAAATACAAATAAAGGTTGTAGATGCTACTGCATATAATATTATTCTGTATATTATCATGGGTAAAAGTTGAAAATTTCAACAAGAGGGCCATGATGGTCCTGCATCGCTCACCAGAATAAATATTAATTAACTTGTTACTAAAAAGGTAATAAAGGTACACTTGAGGGCAAATAATGGGGAACAATAATAAACTCGATAAAGAACCATCAAAGAATACAACAAAGGAATATTCGTGATGACTGAAGGATGCCACAGACCAAATTTGGTGATGATCCAACCAATGGTTCATGAAAACAAGTCATTTTAAGGTATTTCTATGTTTAGCTCTAGCAGCCCCTAATAGGGGCCAACCATTTTTTTTCACAAATCTGATAGAACACTATCTAAAGATGCTACAAACCAAGATTGGTAATAATCAATCCTTAGAAACATGAGAAAAAATCATTTTAAGATATTTCTATTTTTAGCTCAAGCAGCCCCTAAAGGGGGCCGACCATATTTATTTGAACAAACTTGAGAGAGGACCATCTAAACATGCTACAGACCAAGTTTGGTGATGATCCAATTGCACCAAATTTACATGAACGAACCATTGGAATGCTTAATGCTAGTATGGCAGCGAATGAGGTCACTAGGGCTGTTTGCAGTTCTATTCGAAACCTTAGGCAATGTTTTCAAGCAACAGGGCGTACGGAATATTTACCATCTAGTGGACGTCAGCATGACACCACTGTACACAATCGTCTGCACAAGGGTAGTCTACTTGGTCGTCACCTTATGTTGGCTGTGTATTGACGCAATGTTTCTGCGTAAATCGTGTTGATTGGGCATGTGCACACCATTGCTGGTTGAATAATATTGCATTATTTAATGATTGGCCCACCAAAAATCCAGACCTGAATCCCATTGCACATCTGTGGGGTAATTTGGACCAGCGTGTTAAGACATCGCCCTATTGCATCATCGAACATCAATGAACTAACACAAGTCAGGAGTGGGGTGCATTCCACAGGCAGAAATCAACACACTTGTCAGTTCTATGCACCAACGATGCCAGGCAGTACTCGATGCTCAATGTGGCCATACCCAGTATTGATGACCCCTACCACATATTATCAAACATTTTCCATGAATGTAGAGCAATAAAATTTTACACACAAATTCACATTGAAATACTCTTGGAATACAAGTAAAAATAATTTAACCCTTCTTTCCATATTCACTTATATCTGCACTTAAACACACCTGGAGTTTCTTATTTGTTCATTATATGTATTTGGGCCCAATATACACAATTATCTGTTGTTCCCAGTACATATGTATCCATTGATACTAATTTGTATGTACAGTGCTCCTTGCAACCCCTAAATTGTTCATGCTAATAAAGTCAATGAGGGGAACAATTTTTATCACTATAAAATGCTAATTTTGTAAAAAAATAAAACGTTTTTATGTATAAAAGCACTTACACTACCTTAAACTTCTTTGAATGTGAACACATGCTGTGTCAACTACACTGTCACACATCAAGGGAAGCAACTCTCCCCAACTTCTTTTGGAAGTAAGCTACCATGTTACAAATCTGCATTTTTCAATTCTTTGAATTCATTTTTAGAGCCTTACCTAGGCATACATGCTTCTAATGCATATAAATAATTATTGTGATAATTAACCAATTTTATATTTTCAAAAAGTTCAAACTTTAAAATGTATTGAATGAAGGAATGAAGAACATTCTCCCAAAGTGAGTGAATCCACAATAAACATATTCCTCTTTCAACCCCATATGACCCATTTTCAAAATCGTTCAAGATATCATTAATACAAACATTCTGACAATGTTTCAGGAAAATCCAATCCCAACTGTGACCTCTAGAGTGTTAACATCCCCCCCAGAGATATGACCAGGTGACCTAGTTTATGACCCTAGATGACCCATGTTCAACCTTGTCAAAGTCATTATTAAAACAAACATTCTGACAAGGTTCAAAGGGGGTCCAATCTAAATTTTGACCTCTAGAGTGTTAACATGATTATCTAGTGATTTGACCTGATGACCTAGTTTTTGACCCAAGATGACTCATATTAACAAAATTTCACAAGATCATTATTACAAACACTAGTTCCAGGGTTGATGAAGATTCAATCAAAAGTGTGTCCTCTAGAGTGTTAACAACCCCAATTGTGTATGCCGGATGCTGGAGAGTAATTGATCACTATAGCTCTAGTGTGCAAAAAATCTGTAAAATGCGACATCCCGCAAGGTATTCAATAGGGATTATACAGTATTCATTCAATGTTTTGGACATGTAACATTAACAAACATGTTTTACCATAGAATCAAACAAGCAATCAGTAAATATATCATCTTGCAAAATGCACACAAGTGCACATTCAATTAGACCAGTTTATCTACATGCTAAAGTAAATATAAAATACTTTGGTTGTCGAGACTTATTTCTGACTTATAAAACCTGATCTAACTCAATCCACCACAGATAACTAATATTCTAACTGTGCGATATACTGCTTTAACTAGATTACCTCTGGGGCTTGTACCACAATAAACTGCTTCTAATATTTCAAAATTTATCTTCAGTTGATATGCCAACACAAATGATTAAGAAATGAAATTCTATGTTCATTTTGTTTCATTCTGCAGATTTAAGCCTACACATTTTTTTCTATACAAATATGCATCCTCAACTAAGATCAAGAGGATGAGTGCTAAGTTTCAACTTAGTGCAAGGCTAACTTGTGGAAGACAAGATTGATAGATGCCTAACTAGTGCTCCTGGGTGCTGCTTAAGTCTTTACCTTGTTCTCTGCAAGTAACTGCCAACTTCTCAACATTATCACCCCATTCAGTTGTGGAGGATGAATGGCCTAAGAGTCAGCTGGTTTACATGCTTAGCGTAAATTTGCACTGTTTACTAGATTTAATAAATATTTAATCGAACTACATTTTCAATCATATTTTGCAATTTTTATATGTCGTAATATATCATTCAATTTTAAAGCAAATAGTACAAATATTATTAGGAAATAAAGTAATTTTGTGATTACACTGTTGAAATAAACTAGGTGGTATCAAATTTTATGCTAAGTTCTTAAAGTCACATGGCTGTGGTTGCTACTAAGACACAGTGTATTTAAACCAAATCATCACAGAGGATAATAAATTTACAGGCACTAAACTTGTATGCCAGTCTGAGAAAAATGCGTATAGTCCGAGCCCGAGGCTATAAAAATCTGCCCCGGACTATAAACTTTCATTGTGAGTGTAGTCTGATCGGACTATAGATTTTTGGGAAATCAGAAATATGGGGTTTTCCATGTTACTATAAATATTCGCACGCAATTGCGTTTGGGAAAATCATATCAGAATTTAATCCAATCAAAATGCTGCTTTTTTCGAAAGTGCACTCAACTTGTCTTCCATTTCCGCTAATGCCATTAGGGTCACAGACTTGGTATCTGAGGACAGTAGTATTTCACACGACTCAGATTACGCGCCAGAGTCTGACTTAGATGATGGTGAAGAGGAATTAACCGGGGACTTTTTAGAAAAGCTCCGTCACTTCACTGTTACACTGTTGACGTCACACGAGTACTGTTTCTCGGCTTTCTTCGGTAATAGATTGGTCTACACGTAAAGGAGATTTTAATGTCTGGACCAATTTTTATTGCCTCGGGCTTGGACTATTGGTTTAATTTTGCAGACTTAAGTTTTGTGAAAAACGTTTTCTTGTTAAATCTTTTGCGGAATCGATCTGAGTAGTGTTTATTGACCCTTTAATTGTACTTATTTCGGACATGAACTGAATTCGGATAAGCTTTGTGTACAAGACTATTAGTACATGGATAGGTTATCAGACGTATTCTGTTAATATAATTCTGTTAATATAATAATGACATATGTGTTACTCAGATTAAATTTTGATATTACTTAAGAGTTTGGTTTATGTGAACTGTGCTTTTATGAACCAAGATTGTTTTCTTTGCAATGTAAGTTATGATGAATCCATTTGCTGCATATTTATATAATATCTGGGCTACTAGGAAAAAAATGATAGCCACAGGTCTACTAGGAAAAAAATGATAGCCACAGGTCTACTAGAAAAAAATTGGTAGCCCACTAGGCTACCACATGCTAAATAAATTTGTCGGACACTGAGCTTGAATCAACCACTAATTATAGAATGGAATCAGTAAATATTTGTCGGATATTATGAATTTTCTACGGTTTGTCTAAGGCGCGAAGCCTGGTAAATCTGTTAACATTAATATGAAGAAATTTTATCAATATTGGGTTTTCTATCTGGGTAATTTTGTTTTCAGGCGAGTAACTTCTGTAAAGTCACTGGCCCGACTGGTGAGTAAATTCAAAATGCTTAATCAGAAGATTGCCAATTGGTATAGAACATTGCAATACATCTGAATTATTGAATTTGTTCAATTCTATGTAACAATCATATTGCCATGTTTCACATCTATAGTTTAATTGAATGCAGACATAAAAGTTTAGAGAGTAGAATTTTGGTCTAATGCTGAAGAAAGAATTGACTTAAATGGCTAATTGTTAAAAAATGATATTAAATAGCATATTCTAGACATTCAAGACGAATACCAGGATAATGATTTATGTAGGATAGATGTCCTCAAGTAATTTAACAAATGTTCTACGACACGATTGAAACAAGCTCGGACTATAAAAAATCTATGAGGACTACAACTTTTGTTACAAGGTATAGTCCTGAGGACTATAGTAAAAAATATTAACCGAGAAGACTGGTATGCAAGAATAAAACAACAAATCTGCTGAGCTTATAAAATCTAACAAAATTTGTTAAACTGTTGAATTAATCTCAAACTGACTTCAGCAAACATTAAACACCAAAGGCTTGAACACATTGAACTATTTTGTATGTAAAATACAATTTAAGCCAATACTTAATGTAATTTTGGCACCATAATTCACAAATAACTGACAGATTACAATGCATTTTAGCATTTTGTCACTTCAAACAAAACTGTGGACATTACAGTAATCATTATTTGTGCACTATCTTATAATAAATGTTTTAATGTACAGTAAAATCCTGCTATTACAACCACCTTTTGTTCTTAGGCAAAGTGGTCGTAATAGAGGGTGGTCATAAGTAGGGATTTTTACTGTACTTAGATCAATATTTTTAGGTAACAATGGAGATAGTGTCCAATATATAGCTTAAATTATAGGGTCAGTGAACAACAATACCAGAAATTTAGCACAAATATAATAAGTAATAGCAGACTTTCACAAACAAATTGTTACATAATGTTTGCTCTTGATTGTAGTCTTTTATCTTTGCACCTTTCATTATTTATATTATCTCTTCTTTTGTTTTTTTTTCTGGAGGTAAGTATGAGGTTGGTCCAATGAAACCTGGTGAGTTCACCCCTCCCCCTGTATCCTTGATGGAAACCATTCCAAGATGGTACCCCAGAGGAAGGCTGTGTTTTGTCCTACAATTTGTATATATTTTATGTGTAGGTTGGATATTGGGTTTGTGGGTTGTGTATTTTGTAGATGATAGTATTTTGGGTAAAGTGGGGATTTTTTTGCATGTTTTATTTTCTAGAATCCTTTTCTAATCTATATACAATATCCATTCCCCAAGTGATACTGTACTTAGTGAAGCCAAAACAATATTGAGTACATACAAAGACGTTACTACATATTTCTTTTTTAATATTTCATTTCAATGGATGAATGCATGATGTCAAGTGCATTCTAAAAGTCTCATGTAAAAGTACACTCACTTCACCAATCAAATTATTGTATATATTGTGTGTGTATATATATATACACCTTAGATTCCCTAATAAATATATATATATACCTTAGATTCCCTAATAAATGACCCGGGGAAGGGGGGGGGTGGCATTACATTTTTGAAAATGTGTTTGTGTCATTCCTTGGATTTAAAAAGTCTATTATTCTACTACTTTCTATTGCTCATCTCAGATTAAAATAGTCTGTATGGTAAATCACTTTTGTTTTCTCTTGTCCAAAAAAGGGGGCATTTATAAGGGAAGAGGCATTTTTAAGGGAATATATGGTATGTACATATATTGTCCTTTTTCTCTAAAAAAATAATTGATAATCACAACTATCAGCATCACAATAAACTTCAACATACTATTGTGCACATACACTGAATCTTATCAAGTAATAAAGAAGCAGACTAAGGTTGTTATAAATCTTTTGTTTTATCTTTTTTTCCCCAAAAATGGAATGATAATTGCTAATGTACAGACAAAATAAGCAAATTATACAAATTTGCTGAAGTATAGACAGACAAAAGCACTGAAACTGTCTATCAAATAAATGTATAATGGCTAAATGAGTAGATTTTAGGGTAAAAATGCAAATCCGATTTCCAGCACAGTCTAAGATCTCTGCTAATGGAATTAAGCATGCATAATTTCTTTCAAGCATTTTTCTATCAGTAATACAGTGCAAGAAAAAAATCAAGAAAACTATTGAAGAAACTGGAAACATATCCATTGGACACTAATGCATATGTAATATGAAGACATAGAAAAGTGTAAAATATGAATACTGTAATCATTTGTGCATATGTTTTACGACTGTATAAGACTGTCAGATTAAAATGGATGAAAAATGCAAACAAGAGGGCCATGATGGCCCTGCATTGCTCATCAGAATAAATGTAAGTTAACTTGTTACTAAAAAGGTAATTAAGATACACTTCTGGGAATTACTGAATTAAAGGGAATGGTAAACTAGGACAATCAAAGGATACTACAATGGAAAATTGGTAATGAGGACAAATCTGGACAAATGTAACTACAGACCAGTCAGTATACTTCCCATAGTTTCTAAAATATTTGAGAGAGCTATGAATGTTCAAATTGTTGAGTTTTTTAACATACATTTTCATCCATTTTTATCTGCATTTAGGGCTGACTATGGATGTCAGACCACACTTCTTAAAATCATCGAAGACTGGAAGCTCCCACTAGATCAAAATAAATATGTCGCAGCAATTATGATGGATCTATCAAAGGCATTTGATTGCCTGCCTCATGATCTGCTTCTTCATAAACTTGAGGCTTATGGTGTCTTAAAAAATCTCTAAAACTCATTGAGAGTTCTCCAAAACAGAAAGCAATGTGTAAAACTTGGCACTTTATAAGTGACTATCAAGACATTCTCAAAGGGGTCCCACGAGGCTCTATATTGGGACCAGTTCTCTTTAAGATATTTTATTAAATGATTTTTTTCCTCTTAGTGAATAAAAGTAGTATATATAATTATGCAGGTGATAATACTTTGTCATGTGCAGATTTTTCATTACCAGTTGTTATTGAGACTCTCGAATCTGACAGTCAAGCACTGATTCAGGGGTTTTCTAATAATAAATGCAAGCAAATCTTGAAAAATTCCAGGTAATAGCAGTAGGCAAGAAGACACAAAAGGAGAATGTTAGTTTTAAAATTGGGGAAAACTTGTGAGGAAGACATTAAGTTGCTAGTGTAACCATTGATTTTAAATTAATTTTTAATACTTACATATCAAACATCTGTAAGAAGGCAACCAGACAATTTAATGTACTTAAAAGAATAGGTGGAAACCTTTGTAAACTAGGTAAACTTCAAATCTATTACTCCTTCATTATGTCTAACTATAATTACTGTCCCTTAAGTTGGCATTTTTGTAGTAAAACTAACACAAGAAAAATGGAGAAAATCCAGGAACATGCTCTTAGGTTTGTTTATGCTGACTACACTTCTTATACTTATTAGGAATTACTTGCACAGACAAAATTACCATCACTAAAATTAAGACATCTTAGAACAATTTCCTTAGAATCATATAAGATATTCCATAAGAAAAAACCAGTCTATCAACATGACTTACTGAATACAAAGGGAGTCAATTATTTATCTAGATATATGAATATTGTCAATATTCTTCAAGTAACAACAACAGGCTATGGGATCAACTCTTTCCGTTACACAGTGGCCAAATTGTGGAATACTCTACCGGAGCATTTCAGATCTGAAACTAACTTCAGCCACTTCCACAGTTTGGTAAGCTTCTGGGACAGGGAGTGCTCTTGTGCCTGTTGTCGATAATTTTGTGATGTTTGTCTTTGTAGACATAGCGTTCCATTACCAGATATGTAATAATAATATATTAACTGTGATAATCTTGATATCAAGTTCATATGTTTGATATGTGTTCTATTATAAAGTATTTTCATTAATTATAACTTCTTAACTCATACATATAAATGAATAAATAAGATTTTGTAATTACAGTGAATACTTTTATTGGATTGTCCTTTATGCATTTTTATTAATAAGTTTTATGTGTATAATTATCATATTTATCTCATGAAGTTTCAGTCAAGGACATCTTAGAATAACCGAACATTTTGTAATAATGAATTTATCTTTTAATAAGTTATCTCTGTCTTATCAGTATTCATTCCATAGCAATCCATCTATACATAATTGTGTTGTTGTTTTGTTATTAGTCTGTCAATAGCTATACATAGCTAATGTTTGTTCAGTTATATATATACCGACTCGAAATAAAATTTGTTTTGTCTTTGTATTTGAGGATGCTGCAGATCAAAGTTGGTGATGATTCATCAATTGGTTTATTAAAAGAAGTTCTTTTAAAGTTATTTCATTTTTTTAGCTCTAGTGGCCCCCATATAGGAGATTGCTAAATACATTTTCATAAATTTGACAGAGGGCAATCTAATGATGCTAAAGACCAAGTTTGGTGATGATCCATCCATTGATTCATGTGAAGAAGATGTTTAAAGATATTTCTATTTTTAGCTCTGGCAACCAAATTCATTTAAGCTAACTTGACAGATGGCTATCTAAGGATGCTACAAACCAAGTTTAGTGATGATTCACTCATTGGTTCATAAGAAGAAGATGCTCAAAGGTATTTCTATTTTGGCCCTAGCAGTCCAATAAAGGGCCAACCATTTTTATTTGAGCAAACCAGATAGAATACTTAGGATGCTAAAGACCAAGTTTGGTGGTCATCCATCCACTGATTCATGTAAAGAAGTAATTTTAAGGTATTTCAATTTTTAGCTCTGGTGAACCTTTAATGCGATAAGAAGGTCAGAGGAGAAGACTTTTGTTGATGTCAGACACCAGAGCTGCATACCACACTAATAGCTCAACCTCAACCTTCAGTTCTGGTGAGCAAAAAATGCAACAATTAGTTTGTTTTTATGATATGTAAGAATGAGAAAATGTGATAATGACTTGTACCATCAGTTAGTATGCTCAACCAGCCAACACATGTTCAACTGCGAAACATTATGAAAGATTTATTTCCCTAAATTTTTTAACATGTCATTTGGAAGATATCATCTCTGGTAAAACAAATAAATACAATTTAATCGTATTTAGTCTTTTTCAACCTTTCAAAAACAAGAGGGCCACGATGGCCCTGCATCGCTCACCAGAATAAATGTTAATTAACTTGCTACTAAAAAAGGTAATAAAGGTATTCTTGTGGGCAAATGATGGGGGACAATAATAAACAAAGGAATATTCATGATGACTACGGAAGGATGCCACAGACCAAATTTGGTGATGATCCAACCAATGGTTCATGAAAACAAGTCATTTTAAGGTATTTCTATTTTTAGCTTTAGAAGCCGCTAATTGGGGCCAACCATTTTTATTTCAGCAAATCTGATAGTACACTATCTAAAGATGCTAAAAACCAATTTTGGTAATTATCCATCCATAGAATCATGACAAAAAGTCATTTTAAGGTATTTCTATTTTTAGCTCTAGCTGCCCCTAAAAGGAGCCGACCAAATTTATTTGAACAAACATGAGAGAGGACCATCTAAGGATGCTACAAACAAAGTTTGGTAATAATCCATTCATTGGTTCATGAAAAGAAGATGATTAAAGGTTTTTTGTATTTTTATCTGTAGCAGCCCCTAAAAGGGGTCAACCATTTTTATTTGAGCAAATCTGATAAAAGACTATCTAAGAACACTACAGACAAAGTTTGGTGATGATCCATCCATTTGTTCATGAGAAGAAAATGATTAAAAATTTTTCTTTTTTAGCTCTAGTGACCCTAAAAGGGGCCAACTGGTATACTATGAGCAAATTGCAGTTAGAACATCAAAAGGCTTCTAAACAGCAAATTTGAAGTAAATCTGACTGGTAGTTTCTGAGGAGAAGACAATTGTTCTGTTGTTCTGGTAAGCTAAAAATGGGATAGAGTTCTACTCCAATCTAAAAGATGCACCCAACTTTTGGACTCAATTTCGAATGTAAAAACATGCATCTTATATATGAGTGATAATGGTAATGGCATTTTGCAAATGAAACAAATACACAGCATCTTGTTATGGCCATCATCTGCTGAATATCTTAAAATCCCATAATTTTTGCGGAGGTTATGAGCAGGCCACTGTGACCTTGATCTTTGCACTTGTGACATGCCTCATTATTGTGATAATTTGTGCCAAACATTTTCTTAATCCAATTACTGAAAAGTTATGAGCTGCATATGATTTTTTTAAACATTCATGAACATTACATGATAAAAACCTGTCAATACTAATTTGCAGGTAAAGAAATTTGCTCCTTTTCAGTGCTTTAATACTACAGTGTAACCTCTGAATAGCGGACTCTCTATATACTGTAACTCTCTGAAAATCAGACGATTTTCAAAGTCCCATTCTTCTCTCTAAAAATCCTGTGTAAAACACTCCCTGAATACTGTACTCTCTAAATCTCCCTTTCTATCTACATTTACAATAGAATTGTAGGATTGTTTACGTGCAGCAATCACCAAAATGAAACATACAAAGCAGTGAAAAGTAAGTGAAACATTCAAACAATTGATCTTATATTGGATGAGGGAATGGCACACAAAATTTTCATTAGCACGATGATAATGAAACACAATTAAGTCTATCCTCAAGAGAATGCAGTGAAACATAATTATAATTGCAATCAATAAACTCTATCCAGCATTCAAATGAGATTTCAAAAAGTAATCAAGTTGCTCACAATGAATATACAGTCTACTCCTAGGTTCTTTAAGTTGTTTCAAACTGACATAGTGCATGCTAGCTGGGTAACTGGGACCCATTTCATAGACATTTTTAAGCAATTATAGGTAACAAATTTTAATTTAGCAATGTTTAATTAAAAAATCTTGCTACCCCTTGTTAGTAAACATAAAGTGTTTATCTTATTCACTTTTTATCATTATTATGTGACTTATTGTCACCAGGGTTTAATGCCATTTTTTAAACAATTTTTCAGTTATGTACGGGGACCGGTTCACCTAACCAGTTTTCCTGGACCGTATGCTAACCAGTTCTAACTTACCCTTCTACAAGGAGCCAGCAACTTCTCCACATATGGAGGAAAATCGACATGTTTGTCAAATTTTCAAAGAAGGGTATGACCTGCCGCAACTGGGATTCGAACCCGAATCTCCTGGTTGCAAGTCCAGCACACTAACCACTGGACCACGGCTATCTTATTCACTGTATTGGGGTTTTTAATATTAGAAGTTAAAGGTACAGAAGAAACTCTTTATATCGAACTCGCTTATATCAAATGCCTGCTTATATCAATTTAATTATAAAGTCCAGATTCTTATCCTTCTTTTTTGTACATCAAAAAATTGCACTTATTTCGAAATTGTCTCAATATTTTTGTATATCGAAGTAGATTTTCCGTCCAAAACTCCAAAATCGATATTTAATCAATGACAATTATGTAAAAATGTCAGTGTTTATGCTGGCAATTATAAAATCAGTTTGTGTGAATAAGTGTGTAAGTTTTTGTGTATTTGTGTTTTTTATTTTAATATTGCATGTCTTAAATTCATGGAGAGTATAAATGCCATGTTTTGTTCCTATCTCGTACACGAAGTATCACAATTACATTATAATTACAACAGCGACAATCGCTCCAAAAAGTAAATCCAGTTGTCAAATTTCTCCAATTACTTATACATCAAAGTTCATTTATATCGAACAATTTTACAAAATCCCTTCAACTTAGATATAACAAGTTTCTACTCGCCATTTTCACTATATTTGTCCCCCTAATAATATGCCCATGTCATACAGTCCTGTAGAGGTTTTGTGTGGTCAATTTAAAGGAAAACAATGCATTTTGTTCATGCAGGATGTTGCTTTAGCTTAAAAACGATATATAACATGCCTATATACACTTATTTTTCAATAATAACTGAATGAAGTGCCAAAAATGGTGCTATGTAGTTTCATTTAAAAATTACCAATAGAATACAATGCTTGGACATTTCACTTCATATATCTATGTAATTATAAAGACAATTCATTTTAGTTGTATATACTTTTTATTTCATCAATTTTCGACAAAAAATAAAAAAAATGGTATGGGTTTAACTAAAGGTAGTGACTTGTTATAGAATTTGCCAAATTCTGCCAATTGATGTTTAACAGCATCTAAAAATACATGTAGTACTGAAAATAATCATGATTTATTTGCTGTTGAAACAAAAAAAGTCATACATTGAACTGCACCTCATTGAAATTTGTATTATTGTGTCATTTCGGGTCACTAAAAAGCGTAATATTTTGTAGTGTCTGCAACACAATCTCTCTCACTCCACCAAGCATGAGATACAGAGCCAATTTTATTTCTATATAAAATGCCTTCGGCACATGTTTCCACATATGAAATGCTTCATTCATATGTCTATTAGTTTTATCACAATTTGTAAAAAACTTTGTCCGCAACAGTGTAGTGTCCGCAACACAAATATAAAATAGGCCTCTAACTTTTAGATTAATCAAGATTTTTTATGCTTTTTTGTCTTAATATCTTTGTTTTGATTAGAGTCATAAAAATATATTAAAGAAATACCAAAGTATAATTTTTTTCCAACCAGAATGACATAACAATGAGATTAGTGTACTTCTACCATGATCTCGTAAGGGCATTTGAAATATTCTAACAATTTTAATAAATATATAATTCAAAAGGAGGATTGCTCAAGAATGTATAAAGGAAAAAAATATATGACTTTTCTTAGAACAAACAAATGATTAACACATATTTGTTTCTGTTTTTTGTGTTGCGGACAAGGTTTTTCTATTTTTAGCCCTAGCAGCCCCTAAAAGGGGCTGACCAAATTTTTTTCGCAATCCTGATAGAACACTATCTAAAGATGCTAAAAACCAAGTTTGGTAATAATCCATCCATAGAAACGTGAGAAAAAGTCATTTTAAGGTATTTCTATTTTTAGCGCTACCTAAATTTTTTTTAGCAAACTTGAGAAAGGACCATCTAAGGATGCTACAGACCAAGTTTGGTGATCATCCATCCATTGGTTCATGAGAAGAAGATGATTAAAAGTTTTTCTATTTTTAGCTCTAGCGGCCCCTAAAAGGGGCCAACCAAATTTTTTTGAGCAAATCTGATAAAAGTACATATAAGGATGCTACATACCAAGTTTGGTGATGATCCATCCATTGGTTCATGAGCAGAAGACAAAGGTTTTTCTATTTTTAGCTCTAGTGACCCCTAAAAGGGGTCAACCGGTACAATATGAGCAAATTGCAGTTAGAACGTGAAAAGGCTTCTGCACAGCAAATTTGAAGTAAATCCGACCGGTAGTTTCTGAGGAGTAGACCATTGTTGATGCCAGACGCCAGATGCCGGAGCATCCACCTACCCATCCTAACAGCTCACCCTGAACCTTCGGTTCTGTATATTATATACAATATTATATATATCAGTGTTTCCATTCACATACATATATACGTAATTTACACACAATAAAATAAAATCACGTACATTTTTTCAACCATGTACATACGTGCACATATGATAATAATCAATAGAAACTACTTCTTCTGAAACAGACTATAGATTCTGTGACATATCGATAGTGTGACATAAAGAGTGACCATGTGTTCATGACGTGTTTTCGCATGAAAATATAAAAATGCATTTGACTAGCCAAAACATACACATGTAATAAAATTGTTGACTGGTTATTAAATCGATTTTTTATCAATGAGCGATGTAAAAATGGAGACAAATATAGTAACACAGTGACTGTTTCGTATTTTTTTCTTCTCATGAAAGCATTATATGCTTTGCGCTGTGCGAGCAAAACAAAAACTCTGAATGACTTTGGGTTTAAATCGGGCAAATTTTGACACACCTGAAGTTATACATAGGGCAGCCATTAAAATGAATCAGTAGAATTAGGCGGTAGAATCATCTGAATGTAAAGCTTTCAGGACTAGACTATGGCAGGTCAGTTTAATTTGACACATTTTATGAGTGTAAACTTTAAAGCTATATGCATCATATTTTTTAGTTAAAATATGAAATAAACATACTGTTTTGATATCAGGAATAAAATACATGTATGCTTATAATTACTATACTTTCTAATTTGTACCCCCATATTTGGACAACGTACCCACATTTTTTTTACCTTGGGGGTACATGTACCCCCAGAAAATAAAACTAGTGGGAGCACTGTATATATTCATATTGTTCATCCAAGCTGTAAATATTATTCCTGAGCCAATTTACATGGAGAAAACACTACAATTTAATTAACCCTAAAAATTGCACTTAAAGACCCTCATATCTGGATTTTCAGACTAATTTGGACTTAAAAGCACAGCTGTTAAATTAACTATCACTTAATTCACTTCTAAATGGCACTGGATTGAGTCATACACATGCATGGAGTTTAACTACTGTACTTTCAAAATCTGCATTTAAGTGACAAAAAAGCATTCTGACTTGCAACACAATTAGTCCTTGTGTAGAGAAAACAATAATTCCCTGTTTCCCCAAACTAATGAGAGAGCTCGGTAATAAGATAATCAAAACTGCTGAAACACATCTTGCATGGTGAAAAGCAATAGACTGTGCAGAGCATAATATAATTGTTCCATAAATGGCTGCAGACACATAAAGGAAACAAGATTATGGGAGGTTGTCTGTACTAGATCATAGTCCAAAGTTCAAGATGGAAATCAATCATGCTGATAACTGTGTGTAGAAACAATATTACAGCCTTTCAGTCATTATTATCAATCGCAGCCACTCTAGTAAAGCAATGGTCAGGTATGGCCTAATTGGCTTGTGCTGAGATGATTCAGTACCACGCTGGATTTGAATGCAGTGTTGAGAGGAACAGTGGTTGAGAGGAATAGTAGTTTTTTGCATTCAAAATTTTTTTTGTAACTTCTCGTGCATATATTTTAACATAAAACATCCTTTGCTAAAGTAGCATAGAGTAGTCTGAACGGACTATTAAATCTGGGAGTTGTTTCTAAATATAAATCATGCAAAGGGGAGCAAAGGAATATATTAGTCATGTGACCAAGAAACACGTCATATATGACTGTGATACGTCATCAACCATGAATTTTATGTTTATTTTGTAAATCATGAACATTTATACTGTGCCTGTTTATGCACACAGTTGAATGACATGTGGGGATGATGTCACGGGTACCAATATTGAGGTCTATTAAAACCAAATCATCATTTTAAGATTGCCAATCAATATGAGTTGATATATCAATATTTTAACAGGTATGATTTCATTTATTGATGTATACAAAGCTGGATGGGTATCACATAATATATGATCAATGTTAAAAAGTGTAACATGAAAAAATACTTGATCTTAACCAATCTGCATTTTTTTCATTGAATAATCATTATTACTGTTATCTGTAACATATTTGAACCTATTCACAAATAAAAGGTCCAGCAGAAAAAACAAGTGACTGGTGTTGTCCGCAACACATGATGTCCCTTACCAGTTGCGCCTTGACTCAATATGGTAATTAATCTGTTTAACTGTCACACATGTATTAAATACAACACCATCAAATAATCAATACAGAATTTCATTCACATGGCCTGAATATAGATTATTGCAGTATCAAGATGTTTTTTATTATTAACATTACCATAGCGACCAGAATTATAACCAGGGGGACAACAAACCAGTGTACATAATCTCAACATTGTCACTTATTCACATACTCAAATACTAAATTTCATTCACCTATTTTGAACAGTGAAAAAGTTATAACAGAATCAATACTTTTCGGGATATTTTTACTATTTCCATTACCATGGTAACCACAATTTTATCCATGGGAGAAAACGAAATGATCTGCATAATATTCAAATTGCCCCCTATTCACATACCAACTTTCATCATCCTAGGTTGTTTAGTTATTGAGTTACTGCAGGATCCGGAAGGTCTGGCCACATTTTTACTAAATCTATTACCACAGCAACAACAATTTTCTTGCGATGGAGAAAACAAAATGACGTGTGTAATGTATACATTGCTACCTATTCACATACCAACTTTCATCATTCTAGGTTGTTTAGTCATTGAGTTACCACAGGATCCAGAAGTTCTGGCCACATTTATATTAATTCTGTTACCATAGCAATGACAATTTTCTTGCATTGGAGAAAACAAAATGACGCATACACATTGCCACCTATTCACATACCAACTTTCATCAAGCTAACTTGTTCAGTTATTGAGTTACCGCTGGATCCAGTTTTGAGCAGACGGACAGACGGACAGACCACTTTTGGTCTTTCCCTTGAGCAGTCGCTTAATACAAGATTGAGGTGTCACGTAATAATTATTCATGAGTTTTATTACTTAATTTGTACTCAGATATTTTCATACTTTCCCTCTTTTTTCCCAACTTTGACCCATTTTCCCTATATTCAAGGTATTTTCATGACTGGGAGTGGACTTTACCCGGCTTTTTCCTATTTCCCGGTTCTGTGGGAACCCTGTCAAGGTAAATGACTAATTATTTACCATCTGCAGTATATTTTGAAGTTTAAAAATTGCTATCTTAGCCATGATGAATAAACCAAATTTTGCCAAGTTTTTCGTACAAATTAATAAGAACGTAGCAGACTAGTAATCACTTGCCCCTCACCACTCACATCAGTGACCAGACAAACTTAAAATGGATGGAATCACTTTTTCATGATTGTGGACTTGATTGACAATCATAATCAGTCTAAATACATTGTTAGAAATGCTATAAGGAAGTTTAGGACATATCCAATAAATGGTTCAATGTTTTTAACATTGCAAATGATAATGTTGAGAACTCTGAGAACTAGAAGTCACGCAATGAGAACATGTCAAGCCTGCTAAGACACTTTTTATTGTCCTGAAAAGGTCGTCCATTGGTTTTTCAAGGAATGACCTTGACATTTTGAACGGGCCCACCAAGCGTTGTAAGAAAAAAAGAGATGCGTCGAATGCCTGACATACAAAAATTACTGATGGACAAAAAGACAAATGGATGAGTAAGGGCTGTCCTAAAGGATGCTGGGAGTATGTCAAGAGGATGTGTCCTGAATCTTGCACATGACACACCATCTCATAATGGTGAACAATTGTGCCAAGTTATTTTAAAATCCATTGGTGCATGAAGAAGTTATGGTCTGGACAAAGTCAGACACACTAAAACCTACCAATTTTGGACTTTTAAGCCCTAAGTGTAACCTTGACATTAAAGATATGGATCTATTGATAATGGTAATAATAGCTAATGCATAAAAAACACTTGTACAGACAGAAGTAAGCTGATTTTGATGTTCTGCTGGATACGTACACTAGTCAAATAACTATTGATTACACAACTTTACGGGTGACAGATTAAATATGTCTTCTTAGTTCTAATGATAACCTGCCTTTATGAACCGCCAGTGTGAAAACAGTTCAATGTTGAGATGTTAAATGTGTTTGTTGAGCTATGTAACATTTATTGGTTTGCTACATGACAATTAGAATGATAAGAATCTACCCATGTTCATACCTTTCCATGATATCATAAATACAAACATTCTGACAAAGTTTGGGGAAGATCCAATCAAAACTGTGACTTATACAGTGTCACCAAAGTTTTCAGGAGATTTGACCTGGTGGCCTACTTTTTGATCCCAGATGGCCCATGTTCAATTCTGTTCAAGATATTAAAACAAATATTTTGACACAGTTTAACGAATATCCTATCAAAACTGTGACCTCTAGTGTTAACAAGGTTTTCCAGTGATTTGACCAGGTGACCTAGTTTTTGACCCCAGATGACCCATGTTCGAACTTAACCAAGATATCATTAAGACAATTATTTTGATAAGGTTTGGTGTGACCTCTAGAGTGTTGACACGGTTTTCCAGTGATTTGACCTGGTGACCCAGTTTTTGATCCAAGATGCCCCATGTTCGAACCTGTCCAAGATATCATTATCACAAGCATTTTTACAACGTTTAGTGAAGATTCAATAGAAACTGTGGCCCCCTAGAGGGTTAACAAGGTTTTTCAATGATTTGAAACAGTGACCAAGCTTTTGACCCTAGATGACCCATGTTCGAACTTGTCCAAGATATCATTAAAACAAGCATTTTGACAAGGTTTTTTGAAGATTAATCAAAACTGTGACCTGTAGAGGGTAACAAGGTTTTTCAACAATTTGACCCGGTCTCCTAGTTTTTCACCCCAGATAATCCATGTTTGAACTTGTCCAAGATATTATTGAGACAAACGTTCCGACAATGTTTAATGAAGATTCAATCCAGATTGTGACCTCTTCAGTGTTAATAATGTTTTCTGATGCATTGACCTAGTGACCAAGTTTTTGACCAGGGATGACCCATATTCACACAATTTCATTAATATCATTAATACAAACATTCTGACAAAGTTTGATGAAGATCCAATCAAAACTGTGACCTTTAGAGTGTTAACAAAGATTTCATTTGATTTGACCTGATGACCTAGTTTTTGACCCCAGATGACTAACTTGTCCAAGAATTCAATGTGGCAAACATTCTCACCAGGTCTGATGAAGATTCACTCAAAAGTGAATAATGGACGACAGAGTAGACTGACTGATCACTATGTGCTCAGGTCAGCTAGAAAATCATAACTATTTATTCTATCATATCATAACTATTATATCAATGTGTTAACATTTGTATATGTATGCTTGATCACATGCTTAACTGCTCAACCCCTAACAATTGTGAATATTTTAAATGTGTTGGAAATATATGCTTACTATATCAGTTAACATACATAAACACCTAGACGCGGATTATAATAAACAATAGACTAACTTGAACCTCTTATCTTTCGGAATAATCAAAGATGGGCATTTTGATTACATAACTTACACTATAACTTTAAAATGAAAAAACATTAACACACAATAAAGTGACATTGGAATTACATCCTGTTTATTTTTAACTAATAATTTAAACAAATAAACTCATTATGACGCCATTGCACTGGGTCAACAAAATGGATCTGTTAAGTTACATGGAGTTGGACTTGTAACCCGGAGATCCGGGTTCGAGTCTCGGTCGTAGCAGGTTATACCCTTCTATGAAAATTTGACAAAAATGTCAATTTTCCTCCATAAGTGGAAAAGTTACTGGCTTCTTGTGGAAGGGTAAGTTAGTACTGGAAAACTGGGTAGGTGAACTGGTCGCTGTATATAACTGAAATATTGTTGAAAAATGGAGTTAAACCCCAGTGACAATAAGTCACATAAAAACAAACAAAACAAACATGGAGTTGGAATGAGATTTAATTGCTGACAGAATTAATTTTGTGTATTTTCTTGTATCATGGATCAGTAAAGCAAGACAAATACAGTCTGCAAACAGGATTACACTGGAACCAGATAAACAAGAGGGCTAAGATGACCCTGTTTTCGCTCACCTGTGTAAAGATTGTAACTTTTATAGTTTTCCTGTGATTTGACCTAGTGACCTAGTTTTTAACCTGAGTTGACCCATGTTCAAACCTGTTCATGATATCATTAATACAAACATTCGATAAAAACTGTGGCCACAAGAGTTAACAATGTATTCCAGTGATGTGACCTGGTCACCTACTTTTTGACCCTAGAAGGCTTATCAAACCAAAGCAAGATATCATTAAGAAAACCATTTTGAAAAGGTTAGGTGAAGATCCAATCAAATCTGCTACCTCTAGAGGGTTAACAAGGCTTTCCAGTGATTTGACCAGGTGACCTAGTTTTTGACCCCAGACGACCCATGTTCGAACTTAACCAAGATACAGTAAAGTTTTGCGTAACGACCGGTCCGATAATATGACCATTCTATATAATCGCGGTCCGAAATTACGACCAGTCCGCTATTACGCAATATGACCACTTATTGCAGAACAAACCTGTCATATTGTGTTGTTTTAGGGTCCAATAAACCGACCACCTAATTACCACGCGTGTTGTGTACTCGAGCTTGACACCGCTTAATGACATTCGACCCCTTTGCATTAACAAGGGAGCAAACCTGTGAATAACAGTTTGATAAACAATGTGATGATTGATAATGGATACCATTTGAAGGATAAAACAATTGTTTGATCTGTTTAATTGACATTAATGCCGACGGTCGACCAAAAGAAACTTGAAATTCGCACCTAATTATCGGATGGGTAAGTACAAATTAAAAGTATGATATTTGTCACAGTTTTGATTGTTTCGTTCTTCTTTCTGTTTTATATTGCTCATGTACGAAGTTTCATATTCATTGCATCTTTGCATTTGCTTTGATAAGCATTTACATAAAATTCTAATCTGTTCAAATAATCATCTGATAGATCTAAGTAAAATGGAAAAACGGAAGCGAAATGAGTTAAACTTAAAAGAAAAAGTAAATTTAATCAACGATTTAATCAACAAATTTTTTTAAGTGAATCATGGCTTTGTGGCATTTAAATGATGTGCTTATTTCACTTACATTTTGATGTTCATGATTTGTTGTATTTGTTTATATTTGTTATTCAGCTAATAGATCAAAGTAAAGAACATATCTGTATTTAAATCATAATTACAAGGTTATCATAGTTATTGTGTAGCAATAAGACCTAAGAATATGTTGGGTCTCGATATTAAGACAGACTCAATAATAAAATCACTTTCTGTCAGTCCGCTTGGTGGTCTTAATAGCAGAACTTTACTGTATTATTAAAACAAGCATTTTGACAAGGTTTGGTGAAGATCCAATCAAAACTGTGACCCCTAGACTGTTAACAAGGTTTTTCTATGATTTGACCTTGTGACCTAGTTTTTTTACCCTAGATGACTCATCTTCGAACTCTCCAAATTATTATTAAAACAAACGTTCTGACAGAGTTTGATGAAGATTCAATCAAAATTGCAACCTCTAGAGCATTAACAAGGTTTTCTGGTGCGTTGACCTAGTGACCTAGTTTTTTACCAAAGATGACCCATACTTGCACAAATTTTTAAGTTCATTAATACAAACATTCTGACAAAGTTTCATGAAGATCCAATCAAAACTGTGATTTTTAGAGATTTAACAAAATTTCCATTCTATTTGACCTGGTGACCTAGTTTTTGACCCCAGATGACCCATGTTCGATATTGTCCAAGATATCATTGTGACGAACATTCTCACCAGGTCTGATGAAGATTTGCTCAAAAGTGTGACCACTAGAGCATTAAAAACCCCTAGGTGTGGACGCCGGATGCCGGAGTAGACTGACTGATGACTATAGCTCACCAAGCACTACGTGCTCAGGTGAGCTAAAAAGTCCATATTTCTGTCCAAGTACTTATTGCCATAGTTTGGCAGGATATTGTTACGACTTTCACATTTCAGCAAAATATCAATTTAGACAAATCTGACCATATACTAAAGAGTTTATAATTATAATTATACTATATCTATCAGTACTTACATTTGTTTAATTATCATAATTAAGATTTTTATCAATTAAACCAACTCGCTCGAAGAAACATGTATTAATGAATCTAAGTACAGTAGAACCTTGATTATCTGAAACAGATGAGTCTGAAATGTTGTTTTGGATAATTCATGATTTTGGATCATATGTACATTTACATTTTACAAAAAATAAAATCAAAACAAAGAGCGTAATGACTATAAGTTCTGTTTATTTAGTTCACTTAATATTTAAGCAAGACAAATTCACATACATAGTTCTTGTAAATCCTTTTTTGCTTTTACATTGTATTATGAAAATGGAGCTTTATGACATCCGTACAATAACATTTGATGCAATCTTCTTCAAGAAATAGGGCACAACTTTGGGCATGTAATCCTGCATGGCACTCATTGATAATTATTCAGTTCCAAATACATTGGGAAACATTAAACATTTCAGAGTTTCACAGAGTCATATGAATATAAGCACATCAAATAGACTAAAAGTGTAAAATTGAATTACTGTGTTTTCAGATAGACATTAAACATTTATAAAATTTATCATATTTCATTACAAGTGTACTTCCCCTTTCCCATGGTTTTTTGTAACAAGAAATTTCACAAGCAGGAGGAAAGATGTTTCTTTGCAGTATGTAATACATGATAAGACTAGCGTAACATTCTAAAGACTGCATATTATAAAAACAGTCAAATGTCAAAAATGTTCACCCAAATCTTATTAAATTGGCTGAAACTAAATAACTAAAGCCTTGATCCATGACACAAAACTGTTCTTTTTTATGTCAAGATGCAGGTCTAAACTATATAAACAACTATTTTCAGGTTTTATGCCAATTTTCTACATTTTTATCAGTTATATATAGACAGGCAGTTAACCTAACCAATGTTTCTGGATTAAGAACCAATTATAACCTTGTTCTCTGCAAGAAATGGCCAACTTCTTCACATAAATGAAATAAGCAGTGGAGGAAAAATAGTCTTAGATTTAGAATGTCTTCCGCCAAATCTGCACAGAGTATATGTGTCGCTCCTAAGATTCTAACTCAGAAATTAACCTAAGGTCCATAGCCCTAATGCTCAATTTATTAAGTGAAGTGAGTGGTGCTCCGATGAAGGGCACAGTCTTAAATGAGAATGACTTAGAAAGGAACAAATCATACATTTATACAGAGCAATTAATGTTTTTTTTAAAAAAAATACCTAAATTATAAACAATCACCACTAATTGGAAAATTCTGAATGCAAAGCAATATTAATAGTCAAGGTCCACTCTCCAGTGACTTGGGGAAACTATAATCAAGTAAATCACTAATGGGCCATCATTTCACACAGCAGCATTTAAAACAAGTTAACTGAAGGACCTCAAATGGTCCAGTAGATGAAAGGCATGATTACTTGCCTTTAAATATCATTGCCTTTAAATATCATGCAATTTTGAGCTTCATGCAACAGGTAAAATAATAAGTGTGACAACAGTAACTTTGTTGTTCATTTTAAAATCAGGAATAAGGCACATTAATCAGTATTCATGTACTGAGCTAGAACTGAAACTTAAGTAGCACACATTTTCTGAACTTAATCTAAGTGTGCCACAATTATTTCATCTCAAAATTGACCCAATGCAATTAAACTAAGAACAGACAAACTAATCCTATCGTGATTTCACAATGAAAGTTATGTTGATAATCAGTAAAATCTATACACTTAATTATATGTGCTAACAATCACTAATGGCTATATAAATCCAATTATTGGCTAATGGAGGAAACCAAACCATACCAAATCTAATAAAAGACTACCTGAGAACGTTACAGACCAACTTTGGTGATGATCCATCCATTTGTTCATGAGAAGAAAACGTTTAATCATTTTTCTATTTTTAGCTCTGGTGACCCCTAAAAGGGGCCAACTGGTATAACATGAGCAAATTGTAGTTAGAACATCAAAAGGCCTCTACATAGCAAATTTGAAGTAAATCTGACCTGTAGTTTCTGAGGAGAAGACCATTGTTGACACCACACGACAGACCAGAGTATCCACCCATCCATCCTAACAGCTCACCCTGAAGCTTTGGTTCTGGTGAGCAAACGAGAGGACCAAGATGACACTTTTTGCCCACCAGAGTGAAGATTGCAACTGATTTGACTTGAAGACTATGACCACTAGAATGTTAACAAGGTTTTTCAGTGATTTAACCAGGTGACCTAGTTTGAGATCCCCAGATGACCCATGTTCGAACTTGTCCAAGATATCATTAAGACAAACATTATGACAAGATTTGGTGAAGATCCAATCAGAACTGTGATCTCTATAGTATTAACAAGGTTCTCCAGCGATTTGACCCTGTAACCTAGTTTCTGACCCCAGAAAACTCATGTTCGATCTTGCCAAGATATCATTAAGACAAACATTCAGACAAGGTTTGGTGAGGATCCAATCAATACTGTAACCAACACAGAGTTCACAAGGCTTTCCAGTAATTTGATCTGGTGACCTAGTTTTTGACCCGAGATTACTCATATTCAAACTGATCCAAGATAGTATTAAGACAAACATACAGATAAGGTTTGGTGAAGACCCAATCAACACTGTGACCTACAGTATGTTCACAGGGTTTTCCAGTGATTTGACCTGGTGCCCTAGTTTTTGACCCAACATAGTCCTTAAAATTGTCAGAGATCAAGACACTAACCAATTTTAATAACCCTTTGACCAAAAATGTGACCTCTGGAATGTTCACAAGCTGAATGCTGATGCCACATGATGCCGGACAGAGACCCATCACAATAGCTCACTTATGTAAAAGAATCTGAATTTTTCTAGGAACAAAAAATGAAAATTCTAAGGTCTGGATAAGGCTGGCTCAAAATGATGGACTCAACTCAATAGAAACATTCTATTTTAATCAAATTTGATGACTGGCAGACTAATATGTTCATCAATCACCTAGTATATATATAGTATTATATATATATATATATATATATCAGTCATTTCTGACACATGTTACCACTACTGTGTAACTACAAACAGACACCACCAATGAATGAAATGAAGGATAAAGTTACTTTCATCAGTTATGTATTTCCATAATATAAGACTGAAGTGATCTTAGGTTAGGCAACTCTGATTTACCTGAAAATGAGTCATCAATATTTATAGGATAACAATACTTAGAAATCAAGGCTCTTTATATTCTCGTCAAAGCGGCATTTAGACCATGGTTTTGTCAACTCATGCCTTGAGGTAATTAAACTTAACATTTGTCCACCATTTTAAATCTCAATTTTGAGTTTTATAACCTAGGACCCAGTCAATCAAAACACTACCACATATATCTTTTATCATATACAAGTAAATATGTATCAACACGACAACTAGATCATGGAAACCAACTATGGTACAATTAGTCAATCAGTGAACAAAACTCCACATAGCATAATAAGAACTTTAAATTATCAATACTATGAAGTACTAGCTCTACAGGGTAAAATCATCGATTTTTTACAGGATAAGAATACATCTATAAGCCCATGTATTTCAAATGTACATCTAATGCTGTTGTGCATAAATTAAGCAAACAGACTTGATATAAAATACAAAGAACAGTGGTTCACCAGGAAACAGTCTGTAATTACAAGTATATAAAGAAAAAGCATGAATACCTATGAATTTCTTCATTTTCTTCGCTTGATTTCTACAGCTTGATAGACAAATAATGTTCATGAACTTGAAAATTTCAAATCAAACTGTTTGGTAACACTTTAAATTAAACCAACCTCCAATAGGCTAAGTTGTTCAATGGTGTCAATCCTCATATGTACAATTAATTTGAGGTAATTAAATCAACTGTTTCAAAACACACAGGCATATTTTACAAAACACAGATAAGACATGACTAAAGATATATATATTATAACAAGCCTTATGAATATTGTACATGGATTTACTCAACCGTTAATTTTCAAACTTTGATTCCTAACCATATCCATCGAAATCATATGTATTTATAAATCATTTCACAGATACTAAAGGTGTATAACTGTAATATCATATATTATGTAAAGACAGTCATCATCCAATAAAACAATCTTGTGAACAATTTTGGATATTGACAAATTTTATCAGAATGCATCAAGGAAGTTTAGGAAAAAACTTCACTGAACTATAACTTACGTAAAGACATGTTTTATTAAAAGAATTGTAAAGTATTGTCTAATTTATAACATTCATAACTAAAGAAAGAAAGACATGAATAATGTTGTTCAATGATAATTTATATCAAAATGTATCAGGGAAGTTAAAGGTACAGGTTAAACTACTGAAGACCTTGAAACAAGTCCATGACTAGAACTTTGTTTTTGTCATGAGATTTAGTAAATAATGGAGTTCATCAAATATATCTCAAAATTTGATATGTCAAGTTAAATTATTAATTTAAGGTAAAGAAGCCAGAATTATGCAATGCACGAAGAAAAGAATTATGTTTCAGTCAAAGTTGGTAATGAAGGGCAAATTATAAATATGGAAAGTTAACTGTGCCTGAGTTAGGGTCCTGTCTGTGTAATGTAAGGAAATTAACTTGACCAAAAGTTCATTTTCTTTCCTTTTTTGAAAAAAAACTGGATAAATTGAATATTTTGGATATAATATTCAACATTACTATGTACAGCATTTATGCTGAGGTGCAAAAATTGTTATTTGCTAGAACAAATTGATGTGAAGGTCTTTAATTGGGGGGGGGCATGATAAATTAAGGAATATTTACTGTATATATACATATACACAAGTTTATTAAATTTCATAAAATACAGTCTTATAAAAGCTTATTTCCCTATCAATACAAGCACAAACCTTTCATGATGTACAAAACATGCTAAATGTGACAGATGTTTCTATGTATACAGTGAAATAAACTTCATGTCTTCATACAGACTGTATTGATTTACATAGAAAAAATACAATGAACTAATGCATCCTCATAAACCGTTTCAAGGCAAGTAACCTGGTACAATGTTTAATGAAAGTTCAACAGTGAGTTACATGCCCTTACATATATGGAAATTGAGTCAGTTTTGTGCAAATTGATGATATTGACATATTGGAAAATCAATATCTACTGACTACAATATATCAATACAATAATGCCCTTTTGTCATATTTTGTATACTTCAGTATACTGAACTATATGTTTTTTCTAAGTGCTTCAAAAAAGATTAACAGTAAAATAATTTACTTTTCCATAGTTTCATAATCAGAACCATGAAACAAGACTGTCAAAGCTTTTTTCTCACATCAAAAAGCAAAAAAAACTTCTTTAATGGTTTCAACCACAACTTTATGCCAATATATCGATATTTCAAAATAAGCATTGATATTCGATAGGCAGAAGTTGTTGAAATACGGATATCATTTGAATCAATGACATCCTTAGGAAATATCAGTCAAGACTAGTCATAGTAGTTCATAGGTATTATCAATAATATTTGTAATTTGACAAAATCAGAACTGTAACAGTGGAAAGTAACCAATTCTGTAGAAAACCTTTACCAACCCAGAAGCATAATTCAAATAAAAACATCACTTTGTGGGAGAAATAAGCTGTAAATGTAATGTATAACAGAGTTGTGTAATAAGTCTTTTATCAAAAGGGAGAAATTTTTTCCTTATGGTGTGAAATCAGGCTTTCAAAACCAGAACACAACCAGAAAGCGGTCTAAGAATAGGAAAATGTGATAAAAACAAGTACCAGTAATTCTACTGGCTATTACAATGCATTAATTATTGTTTATTGAGCATTTGAGACAAATATGCTTACCCCTGAAAGCTATCTCAACCTATCTACATATTTCACAAAAATGACCCACAAAAAAATTAGAGCCTTGATAACAAATTTCTATTTTTTTCACTCACCTGTCTGTTTGTGATTTACACAATTAAAACTATTGTTGAGTGCGTCACTTTGACTTCCCGAGCGAGGCATTGTCAGTCTATCATGAGTTGATATGTCTATATCTTCAACATAGATCCCTAGAAACAAAGGATAATTACCGAAGTAATTAGAGCACAAGAAATTACAATAAACATCAGTGTAACAGTAACACATTAGGAAAAACCTCACATAAAATGTCAGTGTAATTTCTGCAATAATAATTACAATACCCACAATACATCATAAATTTGTAGTGAAGAAACAGAAGAGTAGAAGGGAATAAGATAGGAAAAGAGGGGTAGGGAGTGGGGTAGAAATGGTGTAGGGGTAGATTGAACTATTAATAAAATATACACTCGGCAGAAGCTTTTTTTAACATATTCTTGTAAATCTTAACCTCATGTCAGCATTTGATTTATTTAAAAATAAATGATGTAAACATTTTATGAGGCAACCATTTCCAAACAATAACTTCCCAATCCATTGAAATCCTAATCAAGGTTGAAAGAAAACTCGGTAACTCCTCAAAAGTGATGCATTAGGAACTTTTTATTGAGTAATACTCTACTCCTGCATTGGTCAACAGGGAACTAGAATACAAGCAAATCAGCAGGGATTTCTTAATGATTTCCTATCTCAAAGTGATCAAAACTCAGCAGGACTGAAACGAAGAAAGGAATATTGAAATCTTAAATTTTTTTATTCATTATGCACAGCAGGTTTTTCCACAGTATATTTTAGTCATGGCAACCAGAAAATGACATTGGCTTAATGTTAATCTTATTGGCAAAAAAAACAATGATATAGAAAAAAAACTATTGCATGAATCAAGAGTAAATATAGGTCTCTGCATGAATGAATGTATTTATTATTTAAATTAAATTTTATAACAATTAACACTGTTTGTTGAATGTTTGTGATGTTATAATAAATTTATGTAGCTTGTAAATATTTATGCAAATAAACAGGTTTTCAATAAGACAATTCCAAAATAAAAAGACATTGGCTTTGATACATATATCCTATAAAAAAACGTGTCTTCTGGGGTTTTTCATTTAGGTAGGCTGAAGAAAATTAACAGTTGGTGATAAATGACTTAATAAGCAAATAACGACCTAGCAGTTCAGTTATAATCCAAAAACAAAGTCAACAGAGTGTGCAAGTCATAAATTCTATTCATTGTGTGCCAGTGAATGGGTCGCACTGGACGGAGTTTGAATGAAAATCCATACGTTCAACATTCGTGTACCCCACCCACTTAAATTGTACGTGAATATCATTTGAGACTAATTTATAACGGCACAACACAATGATATGAGGTATTTCCGCCATTCAAAATTAAAGCAAACTCGTAAAGTTTACAGTTCTTTCACCAATTTATTTTCGTTAGCCCACTTTTACTTCAAATCCATAATCACCAAAAATATATACCAACGCAGGTTCACCGGAAGTACAATAATATCAATGACATCTGGCGGGAAATTCAAGGGAGAGTAGTAGAAAATCTTTTACTGCAATAACTTACTGGCTTGTCTTCCTTATACAACATTAATAATTCCGATTCGGTACGACTTTTTCAAGGCTTTTGTTCTGATTAAATCTGTAGTGAAAATTAAGCTAACAAACAACGTCCCTTTTTATCTTCTCTATCATTATATTTGTTTGAATGACAGGTAAGTCATAACTGGTATTATAATTACGGCTCTGAAATAGGGTGCTTTAAAACAAAAGTAATTTGTGCAACGGTGCGGGAGAAAAAGGTAGACACTTCAGTTGTGTGACTCGTACACTTTAACTATAACAAATAAGTTCCGTCTAAACTGTGTTTAGAAGATCCAGAGATATCCGAATAAGGCTAAAAGTATGTGTATTTTAGGAGTTCTGACGCATTTTAACATATCCGTGATAAAATTCCCGCGCTACCTCAGTCCTGACCCCCATCGCACGCGGTACCCCCAAGTTTATAACTCGATTTACGAGTTTCGCGAATCCCAAGTTATTTCCCTCCTCGCCCAACAATCCTGACGCGCCATGCGCCAATGCGCACAAATGGGGAACCCTCTCTCTCTCGAAGTTTATAAAACGATACGCGCCAATGTATCGATTTACGAGTCGGGGGTTACCCGATCCAATTAGAATGGTTTTTAATACAATCTTATGTGTCCTTTAGCGGTAAACTTAAATTCGTCGTACGTTAATGGGTATATTCCGATCCTAGTGTCTGGATAATTAATATCAAATGACCACATTTTATTAATCTTTCTTTTTTGCGTTTCGAAACGGTCCCAAAATATTTTTGTCCTTCCATCACCAAGGTTCACATGTAATAATCGCTGTTTTTCCGTAGATTTTTTCTCGTATACGACAAATTAATGTCGGGCGTGTAAACACCCGGCTTTTTAAGAAGCCAGTGTTCTGTGCCGTACAAATATTCATCGCCTACAATAAAGGGGTATTTTACTATATCGTATAAATAATACTTGTGTTCGGCGTTTTAACGAAGGCCGATATGAAAAAGTTGTATAGTTTATTTTCATTATTGACGATAACAACTCGATCATCCGGTTTTTGCTTCACATTAATTATGGTATCCGCACTAACGTCGAGCAAAGACAAGAGAGTATTCAATGGATTGCCTTTAAGAATTTTCATATCCGATTCTAGTTGCAAAATTTTGGTATTATTTCCTACGACGGCTTTACCAACATCCATCTTTATCCTTTCGATAATCGGATTCAGACCTTTCTCGTCTACGAACGTTTCTAATTCTCTTTCAAGATTTTCCACCCCTTTCTCGACACCTCCCTGTAATTTCCGTTCTTTTCTATCTTCGATGGTTTCGCTATCCAACGCCCACTCTCTCTCCAGTTTATTCAGTTCGGCTTCCATTTTTTGTTCGTCGATGTATTCTCCCAAATGTTCTTTTACCGTCGTAACGAAGGTTTTACCAATTTCCGTCTTTGCTCGTTCCAACTCGTTTTCGTCTACGTACGTCTCCAACTCTTTTTCTAAGATTTTCCACTCCATTCTCAGCATAAACCCTGTAATTTCCGTTCGATTCTACCTTGGATGGTTTCGTCATCCAACGTCCATTCCTTCTTCAGTTTTTCCAGGTTAGTTTCCAAATCTCGTTTGTCGATATATTCCCTCAAATGTTCTCTTATCCTCGCCACCAAAGTTTTGCCAATTTCCGTCTTTGTCCGTTCCAACTCATTCTCGCCAACGTACGTTTCCAACTCAGACTTTCCACGTGGGGGTGCCAAGATTCATAATCTTGTTTCCAAACATATCGATTCTCCCCCTTTTCAGAACATTGTTATTTATATAAGATAAAGACAAGTCAGAATCTGAAACGCGAGTTTTCGGCATCCGTCCAAATTTATCAACGAGCATTTTTTATATACGCGCGAATTTATTTTTATATCATTTTTCGTTATTATTGAGGTTTTCCCCAATTATAACGGCCTATAATACAACCTTATGTAACCCTTTTGTACTAACACAAATTGAGTATACCGCGAAAAAAGGCCTGAATCCCAAACTCATGTCTGGGTTAACAATATCAAATGTCAATTTTTCTTTAACCCATCTCATTTGTGATTTTTCTTCACCGTGGTCGTGGCTCCAAAATGTATTACTCTTCCCATCCTCAAGCTTCGCATAAAATATTTGTTGTTTTTCTGTAGATTTAGATATGATTTTATCCGTGTGCATCAAATCAATGTCGAGTGTGTAAACACCCGGCTTTTTAAGGAGCCAATATTCCGAGGGAACAGAGTGCGAGGAGCCTTCAAGGTGCCAGACAACCGCGTCGGTATTAAGAGGGTACACACCACATTATTATAATTAGTATTCATGTTCACCGTTTCTGTGAAATACTAGTAGTCAACTCCTACATCCAAGTCAATCATAGTACATTTGTTTATGTCGAATAAAATCAAGAGCGTATCCAATTGATTGCTGTTTAAAGTTTGCATATCCGATTCTAGTTGTATAATTTTATCTTCGGCGTCATTTAACGACTTTTTTAACGCACTAAATGTTTCCAGTTTATAATCTCGCACCATCCTGTTTCCCCGTTTTATCACGAACGCCTTGTTCGCCGCATCTCCCCCATCCATCGGGACACCGAGGTTTGTAATCTTGTTTCCAAACATGTTGATTTCACCGCTTTCACCGTTTCACAAAGTTGTTATTTATATAAGATAAAGACACACCTGAATCTGTTTTCTTGTTCCGCGTTGTAAAAAATTGGCAGCTTTAGATAGTTGGTCAATTCCGAGGGAGGTTGTATTGCGTAGTCATCGAAATAATATTTTTCGTTTCCCCTTTTAATCCAACAAACCCAATATGTACCTCCAGCGTCGGGAGATCCAATTTCGTCGTTCGAATTCGTGTCATCCAGATTTAATATCCCACACTCATTTTTTAACGATCGTCTCTGTAATTGGTCGTGCATGAACACGCCTCCAAAATTTGGTATTTTTAATTTCTTGGCCGCGTCCAACAATTCGAAATTGTTGAGCGGTTTATCCGGTAAAATCACTTTCCCGACTTTCATATTCTTTTTATATATAATTATTTTTATGCCCTATGGCCTATGTGTGAATCCCGTCCGGTAAAATCATTCGTTTATCGTCTTCTCGACTCAACGCGACCTTGTTCATTTCTTCCGTGTACACTTCGTGCTCGCAACTTCTGGTGATATTCATCCTTCTCAATTGTTCTTCGACCGTAAACAAACACGTCTTGTAATCCTCAAACCGGATGCTCTTTTTCACTACGAGTGTCTACCCCCTTGCACTTTTTCTCTTCCTCCCCTGCATACAGTTTTAACGCGTACAATTTGGCTCTGAGCCCGACAAATTCTTGCATAATTTCCCCGCCCGCTTCGACTTTAAACACGCCGAGTATTTTCTTGTTCACCCCCGTTTCGATACCGGACGGGTGGTTTTCGAGGAAATTGCTCGTGTCAAATTTTTCACGTACGTCACCGGAAATGTCCTTGTAAAAATCTTCCGTTTCGATTTCGTACATTAAACTATCCGTGAATTTGGCTAGGCATGACAGCCATTTATTTATCAAGAACTTCGACGTAGTCGAAGGACTCATCAACTGCATCGCTAAAAACGACGAAAATTATATTAGTTTACGAAAGTAATACAAGTCGATTCCTATATTGACAAAAAAACGAACGAAGCAAAACCGGTAAATCACCAAATTAGGTTTATGGACAGTTTTAAATTCATGGCTTCCAGTTTGGTAAAACTTTCGAGCAACTTGACTCGTGACCGATTTACGAGCGTATCCGAGTGTTACCCGGACGAACGTCAACGAGGTTTATTACTGAAGAAAGGCGTATACCCGTGCTATTACATGGATTCTCCGGAAAGGCTAACGTAATTGCCTCCGAAAGAAGCGTTCTACTCGAGATTAAATGACGAAGGTATTACCGACGAAAAATACGAGCACGCGGACGATTCATGGACGAGCACGGTATGAAAACGCTGAGAGATTACCACGATATGTATAATAAAAGTGACGTTTTGTTGTTGGCGGACGCCTTCGAAAATTTTGAACGTGTGTCACGAAAATTACGGTTTGGATCCGGCATGGTATTTATTATACGTCTCCCGGGTAATCGTACGACGCGATGTTGAAGAAAAACGGGCGTAAAACTAGAATTATTAACGGACCCGGACATGTTTCTAATGTTTGAGAAAGGAAGTAGAGGCGGGGTCTCGATGATTTCGACGAGATACAGGAAAGCGAATAATCCGTACATGGGTGATAAATTTAACCCAAACGAGCCTTCCAAGTACATAACTTATTTGGACGCCAACAACTTGTACGGATGGGCAATGAGTGAGCCTTTGCCGTCTCACGGTAAATATGGATGGACGAAACCGACAAATTGGAAAAATCACTTGTGTATTTTAGAAATCGCTTTGAAATACCCGAAAGAACTCCACGATTTACACAACGATTATCATGTTATTATAAAACGAACATTTAACGATAGGCAAAGTACCCAAATAAATCCCGAATTTTGGGAACAAAAAGAAATACGTGGTTCATTACGAAATCTTGAAGCAGTACGAAAACTTTGGGTTGAGAATTACGAAAATTCACCGAGGAAATAAATTCGAGGAAAGCGCGTGGCTTAACAAATATATCGATTTGAATACGAGACTCAGGGCAGTGGCAACGAATGAATTTGAGAAGGATTTCTAATGAATAACAGCGTTAATGGGAAAACGATGGAGAATATCAGAAAAAAAACCGGATATCCAGTTGGTTTATGATAGAACGAAAGCGGAAAAATTGGCGGCGAAACCGAATTACAACGGGAATACGATCTTCGACGAGAATCTAATAGCGATACACATGAAAAAGACAAAATTTATGTTCTGGATCTGAGCAAAACGCTCATGTACGATTTTCACTACGGATACATCAAACCGAAATACGGCCAAATTGTTGTTTACGGACACGGATAGTTTAATGTACGAAATCGAAACGGAAGATTTTTACAAGGACATTTCCGGTGACGTACGTGAAAAATTTGACACGAGCAATTTCCTCGAAAACCACCCGTCCGGTATCGAAACGGGGGTGAACAAGAAAATACTCGGCGTGTTTAAAGACGAAGCGGGCGGGGAAATTATGCAAGAATTTGTCGGGCTCAGAGCCAAATTGTACGCGTTAAAAATGTATGCAGGGGAGGAAGAGAAAAAGTGCAAGGGGGTAGACACTCGTAGTGAAAAAGAGCATCCGGTTTGAGGATTACAAGACGTGTTTGTTTACGTTCGAAGAACAATTGAGAAGGATGAATATCACCAGAAGTTGCGAGCACGAAGTGTACACGGAAGAAATGAACAAGGTCGCGTTGAGTCGAGAAGACGATAAACGAATGATTTTACCGGACGGGATTCACACATGGGCCATAGGGCATAAAAATAATTATATATAAAAAAGAATATGAAAGTCGGGAAAGTGATTTTACCGGATAAACCGCTCAACAATTTCGAATTGTTGGACGCGGCCAAGAAATTAAAAATACCAAATTTTAGAGGCGTGTTCATGCACGACCAATTACAGAGACGATCGTTAAAAAATGAGTGTGGGATATTAAATCTGGATGACACGTATTCGAACGACGAAATTGGATCTCCCGACGCTGGAGGTACATGTTGGGTTTGTTGGATTAAAAGGGGAAACGAAAAATATTATTTCGATGACTACGCAATACAACCTCCCTCGGAATTGACCAACTATCTAAAGCTGCCAATTTTTTACAACGCGGAACAAGAAAACAGATTCAGGTGTGTCTTTATCTTATATAAATAACAACTTTGTGAAACGGTGAAAGTGGTGAAATCAACATGTTTGGAAACAAGATTACAAACCTCGGTGTCCCGATGGATGGGGGAGATGCGGCGAACAAGGCGTTCGTGATAAAACGGGGAAACAGGATGGTGCGAGATTATAAACTGGAAACATTTAGTGAGTTAAAAAACATCAATTTTTCGGCAGGTGATAAAGTGAGGATCGCGATGAAAAAGAAAACGTTTGAAAAGGGGTATACACCTGAAAGGCTGAGGAAATCTTTACTGTGACGGTCGTACAACGCACTACACCAGTTACGTATAAAATAGCTGACTATAAAGGGGAGGAAATACATGTTTTACGAACAAGAACTACAAAAAACTAGTCAAGAAATATTTAGGATCGAGAAAATACAACGTCGTAAAGGTAATAAATGGTTTTATTTCGTGGTGGTCTGGGTAAAGATTTTGCCAAACCTAAGTTTCGTTTTTCTTTCTACTCGCTTCAACGGGCGTCATTTTTATTGACGAGTGTCTCGTATTATTGTATTGATAAACGAATTCGTCCAACACATCAATGTATACCCACGTAGAATTGGATGAAAAATATTTCCACATTTTTTCCTTCATCGATCTATTCCATCTCTCCACTATACTAGATTTTTCCTCATCTTCGGTGGAATATAATTCCTCTAGACTCTGTACCTGTTCATTTGTAAAATTCCTTACCTTTATCGACCCACAATTTTTTGCGGACTTCTTTCCTTAAATATTTTTTCAGCGCAGTCGCGACCGATTTTCCAGACTTATCTTTCATCGGAATTAACCAACCGTATTTGGAAAAATATCGATAACGGCCACCAGATATTTAAATTTCGAGAACGCCTGCATATCTACCAAATCTGCGGCCCATATATAATGCCGTTTACGCGTACACGTCTTTTGGGATTTTTTTTAACAACGGGTTTGTGTAAATCCTCAGCTAAATCGTCAGTCTATGTTAACTTTTTTTAATCCCCATTCCAAATCTCATTTTTGTACCGATAATCCTATTAACAATTGATCTGTCCATTTTTTCCCGCAGAGTTGGATTATAAATATTTTTTCATTTCCTCCAACATATTTTTATCAGTCTTTTCTTTCTCATCGACGTGTCTTTATTTACTCCACTTTTTTGGAGTGAGATCGGGGTTTAGTCTCTTTTTTAGTTAAGTGCCCTGTCCCGTAAAATTATTCCCCGGTAGATGCATTTCGAAAGGAAGGTTATGTATGGCTTTATTTAATATTGAGCCGCCCTTCATTTTAACAAACTGAGTTTTTGTCGACCAACATACTGCGCACTTTCCCCGGTCCATTGTTTTTCGTAATGGCATTTTCGATATTGTCAGTTTCCGTGAATTTTTTGCATTAGACGCAATGTAACATCTTTATATACTTACTTATTGAAATTTAAAAACAAAGTTATAAAATGGAAATCAAGGATTTATCTTGGAACACACGACCGAGCGAAACAATCATCCCATTTTGCCTAAAAGTATTAGAGGGGTATTGTTGGGAAATCCGGTTGCGGTAAAACTACTTTGTTGCTTAATCTTTTACTTCAACCAGGATGGTTGGATTACAATAAACTCAAATTTTTGGAAAAAGTTTGTTGCACCCCGAGTATCATATTATAAATAAAGCTTTTAAAAATAAATTGACAAAATCTGATTTATTACGACTTTTTGATATGCGCGAAGAAATTGCCAAAAGGGATGTTTTGCCGAGTCTTTTAATTGACGCTTTAACGCGTGATAAACCAAAGCGGGAGGGTTTAGTATGTGATTTTTACGAATTCGCTGATGACGTGCCTGACCCACGCGAGTTGAATCCAAAAGATAAAAATTTAATGATATTTGATGACTTGCTTTTAGAAAAACAAAACATGTGCGAGTGTTATTATATTCGCGGCCGCCATAGCAATGTCGATTGTTTTTACCTTTCGCAAAATTATTTCAAACTACCGCGCCAGGCGATACGGGAAAACGGAAATTTTATTTGTCTATTTCCCCAAGACCTTAAAATATTAACCACATTTAACCACGTAAGCCAAGATATGACCAAGAAAAATTTAAGAAATTTTTTGTCACGAAGCTTGGGAAAAGCCGTATAGTTTTATCGTAATCGATTTATCGTCTAAAAAAAGATTACGGAAAATACAGACGCGGGTTTTACGATTTTTTACAGGCTAAAAAAATTTACGCATATGAAAAAATGGAACAATTTTTGTAATTGATCGCGAAAAGTACTGGTCCTAAAAGTTCTTTTCAAATTGTCGTCTCTGATAATACGGCGCAGTTTAAAACGAAATTTAATCCCCCGATAGAACTTGATAAAGATAAACACTACGAAATTGCGCTAGTTAATCTAGAGACGTACTATTCTTTTCCGCATATTACGAACGAAAACAATCATTTTAGATATTCAAAGTGGAGTAACCTGGCCTTCATTTTTTGATACCCGAAGGAAGTTATGATATAATTGATATTAATCGGTTTATATAGGAACGGATGAAGCGAGACGGTCATATTGACAAATTGACTATTTCGGCAAACCCAAATACGCTTAAATCCAAAATGGAGGTAGGAGACAAATTTATCGTTGATTTTAGACACCCAAATTCTATAGGTAAAGTTTTGGGTTTTTCTTCCAATATATATCGATCCGAAAATGTTGTGGATATCCTATCTATCAATACTATACGCGTTGATATAGTTATTATTTCAGTCAGTTACGTAAATGGTTCGGCGCAAAATACAATTTATACTTTTTCCCCAACGTGAATCCGGGTTATAAAATCGTCGAAACCCCTGCCAATTTGGTATATCTTCCCATCACTTTAGATACAATTAATAACCTCGAAACGAAACTTACGGATCAAAACAGTAAATTGCTTATTCTCAGGGGCGAAAATTTAACGATTCGACTTCATATTCGAGAAATTTAAAAATTCCTTTTTAATGTAAAAATATATATAAATGTAAAAGTTGATATTCCCGAAGGGCAGAAAGATAAAATACGACGAGCGATACGAGCCGGCACTTCCCACGAGTATACGTTTAGGAAGGGAAGATCTTCAGGGAAATGATCTTATCGCGATAACCCAAACGCAAGCGAATAAAATACAACGCGCGATCAACGAAGGGGTTGGAGTAATAGTTAAAATGAGTCGAGCTCAATTATCCTATAACACGAAAATCGAAGGAGGTTTTCTCGGTTTGTTGGCGGGATTGGCTGCCCGAATTTGCCCTTGATAACGAGCAAAATTTTACCGGCCCTCGGTGTGGGCGCATAGGTTTAGCTAGTACGGCCGCTCAAATGCTATTGGGTCGGGATTGTTCCATAAAAAAGGAGGATACGTTTGCCAAGTGGAAACTGACGGCGAGGGACTTTATTCAAAACCAGCATCCGGACCTTGTTTTGGTGACGCTGTTGGTGACGGTTTATATTTGAAAAAAAGAAAGGGGATTATACGATAGGAGCGGAATTCTTTTAGGACCGAATAGTCCGTTTAAAATATTCCGCTCCTGGGAATGTTTTTGTAATAAAAAGAACACACGCATATTTTAGGAGGGAATGGAATCACAAGAATTTAGATTAAATAAATTAATGAGGTTCAAGGTATTCTTACTGCTGAGGAGACACAACGAGTCGAACTTAGTAAAAAATACAAACGGGCACGAAAGGCGGTAGATGGGGTTGATATGGCACTTTCTTTTGGTTCAATTGGTCTTACCGCAGGTGGCGAGGTTCTTTTTATCCACGGCGGCTGCAGTTACTATCGCCGTTGTGATGGGAGGTTCTGCAGCCGTTCTGGGTGCCCTAGGTACCGTTGGAAATTATCTAAGTAAAAGATTTTCTGCCTAAGCCGAAAAACACGAAAAAATACGGATGCTCGCCTCTACAAAACTCAATACCATTTCCTCTTATATTTCCAAAGCGCTAAATGATAATATAGTGACTAGTGAGGAGTTTCAGCTTATATTTTGCAAATTGGGAAAAATACTACGCGATGAAAGAAGAAACAAGACGAACGACCAGGAAAAATATATTAAAAACTGACATTGAAAAGTATGATAAAAAGTATGTAATTCTTAGAAAAAAGATGTGGTTTCTACGGATTACGGATCCCGAGAAAAGGGATTTAATAGTGAAAGAATATCTCGCGACCAAACAAAGAATTGAAGACGAGTTTGCCGAGGAAACAAGAGGGCCATGATGGCCCTGCATCGCTCGCCAGAATAAATATTAATTAACTTGTTACTAAAAATGTAATAAAGGTACTTGTGGGCAATTAATGGGGAACAATAATAAACTTGATAAAGGACCATCAAAGGATACTACAAAAGAAATATTGTTCTCTGCGTTACATAGTATAGCAGAGAACCACTGTCTCAACAGGCACGTGACCAAAACCGGTTGGTCAGTTCGTGCATGGGTATATATAGAGGTGTAGTTACAAAGCGAATCATTCTACGTAGCGAACGCACTAGTACGGAAATTCAGCCTAATACAGTCACAACTATGGAGGACCACGCGGATATCATTGATATTGTGGACAAGAAAATTGAAACTTCTTTCGCCAGCCACAAGCAGGAACTGTTATCAGAAATAGGGATGATGTTTGATAAGATAAGTGACAATACTTCTATTTCACAAATTAATAAGATTAATTCTATTGTGCACAATGTGCCCAAATTTAAACGTAAAAGCAATGAGGACCAATACAGCTATAATTGCAAGCTGAACGCCAAACTAGAGGAAACCATTAATTGTTAATCCTTTGACTGTAGCTTATAATAAAACAGGAAAGCCAAGATTAGTTTTAGACTGCAGGCATATTAATTCTCATTTGCATTTATTCAAAGTAAAATTTGACGATATACGTGTAGCTAAAGACTTATTTGCACCAAATTATTATTATTTCACATTTGATCTTAAAAGTGCTTATCATCATATAGAAATTTTTAACGAACACAGACGTTTTCTAGGATTTTCCTGGTTTTCGGACGGAGCTACCAGATATTATGTTTTTAATGCATTACCTTTTGGAATTAGTTCAGCTGGTCATATTTTTACAAAGGTGACACGTGTTTTTATTACGTATGTTCGTTCCAAGGGCCATAAAGTAATTATGTATTTAGATGACGGTATTGGTGGCCATTTAGATTATAGGCAAGCATTAAATTGTAGTGTTTTTGTGCAAGACACTTTGTCCAATTTTGGTTTCTTAAAGGCAGATGAAAAATGTTCATGGATTCCATTGAGAAAAGTTACATGGTTAGGGCATTACATTGATTCACTATTGAACTGTATTTTTATAACTGAAGAGAGAATTAAGAATTTAGAATCCTCTATACAGGCCATTTTAAATTATTTGCCAGACAGTAAACAGACTTTATTGCATGTAAGGCGTTTAGCTTCGGTAGTCGGTCAGATTATATCTTTACAATATGTACTTGGAAGCGTTGTTAGGTTAAGAACTAGATATATGTATGCTTGCATATTGACCAGGGCGAGTTGGAATGCTCCTGTTATTTTATCAGAACAAGCTTGCACAGAGCTAAAATTTTGGTACAAGAATTGCAGGACGATGAATAACGTTGGAAAATCGTTAGAATGTCCTAGTTCATGTGATATTTCACTTTATTGTGACGCTAGCGCTGATGGATATGGTGGCTATTTGATAGACCACAGGTCAGAAGCAAATATACCTGCGGAAGAAGGTTATGAGCTCCCGGAAGTGAGCATCTCGTTTGACGAGATATATGGTAAATCTGATTATAAACATCAGTGCATAGAGAAATATTCAGAAACCAAACCCGAAAATGTGGTTTTTGGCTCTTGGAGTCAACGCGAGATGTTATTTAGTTCAACATGGAGAGAAACGGAAGCCGTCGGTAGAATTATTAAGTCTAAAATAAATGTTATGAAAAGCTGTTCAGTCAAAGTATATTCAGATAATATGAATGTAAAATCTGTATTGTCCTATGGTAGTAGTAAAGCAGATTTGCAAAGTATATCAGTTGATATCAATGATTTTTGCAATCGATATAACGTTCAGTTACAATTGGAGTGGATACCAAGATCTCAAAATGAATTAGCTGATCATTTAAGTCGATGTAAGGATAGTGATGATTGGTTCATATCCAAGCACTGTTTTACGTTTCTTGACAATTTGTGGGGCACACACACAATTGATCATTTTTCAGCGCATTACAATAATAATTGCGAAAGGTTTAATTCTAAATGGTGGGTACCACAGACACTCGGTATTAATGCATTCGATCAGACTTGGTCTAATGAAAACAATTGGATCGTTCCACCGCCAAAATTGATTTTAAAGTGCATTAATAAATTAAAGAAAGAGCAAGCAACAGGCACCTTGGTCGTGCCTAAATGGAAATCTGCTGATTTTTGGCCATGTATTTATAAAGGCAGCATGCTTAGATCATATATTATAGATATGAGGGTGTTGCCCAGACAAAATGTAATTTGTAAAGGTAGAGGCAATAATGGTATATTTGTAACTGTTAATGATACCTTACCATTTGATATGATGGCTGTAAGGATAAAGTTTGGTTCGAACGTATGAACATTGAAATACATGTATTTTGTTTGAATTGGATTATATATGTAGAACATGATATTCTATCCTTTGTTCACAGGTATTGACATAGAATATTCATTAACAGAATGTCTGGTGAAGAGATCTACACTTATTGATCAGGATCCATTAATAAACGACATGGCAAAATATATTTTACAATCCAGAGCAGATTCAACAGTGACCAAGTACAGACATTATTTTAATAATTTCAAGTCTTTTTGTGATAGTAAGTGTTTATCATCAAATCCAGCAACATATATGACAGTAGCTTTGTATATTACCCACATGTTGAAGGATGAAAAGTCAGCTAGTATTATAACATCAACGTATTATTCTATAAAATGGATGCATTCTATTCATGGTTATACTGATCCAACAGAGAACACTATAGTGAAGAATTTGTTAGATACCTCCAAAAGATTATTTTCTAAACCGGTTATGAAGAAAGACGTTATTAACTCAAATATGCTTCATTTGCTATGTAAAATGTATGAAAACAATATGACAATTATGAATACCAGGGATTTGGCTATGATTTTAATATGTTATTCTGGGTTTTTACGTTTTAATGAGTTAAGCAGTTTATATTGTTCTGACATTAAATTTATGACTGACTATATTGTGATTAGAATTAGAAAAAGTAAAACTGATATTTATAGGGAAGGCAAGGATGTTTATATTAGCAAGGGTTCATCTATTGCTTGTCCATATTTAATGTTACAAAAGTACATGTCAGACACAACTCTGTCGACTTCATTTGATCAATTTTTATTTAGACCAATTCAAAATATTCGAGGAAAATATGCTCTGATTAAGACAAATAAACAATTAAGTTATACCAGAGCAAATGTAGTAGTGTTTGTCGTTTTGGTTTTGGTAAGGTCAGGTGTTGAGACTATTCGTGATGACTAAAGGATGCCACACATCAATTTTGGTGATGATCCAACCACTGGTTCATGAAAAGAAGTCATTTTAAGGTATTTCTATTTTTAGCTCCAGCGGCCCCTAAAAGGGGTCCACCAAATTTATTTTAGCAAATCTGATAAAAGTCCAAATAAGGATGCTACAGACCAAGTTTGGGAAAAAGATAATTAAAGATTTTTCTATTTTTAGCTCTAGTGACCCCTAATAGGGGTCAACCGTTAAAATGTAAGAAAATTGCAGTTAGAACGTCAAAAGGCTTCTGAACAGCAAATTTGAAGTAAATCCGACCGGTAGTTTCTGAGGAGAAGACCATTGTTGACGCCGGACGATGGACGCCGAAGCATCCACCTACCCATCCTAACAGCTCACCCTGGATCTTCTTGTGGAAGAGAGGATTGGAAATATTAAAAAGGAATTTACTACGTTAACGAGTGAGTGGCTGTTGAATCCGATTATCAAAAAATAAAGGAAAACGTTTATAAAATTGAGATAGAAGAAACATAGACCAAACATAGACCTTTTTGGGGGTAATTATAGTGTTGAGATTTTTTTTATATATGGAACTGGGGGAAGAGTAACAGCTTATAGAGATCATTCGAATAAGGAAGTATTAAATGTGTATATATATGGTAGTTTAGTGAAAAGTTTTCTGAGAAGGGGGAGAATCAATATGTTTGGAAAAAAGATTACGAATCTTGGTACCCCCATAGACGGAGGTGACGCAGCGAGCAAGGCATTTGTGATAAAACGGGGAAACAAAATGGGGCGTGATTACGGTCTAGATAAACAAAAACGTGAATTGAGAGAGATAAAGGAATCATTGACTGATATCGAAGATGAAATAGAAGAGAAATTGCAAGATGATATTGAAAAAGGAGGTAGAAAGTCTTAAAAAGGAGTTGAAAACGTACGTAGACGAAAACGAGCTGGAACGGGCAAAGACAGAAATGGGTAAACAAGATAAAAGAATATTTGAGGTAATATATCAACGAACGAAATTTGGAAACCAAACTGGAAAACCTAAAGAAAGAATGTAGACGTTATATGACAAAACCGTCGAGGATAGATTCGAACGGAAATTACAGGGTGATGTAGAAAAAGGAGTAGAAAATTTTAAAAGGGAATTGGAAACGTACGTAGACGAGAATGAACTACGGCTACGCTTGGAACGAGCAAAAACGGAAATTAGTAAAACCTTGGTAACGAGAATAAACGAAAATTTGAGAGATTTTGTATCTACACGAACGAAAATTGGAAGCTAAACTAAATAAACTGAAAAGGGAGTGGACGAGGGATGATGAAACCATTGAGGATATAGTCGAACAAAAAATTACAGGGTGATGTTGAAAAGGGGGTGGAAATTAAAAAAAAGGAATTGGAAACACACGTAGACGAAAATGACCCGGAACGAGCAAAGACAGAAATTGGTAAATCCTTTGTAACGACGGTAAAAGAACATTTAGGGGGATATGTCGACGAACCAAACATGGAAACCGAACTGAATAAACTTAAGAGAGAGAGTGGGCGTTGGATAGCGAAACAATTGAAGATAGAATCGAACGGAAATTAAGGGAGGTGTAGAGAAGGGGGTGGAAAATTTAAAGAAAGAAATGGACTAGTTCGTTGACGAGAAAGATCTGAATTCCATCATCGAAAAGATAAAGATGGATGTTGGGTAAAGCCGTCGAAGGAAATAATACCAAAATTTTACTACTAGAATTAGATATAAAAATTCTTAAAAATAATCTATTAGATACTCTTCAATTTCGTTCGAAATTAGCGCTGATACCATAATTAATAAAAGCAAAAACCGGATAACCGAGCTGTTATCGTCAATAATAAAAATAAACAATACATTTGTACGGCTCAGAACACTGGCTTCTTAAAAAGCCGGGTGTTTACACGCTCAACATTAATTTGTCGTATACGAGAAAAAATTAAATCTACGGAAAAACAACGATAATTACATGTGGACCTTGGTGATGGAAGGACAAAAATATTTGGGACCGCCTCGAAACGCAAAAAAGAATAATTAATAGAATATGGTCATTTGATATTAATTATCCAGACACTAGGATCGGAATATACCCTTTAACGTACGACGAATTTAAGCTTACCGCTAAAGGACTCATAAGGTTGAATTATAAACCATTCTGGCGTGAACGGGAATTCCCCTCAACTCGTAAATCAATACATTAGAGCGGGTATCGATTTATAATTTTAAAAAAGTCTCAAAAATAAAGATTCGCGCGCGGAATTTTTTTTTTAGTGAGGGAACGATTGAAGTTTGAGAGCGTGATTGAAGGTTGGGAGCATGATTGAAGTTTTGGAGCATGATTGAGGTTTTGGAGGCTCATAAATAGGCACGGGACCTCAACGGAGGTCTTTGTCCTCACTCTGTCAGAAAGCATACTACTTATTTAAAGAAAGAAGGATAAAGAATTTTATAAAAAAGAGATACAGAGCCTAGTGGAATTATATTCCACCGAAAATGTGGAAAAATCTAGTATAGTAGAGAGATGGAATAGAACGATGAAGGAAAAATATGGAAATATTTTTCAGCCAATTCTACGAGAGTGTACATTGATGTGTTGGACGAACTCGTTGATCAATACAATAATACGAAACACTCGTCGATAAAGATGACGCCGGTCGAAGAGAGTAGAAAGAAAAACGAAATTAAAGTTTGGCGAAATCTTTACCCGGACCATTATAGAATAAAAACTTTTAATCCGTAATTTTCGGTAGGCGATAAAGTGAGGATCTCGAAGAAAAAGAAAACGTTTGAAAAGGGGTATACACCGAGATGGACTGAAGAAATCTTTACTGTGACGGTCGTACAACGCACTTACACCATTTACGCATAAAATAGCCGACTATAACGGGGAGGAAATACTAGGCACGTTTAATGCACAAGAACTACAAAAAACTAACCAAGAATTATTTAGGATTGAGAAAATAATACGCCGTAAAGGTATTAAATCGTAAGTGAAGTGGTACGGTTATCCCGCGTCGTTTAATAGCTGGATCAATAACGAGCAATTAGAAGAACTATAAATATAACGCGATCGGGGGAAAAAACCCGACTCGTAAATCGATACATTGACGCGTATCGATTTACAAAACTTCGGGGGTTTCCACATTCCTGCGCCTGGCTGCGCCCGCTAACGCGTTGGCGTGCGGCAAGATTGTTGAACGAAGGGAAAAATGACTCGGGATTCGCGAAACTCGTAAATTGAGTATGATAAAATGCGTCAGAAATCATAAATACACCTACTGCTAAAACAAACTCTTTAAGTCATCTTGATGGACCGTCAATTAAAAAATTAGATAAAACTGTCGTAAGAAAACACCCCCAGCAAATCCAACATTGCCTATCCTCTGAATAGAAACGTAATCGTGTGAACTTACTCGGCGTTCTGCATTTCTCTAATGTTTCCATAGAACTTGATCTTCGACACGCTATCTCCAGAGCGATCTGAAATAAATCAAGTCTACAGTACAGTAGATGATGCGACATGGCAAGGAAATGACTGCAGGGGATGAGTGAACGTGTTCTAAATTGAGATTATTCATTATTTCCCGATCCGTGAATTATTTGTAGAACTTTCTATGTCAAACCTAATGGAGTTTCCGGTATTAGAAAGCGCTATCAAACATCGCAATTAAAACTCGGGACAAAAATGTTTTGATATTAGGGTGGTCATATTATCAAGTCGAAGCAAAGAATGAAAATAGAAACTTGGTTGATTCATTTTAATGAAAAGTTTATGGCTATGTTTAGGCATATGACAATTGCTAAATAGATCCTGGTGAATATTTAATGGAATCAATAAACTGAAACGTTTACATTATCAAATTTACTTTACTAAGTACATTTAAACAACAAAACTCAGACTTGTGCTGTATTCATGGACAGAAGGAATAATACGAACATGGTATGTACTGTGCGTTACTTTTTGGGTATATATGATACTTACTTAATTTTATTTTGCAGTAAACCTTCGTAAATGACTCTCAATATTAACGTATATAGAATCGTATATATCTCTGATAGTTCACACACCAAGTGCAGAAAAAGACAATACCTTATATAATGAAGGAGAATGACCAGATAAAAGACTCGTGCTGACGGTTACCCGACATCCCCTATTTTTGCGCCGACCCTAAATCTAATGTACGAACATATTTGGGGATGTATTGTAGCTCACATTATCACGAACGATGTTTAAAAATCTTTCGACTTACCTACCTAAGTCTACTAACCCTAAACAAGATTATTTTTTAATAGCCTGACCTTGGAGATTGGAAAAGATATTGTTCACAATTTAAATCCTGTTTGTTGAGAGCATCACGTTTAACATAAACTGATACTTGTCATTAAGTATCATGCTGATATCACATTGTGTCGTTGTGCTGATGAAGTGTAGATATTTAGTCGTTTTAATTATCACAAACTTATGGCAGTCCCCCGGAGCCTGTTTAAACGACAACGAATAAGCAATTACTCGACAGAATATAATTATGACACAAATACAGTTGTGGTCAATGTCTGTGGCTGATTGAGTTCCAGTGTTGTATATGACTGGCAAAGATATACGTTAATGATAAATCGTAAAAATACTTTATAAACAGTAAAACATTGATAAAAATACCACGTCTATGACTCGAATAATAGTGAGATGTTCTCATTATTATCTGATTGAACAAGGACTGTCACTGAACGTGACATACACACCCGAAGTTGCGGCACATTTTTAGCATCAGTTTCCTTGACACTTTTCTCATAACCCACTCAGTAGGTATTCATATGACCAATGAACAATATATAGGAACAGACAGTATACGCAAAATACAACGAAAATTCCTAAATTCCTAATGAAAATTAAGGTCAGAATCGGATTTAAGAATATCAGACAAATAATTAAAAACCCATTTAGGATTTAAGATGTTACAGCATCAGAATCATGGATACCATACTACAGACCTTGGTTTTGCGCGTGACACATTGTCTTCTGGTGAACATCAGCACCAAATAATTTCAAAATCCATTCAGAAATGGGAAAATTATATAAAAGTGGTAATCATAATGAGGTAGAAGTAAATTGAGGTGGTCGCTAACTGAACAAGTATTTGGGACGAATCGTGTGCTCACATCGTGTGCCCACAAAAAGGTATGTTTAGAAAAATGAATTAGAAAAGTCTTTCACTCAAAATATTTTCTCGCCAAATTAAGCACCAGACAGAGAGACTCACCACAGAGGCTTCAACAGCCGCTGAGACATGTTTCCTCTTCTCAAAATGATGGAAATTACCGTTCATGGTTGATTTTCGTCTCGTACAGACGGACAAACCTGAGTGACAAATGCGTTTCAGTGAAGAACCCAATCTTCAAGCAGTCTGAAAAAATACTTAAAAGACTAGAAAGTTATAAATGAATAGCCATTTATTTAAAACATTCTCACCTATGGTAATAATCGAAACAGTCTGTGGAGATATTTCTCAGTATTTTTCTTTAAATATGACCGCATGGCGTACCTTGGACAGACTTGACAGAATTGCCCTACAAATAATGAAAGATCACAAAAAATTGAATTTAAAATAATACACACGCATGCTGTTATAAACCATCTGGATGCCACAGAAATGGTAACATTTAAATGGTTGATTACGTATAATAATGTCAACGATATCTTTCTTAACCATACGAAATCAAAACATGTACATCCACATCTCTGAACAACTGATTACTGTGTCATCAAAAAATAGTTACCAAGTATATCACATACACACTCTCACTCACAACTACAAGAAATTCATACAGAATGCATTTATTAAGCTAAATGGCAAGAGTGTGATGATGAAGTAGTGATCAATACGTAATTGGTTATTGTTCGTGTACGAGTATGGCTGGCATGTATTTGTAGTCATTTCTATGTTTCCAGTTTGTTATCTTGGTGCTGAATTACGTAAATCGAAGCCTTAACGAAGCTCATTAGATCTGTTTTGTGCGTATACTCACAATGCAGTATCATATTTTAGTCCAGTACGATAATAAGACCACTTCAATGTTGAGTCTATTTTTCAACTTGAAAACGAGACCACCTACATATAATGAAAGTTTTATTGTTCAAAAGGATCGTAATATCCAAAATTTCCATTCATTAAAACCATACAGAATTCGATGTGTAGAAATATTGGTCTTTATCAAACAAAAAACTTTAAAATGCTCGTTGGAATTTACAGACGTCGTCAGAAATTAATTCTCGTGTAGACATGTGTCACAAAAAATTCAATTCAGTCATATTATTCAATTTGTCAATACTGAAGACACACTCCTTGTGACCCGAAAAACAAGAAATGTGAATGAGTATAAACGATCGACCATTTTCTGCTGATATCACTGTACACATAATATTAATGGACTAATACTCAACACTTTTAATACGATTATTTAAATATTAGTAATCATGAAAATGAAATAAACAACTCTTACAGAAAATGCCACGAGGAAATGCGATAATAGTTAATGAAGTTATTTTTATTATAGAACTTTTTAAGACAACAATGCAAACTTGAAATGCTTATCATACCATAGTAGAAGGTATATAGAATGTAACAAATTTAGAATGCTACACCTCCTTCACTTGATGATACAATTGACCCAAAAGACATTCCTGTCTCGGTAAATTTCCTCTGTGCGGTGACCTGCTTGAATGGATGAGAGCACAAATATCATTTTTGACAACCAATAGTGTACATTACTTGTAGGGCTTCTTAATGACAAGTGCTCGCTATATCATGTCATATTAAGACTTCATTTAATTTATCCTGTAGAAGACAAAGATGTTATAATGGACATTTTGGTTTGAAACCAATATGCGATCAGTCAGATAGCCACTGTAGACAATGACATACCTAAGTTTTGTGAACTTAATGTTTAGCGGTTAGTTTAGGTGATAATATTCTAGAGAATGATTTTGTGAAGCGCGTATGTTTCTTAAACATCTTCAGTTATTTTTCAGCAGAATATTTGTTTAAATATCAAACAAATAGCTGAGACATCTATAGACGGTGAAACTGTTACAAGTCCTGACCATCACTAGCAATTTATAAATGAAGCAACTTGTTCGAGAGATTTAAATGTTAATTGTGACTGTTTGAGCTTTGCTGAATTCGATGACTTTGTGTTGTAATTTATGCAGTTTTTCCAATATGACAATCTGTATAATGTCGTTCTGTTACTAGCGTTATGCTTTCACAAAATGAATTCGTGAATTCAAGTTCTGATGTTGCTATTAATTAGCACGGAGGACGGTCATATTATTTTCCAAATTAATGACACGCGTTCTGTTATAACTTTAGAAATATCAAAATGCTATTAGTGTCATCACTCGTTCGAGCCGATTAATACGCAAAGAACCTTTGCCAATGCAAGAAAGTATTTGGAGTTCATTGTTTCATCTGTATTGTATAATCCTGTTATGAACGATTTCTTATAGTTGTTCCCCGGTAAATTTTCGGTTACTGGTTTTGTTGTTTTGATCTTTGGTTTTTGTTGGGAAATTTTCAAAACAACATTTTTTCCAAGCAACACTTTATGTACAAGCCTGTCTAATTCTTATTAAAATAAATGTTATCATACGAAGGCATTGTGATTATTCGTAATTTCGTATTTTTGCAACATACATGTAATCGCTTATTTTGCAATTGATATGTACAATTTGAATGTTTGAATCGTTTCTCTTTAGCGGAAATGGTTATGAACACATCCTATCATATTTACTTCCACTAAGCTTTCAAATCTACAAGTTTTTGAAAATAATTCACACTATTGTAATAGCTATTAAACCTGATCGCGTCATACCACGCACATAACATGAATGGAATCCATTAGAAGGCTATGTACATGTATTATTATTCCACAACAAACTCTCCCACATTTTGTAAATCACATGGAGGTGAACCAAATAACTATTCAAGAAATCCGGCTAAACACTGTTAACATGTTCCTCAAGAGTAAAATAAACAAACACGAGTGTGATTCTAAATACCTGTTACAGTATAAAACTGTTACAATCTCCATAATAGCTACTATCACAAAGTACGTGGACAGAAAATCTTTGTCAGTTCTTTCAGTCGAGAGTTTTTCGATATCAGCCTCACTGTCCAATACTAACACAAATCTATTTAATGAACAAATATATTAGACATTCTAGAAAATTTTTATAAATATTTCTGTCCAAATATCATCGAGTATTTTCGAATCAATGCTAAACAACACAGTTGTTAGAAAAAAAAACTTAATTAATGAGCGCCAGATGATATCTTCGAGAGTACAGAGCAAACAGAATACAATCTACGTGTAGATAGCAAGATTTTTTGAGGTCTAAAGTCGATAATCAGTTGCATTTAATTATCTTATGCTATTATTGTTACCCCATCGGAAGGAAATCTGATGTTATTACGTATCTATCACACAATAATAGTCATTTTCATAATATATGTCAAAATTAATTCTCTTTTTCACCGGGGTTTAATGTCGCACCAACAATCAGGATCACGGTGGAGGAGACCCAGGCGTACACCGATCTTCCGTAATTAAGTAGTTGTTTGTGATTTAAGCGATATTGTGCGCGCCCAACTTTATGTCAGTAAATAGTAACTTAGTTTATTACCCATGGTATTAATTACTATTTTTAAAACTTCTGACATTGGTTAGATTTCAGACATAGTCATCCATACATGCGTTTTGTTATTACTGTAACATAAATGAATACTCGTACCAGTGTCCTGGAGTGTTTTTTACATTGACGAAGACATATTTGACTGTGAATCTAACAGATGAATATAGACGTGTGCGTTTAATCATGGCATTTCCTTGGACCTTTCCTCTTGACTTAATTCAGACATGGACGGAAGTGAAAGTTCCATTGCAACAAAACGGACAACTCATGTAAGAAATGTTTCTTATCCTCATTTATAATAAGTTTTGTTTCTGGTTACATTGTACTTTACAAGTATAGATAATACAAACAAAGCAATCTTCGAATGTAACAAACCCACATGTTTATTTGACTGAAACAATATGACATTTTCACTAAGAAATAAACAGGAACTAAAAGCGATTACTCCATGACCTTAGGCATGCACTTCAGCTTCAAAGGTATGACCGAATTACATAAGGTAGTAGGAGTATTAATGTGAGACACAAGCGCCTAAAGAATTGTCGCTCTTAGATAATAAATAGCATCATGGGAGACTGAAATTTTTGCTGATTCTACTGACTTCGTGCAGCGTATAACCACTTTTGTCAAACGTTAATTGGAGGTATTGGAAATCCTCACGGTTAGGATGCCTCTGCTTCTACCAATTTATTGATAGATTTTTAATTACGATAAACCCGAATAGTGTAACCTGCAAAACACCGAGAGGTAATCGAAGGCCCGATTTTGAGACCCGAACAAAGGACTTTGTTCTACCCGAACATTAACGCGTTCTACATTTTATGACATTATGAGGTAACATATTAAGCTGAACTATTGGAAGTGACAAACCTAATATCAAACATCGTAGGGAATCCAATCCTATCTTACCAGTATGAATGGTATCATTATTGATGTGTTCAGGAGAAGCTAAATTAGAAGTTAAGTGTCTCTATTTCGGTAGATAATGAAGCACGCCTTAATTTAGTTCTGAACTTCGATAAATCGTATCGTGGTGGCACACAATGAACACGAGAAAAGTTGTCACTACTTCACATTTAAGATACGCCATCATGATCATCTAGATAATCATTAACAAACGGATAAAAAGTCAGTTAAAGTCAGTCACCAATGTCAGCTGTTCTCATGAACTAACATTACATTAATTTTATTTTAACTACAAGGTATATATATTTTGTTTATTAATCACACCGTATTATATCTATATCTATAATTTCTCTATATACTTTAACTTCTAAGCAGCTATAAGCGGCACTCAGTATGCTCGTCGTATCGATTTTAAATTAAGATAATGTTAACTTACTGTATATTAGTCCAGAAACCATTCCCCGCAAAATAGCTGGAATTCCGAGTATCTGTCAGTGCCGAAGTGCATATTATGACATCCATAAAGAAATATAGTCGTTACCTCGAGGCAATATAAATATGAGATCCTCGTAAGAACTTCTCAGCCTTCTGTTATTCAATTCGATACTCACTTTTTCTTTAAATTGTCTTGCTTATCGTATTAGAATTATAACAAATATAGACAATATGACCCGGTTAGTGTCATTTACGTTATTGCTATACTAAAGGATATGGTACCCGGTCACATATTGCATTGAATCGTAAACAACCTTTTGGGTTAGAAATGAACATCGATTCACATTTCTATCACTATATGCAGCATGTGATGGTTTGGTAAATAACATGCAACAATATTAGACTATCCTTGGCCAATATTTTGCATTGAACAACTTTATTTTTTAAAAAAATATTTTAAACAGATCTAAACTAGCCAAATACACCAATTATAAACTATGAACAGTATCGCAAAGTCATTTTAACGTGTCTAGAATCTAGAAACTAGAGATCTGCATTCCCAACAGTTCTAATATTGCAATATTACAAAGACAATCTCTGATAAAAGCAAAGACAAAAAGGTATTAGGACTGTCTGCGAACAACACAATCGATTCATGCGTACGTAGTGATTGCGTATAAAACAAAAGAGTTCAATGAAATTCAAATTAAACCACGCGATTTTTATTGTAAACATTTCGTGTATATGATTATACATGTACAAGCAGTTCAGCAATCTCTTTAACAAGCAAATGGTTCTAACCAGTTCTTACACTTCCTATGCTATTATTTGATATCAAGTATCAGAACAAGGCCGGATCTCAGATCATCTTTATAACACCAAGTGGGCGTATATTGAATTTAACTCTCAATTAATGGACGTAATCTGGGAATATTTGAGAAAATTCAATTCAATCGTCCAAAATAAGTTTCCGTCAAAACTGAAAACAGAAAAAATACTGTTTAACCATTAACTTTTGTTTGTTTTTATGTGGCATTGTCACTGGGGGTCTTCAACAAGTTTTCATTCACTATTATGGACGGTTAAAGAGATATTTTATCAACAGAATTTGGTGTAACTTTCAGATCTTTTTTAAAAATGCATATTATAATTAAATAGTTAATTGATTACAAACAACGAACTTGTTCACAAGAGAAATGTTGTGTTGGTAAAGGTTCACATAAGGACAAGTTTTTAGTGTTTTTCGACATCAGACTTAGCACGGAGAGCAGACATGAAATAATGCATCTGAAACATCCAAGTCAAATAATAATAATTGTGTTTATGATGATAAATACTAGGAATGCAAACGATGTACAGGAAAACCTCAGATAGTGAGCACCTCAATATCAAGACCACCTCATTATAACGACCACTAATTTTCAGATTGGTTTTTCGTTCTTTACTCCATATAACTTGATAATGAGGCTACATGAAAATTACAGACCGTATTATCATGGTCTCAAAGATGGACTTAATATTCAGGTTGTACTGTATATCCCTCATGAACGTGGTGATACATTTATGAATTATACACTCATTTGTTAAACTGCAATAAATCTGTTAGCATTGATATAACAATACAAACTGAGTAATATTAATGCATCTGAACTTCCGAAATATCAGCTTCAAAATATACTTGTGCCTAAACTACACTCATTACATCGTTTGTATATTAACCATCAAGTTCAATCGTAGGGTAAACAAATAAAACAAACCGCGTATACACCGTGTAAGCATATTTTACGCGTTGAATACACAGATCACGTGTACAACGTATATTTTTTGTATAAATTAATCCGATGATGATGAGAATCGTGTAATTATACATCACTCACTAGTACAATTTTACACTAACACGTATTTAGAATGTCTTGAAGTGCTTCAGAAGAATTATAGAATCGTTTGGAAATGAGCATGGACATTATGGCCAAGAGGAACAAATTTTAGAAAGACTGTCAGTGGCATGACCAGGGAACGTGTGTTTATCCAAGATGAAGCAAATCTCCAGTTTGTTTATGATTGTTTAAATATTTCCAAATATTCCGAGACTTCTGACATCGACTGATAAAATACAGTTCAAACATCATTGTGTCAGAGTCGGCGACTTCGAGGTCATCGGATTACAAAAATATCACAAAGAACGTCAAACAGAAGCTGTTTCTTATTCATATAAACAGATCTGTCTAGTTTACAGAATTAAGAGGAACGACTATGCTTAATCGGTATATGATCATTTGTATACATATACTGTTCTAAAATACCTATTCTGCAAGAAATACAAAAGCATGGTTGATTGTGCAATAGTAGAATCCATACCAAATTGGAAGACCTTGATGTAATGCTTCGACGATTGATTTGTCGTATAAGAGGGTAATTGTAACAGTTCTCCTAAGCACATAATAATTACGTCTGATACAAATAAAAAAGGATGTTCCGGCATGATTAATTACCCGCACATTCTTAAAGCTTAAAGGATTTAATCAAAATTCAACTTAGTTTTTGATTCGATTTGTAATTAACTAAAGTGCGTCCAAAGATTTGTATTTAGTGAAACAAAATAAACAATACACGTCCTAACATAATCTAGTTAGGCTATTTTTAAAACTATAAATTGACTGGGACCCTGCTTAACAATAAAAAATTCAATGTAAACTATAAGTAAAATAAAAAACACAATGAAATCAAAATGGAACTCACCGACGACTATTTTTTCACTGCATCAGATACTTCACTATATCACAGAAACAGATACCTACAAAACTACCTTGCAAGCAAAACACCAGGTTTTAACAATATTATTAACAAGGAGTGAAAACAAGTTTCCAGAAGCTGATACAACTAATAAATTTTCACTCTACCATGTGGACATGCCCGTAAACCAACAGCATGACTCGTAACAATATTCGTAATATTCACAACATTCTGCCACAAACAAAAAGAAGCGACTCATATACATCGATATGTACAAAGTTATTTAACAATTTTGTAAACTGCAATATAACGATATTGCAAATTTGTAGATAATTCACAGGTTCAACTAGAATTACATGTACTATCCATAAACAGTCACAAACACGTACTGAGTACTCTCTCCACTAAAGTTAAACATTCCAATGAATTGTCAGAATCCCTTCTTTCACTTCATCGAGTTATCTCAAGCAGTAAATAAGCAACACGCGATGGAAATCTTCGATCAACACTAATTTAGAATATCAATTTTCAAATATCACATGTCAAACGGGCTCACCAAATAAAGCGTAGCATGTGGTATGCATATACATATCTTGTATCCTTATAATGATCTTATCATCAGGCTCCATACTCATTGAATATTCCTTGAGGGGATAAATATACAGTAACATAATACTGACAAATCAAACGTGAACATTATTGTATAAGAAAGTTACAGTCAGGAGATGATAATTCGTCTAGAATTCAAACGCTGCGTGTACACACGCTAAATGAATCCATTCGTTCTTCTATTGACGATAGATTCCATGTAAAATGAAGACCTGTTTATCAAAATAATGATCTGAACTGATGATATATACAAGTAACTTTAGCATTTAAACATTTGTAAACATTCTTCCACTCAGACGGAATTCAAAACACGCCATGGACGTTCTGACTGGATAATCAGAAGAGAATTTGGAAAAATGTCATTGAAATCGCCCAGTTCAGATAATTATAATGACTCCTGATATTCTAGTACGACGGCTTTTATGAAATCAAAATGTTAGAAATGGTTTCTAGGAAATTCCGGACAAGCCACCATTAAAACAATGTTGGTATGCGGTAAGGCGACCCAAACTTTAAACAAGGGCCAGGTAAGTAGGCAGGCAGGCATTTTGGTGAACATTACGTGCTGAAAACGAAAAGCTAGAATAAATTACGAAAACTGTTTTGTCAAGATCGATAAAAAATATTGTTTTGGTTACTGAATAGGCCGGTCGCGTAACTAAGGAATGATACATAACATTTTTAATACGTTTTCACAAACGAACCATATACCAACGGATGGATACAAGGACCTTAACTGTACATGATAAACAACTCCATTATGTTTTATTTTTTGTAAGGCTGAATCATAGAATATGAAATATGACGCGTGTAATCATTAAATTAATTAATGTATAACACTTTTTAAGCGATGTCTTGTACGTTGTATCAATCCAAAAAGGCTTGAGGGTGTACCAAGCAGTACAGTTTGTGGTAGTGCTAATAAAGTCGGGTAACAAGCGGCTTTCGTTTAGTTTGTTTTATTACAATACTTCAATCGACTTTATCAATAATAGTTACAGATTCGCTTTAGGTTGGAATCAGTTCCATGTAGAAAACAAGGTAATAACTAGACAAAGTCATAAATTTCATTACTTACGGATATTCATAAAATGAATTACAAAGTCTCCCACAACGAATAATATTCCTATTACAATGTGGTCAAATTGTTGCCATCAGACGCATTTTTTTGCAGGCAGTGACTGTAACCTTGTAGACCATGGACCAAACTGAATGAATACTTGACAGTAAAAGAGTGCCAAGAGATATTCAGATTCCATTTCGATTTCAGATTTCCATACGATTTCCCAATGCCAACCTAAAAACACAAGTCATTGGATTAAGTCAACCATTATTTTGACAAATGAAGGGTCTCATGATCAATCAGGACAATGCAAAACAGTGCGAGGAAAAGATTGATCATCCTATAACACTCAACCAAACATGTATATTTAGACCGTTTGTATTCGGTTGCCTGTCTGTCCACCTGGAAAAAAGATATTGCGATATGAAAAAATAGCACATTCAAATTTATTTTTTCCACTTAATGTTTTATACCAGTATGTTTATATCGTCGTAAAAAGTTCTGATTTGAACCTACAAGTTTATATTCAGGCTACAGTTCTACCAGAAACGATCATGTACAAAATGCATACAGTGTACACGGTAGAAAATGTATTATTTGCGGACATATTACAATTTATTTGAACTATGCATAATATTCCTAGTACCGGCATTTGAAAATCATATTGCGATATCATATCTTCCTTGAAAGATATTGCTATTATTGATATTGCCTACGTAGTGAGCACTTCTACTTATTTTTAATTAAAACATATATGAAAGTTAAACGCATCATTGACATTACAGTTGACGTGAAGTTAGCAGAAAAAAACTGTTAAAACATACAATTAGTACAAGTACCAGCTTCAGGACCAGTTTCAAAGTGTGGGTTATTGATAAAACGAAACTACACCATACGGGATAAGGAATGTAAGGCAAAACGAATCGTTTGTGCACATCATCAATACATGACATGACTATCTATCTTTGACGTTTTGTTAATTGTAATATTATTGTTTAGGCATTCTTAAAATTTTAGAAATGTAAAAGTATACTAAGAATTCCGTATGAAAATAAATGGTTTTGTAATGTTACTAGGATGAACTTTGTGGAAATGCAGTCGTACAGTAATTGATCATCTCATGTCACGTGGTTTATGACAACATTAGAGGGAAATTATTGGAAATTAATTTGTACTAACAGTAGATATACTTCCAATTCTTGATCAAGGAATGATAATATCATATCGAATGAGACTGGATCAATGTTTGACCGACTGCATAATTATAAATACTACTCAAAATTGACTGAGGATCACTTTTTCTACAGTGTGTTACTTTTGTGTATTTGTAATACATATGAAAATTTATTAACAGGAATTAAATATAATTAGTTCGGAATTTATTTTTATGAAAATAATGACAATTGAAGTGTTTCCTGACGTGTGCCTGTTGCAGAAAGGGTGCGGTGGATGAAAATCAACATTTTGGAGATCACAAAGTGAAATTTAAAAAATCCTACAAATCAGGAAATGGTCGGCGTAAGGTGTTTAATACCGAGCATGGTGTCCGCGGGCATTAATTACGGCCTGATATCGCTGCCGCATGCTGCTGATGAGCCTGCGGACCTTATGGTGAGGAATCTGGGCCCATTCCTCTGCGAGTGCATGTCTTAGCTCCTGAACTGTTGTTGGTTGGACGTGGCGTGAAGAAATGGCTTTCTGCAGCATATCCCGAGCATGCTCAATTGGACTTAAATCCGGGGACCTCGCTGGCCAATCCATGTGGACTATGGTTGCCCCTAAAGATATCGGTTTGTGATTATGGGCTCTATGTGCACGGGGGCGTTATCATTCATAAGAATGAAATCAGGGCCGACTGCGCCAGCGTGCATGGACGTTTAAGATTTCATTGGCGTACCTTACTGCCGTCAGTGTTTTCAATGATGTGTAGGTCCGTTTTCCCCTGAGCGCTTATTCCTGCCCACACCATGACTGAACCCCCACCAAAATGGTCGTGTTCAGCAATGCATGCTGGAGCTAAGCATTAATTTGGACTTCTCCAAACCTTAGCCCGTCTGTCCGTGAAGTCCACACAAAACCTTGACTCATCAGTGAAGAGGACCGGGGTCCAATCATTAACTGTCCATGTGACATGAGCCTGCGCCCATTGCAAACGCTCTTGAATATGGCGTTGTGTCAATGGAATGCAAATTGCTGGCCTCCGTGACCTCATCACAGCATCATGCAACCTGTTTCTAACTGTTTGTGTGCTTACACGCACACCAGTTGCATTCTGGAAGTAAGGTCGTAGCGTTCGAGAATAAATCGGTCCTGGACTGGAGTCATTGAACGTTCCCGACCTCCGGCGTGGCCGTGCAAAACATTTCCAGTAGTTTAGAATCGGTTCCACATCCTGGCGACAATGCTCTGGGATACCCCAAGGACATTGGCAACGTGTCTTTGTGAACGGCCAGCCTCCAACATTCCAATACCCCTGTTCATCTCATCTTCACTAAGACGACGTCTAACCGGTCTATCTGCTAATTTGCTAATTTCGAACACAGTTTTACAATAAAGAGAGAGAATTATTGCTGCTTGTACACGTTTAAATGAAAGCACATGGCCATAAAACACCAAATTTCCATAGGTATGCTTTTTCCAAAACCGGTATGCTCAAGTGAATCAAGAGTTATTTGACGAAGATCCCGTGTTTCGGAAATCAGTTTTTAGCGACCGCTTCAGAGGGACTACACCCAAAAATTCAGATTGGATGTCTAAGAGGAAGTTTAAACTTTTAAAGTTTTAAGACTCAAGACGGTCTTATATATTTAACACGATATTTCAACGAAAAATATTGATTGTTGAATGTTTATCAAATGTGTTGCAAGGATGAGGACCCACATCTAGGTGGTAGTACTGTGGGGACAGTACGCTCGAGTACCGTTGGCGGTGACAAAGGGTTACAGGGTTCCAGAGTTTTTATTCCCTATGAAAGAGCGAGGTTTTGTCTCGTGGTTTTACCTGAACGATTCGGCCACCGTTTGCTAAACATTTAATTAGTATTAGACAGACAAATACTTATTGTATACATTGTAATTTATAAAGAAGAATATATATATATATATATATTAATTCTTTAAAACATATTATTGAAATTTCATTCAACATTGTAAAATGTTCACATATGTATATTGGTTGTTCCTCAATAGAAGCGTCTCCTCGCAAAATACAGATTGAGTTTGTTTTTATTTGATAGAAAGTTTTGTTGAGATGAGTATGGACTTCTCGATCTTCACGAATGTTTCAGATAAACAGGAGCATCCAATATAAACACAACACCCACGATCAAACGGTATTATTTAAATTAAATCTCAGGAGAAAAGTACATCGAAATGGAAATTTATATCGAGATTGAATTAGCAAACATAGATTAAAGCAAATGGTAACACGCGAAAATCGATCTTGAGATGTAACTAGAGTTTTGTTACACGACGTTTTTTCTACTTAATGATTCTAAGATTGGTATCAATTATGGCTAGGAGAGTAACAGGCATCTTTTTAATTCTTCTATGATATGACCCGGAAGGGTTTTCGCTATGCTTGTTGGATTTGAGAGGAGTTGAATGCCACTTTAAATCCGGCTTTGTTAGGCTGTGATAATGTTTATTTGTAGGATAAACGAAAACAAATGTAAAGGCAATCCTCATCAGAAATTAAGTGATTGATAAATGCTTGCTTTAACACAATAATTATCTTCGGTCATAATTATATTTAACATCAGACTCATACTTCAACTAAGCAATATACGTGAAGATCTATATACCTATCTATTTTAGTTGTTGTTATTTCCCAATATTATATTATCTCGTAAAAGAAATTTACGATAAAGACTTCAAACAAATAGAATGATCAGGAAATGTGCACGGCACAGAAAAGCGTAAATTAAGAGAGAGCATATTGTTTCCGAAATAAGTCTGTAAAAATAATTCGGTCATATTAGGCAAGAAAAAATGGTCGTGTTTGCGTCTATCCAAACTATCTCATCATCGACGAAGTTTCTTTTTTTCTTTTTTCTTTTCCACTATGGAAATAAGGGTTTACCATTTCTTGTGTTATCCCTGGCATTGGTGTGCATGTCATGGTGTTTATGATATGTATAACTACATGTTGTTTTTTTATCATGAGTATACTATATACCAATTTTAGTTATTTTATACAAAGATTTTTTTTCAGAAGTGCTGTTATTTCTAACATTTTCGAAAAAAGAAAATAAAAACGATTGAGTAAGAATCACAATGTTCAAACTGTGAGTTTTGAGACCTGCTATTTATTTCAAACAGTGATGGGAATTAAGTACGTGGTGTTCACCCGACCACTTTGTTCATCTGAATGATGGACACGAGTGCAAACGCATTTGAATAATTCAATGCCATACGCTTTCAAAAATAGTGAAAATGATCCTATGTTAGCTTACGTCATTCACTCAGCCACAACAACAACAACTAAGTGTTTTATAAAATATGTGAATAAATAATGTGACAATCGAAACGACACTTTCCAAGATGATGTATACAGTTAAGTTCGTATACAAGGTGCATGTATGTGTTTCCAGGAAGTTGATTAACGTTGTCTTGTGGTCTAGCATTTTTAGATGCCTTGACTTTTTCTGCTTAACACAGGACTTACTCTTGTTGTTTCCCAATAGGTGGTAGCAACAGTGAATTTCATAAAGCAATCAGGTCTAGAATGGTGTTAGTTATTAGAAAAAAATAAATCCAAGTTTGAACTCGAATAAATTCTCCACCAACGATTCACTATGAAATTGTTTCGAATTCTAGTTGAAATTCGCAAAAGTTACAATTCACATACTTCTAGCAGAGCAATTTAATCTAAGACTGAAGAGTCGAATTTCCGAATTACAATGTAACTAAATTGAAAATATATTCCGACTTGAGATGCTTTCAGCCGAGTTGCTCAAAAATTCGAAAGTTACGATTGTTTAGGACTTATTAAGCATTTTTGTTACTTCAAAAGCAGCTAATCAGTTTATATGCATATTTGTACATATAACGTGATGACAGAATAGATATTTTAATACTTATATTTGTCAGTCAAAGTCATAGCTAGTTCGAATCTGATCTATCGTCTCTATCTTTCATGGGTCAATTTGTTAAATACAATAGTTGATTTAAAATAACAGTTCTGGGACAGTTTACCATATTCGTGGTTAAAGTGTCAATACAGTGTATTGAATGATATCCTAGTATCTGGGTAATTAATATCAAATGCCCATATTTTATTAATCATTCTTTTTTGTGCTTTTTCTTCTTCGAAGTGGTGGTTCCAAAATATTTTTTTTGTCTTCCCCTACCAAGGTCCACATGAAATATTCCTGTTTTTTGCGTAGATCTAATTTTATTCGTGTACGACAAATTAATGTCGAGCGTGTAAACACCCGGCTTTTTAAGGAGCCAGTGTTCTGTGCCGTACTGATGGTCATCACCTACAATATGAGGGTACTCTACCACATCGTTATAAATAGTATTTATGTTAGGTGTCTTAACAAAGGCAGATGTGAAAGAATTGTGCCGTTTATCTTTATTATTGGTGATAACAGCTCGATTATCCGCTCTTTGCTTCACATTAATAATGGTATCTCTAACGTCGAGCGGAAACAAGAGAGTATTCAATTGATTGCTTTTAATAATTTGTATATCCGATTCTAGTTGTAAAATTTTGGTATTATTTCCTTCGATAGCTTTACCAACGTCCATCTTTATCTTTTCGATAATTGGGTTCAGCTCTTTCTCATCTACGTACGTTTCCAACTCCTTTTTAAGATTTTCCACCCCCTTTTCGACATCCCCCTGTAATTTCCGTTCGATTCTATCTTCGATGGTTTCGCTATCCAACGCCCATTCCTTCTTTAATTTATTCAATTCAGCTTCCATTTTTTGTTCGTGGATATATTCTCCCAAATGTTCTTGTACTGTTGTAACGAAGGATTTTCCAATTTCTGCCTTTGCCCGTTCCAACTCATTCGATACCCCCTTTTGATATCACTCTTTTAACTTCCCTTCAATATCTTTCAGCTCTTCCAGGCCATACTCCCGCACCATCCTGCTTCCTCATTTTATCACAAACGCCATGCTAGCCGGTAACACCTCCATCCATTGGGAGACCGAGGTTCGTAATTTTGTTCCCAAACATATTGATTTCCCCACGTTTCAGAAAATTGTTATTTATATAAGTTAAAGATACGCCTGAATCTGAAACGTGAGATTTTGGCATTCGCCCAAATCTATCAACAGGCATTTTTTATATACACACGAATTATTTTAATTCTTTTAAAACGTACAAACATAAATGACCACATATTACCGTTCGATTCGGTTGTACTTGCTCCGTGTTATAAAAAATTGTCGGCTTTAGATAGTTTTTAATTCAGAGGGAGGGTGTATTCTGTAACCATCGAAATTATATCTTTTATTTCCCCTTTATGCCAACAAACACAATGCGTACCTCCGGCGTTTGAAGACCCTATTTCATCATCCGTATAAGTATCATCCAGATTTAATATTCTGCATACATTTTTAATGGCCGTTTTGGTAGTTAGTCACGCATGAATACGCCTCTAGAGTTGGGTATTTTTAATTTCTTAACCAATTTTCATCAATTCGAAATTGTTAAGCGGTTTATTCAGTAGAATTACTTTCCCGACCGAGATATTCATATCCTTTTTTATATATTTAAACTATTTTTATGACCTATGGCCAGCTTATCCGGTAAAATGATCCTTTTATCATCAGCGCGACCTGGTTTCCTTTCTCCGAATACACCTCATGACCGTGCCTTCTGATGATATTCATTGTTCTCAATTGCTCTCTACCCGTAAACAAGCACGTCTTATAATCCTCAAAATTTATAGATTTTTTAACAACGGGTTTCTTCACTCCCGATTGACCCGCTCAAATTGTGGAACACGACCGGGGTGAATTTCGATTTCCTGTATATACGATTGCATTTATTGTGCGCTGCCCCTCTATATTTCCCGGTGAAGTGGCAGTGATCGCGGACCTTATCATTTTCGGGAAACGCTCCTTGGCAGATCCAACATTTCGTGGCATTTTCGAAATCCATCCGGTCCTCTTGGTCAAATATCATCCTCTTAGGGGATATATTACAAATCTCTTTTACGTCTTTTTCCAACATTCCTACAAATTTACGCGCTACTTCATCATCATCCGTTTTCGCGGTGTAGGTGACCGGGTCTTTGATGTACACTTTTATCATCGAAATATTTTATAAAGTAACAAAAACTCAATGGATCGTGTTTCTGATAGTGATTGGCGTAAATCTCATCCGGATTTGGTTTAAAAGATAGGTTTGAGACAACACTCAAAATCGGCATATACAAAGAATGGAACCGCATCGATCTATTAACACAGGCCATTTTGACTCCTCTTTCGGTATATCTATCCTAACACATTCATTTGACTCGCAAGATTATCTATGCTCATTCAACGAATCTTGCGTATTGAACGGGTTTAAGCAGTTGCGACAAAAATATTTTTTTTACCATCATAGTTATTAATCTGTTCCGATAATAAACGACTTAAATTTTTTATTAAACCATAATGTTGCGTTTCTTCGTCCGAAATCAACAAAAGGTCTATTTTCACCCTCCTGTTAGAGTGTTCACTTTTTCTAAGAGGGTAAACGTCCTCATTATATCCAAACACATAAACGGCGATATCTGGATTTTGTTTCTCAAACTTTATCGATCGATTTCAATGAAACTGGGAATTCGATACCTTACATATTTAATTCGTCTACTTTACTTTTAAGATTTGTATCTATACGTTCGGCATGTAACTGTGTCGGGTTCACAAGCGCTCTTAATATGGACCATAAGAAACATTTATTATCGTCAATTTGCATGTTTGTAATTGCCTTCTTCACCACGAGCGCCTTTGGCAGTTTTGTAAGAACTTCCTCTTAAAGGGTTGCATTGGACAGTATAAATCTAGAGAGAAATGAACTAACAATTCCAACCGATACCCATACTTTGAAACGTCGCCATCGATTCTATGATTTTATCTATCGCGTTATCGTACAATTCGTCTGCGTCGATTCTCTCCAGGTTGACCTCGATATTGGAATGAAAATCAAAGGGATTAATTTCGCTAACGCCGCTGCTAATGTTTACTTTCTCCATATTACATTTAAGAATTAACTTAACCTTAGTTTGGGTTTTTCCCCTAAAAGTAATTACGATTTCCCGGACCGCGCGGAAAACAATTGCGGGTCTTAACCTTCCCTCCCTTCTATAACGTGCGTGGTTGTAAATTTCTTCAAAGCGGATCTACTTTCTTTTATCTCGAATTCCGGATCTCGTCTTGGACGGTAATATCTCCAGACATGCTCCGTTATCTCATCCAACACTCGATCGATTTGTGTTTCCTCTACATGACCGGTTAACCTGTTAGTAAAACTGCGGATACTTCCTTGAACAGCCTGTCGTGCTCTAGATTTACGTTTGATGCAGCACTCAATGCCAAATTCCCAATTCTTCTAAAGAAACTCATCGTTTCTATTTTATACAATATTTTTTTAAATCAAAATTGGAATTATATTATTCCGAGAATAATCTTGTTTCCGTCGGATTTAAAATTGGACAGCTTGTCACCTGTTACAACGGCGATTTAATCTGGATATCGGTGACCGCATTCTTAATTCTCTCGCTCTGTTTTCTTACGTCAACCACAAACTGCGAAAAAAGAGCCTTGTAATCGGTCGGAGTGATGTTATCGAAGATGGCTGGGTTCTCTTTCTGATCACCGTCTTTATTTGTTTGAAAACCAATAATAATCCAACGAGGGTTTTCGGGGCTCGACTTAACAGAAAGCCGCCACGTGAAATTAGTTGATTGACACACCGTTATGGCGTCACATTGTCTCATTCTATAACCTACGGGGAGGTTGACTTTTTCTTCTATCATCTTGTACAGTTGAAAGTTTACTGCATCCTCAGGGAGTACGTATGGTATAAACCACAGGGTGCTAGCACGTTGAAGGGATGTAGTATAATGCTGTATTAGGCCTAAAATGGCCACAATGACCAAAAACATGTATATTATATATATACATATACAAGGGTTACAACTTCCGAAATGACAGTTTCTGCACCAAGTTTGTTTAACACTACGTAACTTTTTAAGGAATCGCTCAAATTTCTAAGAACTGGTGTCTACAGATAGCTAGTACATTATACTACACATAACCAGTAAGCACTTTGTCCAATTCAAAACAATGAAGCAGTTATTTAATCTTTTTCCTCCGAAAAATCGTCAATCTCGTCTAGTCGAACGCGACCTCGCAACACCAAATTGATCAGAATTACCATACTAAATACAACTTAAAACAACGATTCATACAGCAGAAACAAAAGCCATCGACTTGGCATTATCATAAATTTCTCAACACGGTGCCGACAAATTTCTAATTTTCTCAGATTCTCTTTCTGTTCTTCAAGCAGTTAAAATGATATTTTACAATCAAAATGTGTAAAATTTTGCTGGATACCTAGCCACATAAGTATTCAAGGAAATGAAACAGTTGATACTTCAGCAAAAGATACTCTTAATATTCAACCAGTTGCACTCACGTTACTCAACAGCGATTTTCAGCCATCTATTAATTTACTTATCAAATCCAAATGGCAATCTCAATGGGATGAAATGACAAAAAAAAAAAACTCCATGCCATCCTTTCAATTAAACATGAGGAAGGATGGCATGGAGTTTGTTTTTTTTTGCCTTTTCATCGCCGCGACCAAGTCGTTATTACAAGGTGCCGTATCGGACACTCTCGAATTATACATTCATACAAACATAACAGAGAAGATCAACCATTTTGCATATCATGCAACGAGCCTTTCACTGTAAAACATTTTCGTCTAGACTGCCACGAATATACCCTAACCCAAAACCAGTATTTCAACGCAAGTTTACTCAAAGACCTGTTCACAAACACTCCATTTATGCTTATTATTCAGTTTTTAAAGGCAATTAATATGTATCGTAAAATATAATTACATAATTAATTCATTCATTCATTAACAAATTCTGCTTTATGTGTGATATAGCCTAGTTAGTGTTAAAAGCACCGTAAAACACCACTCAATCAAACATAAAAACCAAGATTTCTTTATTAGGCCCCGCGATTAAGTTTCCGGACTAGATCTTGAATGGCGATGGCACTTCCGTCAATCAACGAATTGATTGACATTGGATCGGGTTGAGGAAGCGGAACTTCCGTTATATGCTTTTGCAGAATTAATTGAGATTTGGGGTGAGGAGTTTTATTAACGAGCTTCTTTTCAGCGGCATCTAGAGCTTTCTTTCCGTCTTCTTTAACGGTGGCTGATTTCACATCGTCTAAAGCCGTCTTCGCTACCGTCTAAAGCCGCCGCCTTTGCCATGTTACTGGTAAGCAAGTTGGCGATGATGTCAAATATACCGCTTCCACCGTATCTGTACTGTTTTTTTAAGCCGAGGTCCTTCGGAACTAACATCTTTTTGTATAATAGATACTATTTTTATGTTGGTCCGCATTTAACATATTTTGCGTCACGAGAAACCAGCTCATTTCTAACACCCGTGTTGCCCGCCTTTTTACTCGCCATTAACAAGTCTAGTCTTTCGAGTAATCAATGGGGTCTATACCACTTCCTTCGTGAAGACGTTTGTGTTTCCAAATTGGACTAACAATATTTTTCCATTTCCCCCCCTTGATGGCCTTTGGATGGTTAATCTTGGGATCATTATTTCGAAAAATTGCATTCGTTTTAAAATACGTTTTTATCCGGATTCTTAGCCATGAGGAGCTCCCATAACCCCGGTGTTCCTGGATATTTTTCACTATCCACAATTATATTATCGTCTTTAATGGTAACGGGTATATCGCCTAAATAAAAAGTACTGCCCTTAGGTGTACAGTCCAAACGTTTTATCAGTCTCGAATTTACTAGCATTTTTTTTTAGATATTCGGACGCGATTGGACCGATAACCTGCATACCGGGCCCTTCTAAAGCTCCCGTGGCTCTTGGGCCTCCAATAGCGGAGATTGGTTGTAAATTTGTGAGATTTCCCTTATTTCTTCTGCAGTCGCTTGTGATTCCGTAATCGGTCGAAAAATTTTCCGAGATTTTCTTGTAAATCTCGTTCACCCGTTTTTTTCTCGAGAAACCTGTCTTTAATTATTTGTTTCGTTGCGAGGTATTCTTTTGCTATTAAATCCCTTTCCTCGGGATCTGTAATCCGTAGAAACGACATCTTTTTCTAATGATATGATAGTTTTTATCTCAGTTTTTAACACGATTTTCATCAAAGTTTTTAGTTCTTGGGATCTGAAGGAGGCACCGTCAACTTAGTTTTCTCATCGCTCACCATGCGCGTTTCTTCTAAACGCTTCATCGCTAATCGTCTTATCTCATTTCTTCTTTCATCGCGCGGTATTTGTCCAATTCTGATCGTATAAGCTGAAACTCATCGTCGGTGACCTTGTTATCAGATAATGCCTTTGATATATACGTAGAAACGGTTTTAAGTTTTGATTCCGCGTGCGTCTTTATTTTTTCGTGTTTTACGGCTTTGGTTGTAAACCTTATACTTATTTGTTTTCCCACGACACTCGCCGCCCCAATAACGGTGGCAGACCCTTGCATTGCAACGACAGTCGGGGTCGATAAAACGGCAATTCCTCCAGCAGTAAGCCCCATTGCTCACGTTGGGGAAAAAGCTGTAGATTGTGTTTTGCGAAGAGCCGTTTACGTAACTACCCGAAATAATATCTATATCAACGAGTATGGTGTTGACACTGAGGATATCGATGAGGATATCGTTTTCAGATTTTCGAATCCCGGATGAATATCTGTTGGAATGAAACCCTAATACTTTATCTATGGAATTTGGGTGTCTAAAATCGACATTGTCTCTTATCTCCACTTTGGATCTGAGAGTATTGGGATTTGCCGAAATAGTCATATTCGGTTACTTCATCAAAATGGCGGGCCTGCTTCATCCGTTCCTGTATAAATTTATTGATATCGATTATGCCATAACTTCCCTCGGGTATCGTAAGTAGCACCCAGTTTTCCTATTATCGTTAGAATACCTAAATGATTGTTCTCGTCCGTAATATTCGGGAAAGAATAATACGTCTCCAGATTAACGAGCGCTATTTCGTACGTTTTCGCTTTATCAAGTTGTATCGGAGGATTAAACGTCGTTTTAAATTGAGTCTTATTATTTAGAGACTACAATTTGAAACGGACTTTTTTTGTTCTTGTCCCATTTTTTAAATATACACGATTTCTTATGGAGTAAAAAATACGTCAAACCCGACTCTATATTTACCACAATCTTTTTTAGAAGATAATTCGATTACGACAAAACTATATGGCTTTTCCCTAGCAGTTTGACACAATCTTCTAAATTCTTCCTTTGTCATACCTTACGTGGTCGTTATAAATATGGTTCATGTTTTTGAGGTCTTGCGGAAATAAATAATATTCACGTTTTCCCGTATCATCTGACGGGGTAGTTTGAAATAATTTTGCGGAAGATAAAAACAATCAAAGTACAATTACTATGCCTATCGCGAATATAGTAAGACTCGCATTTATTTTGTTTTTCTAAAAATATATCATCAAATATCATTACATTTGTGTCCGTATGATTTAACTTTCTCGGATCAGGCACATCTTCAGCGAATTCGTAAAAATCGCATTCCAAATCTCCCCGCATGGTCTTATTTTGCGCCAAAGCTTCCATTAAGGGACCTGGTAAAACATTCTTTTTGGCAATTTCTTCACGCTTATCAAAGAGCCTAAGTATTTTCTCTTTTGTTAATTTCGCTTTAAAAGCTTTATTTGAAATAAGGGTTGACACAAACTCTTTCCGAAAACCTTAAAATTTATCATAATCTAATCATCCTGGCTGAAGTAAGAGGTTGAGCAATAGCGTAGTTTTACCGCAACCATATTTCCTGGCGATCACTCCTCTAATACTTTTAGGTAAAAACGGATGATTGTTTCGCTTGGTCGTTATATTCCAAGATAAATCCTTGATTTCCATTTTTTATACTACTTATTTAAATTTTAATAGTACATATATAAAAAATGTTGTATTGCGTCAAATGTAAAAAAATTACTGACACTCACAATATCGAAGATGTTGATACAAAAACAATCAACCCATGAATCGAGGAAAGTGTGTAGTATGTGGGTCGACAAAACCTCAATTTTTTAAAATGAAGGGTGGCTCAATATTAAACAAGAGGGCCATGAGTGCCATGCATCGCTCACCAGAATAAATGTTAATTAACTTTTTAAAGTTAAAGTAAAGGTACACTTGTGGGCAATAATGGGGAACAATGATAAACTCGATAAAGGACCATCAAAGGATACTACAAAGGAATATTCGTGATGAATGAAGTATGCCACAAGCCAAATTTGGTGATGATCCAATCACTGGTTCATGAAAAGAAGTCATTTTAATGTATTTCTATTTTTAGCTCTAGTGGCCCCTAAAAGGGGCCAACCATTTTTATTTGAGCAATCTGATGAAAGTCCATATAAGGATGCTACAGACCAAGTTTGGTGATGATCCATCCATTGGTTCATGAGAAGAAGATAATCAAAGGTTTTTCTATTTTTAGCTCTAGTGACCCCTAACAGGGGTCAACTGGTATAATATGAGCAAATTGCAGATAGAACGTCAAAAGGCTTCTGCACAGCAAATATGAAGTAAATCCGATTGGTAGTTTCTGAGGAGAAGACCATTGTTGACGCCAGACGACGGACGACGTACGACGGACGCCGGAGCATCCACCAACCCATCCCAATAGCTCACCCTGAATCTTCGGTTCTGGTGAGCTAATAAAGTCATTAACAACCTACCTTTTGAATTGCATCTACCGGGCCATAATTTCACGGGACCGGGCACTAAACAAAAATAGACTAAACCCCGATCTCACTCCAAAAATTGGAGTAAACCTATAAACAGGATTGATAAAGCAGCGTATCATCATGATGTGTGTTATCTGAAAAACAAGGGCATCGCTACGAGGAATAAAATATGTGATAAAAAATATGCTAGAGGAGATGAATAATATTTTAATCCGACTCTAAAGGAAAAAAATGGACAGATCGATAGTTAAAAAAGATTATCGGTACAAAGATGAAATTCGAAATGGGAATTAAAAAAAGTTAAAATGGACTGACGATTTGGCCGAGGAATTGCACATGCCCGTTGTTAAAAAAATTTCTAAATGGTATTAACGAAATATGGGCCGCAGATTTGGTAGATATGCAGGCGTTCTCAAAATTTAATCGTGGTTTTAAGTATCTCTTGGCCGTTATTGATATTTTTTCAAAATATGTTTGGTTGCTCCCATTAAAAGATAAGACAGGGAAATCGGTCGCAGCTGCGTCAAAAAAGATATTAGTCGGGTAACATTGGCGGTTTCGGGCCAGTTTACCGTATCCGTGGTTAAATCGATATTATAACCATATCCGTGGTTAAACTATCAAATGCGCGCGTCATCAAACTGGGTTTTTCCCACCGTTCGCGGTTTCCCAAATCTATTTATAGCCCTTCTAATTGCTCGTTATCGACCCAACTACTAAATGACGCTGGATAGCCGTACCATTTCACTAGCGATTTATTACCTTTACGGCGTATTATTTTCTCGATTCTTAATATCTCTTGGCTAGCTTTTTGAAGTTCTTCTTCATAAAACGTGCCCCGTATTTCCTCCCCGTTATAGTCCGTTATCTTGTACGTAACCGGGGTAAGTTTTTTTAAGATCAAAGCCGAAAAGCACAATTTTTGTGATAATTTTTGTCGTCGCGTTAAAAACTATTCTATCTATTAGAAAAAGATGTCGTTTCTAAAGATTACGGATACCGAGAAAAGGGATTTAATAGTAAAAGAGTTATTCGAAACGAAGAAAAGGATTCAAGACAGGCAACTTAAGGAAAGAGCCGGTAAACGAGAATTCAAAGCGGATCTCGGGAAATTTTTCAAGCCCGTTACGAAGGCGCAAAAGAGCACCGACGAAGAAATTACGACCGCTCAAAAGAGGGCCGCCGAAGAAATTAAGGAAGATCTAAAAGAATTCGTACCCGCTGTCGAGGCCATAGCACGCTCAGCCGCCCCGCCACTACTCCTACCAGTTCCTCCACCACCCCTGCCAGGTCCTTCGGGCCCGGAAGAAGAGAAACCAGGTGACAAAGATACACTGCTTGGACCTCTCGCGACTGAATACCTAGGGAAAATACTTGGTCATAAGGACGCTCGCTAAGTTGATGAAACATTCGGGATATATAGGGCGTGCGGTAATTTTTATATAGGTAATTCACCCGTCAAAATTTTACCGAATGATAATATACAGGTGGGTGATGAAGAATACGAAGGAACACAAGGATTACGGGAGCTCATCATATCCAAGAACCCGGAAAAATATACACTAACGAGGATTATGATAACTACGGCAAGCTGTTGTTTAAAACGAATGTCATTTACCAAAATAATGATCCCTCAAATAGCAATCCGAAGTTCAGCAGGTCGTATAAATGGAAAAAAAATTGTAAAACCAATGTGGAAAAATCGACGCGCTTAAGAAGAAAGCGGCAACGACAAAGACGGCTTTAGAAGCCGGTAGATCGGTCACCGAGCGTGCCGTTAAAGAAGCCGGAAAGGAAGCCCTAGATGCCGCTGGAAAGAAGCTGGGTACAAAGATCGTTACCAGCTTCGCTGGGCCCGCTTCGCGGGCTAACAGCTTTGTAGGTCCAAAGGACCCGTTAGTGCCAAAATCTCAATCAATTCTACAAAAGTATAATATTATTACAGAACCGCAACCCGATCCAATGTCAATCAATTCGTTGATTGACGTCTGCGCTGACCATCGCTATTCAAAATTTAGTCCGGAAATTAAACGAATCTATATAAAGAAATCTTCTAATAATAAAAAAATGAAGGAGATATTAAGATTTACCGAACCTTGAGCGACGGACGAGAGCGTCGCGAGGTACGAATATCACGAATACGAACCTAAAACGGGTACTAATCTAAATAACCCCGGGGAAATTCGAATCAATATCGAAAGCCAGGATTTATTTACCCACCCGAGCGATAGTTATTTGTTGTTCGAAGGGCAGTTGGTGAAGCAAGCCGATGGAACGGCTTACGGCAACGCTGACAATACCGTTTCGCTAACGAATTTCAATAACATCTAGAACCAACTTTCCGGCCAAGAGATCGAATCGATCTTTCATCCGGGACAATGTAGCACGATGTTAGGATTGTTGAAATACCCGGACGATTTCTCCAAATCTCAAAGTTTAAATCAACTCTGGTACAAAGATACGAACGCCGCCGCTAGTATTGTTAACAATGAAGGATTTAAGTTTCGTCATTCTTTGCTAATTGCGCATCCGAATCCGAAGGGCACGTTTAGTTTTAGAGTTCCGTTAAAAATTCTGAACGGCATGAGACAAACCCTAACTCTAAAGCGGAAATCGGACAACGACGCGATCTTTAGAGCTAATGGGATAGATGACGGTAAAGTTATGCTTGACAAGATGTCTTGGTTCGTTCCGCACGTGCTCCCCGCGGATGCCGAAAAGTTTGAACTGTACAAAACGATAGAAGAAAAAGCCACTCTTCTCGTATGTGATAAAATGGGACAATGCGACTCCATAACGATACCTCGATCGACTAATTTCGCGTGGCGACTTCGGTTAAGTCGAGCCCGAAAAACCTTGTTTGATTATTATAGGTTTTCAAACCGAAAAAGCCGACGATCAGGAACAGAACCCGGCCATCTTCGATCACGTGCGCTTAAATAATATATACGTTATGGTCAATTTCGATAGGTATCCCGAAGTTGACTATCAACTCAATTTTAATAAGCAACAGTTTAGCCGCGCTTACGGAGATGCGGCGGCATTCAGGTCGAAATTTTACGGCATGAACGAATTAGTTTCTAATCCCAACATCCATCCGGTCAATAACAAGGTCCTTTTCCCGCTATTTGTGATTGACGTAAGCAATCAGAGCGAGAAATTAAAGAATTCGGTCACCGATATCCGGGTTAACGCGCAGTTTGACGAAAACTTTCGCTTTCGCTGTCGTAATAAGCAACAAGCTGCTCAACTTTCAATCCGACGGAAACAAGTCGAGCGTCGTTTATGACTTACAGGTCCTTTGGACTCAAGTCGTTTCGGAAAGTGTGGTTTAAGATTATATTATTCCGAGAATAATACAATCGACTCTGTCGGGCGAGTTTTTGAAAAATGAGGCTTAAAGAAAATATTGGTTATATAAAATGGATTGTTGGATAACAAATATATAAAGATTTTATACTTGTTGCGGCGAACCGTTTGAAACGAACGAGTATTTCGACGAGGGCAATTTCGAGATTAAAGTCGGTAAAAAAGTTCTGATTTGTTGTTCAAAGTGTAAAGATGACATAAGAGCGCGAATAACCGAAGTTATCGTGGATTATATCGCGGGCGTATGCTTAGAATCAAAATGGTGCGAGCCGCCTTTAGATTTTATTTGTAAATTTAGGTTTAAGAAAGAGCATATTTTCGGCGTGCTGGACGATTAGCGTCTCTCAAATTTTATATTTTATAAAAATATAAAATTTTAAAAACCGGAAATTGTTTTACGGTTTCGCCGGGCCCAAAGGGCCAATAATTTAAAGGATTTCTATTTTATCTAAAATAATAAAAATGATTGCGAATTACGTTACTGCAGATACGTTCGAGTCAGAAAGACTTAATGTCGGAGATTTAAAATCTTACGAAAAGCACGTGAAATTTCGTCGACTTTTCTTGAAATATAAATACCCGAACGGCGAGATCGATAATTTAATTATTAAAACTCACCCGATGTTTTCTTCCGGATTGACGAAACACGTAGACGCGGGATGCCGAAGGCCCGACGAAGTCGGTTATTCGTTGGGTCTATCTTCTCAATCCGAAACTAAAGAAAGAGACGAAAAATTGTATCGATTGACGCAACAAAAGACCGCGTATACGACTTAGCTCGAGGAAATAAAGAATTAGGGATTAAAAAAATAGACAAAGAAGATCTCTCGATGTTTAAACAAAAAGAGGGTAAACCCCCGGCAATGTTCATCAAGGTCAAAACGCAATACGGGTCTAACCCGGTTAAGATATCATCGCCATTTTTATCTAAAGACGGAGGAGAACTCGAAACTATCGCCAACCCGGAACGGTACATACGTTAACGACCAAATTGTCGGAAGCGTTGGTTCTCGGGATACAATCCGTTTTTTCGGACGACGATAAACCATTTAAAGAAAATTTTTATACATAATAAATAAAATGTCAACATTAACGGAGTTGAGAATAACGTAAAAGGCTATTCGCACGGTAATACGGAGCGAGTAACGGAAGCGTTGAAAGAGAGGGAATTATTACCCGAGAACGTAAATTTCAATTTTCGTAAGACGATAAGAAGGAACCCGAAACGAGTTACGTTGAAAGATATCGAAACGAACGAAGAATTTACGTTTCCTTCCGTTTACAAAGCGGCCAAGTTTATAAACCGTTCACCGAGAATTTTAACTTTTTGGGACGGAAGGACGTTGGACGACAAATACGAAATTATAATCGAAAATGATTTAAAGACGTCAACGGAAACATAAAAACGATGGAACGTTGCGTGCATAACGATACGATTACCGAAGATCATACTGTTATTTGTATTCATTGCGGAACAATTTTAGATGAACATTTTTTAGTCGTTGAACAAAAACATTTAATGAGTCACCAACCGTTGATTTACGATAAAATTCCGACTTTTTTGACCGAGGAAACGAAAGAAAAAGCGGTCCAAATTTAGGACTAACTAAATAACCAAAACTTAAATAAATATTTTAGCTTGCGTTCTTCGCGCCGCTATTATTTGTCAAGAACCAATTTCTTTAGACGAATTAAAAGAAACGAAGGGAATAAAATTAAATAAAGCGATTAATAAACATATAAATAATTCGGAATATAAACGTACCGATTTTCTCGGAAGATAACGTTATCGAATCCTTAGTAAAGAAAAACGCGTTGGATAATTATATCGAAAAAATAAAAAAAATTGTCGAATTTATAAAAACGGAAACCGGTATATTTAACAATTCTAGATATAAACCGGTCGTTTGCGGTTGTTTATATTTTTGGGTTAAATTAAAAAATTTAGACGTTTCGTGAAACCAAATTGTCGAAACTGCCAACGTATCTCGAGCGACGATACAAAATAAATATATCGAAATTAAACGCGCGAAATTACGAAAATATTTTAAACAAATTTTAATCGACTTTTTTTTAAAGTCGGTTCGTCGGGGCCGCTTTGCGGACTTACAGTCGTAAATAATCGAGGCCACGAAATTCCGATCGATAATTTAGAAAATTTACTGGACTCTGCGTAGTTTAATAACAGCGCCTTTCTTATTGATTGCTTATAAGAATTAGCTACACACCGCCCATTCTTTTTTAAGTTTATTCAATTCGGTTTCCATTTTTTGTGCGTCGACATATCCCCCAAATGTTCTTCTATCTTCGTAACGAAGGTTTCACCAATTTCCGTCTTTGCTCGTTCCAACTCTTTCTCGTCTACGTACGTTTCCAATTCCGTTTTAACATTTTCCACTCCAGTTTTGATATCCCGCTCAATTGACCCCTTTCCTGTTTCGCGCCCCCTAGCGGATTTTTCCGATTGCGCAATCCAAGATGGCGGCGTATGGGGTCATGGTGTAATCTACGATATTACGCCAGTATTTCGTGTTTGGCAGTATTTTATGCAGATAGATCACTATTCTACGACAATTATTGAGAAGCTGTATTGATAAAAAATATATATGCGATATTCAAGCGATATATTTGTCGCTAAATTTAGGTGGAATCCGTCTTGTTTCCGATTTGTATGCACATAATGTGGATGGGGGCGGTTTTTAAAAAAGTCATTTCAGAAGAAAGTATCTATTTTCTGACTTTATTTTTCATGTATCTATGTCTAAACAATTCATTTAATTGTACCGGTATGTATTAATATTAATGAATCCGTGTAGATCTAGTACAAAGTACATCATATTGAATCTTGAAATGAAGAATTAATGGGAGATGTCATGAAGACTAAGTGGCATATTGCACAGTATTTGTGCCATTTTACAAAACAAGATGTATAAATCCATTATATTAAAACCACTAAATCAATTTGCAAAAAAAAACACGAAAAAATGCAAACATATACATGTATATAGGTCTAGGTGTTCAAAAAAAGTTAGGCAGGTTTTAAGATCCTAAAAATGACCATTTTTGGTGTGTAATATGTTAGCATCTGTTTTTTTTTCACTACTTTCTTCCTTTCATTCTGAAAACATTACTTTTTTTAAAATATGAGATGTTACATTTTTGTACATTGTAGAATCCAATGCTGTTTAATTTGGTAAATGGTATATAATGTTGTAGAACAAAATTATACTTTTTATTTTAGACTAAAATAACCAAAATTGGTACCACTGTAACCAATGACTTCACTTATTTATCTTTGATAACCTTTTACTCAAAATATTCTCATGAAAATGACTTCAAGAGTCAGTCATAAAATTTGAACATTACAGGGACCTGATTATGTAATGTTACGTAATAATGCTGTCCCTTTGTCAGTGGACAGTTTCAGTGTTAATTGGTCCCTTTGATAACAGTACATCACTTATCAAATCACAGTGTGGGATCAGTATATATCCAATCAACCATACCATCATGTTGAACAGTGCCAGGATGTATCCGAGACATGACCCTTATTGTGTGAAATTATATAATCTCATTTTTATCTAAGCATTACTAACCATGAATGCCGATGCAATAAAACGTGCTAAAGAAAGAAGTAAAATTGAAACATTTATTGTATCAGTGATTGAAAAATTGTAATTATGATAATAGTGATTTCATATCCATCCTTTGACCTCTAATTTGATATTTGATTATAAAAAAAAACATCATTTATTCTGCTATTAAATTTATAGAAGTTTTCACAATCTTAACCAGGCAGATAGATAATTGTTGATTTTTAATTATTACCAATAAAATTTGAAAATTAGTTGAACTGTTAATGTACAATAAAATGTTAATACAATATAGCACTACGATTTGGATGCCGTAAAAACTTTTGAGTCGGCAGGTAAAAGATGGGTCGGTCGGGTAACCGGAAACCAACCTATGTTTTAGATCCTATCAGCAAACATAGTGAATGAGTAACTTTGTTTTCCTCCAATTTAATTCAAGAAATATAATGTAGATATTTTATTTTTCACGTGCATGTACAGCTGGAATTTCAGTTAATCGACAAAGGAACGGAACTTCTAAAAATGTACAAATTGCAGTGACCTGTGGTTGTTTTAACTTGAGAAACATCAGTAAAAAAAACGATGTGAAGTGCTTACATTACTGCGGAAGTTGATTGATTAGTATACTGAATGGTGAAATGGATATATAAGCATCACTTGACATTGATCTACATCATTTCAGACATATTTCTTCGTTTTGATGCTGTTTACGGCTGCCGCTGTGGTCCGGTGGTTAGTGTAACCTTGTAACCCAGCTCCTTGTAAGTTAGTACTGGTTCGTATGCAGTCCAGGAAAATTGGTCAGGTTTACCGGTCGCTGTATATAAGGGAAAAATTGTTGAAAAATGGTGTTAAACCTAAGTGACAATAAGTCACGTAAAAACAAACAAAAACAAAAAACATTGGATGCTGGTTAATATAAATACAGATAATGGCGATTCATGACAACCAAAAATGACAGCTTTCCATTTCACCGAGTGCCACATTACGTTTTGTTATGTCCATCCCAGTTTAGTGTCCATCCTGCTGTAAATAAGCTGCTTTTATATTTTTCTTGGATAATTTATGTCAAAGACGGAAGCAGACTGATGGCATGTTGGATGATTTGCAGCTTTATTGTCTTTGTCGCCAGTGTGACAATAGTGAAGAATTGATGATCCAGTGTGATTTTGTGATAATTGATTTCATCCCAGAATTGATGATGAAGAAAATTTGTCTTCGTGGAACTGCCGTGGTGCGGTACCTACACGATACAGGAAACCTTATCTAAAATATATAAAATAAATAAAAGTACATATATATCATCATGAGCCTGTGCTTGTAAGACACATGATATAAGAAACATGGCGAAAATAAACCATAGAAAATATTTGTTCGGTACTATTTTGCATTCCAGGGACCACGATTGTTATTCATTCACTACCAGCACAATCCAACGTAAGTTAGGATAACACAGGCAACATATAATTTCGGAACGCAATATAATTATAAAAATCGCTACGATTATGTAATAAACCATTCAAAAGATAAGTAACGTAGCTATTGGCACATTAATATATTTTTATTACATCACCCCACCCACTAAATTCAAGCCAACAAATTTTGCATAAATGATGAAAATTAAACGATCTAATAATCGTTTAGGATCATACTGATATTAAATATGCAAGAAAAGTTATTTTCTTACCTTACATGAAGTTCGGATGAAATGACAGGAACATAAAAACGGTGTATTTCGAAAAAGACGACTATGACAGTTATTCAGCGCATGACCCCATACGCCGCCATTTTGGATTGCGCAATCGGAAAATCCGCTAGGGGGCGCGAAACAGGAAAGTCGTCAATTTTACCGTCGTTTTACCGCAACGATTCTTCAAATGTCTCTTTTAACCGTTTCAAACCATCTAGCTCGTAATCCTTCGCGATCTTGTTTACTCGCCTTATCCCGAACGACATGGGCGCCGCATCATTACCGTCAGAAGGCATACCGAGATTACGAATCCGTTTCCCGAACATATCGATTTCCCCTCTTTTTAGGAAATTGTTATTTATATAAGCTAAACTCACGTCAGACTTCGAAACGCGAGTTTTTGGCATTTGACCAAATTTATTAACCGGCATTTTTTTTAATATACGTAATTTATTTTAGCCCAAAACCGATGGCAGGCCCGCTTCGCTTAAAATGTATAAACATAAATTGCCGCATATTACGGTTCCGTTCGGTTGTACTTGTTCCGCGTTATAAAGAATTGTCGGCTTTAGATAGTTTTCTAATTCCGAAGGAGGTTGTATTCCGTAGCTATCGAAATAATATTTTTCGTTTCCGTTTTTATACCAACAAACCCAATGCGTACCTCCGGCGTCCGAAGATCTGATTTCGTCGTTCGGATTCGTATCGTCTAAATTTAATATACCGCGCTCATTTTTTAACGGACATTCCGGGAGTTGGTCGCGCATGATTACGCCTCTAAAATTGGGTGTTTTTAATTTCTCAGCCGCATCTAACAATTCGAAATTGTTGAGCGGTTTATTCGGTAAATTTACTTTCCCGACCGAAATTTTCATATTCTTTTTCTATATTTAAGCTATTTTTAACGCTTCCTATGTCCAGCGTGTGAACTCCGTGCGGTAAAATGTCCCTTTTATCGTCTTCGCGACTCAGCGCGACCGTGTTAGCCGTGTTAGTATCATCAGCCGCTATTTTTTTCGGTCACTAACTTTTGATCCGTTCTATTTCTAATACTTTCCATCTTTTCCCGAAAAGGCTTCATAAGTTTAAAGAAGTCCTTCTCAAATTCGTTCGTCGCCCTCGTTCTAAGATTCGTATTGAGTCGTGATCGATTCGATGTATCGTTTTATTTCTTGTAATTTAATCCCTCTGTGAATCTCGGTAATTCTCAACCCCAACTTTTCGTATTGTTTTAAGCTTTCGTAATGAACCACGTATTTTTCCTTATCGTATAGATTCGGAATTAATTTACTTCTTAAACTTTCGGGAGCAAAATGATAATCGTTGTGTAAATCGTGAAGTTCTTTCGGATACTTTAAGTCAACTTCGAGAATGTAGCCCTAGCCGTTGCCGTTGCCCGAATGGTTTTTCCAATCGTTTAATTATTCGTCGGTCATTCATTTAAATTTGTTAGTGGGAAGCGGTTTACTCATCGCCCATCCGTATAAATTATTCGCGTCTAAATAATGTTATATACTTTGAAGGTTCGTTCGGGTCGAATTTATGGCTCATATATTTATTATTCGCTTTCCCGTATCTAGTCGAAATCATCGAGACCCCGCCTCCAATTCCTTTTTCTATCATAAGCAACATGTCGGTATCCGTCAATCCGTTTCAAAGCGGCGTCCCAAGCTAACCCCGGGGTCGTGTAATACCAAGCCGGGTCTTTCGTAAAACTCATGTAATCTTCTTCGTTTTTGGCTATGCAGTTGATGTCCCCTTCGCTTTTCCCGAGATTCTTAATAGATGGCTATTGTACTCGCCTAAATTGTGAAAGACTACCGGGATAAATTTCGGTTTCCGATACAAAAGATTACATTTATTGTGCGCCGCCCCTCTATATTTTCCGGTGAAGTGGTAGTGATCGCGAACCTTTTTATCGCTTTCGGAAAACGCTTCTTGACATATCCAACATTTAGCGGCATTTTCGAAATCCGACCTGTCTTTTCGACCGAATATCATCTTCTTGCGAGGAATATCACGAATCTCTTTCACGTCAAATATTCGCGCTACGTCATCGTGATCCGTTTTCGCCGTGTAGGTGACCGGGTCTTTGATGTACGTTTTATCGTCGAACATTTAATGTAGTAACAAAAGCTTGATGGGACCTGTTTCTGATATTGATTATAACTCTCGTCCGGACTCGGTTTACAAGTATCGATAGGTTTAAGAAAACTTACAAAGTCGGCGTACACTATAAATGGGACTTTCATCGATCTATTAAAGTTTTTAAATCCGATAAATGAGTCTTCTTTCGGCATATCTATCTTAACACATTCGTTCGAATAACAATATTCCGCGTGTTTGTCTAGCTTCTCTCGCGAATTGAACGGGTTTAAACAATTGCGACAAAAATATTTTTACTCTCATGGTTATTAATCTGTTTCGATAATAATCTACTTAAATCCGTTATAACGCATTAATGTTGTATTTCTCCGTCGGAAATCAACAAAAGGTCTATTATATGTTCACTTTTAAAATGTTTGCTAATTCTAAGAGAGTAAATAAATTTTTCATATCCAAACACATAAACGGCGATTCCCGGATTCTGTTTTTCGAACTTATCTATATCTTTCAACGAAACGGGACATTTTATGCCTTTGGTGTTTAATTCGCCTACTTTACTTTTCATATTTTTTTCTATACGTTCGGGATGCGATTGTGTCGGATTAAGCGACCGTAATACGCACCATTCGAAACATTTGTCGTCTTCGTTTTTCATATTAATGATCGCCTTCTTCTTCGCTAATACTGATGGTAGCGGAATGTAAGAACTTCCTCTCAGCGGATTATAAACGGTCGCATGAATCTCGAGAGAAATGATCGAACTAAAATTCCAACTACTGCCCATATTTTGAAATATTGCCATCGATTCCGCGATTTTGTAGGTCGCGACGTCGTACAATTCGTCTACATCGGTTCCCTCGAGGATGACCTCGATATCGGAATGGAAATCCGCGGGTTTAATTTCGCTTCCCCGCTACTAATATTTACTTTCTCCATATTACATTTAAGAATTAATTTTGTGTCTTTCTCCTAAAAAAATAATTACGGTTTGTCGAACCGCGTTGAAAAACGATCGCGGGTCATAATCTCTTCTCCCCTCTATGACATGAACGGACGTAAATTTCTTCAAAGCGGATCAACTTTCTTTTAACTCGAATGACCGCAACGCTCCTGACTCGAACAATGCATTTACTTTTTCCTTCAAGGCTTCGAGTCTCGGTTAGACCTTCTTTACAACTTCTTTACCAGCATTTTTCAACCACGTTGCCCAATCGGTCACGGCTGTGACTGATTTTTCCACAACGTTTTTAACGTTGCTCGCCGCGGTGCTGACCATTCTAGGGACAAGAGTCGGCACATTAACATTTGACACTGGTTCATCGAGCAGCGAGTCATTCGCCCCTCCAACCGCGCCATATAATAAATTTATTAACTCAGCTTTCATGAGTCTCGAATAGTCACGAAGGCTACGTTGTTTCGCAAACGATCTCAATTCTTTTACAGTCGACATGTTTTTATATAGACAATATTTTCCTTAAGCCAAATGTTCATATTCAGCATTTGCGGGCTATAAATAGATTTGGGAAATCGCGAACGGCTTTGCCGGGCGATTTATCGCCAACGGTGGGAAAAACCCAAGTTGATGAGAGGCATCACTGTCGGATATGGTTAAAATATCGATTTTAACCACGGAACTGGTCCGGAACCGCCAATATTACCCTACAGATATTTAAAGAAAGAAAACCGCAAAAATATGGGTCAATAAAGGTAAAGAATTTTATAATAAACAGGTACAGGGCTTAGTCGAGTTATATTCCACCGAAAATGAGGAAAAAATCTAGTAAAGTGGAAAGATGGAATAGAACGATGAAAGAAAAATTGTGGAAATATTTTTCATTCAATTCCACGAGGGTGTATATCGATTTGTTTGATGAATTCGTTTATCTAGATACTCGTCAATAAACATGACGCCTGTTGAAGCGAGTAGAAAGAAAAACGAAATTGAGGTTTGGCAAAATCTTTACCCAGACCATTACGAAATAAAGACTTTTAATCCGCAATTTTCGGTAGGTGATAAAATGAGGATCGCGAAGAAAAAGAAAACGTTTTAAAAGGGGTAAACACCTAGGTGGACTGAAGAAATCTTCACCATATCAGCCGCACAAAACATTACACCAGTTACGTGTAAGATAACGGACAATAACGGGGAGGAAATACAGGGCGCGTTATATGAAAAAGAACTACAAAAACTAGCCAAGAAATATTTAAGATTGAGAAAATACTACGTCGTAAAGTACAAAATGTGTAATACATTCTATCCCGATTTCTTGATTGTCAGGAAACTGAGCGAATTGAAGTGAAGTATTTATACAATCTCAAGGGCATTAAGTTCATTAAATAATACCATATTTAGAAGTACTGGATAAACTGGCATCGGGAGAAGTCTGAAATAATTAACGATAAGACAAGTGATGCTTTTGTGTCCCCTGAGGGATGCACTAATGTCATTATTCAATAGCTTAAAAAAGTATAAACCAATATCGTCATAGTTACCACGTCTTTTACAAGCACGCATCGAAAGAAAATGTCGGTCAGTCCCAGTTTGCTTACAACTTATTATTGCTTCACATGAATGTGATTATAACCGTAATTCCAGCAAATGCCAGATTTGTTATTATTAGACATATGCAATTGCGTTTTCAGACCTAGTTTTTGTCTAAGGAAGGCCCCATTATACATTTATTAAGGTTCTCCAAGTGATTCATAGTTACGTTGATAATTATAAACTCTGATTCCTAGAAAAATGTCAATTTGTCTTTGAAATTTTGTACCGTAGCCACATGTCAACCTGACACATTTATGTGGCAATGCGTAAGAGAAACAATAAGTAGTAGTGTCATTTTTGGGCACAATTCCTCTAGTGAGGAATATGAAAAAAATATGGGTGTACACCTGTATTCAACACATTTTCTGTTTATATACCCGATATATCGGCGGTGAGTTAATGGAACCAGTTTTCCTGGAACCTGTACCAATACTAACCTCATTCACAACGAATATCTAACAATATCACCATATAAATGATCGACGGTGGTGGCCTTTGACGCAGTCTACGACCAAACCACAATAAAATGATATGAATAAAGATAAATTAAACTAAGTATATTAATAAATAACAATGAATCCCAAAGAGACATTAAACTACAACTAAGATTCAGCACGAATGAACGCTTAAAGGATCCTGGTAACATGGTAACTATTGTCAGATGGCCTAGACTGTTGATTATTTGTAAAAATGATCGGGATCAGCGTTTAACATGGGCGTTACGTGTATCGTGGAAGAATTCGTATTATACAATACTAATAATGAAATTGCTTTCTTTCATACAGTGAATCAGATATTGAAGCGAGTTTTGAGACACGTACACTGAATTGATACTCCAGACTTATTATAATTAGCGGAAATACGTTTTATACATTGCAGGAAATTTCTTCTATGTTTGAACCATTAGCAACGTATCGAAAAGTGGTTGTCTTTAGAGATATGTAATGCTTTTATTCTAAGAATACTGATGGCACCATCACGGATAATAATTATCTAAACTCGGTAAAGGATTAATTGTTTGATCGACGGACAATCTCAGACAAATGGATTCCATGTAATGTGAATCAGACCTGTTAATGATGTAATACGCGGTTTTATCGTATAGAGTTGACATCAGCATCACATTCAGCGTCATGTAAACTACATCAACGTTAAAGTGTCCTGTGTCTTGAATTACAGCAGAACATTCAACCAATAGCCCCAGAGCGTCATTCGCATTTGTTGTTTTCATAAGTACTGATATTACTAATTTGTGATTGATAGCGTGACATATCAATTGTTCATTTGGCTGTAATTCCGCTTGTTCGTCAGTTTTTCACGCTTCAACCAATAATCTGGACTCTCTCATTCTTATGGTCATATGGTGATATGAATCTACAAAACAAAATGTTGCTTCAGGTATATACTTGTATTAATTGGTCAGGCATTATAAGGGTGCCTGAAAGCTGCGTATGTGTTTTATACAATTAGCTTTTTAAAGTTCCTTTATTCAATACAATGTCGTGACAACATAAACGTACTTACAATACATGCATCATGTTAAGTATCAGAGATTCACTTACAGACGAGACATAAGCACTGATGCCGCAAATAACAATAGGAATACCTCAACATCTTGCTGCCGAAAGAATTTCACTTCATAAGATGTTTCAGACAGTATTAACGTAAACGACATCCAATATCTTCAATCTTACGTATGGTTTTGATGCCCATGGACCAATCAGCAAACACCCATGACGCCAAAGATAATTATTTTATGCCAATATCAGAAATCCATCCTTTAATTGCAATCAAGAGCAGTATTATACCATAATAGATACGGATTTTCTTTACACCATAAATTGAAATAAATGGGAGAAATTGTTTATTGCAATGACTACAATCCTAATGCAAATTAGTTTAATTATATAGTTTAACATGTTACAAAATTATTGAAAGAATCAGTGGTTTATCATCTTCATACACATGGAGTTTGTTTCATGGGCATATCGGACAAAATTCACATTACAACATGTAGTGTAAAACGTTTTATTCACATATAATGGTGAGCAAGATTTTGTAATTTTAAAAAAATACCGTTATGTATAAAGTTCATAATGACATCATGAAGACAGAATGAAACATAACTAAAGTCTTAGAAAATGAACGATGCAAATTATGTCATATTGTAGCATTATTCTATGGGCGTATAAATTTATCTCCCAATAAATATTCCAACGCCGAAATTATTAGGAAAGTTCGCCGCAATTCTGGGAGACATGGCACTTACTCCAAGCAAAATGTTAATATCATAATTTGTATAATGGGCATAAATCATAGGTACATATTTCACATGCCACCGAGTCTCCAGGGACCCGTTTCATGGGCATCTCTTAGCTGAGATATCAGAAATTTCCCTTTTAAATCTGACAGTAGATTAAAAATCAATGAGATAAAACACTTCTTATTTAATGACAATGGGTAGCAAGATATTTAATGTATCATAATCTAGAGGTAGAGCGTCCGACCTCTGATCCGAAGGTCCTCAATTCGAATCCCGCTTTGAAGGGTTTTGTTCATGTACTTCACAATCCCATTTTTCGGATGCAGTACTGCTGTAGTGTCCAGTGATCGGACTGGAGCGTAATTAATATAAGCAAAACCAATCTAACCGAGCTAAAATAAGTTAGTATAAACTAAAAATTTTACAGGCTGCCATTTTAGACAAGATGTGTCTATAGAACGGCCCCCAGTTTAGAATCTTCTGATTATATCCCTGCCGTAGGATTATATAATATAGTGTGTGCAATATTTCCGTACATCCTTGCAGCATTGAAGAAATAAGGTTTGAAATGTATGATTTATTTTAAGAAATCTGAAAATTCCGTTATATGATAAGCCATACATGACAAAAGTATCTCGTTCTTGGTCATTTAAATCAAATATGAAATTATTGTGTTATGATACTTCTATAACACTTAATATAATTAATTAAGATGAACACAGACAACATGATAATCGATTGAATAACAGGATTGGTTCTTTGCTTAATCTTCGTGTCTGTTAATAAAGAAATACTGAGATGATAGGTATGCTTTAGTAAGTAAACATCAATCAGTCTTATAAAAACATCTTAAAATTATACATTATGGTGAGAAGATGTAACAATACGGTGTATTTCATAATTGATCATTTTAAATTCGCCACGATTATAAATATGTAAGTGATATTGCATTTTTAATAATATTAGGTGCTATTTTATCATGTAAAATTGATTATTAATTGCACTTGTATTCCTATGTCTGTTAGCACTGTATATCTAAGGACCACAATGGAAATAAGGGTATTGATTTACCCTTTTTTGTCTTATCCTTATTATATAATGTTGATTGACATGGCTTCTTTAATTCATACCTGTTTTCCATTGTTTGTATCTTTTAATGTACTTGCCATGTTTGCCTTAACATTTTATAGTGAAATAAGTATATCTATGCTTTATAATTGGTGTATTAATTATTCCAGTAGCGTCAGTCCCTATGGGACTTTACAGACAGTTCATTGTAAATATTCCTAGCTCGATTACGAAGATAAGATGAAGAATTGGAACCAGTCATAGAATTGTTTTGTACGGGATATCGTGAATAAAAAGTACTTCTAAAACTGAATGACTCTTTCGCACGTACTTAGATAGTTTCTTTTCAATTAGGGTTAGGGATGAGGGTTAGGGCGATGAAAAAGTGATAACAGACTTCTTGTCCTTAGTTTGTTAAGCTTTTATACCCACAATGTCCAAAATTATTATCTCAAAATGGAGCGGCCATACTTTAGGAACCTTGATAAATTTTATAAGTTTCTCTCACAGAAAATGATTTATCATGAGTTTTTTCAGAAACAAAGACAATCCGCTGAGTTATTCTCCCTTTAAATTTGTATTGAGGTCTATTAGGAATAGCCAATTTTCGAAAATTAAAGACACAAGATCAATTTCAATGAAAACTTACGGTAAAAAAGACACTAAAACAAACTATTAATTTTATTTAATCAAGAAAAATATAGGTCATCGTGCAATATCTTCAGAAATAAATATTTTCGATAGAAGGGCAACAACTCATACGAAAAATTCAAAATATGTCGTTGAATTAATTAAAGTATCTAAGTTAACTGTCACAGAAATAATACTAATTGGGCAATAAAACTTTTGAATATTAACAAGTTTACATAGCAACGAGCAGAGACATAAAAAAGTATCGTGGATATAATACCGTAATGTCTGAGAAGATTGATAAACCTTGGGTATTCTGTAAGAAATACTGCTTGTGTTGTTACAGATACAAATCCTTCCCATCATAGACTTACAATATCATCCTGTTTAGTTTTCAACAAATAGGCAAAGAAATTATCATCCTAAATTAGTTGTGTATAGTACATGCATACATTAAAAAAGCTGAATGTAACATAATATTTATAACAATATTATTTGGATCATGCTCCAAAAGTTATTATATAATTAGACCTAAACGATGAAAGTTATCTAGGAAGACATAACATAGTCTGTTTGAAAAGTGATAATAATGTTTGTCTCAAACGCGCTACAAGGGTCATGTAACATTCTACAGTAAAACATATTTGACCATACACCATTTAGCCTTTTGCCCCATAAGCATATTTTGGACTCTTCCAAATCCAAAGCTCATATTATTATATAAAACATCAATTTATTTAAGAATGTTTGGTTATTTCTCTCTGACAGAGTGGAAAACATTGTGTCAAAAGAAATTATTACTCGTTATAACCAATGGCTTCTTTTGCCACAATGTTTTAAAAAGTCATCTGCATTAAGATGCGGGGAAATGCAGTATTATGAGGCAAATGGTTAAGTAGGTATTTAAACTGTGTGCATTTCTATCCAGTTTTAGTAGATGTTCATGAATTTAAGACACAATCGCTTTATGTTATTTATACATATCACGATAACGACCTCATTCCGGCAACAAATTACTTGCGTATGATAAATCACAGAAGTTGAAGATTCAACACTTTGAAATCTAGACCGTGTCAAGAAAGATCCTTAAGCTTCTAACATATCAAAGAAAACATTAGCGTAAAGAAATGTAGCACAAAGACAATGTAATACAACCATAAAAACAAACTGTTGAACATATTGGTAACTTCTAGATAATATCATATAGTCAGAAATGGGGATTCCAATAAAATTATTATTACAAGGACATTCCCTCCACTCCTTCCGGAGAGTTAGTTACACTATATTCGTTCAGGATATAATTAACACCATGACAGATATTTAAAAAATATGTCTAGCGGACATCACCATTCACAATAGATTTGATGATAAAATGCATTGATAGAAGGAATGCAAATCAATAGATGTAGGCCACTATGTATCAACTGACACGAAGATTGAAAACTCCATGGGTGGGAATATACGACTAAAAACTCCAGACAATTGTATGAAACACAGTAATCCATTCATTTTATCAAGATCATATCTGTAAAAAGTGATAATAACAATCTAGAACCGTGAAATTAGCATTATGCAACTCACAATTTCATACATAACTTGCCATGCTTAAAACATTCTACACAATTAAGGCTTGTTACTTTCTGTTCGAGGTTCAACGCAAACATCGATATTAACTTGTAAGGTGACATTAATACACCAATTTCGTGTAGTCATCTACATAAGTCTGAAGAGTAGGTTTGTAATAAAGTTATCATAGCATCATTATCGATTTCTATTAATTTGACAATTGAAATGTTTAGGCATGTTTACAGTCACTTGTCCAAAATAAATGGGATTGATAGGTTGGAAAACTGTTCTATTGTTTTTTCAACCTTTGGAGGTATGATACGTCCACAAATATTTTCGTACTGTAGATTTCGCTGTTAGAAATTTTAGGATCTGCGCAAAAAATAGAGTCGGCTGGGTGACCGTAAACACGACTGTTTTTTTGGGCTTATGAACTGTTATGAACTACTTATGAATTAGTTTAGATCCGCACTAAAAGTACACCATATAGTAATAGGGTGTATAAAAGAATGGATATAATAGTATCTTATCCTTTTTCATGAGAAACAACGACTGGGTCGTGCATGCAATGATCTGCACGGAAAGGCGCTACTTGTTAGAAGCACTAGTGGTAATGGAGACTTATTGTAGATCCTTATAGATAAGGGAACAGATAGGTGAATGTTTTAATAAAGTATCGGACTGGTGAATGATTGAACGCCGAGTGTGTAAGTTCAAAGATTGAACCTACGGAAAGTAATTCTGTCAATAAGACATCATTGTTTCTCATGAAAGTCGGTCATTATTACCGAATTCTCGAATAATCAATAGCCGCGCTTCCAAATAAAATTACATACTTCAAATAGGCAAATCTAAGTCATAAGCGAAGTATTAGAACCAGACACGCATGTCTCTATTTAATTTGTTAAGTATATATAATGCGCTAAATTATTTCTACGATCTGTAATTTCTATTTCTGTAGCAGATACAGCGCAGAAAGTTCCACGATTCTAATAACATATCGCCTGGTTTGTTTACGGTAGGCATTGATTCAGTAAAGCATGTTTAAACAATATTTTCCCTCCCAATTATATACATTATATCTCAACAATTTAGATAATTTTATCAGAAATGATTCACTCCATTTCTAGAACTTACAAGGGTGTGTTGAATGACGCAAATACTGCCGTTTTCTTGGAGCGAACGCTTCCATTAAAGTATGTATAAATCGCTAATGCTTAATTTGGTCTACAGGAAGATACTGATGCTGTCAAATGACTGCAATATTATTACTTTCAAGAGGAGTATCGAACTAGCTTAAAAGTAAAAAGGAAATGATTTTACCTAAATGCATCATTAGAAGCTGAAAACTCTTTGTTTTCCAATTGTGCATCTATAAAATTGTTTACGTCAGTGTAAATGAAGAGAAATGCAATAGAATAGTGTCTTAAATTGAATATCTGGGGAAAACAAGCATTTGACACTTAGAACTTGCAAGGCGTTTCATTATATCTGTATCCATTACAATAGAATTCGTGCATTTCCTGTATTACGAGTATAACTTTATTTAAAGCACTCTTTATAGATAGATAGATTTTATTTAGAAAATAAGACAACATGTCCAACGTTTCACATATTGCAAAAACACAGTTAAATTAACATTTCAAATTATATGGCTATATCAAATACATTTCTTTACTAATACATCATTATCATTATTAAACAGGATTGAAACATATGTTGTAATTATGTCAGAATATCATATATTATATTATACATAAGTATTATTATTTAATAACACAAAATATTGAGTTACATGCGGTAGGGAGAAGTTGTTATTTGACATAATATTCGTTATCTCTAAGTTTTAAGCTTTTGTAAATATATTAGATAGGTTTAGTATAATTCCTCGGTTTTGAGAAGACATAAGTTCAGTAAATTTTAGGATATTAGGTCTTTTCCAATAGTTTTGTTTGATCTTTTGTTCTTTTCTAATATCAAAATAAAGGGGACATTCTAATATGAAATGAAATTCGTCTTCGAGGGTATTACATAATTGACATTTTCTTTCAGATCGTGGCGTTTTAACTGGTTTCGTCCATCTACCAAATTCGATTTCTAATATATGGCTTGATGTTCTTAATCTATTTAAAGCTATTCGATATTTTCTAACTTTAATACAGTCTAAGCAAGCTTTAAACTCGAAGTTTGAAAAAAGCTTATACGTGCATGCCCTTGAAGAGTCATTTAGTTCTCCATTCCATATTTGAATAAAGTTGTCCTTAATACGCAGTTTAAAAATTCTTAAAAATTGTGGTACACTTCCGACACCTTGAAATAACCATACGTCATTAAAACCTAACGTTTCTAGTATTCGTTTAACATTAGCTACCCAATTAATTTTTTCAGGATGTAAGTTAAAATCATTTAACATCATAATCATATACACATTTTCTGTACTTATTATTTGAATTATTGACAATTTTTAACCAGTATCGAATTACTTGTGTTATTCTACAACATTTCAGTGGTAACCTTCCCAGTTCACCATATATGAAATTGTTTTGTGTTTGCGTTCTACATCCTAAGAGTTGTTTACAGAATTTAAGATGATTTTTTTCGATTAATTTGGCGTCTGAAAATCCCCAAATTTCTGCACCGTAATTTAGAATTGGATAAACTAATTTGTCAAATAGCTCTAGTTTATGACTTACAGAAAGTTCAGTAAATTTTGACAAGTAACATTTCATTTTGTGCACTGCTACTCTATATAATGGCGCTTACAAGTATATCAACATAGATATGAAATATATCCACCGCTATATCGAGCTTTATTTTCAGTTGCACACGTTTCATTTCAATCGATTAGAAAATGAACTATTCCGAAAGCGCCTTTTATATTTTGAAATGAATGGCAAGATATTCACGAGAAACAAAAATAAACAATATTGCCTCTTGCTTTAACAACAAATGCGCCAATCTATACAATATAGAACACGAAATAGTGACATAAAAACATACTACATCCATGTATCAGTCCATAAAAGTTAGGGTGATTGAATTATCACTTAATTGTATTATAAACGAATGTTTACTGATTAAGAGTCGGGAGGTGAACATTCGGACGGTATTGGTCCGTTTAGGTGCATTGGCAGCATTCTTTAAATTGAAAACTGGAAAAAAAATGTACTGATTGCGAGTTCAAACATTTAGACTGGCGAATAAAATACGGATGACATTGGTGTGATGTGGTGCATTAGTAACACAAACATTTTTAACATAGATTGAAAAGCTGGAAATGAAAGATACAGGCGAGGAAATCTAATATGGCACATTTGCTTTGCACAACACTTTGAGACCTAGTATGTTTTAAAGACAAACACTAAAAATACACACCGATACATGCACCGTTTGTTACTAAGGCGGAATTGAAGAGTCCAATCGTCTAATCGTTTTCCCATGCATCACATTTCTGAAGAAAATATATATTATCATTTAATTACATGATAAAACGAAGTACCGTATTCTATAATTAGCGACATATAGACATTCAAAACTAGGAAGTACTTTGATGTATGACCGAAGAATCTCATAATTATACAGGGTTATGATATAACACAATACAATAAACACAGCTTGCTCGAATCAAAATACAAATACTGTCACCACACAATTAATGTAAAGAATAAAGATATTGTATCTGCCCGGTGTGCTGTTATTCTGCGACATACATATCAGTGAAATACGTAAGCATAGACCACTTACAAGAGCACATCGGTAAATACTGAGGTGTGAAATTAACCCTATGTATTCCAACTATCAGCTTGAATCTCATACAAACAGAAACACAGCACAAAAAAACGACAGTGGTAAAGCTGATGATGGCTTTATTAAGCATATAAATATCATTGGACATGATTAAATTCCCCGCAGGAGACAAGAATTATTTTACAAAATCCATACCATATACATCAATCGCTGCGTTTCATCGTATAAGTAAGGTAATATTAACATGTCTAGATTCCAGAAATTGCGGCAGAGCACGCAACGATTTCAGGCTTAGCTTCAGATAAAGTCACAACTGGCAATAAGTTACATCTGCTGTGCGCAATCACAAAATACTGCCGTCGACATGCACAAACGTTTAATTCTTCCTAATTCATTTGCCTCACGTATTTATTGTTTGCATCTTATGAGACTGTTTCTGTGGGGTAACTGACAAAAGACAGATCAAAACATAAATATCATGTAATAAATTATCAAGACATGGAGAAATCTATGTCTTTTGATTAAATAGAATTACCATTACATGTATTTTACCGCGGATAATGTCTGGTCTGGTTTATTGTACTCAGTAAGATGTCGGCTGTACTGTAAGTAGGTCACGGCTTTTTCACAAAAGCTGTTGCAACAAACAATAGTCATTCTATACACATAACTGTACACACTGCTATACACACAACAATATGCACAGCTATACACACAACAATACACACAACTATACGCACAACTATACACATAAACATTGGCACAACTATACACACAACAATACACACTACACAACTATACGCACAACTATACGCACAGCTATACACACAACAATACGCACATTACACATTACACAAAAATACACACAACTATACACACTACACACCTATATGCACAACTATACACACTACACAACAGTCCGCACAACTATACACACTACACACCAATACGCACAACTATACACACAACAATACACAATACACAACTATACACACAACAATACACACAACAATACACAATACACAACTATACACACAACAATACACACAACTATACACACAATTATACACATTACACAAAAATACACACAACTATACACACTGCACAACAATACACACAAGTATACACAAATATTCACTCAACAATATACACAACTATACACACAACTATGCAAACAACAATACACACAACTATACATACAACTATGCTAACAACAATACGACCAACCATGCACCCAACAATGCACAGAACTATAAGCACAACTACACACCCAACAATGCACAGAACTATAAGCACAACTACACACCCAACAATACACAGAACTATAAGCACAACTACACACCCAACAATGCACATGACTATAAGCACAACACTATTATACGCACAGCTATACACACTACACTATTGTAACAGGGTCATTATATGTAAATATGTGGTAAGGGAGATTATCATGATTGAATTAGGCTTTGTATGAGAGTTGTCTTTCTGTTTGAGTGGATTAAACTCGCTTGACTGGTTGTTATAGATCATATGACATTTTCCCGCCTTTTTGGTCAGTTAGTCAGTGGACTGATAGATTTCTTTGTGGGAAGACCTGTCTTCCACTCTTAGTCGTGGAAATTGTTGATTGCGGTTTGCATCTGTTCATTTGGTTTTAGTTATTTGGCTCTTGTTTATATTATTCTACTGTAAGGAGTTTTAATGGTTTTATTTGAATATTTGATGAAAGTTTGTCATTGTATGTGTTTGGTTCATCTTTAGTGTTCTTACTTCTAATGTATTGAGCTACTCCATTTATAATGGTGCATAGCCAGACCATATTTATTAAGTTCAGTCTACTAAATCTTATAGTCTTATTCTATTGCATTCTAATATTTCACTTTATCATCTTTTCACTATTAACATCTAATTCACAGATAGCAGTCACTGATATGATTGGACGAGAAGCAGTTTTATACATGTATAGACACTTAATAATAATCCCTCAGATTGGTAAGTTGAATGTGTGATTTGGTATAATTGTTTATGTGTATGACTGTGTATATGATTATGTAATGTATACTGGTAATATGTGATGTTTTGTACATATATGTTTCTTTAATATGTATTATCTGTTTCACATCCTACAGGGGTATTGTAAACTGCCTGTAATTTATATTTGTATAGTTGAGTGTAACTATGGTTATACTGAGTCTAATTGTATATTTGCAGGGTGTTTCCATTCATACCTTATTAGATTATACTACTATAGAAGCTGTACAAATTGTTGTTTTAAATCAACCCAAAGGACCCATCAAAAATTATCCACGTGTTACATGGTTACACTATTATATGCCCAACTATGCACACTACACAACCATGCACACTACACAACTATATACACAACTATACACCCAACAATACACATGACTATACGCACAACGATACACCCAAATATACACGCTACACCATTATACGCCAAGCTATACGCACTACACAACTATACACACTACACAACTATATACACAACTATACACCCAACAATACACACAAGAATACTCACAACTATACACACAGCAATACATCCAACAATAAACACACTATACGCAGTACACTACCATACGCCCAACTATACACACAACAATGCACACAAGAATACCTACAACTATACACACAACTATTCGCCCAACAATACACACAACTATACGCACTACACAACTATACACGCAACTATACACTCAACAATACGCCAAACAATACACATGACTATACGCACTACCCAACGATACACCCAACTATATACACTACCCAACAATACACATAACTATATGCACTACCCAACAATACACATGACTATATGCACTACCCAACGATACACCCAACTATATACACTACCCAACAATACACATAACTATATACACTACCCAACGATACACATGACTATATGCACTACCCAACAATACACCCAACTATATGCTCTACCCAACAATACACATGACTATATACACTACCCAACAATACACCCAACTATATGCACTACCCAACAATACACCAAACTATATGCACTACCCAACAATACACCCAACTATATACACTACCCAACAATACACATGACTATATGCACTACCCAACAATACACCCAACTATATGCACTACCCAACAATACACACAACTATATGCACTACCCAACAATACACACAACTATATGCACTACCCAACAATACACATAACTATATGCACTACCCAACAATACACATAACTATATGCACTACCCAAAAATACACACAACTATATGCACTACCCAACAATACACACAACTATATGCACTACCCAACAATTACACACAACAATACACCCAACAATGCACACAACTATGCATATTACTATGTGCAATACACAACTATACGCACAACTATAACACAACTGTGCACACAACTATACTTTTCAGTACAATACAGTTTCAGCCATTACAATAACAAAGTATAGATTTCATGATATTACAGCGAATCTGAACTGATGTAACCGCTTTGAAAATGATTTATTACTGTATTTAACAGTCTGTCCATGTTTCAAAGAAACGATAACGTAGTGCTACTACGTTGAAATATCAGTAAATACTAGCAATTTAGAAAAAAAACATGACTTATATAAATAAGTGTCACATTTACTCGGGTCGGACGAAAGTGAAGAAATAAGATGGCGTGCCTGAATTAATATCTGTATGCATTTGTATTTCGCGCGATTGTCTGTGCGTTCGTATTATGATTAGGGCAATTTATAAACTTGACCTAAGTTGATTCTGTGTTACCTCCTTGAAGTAACATGCTCGCCCCTATTTATCAACCAATTTCAATCTTTCCGACATCATTTGGTTTTCCAGAGATACAAAGTATCACGAGATCTAGTTACCCGAGATTGAGGCGTACATGTCAAAGTCATACCTTGGCTAAGAGAACAATTGTTCAGCTGAAAAATCTAGGTCTGTTCGTGTTGACCAAAGAACATTATATCCCAACTTTCGTTTGTGGGATTTTGTCAATTATTCGAGCCAGTTGTACGAATGAATACTAATAGCAAGATGTTTTAATGCATCATTGGAGCTAAGACACTTCTATAAAACGGACCTGTGGACAAAAACAGAACAATCACTTAACTTTAATCCACTTGAGTGTTGAAAAGCTCACTGAAAAAAAAAACGGTTTTGTTGAAACACGCAAAACACTCCATATAAGTTAGATAAAAAAATTGCAAACATCTTTCTGTCATCCTGTACAATAATGGGAATTATGCAAGACTATACAGTCACAGACAATGCTTAAAATCACATTTCCTGAAGAAACCGCTCAGTCTGACGAAAAAATAAAGCATCAATTACGAGTGTAGTCGGTCATCTAACCGCTACATTAAGTAGAGTTAATACGCGTGTCGATAGGGCAACACCATTTCTTAAAGATAAACGTATAATTGACAGACATTCCTATAAGAGATCTTAGTGGAAACTATACAATACCGTGTATACTTATCACTTGAGAGAAAAGAACCTAGACAGCATAAAAGCATGATTGTAAGAATATACTTATGGAAAATTTACTATCGAACGAACACAAAATCGTTGTTTTTGCTATTGTGCTTTCTCTAAGCATTGTTCTCAATAACATGAAATTTGAGCTTTTTCATGATAGCTGATGGTCTGTTTTGGAACGTCAAAATACTCGCACACGTAATTCTGGTTGTTCCCAGTTATCCTTTATTATAATTATCTAGTTTACTTCTAATCCAAACCAGTTGAAAGACTGGTCGAAATCGATAGCGCCATAGTGTTATTTATTAAACTTTTAACCACCGTGATTAACTGAGGCATTGACAATCACGTAACAGTACAAACACATGGTGACAAAAACAATCCATGGGTTAGATAAAATTTAGAACAATGTGAATTGAATGACGAAAGGACAGAAGGGACGACTGGTAGCGGATGCTAGATGGAACTTATGTCGCGGTGTAAGAGCGGGGAAAGAATGACGGGTCAGGTAGGGCGGGGAAAACATGAGATGGAAAGACTGTAGGATAGCTGTGAACGAGGGGTAATAAGCGACTAGTAACGGAGGGTAGCTGTGAACGAGGGGTAATAAGCGACTAGTAACGGAGGGTAGCTGTGAACGAGGGGTAATAAGCGACTAGTAACGGAGGGTAGCTGTGAACGAGGGGTAATAAGCGACTAGTAACGGAGGGTAGCTGTGAACGAGGGGTAATAAGCGACTAGTAACGGAGGGTAGGTCGGACAGAACAACTAGAAGCGAAAGGCGACATGGAAAGAATGACCACATGGGCAAACTTAACTACCAGGAAGTTCAACTTAAGGCAACAAAGAGGACGAAATGTTTCAGTAAAGAATCCATTTTTCAGACTTTCTAGGTGTCTGTAGAAATGCCATGATAAAGACTCATGATCTAACGGATTGTTCGATTATGATACAATAAAGCATACATGTTTTTAAGAAATGGGAATCTCTTGCGTATCTGATGCTCTCATAAATAGCTGAGTAACGTGTCACCTAGATTTGTACTTTTTGGAAAGAATAATGGCTTGGTGTAGTTTTCTAGCGCGAGGTACGTCAAAGTATCCATACTCTGGATTGTTTTGATGTGTATAAAGCATGCTTGCGCACACCTTCTATATGACCCAACCTTTTACAGGACCAATTGCCTTTAAATAAAGTTCAGTTAATTAATTTAATAATCCAACAGAAATGTGAAAACATTTCATTCACTGCACAATGTACGCCATGACAGTTAGACACGAAATTGGGAATTTATATTTTCAACCGACACCAGAAGTTTTTTTAAATACATGTACATAGGTATTGTTTGTTTTAAAAGCTATGTCGTGTCTAGCGATAATCTTCTTCTGAACTTATAACATTGTCTGTCTGGAAATATTTCATCAATCTCTCTTTCGATGTTTTTGCCTTATCTGTTTCAGTTACCCTGATACGGTGTGTGATATTTTTATTGGGTTAGGTTTGTCCGTACGATATAGACATTTCCACCAATTCTATTATTTTTGGACTTAACAGGCCGATCAGTGCATGGTCGATATAAAACAGAAGCAATCAAGCAACGTAGTGTGTGAAAGATTTTAAAATTAAGATGGATCAGAATGGTATATATTCGTAGACTGTACATTTGTTCCAATTCATTTGATAAAATAAGGCTTTAAACATATTCTGTAATGTTATTATATAATATTCATGTAAGTAATTCTGTGCTTTCGTAAATCTTTGAGGAACCTTTTTTACTGGTGAAACTAATTTTCATTTTGGATGAGAAGAGATCAAAGAAATAGTCACTCGTCAAAATGTTTTTGAAGAATTCCGAGCTTTGTATTCAATGTCTGAAGCCGTCATTTTGTAACTCTCTAAAATCTTGAACATGCATGACAGATGTCATTGTGCGAAATGAAAGCATGTTAACAGCACGAAAACCCTGTGAGTCTGGGTTATCTGAAATCAGGTAAACATCTTTAGGTATCTGTGGGATATGAAATTTATCTGGAAAGACGGAAATAAAGAAACCATTGTGATATTTTAGGCTGTTTATTAGAATTAAGTTCATCCACGTGTATCAATAATATCTCGGTCAACATAATACTGTACTATTTCTCTTATTTCGTTCGTATGATGCATCAGTCGAAGTATCGAAAGGAAATATGTTACAAATGACATTGAACTCAAGATTTTCAGCTTAAATAAGTCTTTTGACTTTCATTGTGGTACTTGTAAACTTTTAAGCACTATCATGAAATTATTTCTGAAAACTACTTGATTTAATGTCATCAATGTTTATTTTTTCAAACGTACCTATAAAACAATAACCGTAGTAGAACGATTGCTCACGTGATCCGCCCGTCAAGTGCTATTAATGCATTGGTTCCAAACACCTGCGGTATTTACCCTATCGTTCATGTTATTTTGTTCAGATACATAATGTGCAATGAAAATTATGACTCGCTGTCTCTAGTGAAAAGCTGCGTTGGTCCACTTTGTTCTCTTAACAAAACAATAATGCATTATGTTTTACTCCACGTGCAAGAAATATTTTGTAAGGTCGTAATGTAATGGAGATGATCTTGTTATCTAAATAAAAACCTTCTGTCACTCGCTTACAATGATGTATTGAATCATGGGGTTCTCGATCCTTAGAAGTTATCAAACTGATATATGAAATACATTTTGTATGTTTATTTGAAGTTCCCAGTAGGTTTAATAAATAATATAGAAATATGACACAATATTAGTTTACTGTATAAATATGTCTAGAAGGTAAAACTAAAGTATTACATTTTCAGAAAATTAAACCATAGCGAATTAAATGACGAGCGTGTATGATCGGAGCAAATATACAATGCTGATATAGATGTGTCGATTATACTAGGATAACCAGCCCCTCACCGCTGTTAGTTCGAATTCCATCCGGACCAAATTTCACATGCCAGAAGGGTGTCCTACTAGGTCGGTGTTTCTACCCACGTGTATATCTAGGATCTTCATCGCCGCGAAAACTGAAAAATATCGCCCTGGTTGTTGGTGCGACGTTAAGCCCCAGAGAAAAATGTTATTTCATTTATTTTGCTATCCTGTACGCTTTTGAACTAAGTAATGACACTAGTCAATCTAATTTTCACTAGAATTATAATTGCGTTGCGCATCAGTGCAACGCATATTTGAGTCGGGGTAATTGCCTTGGCATGAATAGCTCTCTTGGCATGGTGAGGTAGCTATGAATAGTTCAACAAGTAAACATTAGCGAAACCGTGCAAAGAGTACGAAACCTTTCATTGCAAGATTTGTTTTAATTACCTTGCTCTCGTAACATATTTGGGTTTTCCAGCTGATATCATGTTTGTTTCTCTTAAACACACTTCTTTTGTGCTTGAGGAGAGCAGTTTACTTAAGCAATACCGCGAGTAAAGTGCTTTCAGTCAAAATCGAAACGGTAGTACATGTATATTAGACTGTACAATACGCGTTAATTATTGAATGATCCTCGTTGCTCTATTTCTTGACTGAATTAATTTGTTTATTTAAAATTCATCAAAAAATCTAAAACAATATTATGTTCACAGTTAATTCTTTGCGACTCGATGGATGCTTACAAGCGATTAAAAAGACTATTTTTGGATGTTCTAGTGCAAGAGTAAAGAGTGCATGAAAACACCCACCAGTTCAATAGAGGTTACAAATGGGCGTAGTTTATGCTAATTAATATTTGCTCGATTATTACAAAATCAATTTTGCTTACATCAACCACGCTCGAGTCCGCTTCCTGGACATTTCACAAGTACTGCGTCCGAAAAATGGGATTGCGAAGTTAATGAACGAAACCCGTCGAAGCACGACGAGATACTACGATTTATGCTATTTTTTGCAGTTATAACAATAAGTTTTATTACAGTTGCTGCATCTGTTTTTATCTGCACATAAGGCGGACAGTTATTGGCACAGCCCTTGATCTTTTGTTGCGATTTGCAGCAATTTTTGTACTTGTCTTATACTAAGTTTGTGTATTTTCATAGCTTATCGAAGCAAAGATACGAGGGGCATTCGAAAAATAATGCGAGTTCAGCGTTATCACGCTTCAAGCGTGCAAACCGTGATAAAACTTACCACGTGTCGATAAAATAATCACTCATGTGTAGCATCGTGAAATTTCTCTCTCATAACTTCACTGACCTCGGTACAGTACACGTCATTCCAAAGGCTACTCGTTAGACTGCATACAAAATGACTGGAAAAAGAGCTGAAAATGTGCTCGAAATTTGGGCATATATAAAAGGTAGGTCACTACTTGGTTTGAAAGGTGCTAATATTTACAGAGAGGTGTGCGATATTTATGGGGAGGGCCAAATGTCTTTTAGTACGGTTTGTAGATGGGTGGCTAAGTTTAAGAGCGGGCTGCAGCAACTTAAAGATGCTGGTCGCCCTGGTCGTCCTGCAACAACAACGACCAAACGTAACATCCACAAAATCAGCGATTTTCTCAAAAAAGATTCCAGGTACTCCGTAAAACATTTAGCACGGTTCACAAACATGTCGTTATCACAAGTTCATAATATTTTGAAGAAGCATTTGAAACTTAAGAAATTAATGCACGTTGGATACCCCATTTGCTGACAGATGAGCAAAAGAGGACCCGGGTCGCAGTGGCCAAAAAAACTGCTGAAAATGTATCCAGAATTTAGCAAAAAGCGTTTTGATAGCTTTGTTACTTGTGATGAGACCTGGGTTTTGCTTTTACGAACCTAAGCGAAAGTGTTCAAACTGAGTTTGGGCCACTGGAAATGCAAGGCGTCCTAATGCGAAAAGAACATGAACTGTCAAGAAGATAATGTACGTTATTTTCTTCAATAGTAAGGGTCCAGTGCTGCAAATTCCTGTGCCAAAAGAATAACTGTCACAGCAAACTTCTATAGAAACGTGGTTTTAAGAAAATTGAAACAGGTCTATCAAATCCGTCGCCCCAAAACAGGACTCAAGCACCTTAGACTCCTGCATGATAACGCACCAGCGCATAAGGCACGCATTGTAACTGAGTTTTTGGAATCGGAAAAAGTTAAAGTCCTTCCTCAACCCCTTTACAGCCCAGACCTTGCCCCTTGCGACTTTTTCCTATTTCCAAAACTAAAATACCATCTATCTGGTAGAAAATATAAGTCTAGAAGCTCCCTTGGATCTGCTGTTTATCAGTATCTAATGGGTCTCTCTGTTGAAGAGTACGAGAACTGCTTCAAAACGTGGATTAATCGTCTAAAACGGTGTGTTCATGTAGGTGGAGAGTATTTTGAAGGACAGACCAAAATAAATTAGAAAAAAGTTAAATAGTTACTGAGAAAACATGCAACTCGCATTATTTTTCGAACGTCCCTCGTATTGGCTATTTCTGTTACACGACAATACCAGCTTTCTCGAACCTGCGATGAAACACCATCTGTAGGATTAACATGCATGTTGACAGAGTGTTATGTCGTTCAATAAAGTGAGCTTGTTCTTTCTGGTCTGCAGAAATGATGTTTTATGTCATGGAATATCTAGACAGTGAATTTAATCAGAGCTGACAGCGTATTGGAACGTATAACAATCGACAAATCGGCGACAAAATCATTACACCCTAGCAGCAGTAGCGAATTCATTACGGACCAATTCTATTGTGGGCATTTATTATGCCTTGAATAAGGTAAGAGTCATCAAGTCATAAAACCCAGACACATTAGAATTTACCATTTATCCACTAAGATCCATTATGTTAACAAATAATAATTCCTGTTTGAGCTTTAAAGTCTTCTCAATAGGTTAGTCGGAACTGTGAACGTATGACAAATAACAAAGTTGACAAAGTTTGCTGTACATGTACTACTGGTATAATTAAAACAAGAGGGCAATGATAGCCCTGCATCGCTCACCAGAATAAATGAAAGTTACCTCGTTACTAGAAAAATAATAAAGGTACATCTCTGGGCAGATATAGGGTAACAATAATAAACTCGATAAAGAACCATCATAGGATATTACAATGGAATATTTGTTATGACCTGAGGATGCCACATTCCAAATTTGGTGATGATCCATCCATTGGTTCATGAAATAAGTCATTTTAAGATATTTCTATATTTAGTTCTAGTTGCCCCAAAAAGGGACCGACAAAATTTATTGGAGTAAACTTGACAGAGGACCATCTAAGGATGCTACAAAGCAAGTTTAGTGATGATCTATCGATTGATTAATGAGAAGAATATTTTTAAAGGTATTTCTATTTTTAGCTCCAGTGCCCCCCTTAAACATTTTTATTTGAGCAAACTGGAAGGAGGACCATTTAAGGATGTCTCAAACTAAGTTTAGTGATAATCCATCCATTGGCTCATGAGAAGAAAATGTCGAAAGATTATTCTATTTTTAACTCTGGTGACCCCTAAAAATATGAGCAAATTGCAGTCAGAAGGATACGAAAATACTACACATCAAATTTGAAGGAAATCTGACCAGACCTTTCAGAGAAGACAATTGTTGACGACGGACGCCGGAGCATCCTCCTTACCATACTAACAGCCAACCCTGAACCTTCGGTTCTAGTGATCGAAAAAACAGCAAAATGTCAATTTCTAATAACTTGTATTTAATGATTTTTAAGAACAGTTATCTTTGTTTTATAATAAAGACAAACCAAAAAAGTTGATTTTATGACATTACAACAGACAAATTAATCAGTATAAACACGTTATAGTAAAACCTCACTTAGCAAATATTTAAATTGTTACGACCACGTTATAACAACGATCACTTATTTTCGGACTGGTTTTCAATATTTACTCTATATTTAACTTAATATCGGAACCACCGACCGTTTTGGGATGTCTCTAAGACGGTCTTAATGTGGAGGTTTTACTGTGTTAGGATAACGTGTTAGAACTATCTGATTAAATATCAAGAAAAAGTCTGTCCTGTCGTAGACTGTATAAGTAGCACATCCAAATTAATATACATTTACTATAATTATTAAAGTGCAAGAATATCTCACTGATATTATTCATAGATGAATTTCATTCAAATCACTGAAATTAATCATAAGTAACTTGCTTCGGTTTCACTCTCGTTTTATTCGCAAACATCAAAAGGCTTTCTCGGCAAATGATTAATCTATCAAAATGTCACCATACGAAGGAAAAAGAGAGATAGAGAATGGTATTTCTAACAGATTAAGCGCATCTATTGACGATTGTGGTACCATCTGTAGACACTTGCGTGGTAATGTCAATTTCGATTGACGGCCTGAATTTACAGAACATTGTCACTAAAATTAAGGACTGGACCGTTACATTACAAGTACGCTAAAAGTTATTTTTTGTCTGCAAACAATAAAGCCATCATAGCAATACAGCGTAAATAATCCAATTAACCAAACGAAAACATTTTAAAAGGAAGTTTAAGACTGTGCTCGTATTCATTGTCGAATGAACTGTGACAGTTCATTGTCGTATAGTACTCAAACTTTATGTAAAAATTCCTAGGCATTGACGTCTGCTAGTTTAAGGACAAACAATAGGAATAAAAAACAGTTTATAAACACAACATTAGGAAGTTCAAATTTGGCAATTTGTATTTGTTGTTAGCTTTTTGTGGTGTGTTTGTGCTCGTAATCTCGCACTATATGCGAAACACGCTCCACTCCCTGATAGCTTATGATTAATGGATAATTGAAATCAGATATCAGCTGGTTGTACCGAGTTGCATCTTTGTGCCTTTGTTTAATGGTGTCGCTCTTGAAGTCTTAACCGTGCATGATCAATTTCGGGCTGCATTTTTTCAGGGCAATTAAATCCATTTCCTTGCAGTGCAGTCTTTTGAATCTAATGTACCATGAATGCTTTGTGTACAGCGAGGGCTTGTTATAAGTAAATGCGCTACGTTATATTATAAAATACGGAAAAGTCTCAAATAGAGATCATTACAATTTCACGACAGCCTCGTTTTTAAGACGACTTATTTATGGACGAATTCATTGTATATTTCTGCTCCATCAAAATTATTACATGTATATACGATCAGAGCGAATTAGTTAGATTTATGTGTAATAAGTCTTACACCAGTAGAACAATTCAATATAATAAATCAAATTAATTTCACTTACGTAATGTTATAATGTTCTATTAACAGATATATCGCCGAGGTTTTAAATTCTGGAATATCAATTACTCTATTTAAGTAAAACCAATTCGGAATAAATGTATATATCTTTATTTCTATGAATAAAAAACAGAGAGAAAATATATTTACTCACAAGATGCATAGATAAATACATTTTATACATAAAAACTACCGTTGGTCAGTGGCAAAAGGAGTGTAGATTGAAGTAATAAAAGCATATGTTTCATTTTTACAATGTTTGGACCATAAATTATCACGCCATGCTTCTTATTTAAAGACATAAGATCTACATTGAACTGCTCTCAGTCATTTTGTACATAAAATCTACTTTGAACTACTCTCGGTCAGTGAAAAAACATTCGCTTCGAAAACGTAATATTAATGCCAACAAAAAATCCAATTCTAAGACCAGTTTTTCTGTTGTTGAGAGACGTATTTAAGAATATGTAATATCATTAACAAAGAGGCAAGCGGTTTTGACCTCTTTCCCGCATTAGCACGATCGTATAATCTTTGTTGAGTCGCAAACGTCAACACAGATTTCATATTGTAATTTAACACAATTCAACATTTTAAGACTATTTTTTATAATAAATAACTCTATCATATATAACTTTTTGAAACATTTTTAATCCAGGGTGGGATAAGGTCCAAAATTGTAAGATACAATGATATATACCCCATCGCCAAAACAAATAAAATAAAGACATACAGAAAGACAGAGGAGAATCCTATAAAACGTTATATTATCGTTATTAATCCCTGATGATTTAATGAGAATAAAGTCATTTAATAGTTCTATCATTTGTAGAGAAATGTTTATATTGATTGTAAAAATTAAAATTGCGATAAACCGTTTTAACAAATTAGTTGTCCTTGTTAAATTCTCAAGCATCTTTGAACAAAATTTCTGAACACCGAGCAGACAAATGTTTAAACCTGAGTCACCTACAAAATCTACCAAATAAATTCGCCCTTTATCTAATCCTCACATTCAAAAATCCAAAGCCGTGTGGGCCGAAACAACTGTTTTCATTTTATCTGTCTTGTCGCTCTTATAATAGTTTATACTTATAATGAATTACTATGTCTTATTTCAAGCATAAATAATTACCGCGAAACACAAAAAAGATATTTTACATTGCATAATTGAGTACAAAAACGCCGATAAAACGCGATGAATCAAGATAGATACCATAAATATAGTTATTCTCAAGATTCGCTGAAACAATGTTTTAAAGCGCATGTTTTTTGTTAAGGGATTCAGGTTTTTGTCTTGGATCATTGAGACATGGAGTTTGATCTAAATTGATAGCGCGTTGGAATTGACGTCAGAAGAAAAACTGCCACAAAACCATGAAACGAGCGCAGTAGCAAAAATGTCGACAATTTCATGTACTAAGAAAACGACATCAATTTTCTGACTGATGTTTGTGTCTACAAATATCCTAAAACAAAGTTTGTAATATTTCCTTTGATGCCCAATTCCTAGTTTGTTTATTTACATGTGTAATGATTGAGATCTGAACAAAATTTCTTTGTATAAACACCTACTGCCGACAGTATTTTAGCTACGTGCAGACAAACGGGTGACCGAATTCCCGAGATTCTGTAGCAGTATTAGTCTTGTTCTTCACAAGAAACAGCTATTTCTCCATAGGAATGATAAGCGGTGGGGAACAAATGATCTTAATGAAAATATATACATATAAGGAAAGGATTCCTATAAAACACATACAAGAAATCCTACATTGATTCAAATACTACTTTCCCAAAATCAGCCAACCCAAAACCAACGCAACATATAGGAACATCCAAAAATAGAGACAACATGTCCCCCTGCTTGGTGCTGTCATGGAACAGTCTGCAGCAAAGCTGCCAGGGTTTTTTTTAAACTAACACCACTGGGGAAACAAACAAAAAAGAAATTGCATTCACTAAGTTCTTTTCTGTTATATGACGGAAGAAAAACACAATGTATTATATAGTACAATATTACATCTGAACTCTTGGAACGGTATCATTTTTTTGTATATTAGTAAGAACAGGCGCTAAGTTATGTTTCGCCACTATTTGTATGCTTTACTAGCGCAGTGTGCACGTGATATTGATTTTTTTTACATTTCACCGATGAAAGCTTACGGTTTCGCTCGAATATTTACGAATTCTGGTTCAATGTTGTTGTACTATATTATTAATTATCTGCAATAAGTATTACTTCGCTTGTATCAAATAACGAAAATCACTTACCTGATCTTTAAAACTAATAAGTTCCAGACAGAAGAGTCTACAAATTTTCTGTCAACGTCTTCGCACAAAAACGTTTTTCACTATTTGAGTTATTCGCACTTTACAATCCGATACACACAAATACGTTTATCTTTCTTGTTTGTTTACTTAACGCTTAACTATAGATGCAATTGAAACATCTCGACTGTTAATGTATTTTCTTGGTCTCAAAAAAGGAAGCAAGCCATCATAGATTTACAACTGTTTCCCATTTTAGATTTTTTGTAAAATTCAAATCTGGAGTCTCTCGTCTTCCGATTAATCCATCAGAAATGTCACAGTGCGGGGAACCAGTGTAGTGAAGGATATATCTTTCAGATTAGATTTATCAATTTTACCATTCTGGACTGGGTTTCTCGGTTATGCCATTTATGAGTCTACGGCAGTATGGGCATCAAGTGAATTCCCAGAATGAGATAATATACGTAGTTTACATTCAATTTAATGGATCGCTAACTCCTGTTATTCATACGGATAAACATTTGGTAAATAATTGTATTTCGACAAATCTTGATAAGAGTAAACGACTTCCTTTATTGAAGAATTAAATAAACAAATAATGAATGAATGACACAATCCACGTCAGATAGTCTTCAAAGTTAATACACTTGTAATATGTATTCCATCAAAACATCTTAAAAAGCTTTCCTCAGGAGACGCTCTGGCAGGTTCATATCAATTCATTTTAACAACATTGTCTAACAACACAGGTAATCAAAACCTTGCGAATGTAAATAAATACTCAAATTTTGAACTTTGGCATCTATAACCCACCTTTGGAATACAATTGTTTCGCTCTAGGCATTTTGTATCAGTTCATAAGTATTCATGTTGTCTCTACTTTCTCAGGCTCTCCTCTGGTGTTGTATGTTCCATTCTTGTGATTGTTCTTGTTTGAATGGGTTTTTAAGAGGAGTACTGTGATTGTTCTTGTTTGAATGGGTTCATAAGAGGATTCCTGTGATTGTTACCTCGAATTATGATGCAAATAACTCTTGCTATTAAAGCATTGTATACAATACGTTGAATCAAATATCCATTGAGATTTACCAAACAACAGATAACCTCATTCCCAAATATTGAATGATTATTTCGCTGCGGTAGAATGTTTGACTTAGATTTACCACCATTAAGCGCTTATGGTGTGCCAGCTAGCCAGCCAGCCAGCCAGCTATAGCCAGTCATCGTTGACAAATATTGATTATACGTCCTAATCATGATTGTTTGATTAGTTAGTTAGTTGGCTTTAATGTAATGAAGGGAGATGTTTTCCTTGTAATTATGCAATTAATTATTCATTGTAAACAGAAACCTGCTAATCTTAATTTCCGATCATTTGTCTAATATTGTCTCCACTAAATGAAAAGCAAATAAGTAAACTAATTCTTACCGGAGATAGTTTAATGAAATGTAATTCTCTTTTATGATGTACTTTGAACCAGTTTTTGAATCAGTAGATTGTAATCATCATTTATCACTTCTACATCTTTATATAATTATTGCTTTATGTTTTATCATCCATTGTCAATGAAATGGTGCAGTAAAACCCAAGTCAAAGGTCAACTGTAAATAGAGGTCAACTGTAAATAGAGGTCAACTGTAAAGGAGCGTTATTCTTTGTAATACATTTATTGACACATACAAACCACGCTCAATAGTCGTACAATAAATTGATATTATTGGTTCCCTGCAATGATATAATGCACTACCAGGTTTAATTTTTTGTCTTTGTGTTGTTATTTTTTTTATTTAAAAATTGTAATATAAATAAGAACTAAGAAATACGGAAGAGCCACAAGGTTATCAATCGCTCGTAACATTCAGTAGTATCAAAGTCATACAAACAAAATCAAATTCACGCACGAAATCATAGAATGAGTTAGGTATTATAAGGATAAACATTTCAATATTGATGCCAGCAACAAACATGTTGAACGCACATACAAGAAAAAATGACACTCATGAAATGATTATTTTATTAACATTAAGAAACAAGCAAGATGAACTGCTTGAACAACAAATGTCCGAAAGTAAAATGCAGTTGTCATGTTTCAGAACGCATATGCAATTAATTAACACAACAATGTCATTTGGAAACATGAATGTCCTGGCGGATATACCCTTCCATAGCCCTCTGCGTGTGACATAGTCATAAATTTTATCAATATTGATGTTACTTTTAAACTTATTAACAAAGCATCAATTTGCTTTATATCTACAATGTCTGGAAAGAAAGGTAACACTTTAACCCAGTATATATGCTAGAGGGACACATGTTTATCTTACCATTTAATAATAATGAACAGCATCTTGCAATTTTGGACCTTCACAATATTAACATCTTTAGATTCAAGTTACATCTGTACAGTGGAAGCTTTTATTGATTTGATGAAGTTTAGTATCATCAATATTTCGCAGATTACATATGGAGAAATGCATATGTCATTTTATAATTCAGAAAATTTAGGATTTTGAGATATAAAATCATGTTGAACAAACTACCAGTGAGTGTTAAAAGAATATATGTATTACATAGTTAGATTGCAGTATTTGAATTCCAAAACAATCAAACTTGTGCCAATGTCCACTTACTTGTGAATAGAGACCACCAGCCTGTAAAGACAGTTCTAAGTTCTATTTCATGTTCAACCATTTACAGTTTATTTTAACTTCTGAATAAAGACCATCTCTTATATAAACCAATGTCCACTCATTCATCCAAAGATGGTCTATATATACATATATAACTGTTTTCGAAAGAAGTTGTAGTATAATTGATAAGCTATAAGTTATTGTTTTTATGTATTTACCTTTAAGTGTTCTACTTCCTTTTTAGGACATCATAAGAGTGGGATATTGGGAGTTCAATATTCATTGTTTAACTCTGAATATTTAAACCATATTTTAGTATATTTTTATTATTTAAGAAACTTATGACCTACAATATGTTAAATTAAAGTTCAATTAATGGCTTACTTTATGATTTGCATTTATTATGTAATATAAGAAAATTCACCATATATTAATTTGTACACATATTAGTAAATTGATACTATCCCTTAGGGAAAGAAAGGCATTCAACTTGCAGATATTTAGCTTTTTCTGGCCAGTTTTTGCCATTTATTTAGCAGTTTTCCTTGAAAAATGTGATTCTGTAGAAAGCATTTAAAAGGCAGTTAAAATGCATTTAAAATGCAGTTATTCAGCAGTTAAAAAGCATTGAAATCGGCCGAAATATGTAAATGAGATGACATCATAGAATTGCCTCCAAATATGGAAAAAGCATTTCCAACCATTTATATGATTTCATAAATAACTGCCAAAAACTTGTGTGAGCATTTCCAACCATTTATATGACATCATTAAGAACTTCAAAAAAAACTGTTGCAGCATTTATATGATTTCATAAATAACTGCCAAAAACTTGTGTGAGCATTTCAAACCATTTATATGACATCATTAAGAACTTCAAAAAAAAACTGCAGCATTGTAAACCACACTTTTGACGTCATAAAATACTGTTAAAAATGTTCACAGCTGGAAATACATGTACGTGGAATTTCTGTAACATAGACATACATGTATGTACAGGCAGAGTTCTTACAAATTAACAAATCCTTAACGGACTTAAAATTTTGGAGCAATTTTTGAAAGGGAGCCCAAGGATCATTACTGCAAAGTAAGGTGTAAATCTGCCCTGTAGTTTTGAGAAAGATTTTATTTAATATATTAGAAATTGTTGACAAAATTGGTCACAAAAGCTCACCATAAGCCTCAGATAAGCTTAAAATCTATGTTTGGAGTTACCCTACCTTTGGAGCTACATGCAATAAAAGATAAATATGGCAATTTTGATTAAGTCAAGGGCAATTTCTGTGTGAATCCAAGAACAAAACCCCAGGTGCACAACAACACTTGACGATCAGCAATCCTGATAAGTTTCATAACCCAAGCTCAAATACTTTTAGAGCTAAACAAGAAACAAATTGAAACTTGCTACTTTTTACTAAGTCAAGGGCAATAACTCTGCAACTATTGAGCTATGCGCGATAAAACATTTCCGGATGGACGGACAAGTGCAACGCTATATGCTCCCCAATATTTTTTTAGGGTAACTCAAAACAAACATTTTACGGATGGTCTAGTAGCTAAAATAAAAAAAGATATTACAACGCAATTAAGAAAAGCATTTTTATGAAGACTTACATCAAGTAAACTAGGAACAAGAGTGACAACAAAATATGCCCACCATATGTACTGTGTATGAACATGTGCACTGCCTAAATTTTCAAGAAATTTAAAGAAGATTGGATGTAATACGCTGAATTACATAATGCACTGTGCTCAATGTGTGAAATGCACTAAGTGACCCTGTAACCTAGATTTTGACCCAACATAACCCATTTTCAAACTTGACCTAGACATAATCAAGATACAACTTCTGACCATTTTGGTAAAGATTGGATAAAAACTATTTGAATTAGAGTCAGGACACTGTGTTCAATGCAGTGTTCCCACTCACATAATCCATGTCCATGCCCCCCAAATACTTCTGTTACCCACAGATTTCAGACATAAGGAATAAACTTATCCCAATTACTACAGTATTACAGTATATATAAATTAGCAGGTGCGTAGCCAGGGAAAATAAAAAAGTACGCACGTGCATGCAAGTAGGGGGAATGCACGAGAGGGGTTTTGGGGATTTCTCATGAGGTCTATTAGCGCATTCTGAGCACATACTGAGGCTCTTTCACTGAATCAGTATCTTGTGTCTTCTGAAGACGAAATGGCAACTCCGACCTATGTGTCAATTTGTTTTACATTACGCACGTGCGTAATATTATGTGCAAAGCAATCATACATTTAATGCAATTTTATAGATACATTATACAAATAGTGTTAGTCTAAATTGGCGAAAGCTAAGATTATTTTGATATTTTTCCATTTTGTTCGCCTTTGAGGTTATAAAACTTGAGAATAGTCTCTGAGCTCAAATCTCAATACCATTCTCAAAGTATTATGGTTGGAAAGATACAAATCATTAGTGTTAAAATACATAATTATTCAGGTGAATTATACTGTTGGAATAATGTATCAATAATATCATTATTATCTGATCATGACTAACTTCGTACATTAAAAGACAAGATATGATATTTGAGCTAGGAGAACAGTATTTAGGTTTATAACCTTGGACCCTGTTATGTTTAGAGCAGAGCAGAGCAAAGCAGAATAGAACAGATAATAAAAGATGATACAATAGATCAGAACAGAACAGAACTGATCCGATCTGAGAACAGAAAAGAACAGAACTGAACAGAACATATCAGGTCAGATCACATCAGAACAGAACTGATCAGCACAGCACAGAACAGCATAGATCAGAACAGAACAGAATAGAAAAGCAATGAACAGAACATGATAGACCGTACCAAAGCAGACCAGACCGGACCGGACCGGACCGGAACAGATAAGATTTGATTAGAACACACAACAGATATGATAGAACAGATCAGAACAGATCAGAAGAGACCAGACCAGAACAGAACAAAACATGATATCTCAGTTCTGTTCTGTTCTGTTCTGTTCTGTTCTGTTCTGCTCTGCTCTGCTCTGCTCTGATCTGATCTGATCTGTTCTGATCTGATCTGTTCTGTTCTGTTCTGTTCTGATCTGATCTGTTCTTCTCTGTTCTGTACTGATTTGTTCTATCATGTTCTGTCATGTTCTGTTCTGATTTGTTCTATGATGTTCTGATCTGTTCTGTTCTGATTTGTTTTATGATGTTTCTGATCTGTTCTGATCTGATTTGTTCTATCATGTTCTGATCTGTTCTGATCTGATTTGTTCTATCATGTTCTGATCTGTTCTGATCTGATTTGTTCTATGATGTTCTGATCTGTTCTGTTCTGATTTGTTTTATGATGTTCTGATCTGTTCTGATCTGATTTGTTCTATCATGTTCTGATCTGTTCTGATCTGATTTGTTCTATCATGTTCTGATCTGTTCTGTTCTGATTTGTTTTATGATGTTTCTGATCTGTTCTGATCTGATTTGTTCTATCATGTTCTGATCTGTTCTGATCTGATTTGTTCTATCATGTTCTGATCTGTTCTGATCTGATTTGTTCTATCATGTTCTGATCTGTTCATTTGTTTTTTTACACTATTCTGTTCTGTATATGCATTTTCGTTAATTGTTCTCGTGTAAATCGTTGACTGTCAAATATCGGAACTAAGTACACAGTTGTTGAATACGTTGTCTTTTAGATGTTAAGACAATGGATACGGTGTACAGTTAATACTAAATTGTATTTTTTAACTCTTAGAATTATTAACTTATTTCAATTAACAGCATGTGCAAATATTTGAAACTTTTTCAACATTGAACAAAACACCATTTGTCGCTGTTAATAATCTATCTTTTGTTAAAGTCACACGTAACAATCGAACTCACATTTTTTCTCGTATTTACGTATCTAAAAAGACTAAATGGCGAACTCAAATGTCTGTTTGACGTCATAAGAGTTAATTTTATTAATCACCATTTTCAATACAATGACATCGAACATAGAAGGAAAGATCAAATTATCACTTTATTAATCTCTCTATAGTTAAAATACCAGTTGCGACAAACAAACTCACTTTCATGCTCGTGTCAGCTACACAGATTTCAATGATGTCGTGACGCACATTGATATGCATGACGTCATAGAGGTAATTTGAGTAAGAAGTATTTTTTTTGAATTTCATAACATTGAACAAAACATAAATTATCATCCTTTGATCCATGCATTGTTAAAATATCTTACGTTGAATTCGAGTTCACTTTCTTTCTCGAGATACACAAATTTCCACGACTGCGTGACGCACATTGATCTGTATTACGTTAATAGAGGTAACTGGGGTAACAGGTATTTTTAACAGTATAAAGAAAGTTTTGTAGTATATTTAAATGGCCTATTTTATATGCTAAATTATCAATTGTTCATCGATTACCTCTTTTTTGTCATCACTTTGTGCTTCTTAATCTTTATAAGTATTCAATGCATTAATTATTTACCCAAATTATTAAATAACTCTTTTACAAGAAATTGATAAATCAAGATTTATTTGTTTATTTATCGAAACTGAAAGGTAAATTCTTGTCATTACCTCGTAAAAGTAGATTATTTTGTACGTCGTATATTTAACATTCTGTCTGTGTTATGACATTTTAAAATACATGTATATTGAATAAAGAACTTGGTTCAATACCGGTCAAAATATGCCCGATCTCAGAAATAAATAAATAACCGATATATTATAGAACAATGTGTATTCTATTCAAAAGAAGCATTAATTTCCACTTTCATAAAAATATATTGGTTGCTATGGTAACAATGCAAAATACTGTATAAATCCGTTTTAGCATCATTTTTGTCATGTAACAATTTGTAACCAAATAACAAACACTGATATTATATTCATTAACAACACAACAATGAGGAAGTGCAGGTTGCTTAAATTTTCAACTTAAGCTAAGTTGCTATTGCAACTATGCAAAAATATCAAATGTATGTATTTTTAACAGCAATATGGGTGGATTGAAGGAATGTAAATGTTCACCAATAAACAATAGAACTGGTCTATTGATATTTTTGGAGAAGCATTTATGTTGGTCTTGATGAAAAAAAAACAACACTTAAATCGTACTTTTTGTGGCTTTCAATTTCCTTCTAATTCTGGGGCGAGATAGTGGTGTTAGTGAACAAAGCCCTTTCATATTTAAAATTTATCAATTTGTATAGATTAAACTATTGATATTACATGTCTCTATCATGTTGTATTTAACAGTTTAGCATGAAAAACCATTCACAAACACAATAACACCAAGTCTGAGATTCTGCGCCAGTAATATCAATAAAGCCAATGGAGTTATCTCCCTTTATACAGATGGTCGGTTACAAGTTAGCATGTAACCGGTTTGCCGAAACTCATTTTTATGAAATTGCTTTAGTATTTTATTACGAAAGAACCATGCTTCAGAAACATTGCTGTCAAATATTCCCGGTTTTAACGGTGGAGAAAGACCCAAGGCGTGGACAACCACCGACCTTCCGTAAGCTAGACGGACAGTTTTGTTGAGTCGTAAATGTCACCAATCGAATATGTAACACGAATAAAAAATACGACCGAATGTATGGTAAAGTTTATTTAGAAATCAGTGGGCGCTGAGGCCCATGTGAAAGATACAATTACATACATCAAAATTAAAGATACGTGACAATGGCAATGGTAAATGCAAGATATATGCAAATTTGCAAGATAAATACCTTGTATAGATACATGAAATAATAAATGCTACGTTTTCATATTCTATCTGCAAAGTTAGAAACAATAGATGTAACTCGAGAAGTAGCGGAGAAGGTGCACTATGTTTTTCATTTTGTAGGAATAAGTAGTCGTCTGAGGAATAAGTAGTCGTCTGGAATATATCACACGCGTCATATATTCATATATGATACGTATAATGTGAAGTATTCGTCTGACTTAAGATTTTGTATGCACACTTAAACGAATATATCACACGCAAAACTGGACGCATGAAATAGAAATTGGCAACGAATACATCACATTCGCCATCCGTTTTGATAGAAAAACAAATATTTTAAACAGTCATATTTTATTGAACGTCTTATTTATGCCACAAAGATTTTATAGTTGACCAGATCTTTGATCATCCTCGTCATTATCATCTTAATCATAATTATCACTAGCACTACCACGACCTTCATCATAACGGTAATTATAAAGAACACCACAACGACCGTCATCACGATCATCTTCAGCGTCGTTATTTTCATCATCGTAATCACATCGAGCACACGATCACAACCATCATCATCGTCATCATTATCATCATTATCATCATCATCATCAGAACGAGGAGCGTGATATTATTAATTATTATATTCATTCTTTTACGGGAAAAATCTCTCAATTTTGTATAATTATACTCCCGCAAAACAAAGTTGTAAGTTTATTTACTGGTTTCAGTCCGTCCGTCCGTCCGCACGTATCCAGTTGACATTAGGGTTAGGGTTTGTGTGTAAGTTGACATTATGAGGTGCCGTACCCGTACAAACCGTCGTTGTGGGGGTAATTTTCGCATGTGGAATTCGAAAATGTTGCTTGTGGGGTTAAAAAATCAAGGAAGATCATAGAAAATCCCATACCGTAGTTCTAGGGAGAACGTCCGTCCGTCCAAACAGACGATACATTAGTGTTAGTGTTCAAATCGGAATTATGAGCTTTATTCCGTATGTTATTTGGCTCGTCATAAAGATGATCGTCATGATAATGACAATTATGATGATGATGATGATGACGACGACGACAACGATGATGATGATGATTTTTACATTAATTATGATCGTAGTGATGAGCGTGATTATATGCATGCTGCTTCAGATGACTACTGTAGTCATAGTTATCATGGTCGTAATAATGATGATGATGATAAAAATAATCATGGTCGACATGATAATAATGATAATTGTGGTGGTCATGATGATGATACTTATTATGATGGTGATGATTGTCATACCGCTGCTCATCGTGATGATGATGGCTTTCATAATAATTGCAATGATTACTACTCATGTTCTTGATGGTGGTGATGATGAGCAGAAGTCTCGCGATGATGATGATTAAATTAATGATAATGATTGCGATGATGTTTGTGAATATTTTATAATTTGAAGTTCCATAATTTTATATCAAAACGTATGTGACAAATACGATTCAAGTTTTAACTGTGAAATTGAACCAGCGAATATATCACATCAGATAGATTTTTACGGTCGAGTATGACACTCACGTTTTACATATTCGATTTGTGACATATAAGGCCCAACAGAGCCCCGATGTCGCCTTCCGCGACTATTACGGGTCTGGACTTTAGAGAAGGCCATGACACATGATCTCTGTGACGATTTGATTGAAGACATAACGTTATCTACCACTAATTCAAACAATTCATGCGGAAAATTCATGCGGAAAAAGTTCGCAGTTACTTGTGGAGGACAGGGTGAGCACAAGTAAGAAATACATGGCACCTAGAAATGCGTCTTATCAGAAATATGGCACCTAAAGTGCTAATCCAAGCGATTGCAAGTTTCCCCGCATCAAATTGATTCATGCTATTTTGATGGTCCGCTACTGAAAATTAAACATTTTTTGTTTTATTTCTAGGGAGAAAACTGTCCTCATTAAGCACTGGGAATGATTGCAGGAATGTGTAATTATCACATGTTATAGACTGATCATGTTGTATTCTGTTGTGATATTTAGAACTCCACAAATGAGATCAATTAATTTAGGAGTGTTGTATGAGAAATGGACTCTAAGCGGTTCGACATCACATTTAAAAATGAATGTATAAAACGAATTCAAGAAATCCGACTGATGCGAAATTTCAGTAATTTAGCGGAAGTGCACAGAAATCTCCAGTGCTGTGATTTTAAACCATGTCAGTAATGGTATTGTGTCATTACTTTAAAATTGTAAATGTACAATTGATTATATGTAAACTCCATTTATCATAACAGTGGATAACATTGGTTTGTAGATATCTCATGTTTTACACTTTGAGACAAATATTTTGTCATTGAAAAATTCACGTAATTTCATACAACTTTCAATATTCAAGGAGGAAAGATATTGTATAATGATTACCTCAAACTAACTAATTCTTCAGGCGTCGAAATGTAAAATATCTGTCATTTTTTATGTCGCTAGAGTGTATAGAATCAAGTGATATGTGTATACAATTAGTACTTGTGTTGCAATATTTAACAAACATTCCTGCGCTGAATAAATATTCTGATTGTTTTTATTTCGTGAAATTTAATTTTGATTGTTTGTTTTGTACTTCACGAGCAGCCATGGTCCAGTGGTTAGTGCGCTGGACTTGTGACCCGGAGATCCGGGTTCGAATCCTGGTAGCAGCGGATCATACCCTTCTATGAAAATTGGACAAAAATGTCGATTTCCTCCATATGTGGAGAAGTTGCCGGCTCCTTGTGGAAGGGTAAGTTAGTACTGGTTAGAACAGAGTCAAGGAAAACTGATTAGGTGAACCGGTCGCCGTATATAACTGAAAAATTGTTAAAAAACGGCGTTAAACCCCAGTGAAACAAGTCACATAAAACAAACTTCACAAGAAAATTTGTCAAGGGTCAGAAAATTCTTGGTGTTTGACTTTTTAAAGCTGGGGACTAGCGGGCACAAGGCCCCTGGTGGGTACAGGGCATAGCACTGATCGGGCGGACCCGAGGTACTGGAGATTAAATGTGACCATGTTGTGGATTTACTTTTATCTACTAGAAAACACTTATGTCAATGAAATTTTAATTTCATTTCGTCATCTACTGACTAAATTTTACACGCTCTGTAATCTTAGAAGAAATTCCGCGCTTTAAACCTAGCACGTATACAAATACACAAATACAAATACAAATGTGTTCTCGTCTTTTCTGTGATAATTCAAATTCAACCAAATAATGTTTATTTTACTATACACCGAAACCGTACATAACGCGGTCTTCATATTTTAATCAATATAAAGGGTTAAAATCAAATCATGTTTCTTATCACCATGTAACTATTTGGTAAATTATGCTCTTAATTCTGAAATGCCAAAACGGAAATCGTTAACAATTTCAAAATTCAAACGGATTTTTAAATAAAGAGTCCGGAAATATTGAGCATGCGCAATCAGATAAGTGTGTATTTTATTCATCATTATGGATATAAAAACTTTCCGATGAGTCTTTTATATTTAATGATTACGCATGTTCTGCAATTTGCAAAAATCTTGCTAATTAGAGCACAGAGTAAATATATTCTGCGGAGATATGTATGTTTTATGCGTGTCACAAATATGGAATCAAAGAATACGTTGTTAATATTCTAACATTATGGTGAGATAAGTTATTGTAAGCTGAGGAACAGAAATCTAATGATATGTTTGTGATATTATCTAGATAAGTTTGTAACATGTTATATACAACATTCAAGTCTGTACTGATAAGCCCCGCCTCTCACACACGAATATGCTGCATGCCCTCTGTATATTAAGTTAGTATTACAGTAGCCACTTTACTGGACGGTGTTCTATAGTTGTTATAACCCACATACACAACATAACCGTACGTTTTATTTGCGGTCTATTTAATGTGACCCTGGTAAATGTTCAGTTATGTTGAGACTATGGGTTGTTGCAGATATAACCAAGTCAAGCTGTGATATATTCCATAGACACGTGACAGGATACCACGCCCAGGCTCAAAACCCTGACACAGAATCATTCTGTCTTAGAGCATCCCTTGAAAACAAAAAAAAAATATGGAGACGATTGTATTTCAATATTTTGTCTCCTACACCAAAAGCTGACATTAAATACCTAACCTAAAATGTTGTTTAATGTTCAAAAACTGACATCATCAGATTTTCATATTTCTCGCCGAAGGTGCTATAAGACCGATTTGTTTTGCCAGGACACTGTTTACATTGTGTCATGACGCTGTAGGAGAAAAATATTGGAATGCTTGGCAGTTATTGTTAATTTTAATATTAATAAGTTCAAATCGATTGTGTCGTTTTTCCTCATTTCCGATTAACTTTCTTGTGAAAAACTTACGCTGCTTGTGTTCAAAAGACGTCTTCATTCGCTTAAAATGAATACTTCGGATTTGTATGTACAAAAAACTCTGGAAAGCAATGCATCGCGATTTAATATAATTCTGTGTGATTAACCACAAGCGCGGGAACTTACAACTCACATCAGAACAAGTGTGTATAGACAATACATCAATAGTAAAGATACTCAATTACAAGTGTCATTCAGAACAAATTAACATAAACAGTTAAAATATACTGATCAGCTTTGAAAATATTCTCCAAACATCTCAAACAGACGAATTCATTTCCAGGTTCTCATAATATGATTTCATTTAATACATTCGGCGTTTATCCTTTTTTAAAGATTATTCTTGTTCATCTATACTAGTATTTTTTCATTTGAGTTTAATGTCGCACCAACAGCCAGCGTCATTTTGCGGCTTTTCAGCTTTAACGTTGGAAGAAGAACCCTGGTTTATTCCTTGGTAGTAACAATCGGCTTTCCGTAGGCTAGCTGGACAGCTTTTTTACAAGTTAAATTGGGTCCCGGGTGGGATTCGAACGCTTAGCAGTGAGAGGCTAGTGAATGCAAGTCAGAGACTATAACCACGCAACCTAATTTATCAGTCTCCTAATTTTGCCCTCCGTCCGTCCGTCCCCCAAGATTCTCCATTGCGAAAGAATTGTGTTTGCTATGGTAACATAATTAGTAAAAGCGTGGTCAGACCATCTGGATCCTGCGGCAACTCCATAATTCAACAACCTAAGATGATGAAAATTGGTATGTGAATAGGTGGCAATGTGTATATTATGCACGTCATTTTATGTTCTCCTTCGCAAGAAAATTGTTGTTGCTATGGTAATGGAATTAGTAAAAATGTGGCCAAAATTTCTGGATCCCGCGGTAACTCAACTAAACACCCTAGGATGGTGAAAGTTAGTATTTGAATAGGTGGCAATGTGAAAATTATACAGATCATTTTGTTTTCTCCCTTGGGTAAAATTGTAGTTACCATGGTAACGGAAATAGTGAAAATATCCACAAAAGTATTGATTCTGTCATAACTTTTTCACTGTTCAAGACAGGTGAATGAAGTTTGGTATTTGAGTATGTGAATAAGTGACAAAGTTGAGATTATGTTCACTATTTTGTTATTTCCCAGGATTACAATTCTGGTCGCTATGGTAATGTTAATAGTAAAGAACATGCTGCAAAATCTTGATACTGCAATGACAAACTTTATTCAGGCCATGTGAATAAAATTCTGTATTGATTATTTGATGGTGTCGTATTTAATACATGTGTGACAGTTATACAGATTAATTACCATACTGAGGCCGCGGCCGCACTCCAGTGGTTAATGCGCTGGACTTGTAATCCGGAGATCCGTGTTCGAATCCCGGTCGCGGCAGGTCATGCCCTTCAATGAAAATTTGACAAAAATGTCGATTTTCCTCCATGTGTGGAGACTTTGCCGGATCCTTGTGGAGGGGTGGGTAAGTTAGTACTTGTTAGTATACAGCCCAAGAAAGCTGGTTAGGTGAACCGGTCGCCGTATATAAATCTTTCAGAAATCAGGGCAAAAATACCCGGAGAAGTAAAAACAATATATTGATATCATTTTATATCTAATTTTGATTGGTTTTGTGTGTTCTTTAACAATCATGAATCCAAATCTAGTAAAACATGTTATAACAATGATACTATAGTTCATAGTTGATACATACTCGTACTTTTGTAGATATTCTAAATGTGCATTGAATGAATATCGACAAGTTTACATAAAATCTCCCTTACACCAACATGTTCAATTGGTCATATTCACAAAAAAAAAAAACAAGTACACTATAAAGATTCATTGAATATATCAGTCCGCCCGTGATTCCCTGTTTGAAATAGTCCATCTCGCTCATCTTATTGGTAATTAACATAACGTTGCTTTATTTTAGAACATTCAAGCAAAAAATCGATTCTTCTCCACTAGTTTATCAATCATCCATTTATCGAAAATTGTCGAAATTTGGCGTGTTTCCTTTCATTCTCAGCACTATTTATGTAAGTTAATTAATGACTCCCCATGATGTTATTCAACATCTATGTTTATGATTTGTATTACCTTACGTACATGAAGTAAACAGTTCAGGGGTATGTTACTTGTTATATTGTACATTTGTAACATATGTATACAAGTACTAATATAAATCATTATATTTCAGGATCAACACAGAGTATCACATATTGAATGACTGACGACTATTTCATTGATAATGCAGGATTATACATGTCTCAAGTCGAATCACAATTACTGCATATGTATCAACAAGGAACAAGTTCCGGTATACAAGTAGTTTACATTACAAAATATATAGATGATCAATCAGTGAAATTAGTCACCTATGTAACTAATGTATAGAAACCTAGCAGATGTATGCCACTGCTGTTGTTTAATACATTATTGAAAAAACATTCCGTGTGTTTTGCGACCTGGTTGAAGCAAATGAAGAACAAACATATATGTTGTATACATTTAGTACATATAACAAACGTATCTGTTGTATACATTTAGTACATATAACAAACATATCTGTTGTATACATTTAGTACATATAACAAACATATCTGTTGTATACATTTAGTACATATAACAAACATATATGTTGTATACATTTAGTACATATAACAAACATATCTGTTGTATACATTTAGTACATATAACAAACATATCTGTTGTATACATATAGTACATATAACAAACATATCTGTCGTATACATTTAGTTTGTACATATGAACTCGAATGTGATTTTTATCGTGAAGTCTATACAACGGAATCCAAACTGCTAATGATAAGTTTTAAGGCTTCTTCCATAAACGTTTTGTATATTAACTCAGCTATTTTGTGTGAGTGGCGATAGAAGTTATAACAATTTTAGTTAACCATTCTTGATAGCTTCTGTCTGGATTCGAATCCGCAATATCTGGTCAAGAAGTCCGATCAAGGAGTCCGATCCAAGAGTCCGGTTCTGAAGTCCGGTTCTGGAATCCAGTTCAGGAATCCAGTGTTCTTCTATTCGTTGTGGAGTAAATGTAGTGTTTTAGTGTTAAATATGTGCTAAATTTGTGCTTTTGTATTCGTTATGTTGTGGTATCGATATGTGCGTTTCTACATAATTTTGCCGGAATAATGTGTTTTTATTCTTAACTTTGGTTTATTATACAATATCAACAATCTGAACTCAAGGTAGGCGAGGATAATATCGACCTTGCACCATAACATTCACTGTTCACATTAATGGTCATTTATCACATTAAATTAACAACAGTAAAACCTCACTTAGATTTATAGTACTTCAACATTAAGACCACTGGGTGTCGCGTAATAGACAATTAATAATGGTCTTAATGTTTTTTCCTGTATACATGTATTCAATACAAAGAGAAACAGTCATTATGTTGTAAAATTTCTAATACTGTTAAATGAACTGTTGAATGTACCGACTTACGTACACATTTATATCCAAAACGTAATAACAACAAATGCGACTTTCTTTTTGTAATAATAATGTATTCAAAATAATGTACTGTTATTATTTCAACTCATTTTACAGCCTATTTCGAAACTAAGGATAAGAAATTTCCGTATAGATATATTGGATAGAACCACTAAATTTCCGTAAACTAGCTGGACAGCTTCATCACATGTGAAATTTGTCTGGTCGAGGGTTGGATTCCAACTCACAGCGTGAGGGGCTCATGATTACCAGTCAGAGACCATGGAAGACCCTTCACTTGAACTTTATCAATTAATTGCTTTTAAGTCTTAAAGTATTATGAATGTATATTTTTTATTATTTAAATACTTCAAAATTTTGATATTATGTTATGTTTCTGAAGTAATATATACATTTATACATGTAACAAAATCGCTATCATCTTTTTAAGTTAAATTCCACTTAGTGTCTGTTGGATAAGGCATTTTAATTTTATTGCTGGTTTAGTCTTAAGGTGCCCCACTACCACCGGAAACTTACATCATATCCGTTTGTCAAAATGAGGTTAGTATTCTAGATATATTCTTACAATATTTTTATTCAGGCCTAAAAAAGTTTTTTTTCCGGTTTCATGCCAAAAATATGGGTCGGTATGTATGGATTTATTTTTTGTTTTTATATTACAATATATCACTACAATTCGGACGCTGTAAAAACTTATGAGTCGGCAGGTAGAATATTGAGTCGGTCGGGTAACCGGATGCAAACCTTTTTTCATCTCATTGTCATCAGTTATTTTCGAGTCGAGTGAAATATTTTCACTAAACTCCGTCTCGATATAAAGTCTATGTTGTCATATAATTTCAGTTTAAATTGATATCCTCCTTATCTTCGAGGTTTTACCTTATATTGAATACAAAAAGAAACGAAATCGCTCGCAAAAATCATATTGGATAAATCATCATTGGAATATGTCAATTTATTTACATACAAATCAAAATATACGTACGTCCTATTAGTTTTTCTTTTTTGTATTGGATATGTATAAACAAGTATTGAGTTGTATTCATTGAAATTGTGGTAGCAAATGTTTTCATTCTCTTAATGAAGTATTCATTCTATTTCCTCATTGATAACCGAATAGAATTAATTTTCTTTAGAAACAAAAAACGCTAATCTCATTATACAGTATAACTCCTAAAAAACCGGATCCCTTCCGGAATGAGCTTAAAGTCCGGTTTTCTGAGAATTCTGTTTTTTTTTTAGAGAACTATTGATTATAGAAAAGGAAAACATGGGACTTGAAAAATCGTCCGATTTTCAGAGAATTCCGGTTTTCAGGGAGTCCGATTTTCAGGGGTTTTACTGTATCAACATTTTAAGGCTTAAATCATGTTAAGCTTCATTACGTTATAACGATATATAACCTGAATCGTATCAAATTAAGAACTACATGCATTAACGAAGTATTACTGGGGATTGATATCTTATGTTGTTATTTTGATCATTTCATATCACGAGCAGTATCATTTATAAGGTTTTTTAATTGTTATTTTAGAAGATTCTTACGTAGAATTTAAGTGTGTACTCGTGGTAAGGCCGGAAGATTCGGAAATTCGTGTTGTGTATTCTGTGTATTACTAATATAAGAAAACTACTGAATGATAAAAGATACAAAGGTTCTTGTCATTTTCATGAATTTATTTTGAGCCTTCGTCGTTAAATTGGTTGACATCCCAGTGGTTTTCAAGTTTTAATTTATGCATTTTTGTACATTCAGTGAATAACTAAGGCGAGTTTCTGTATCAGTCTTTTGATTCTATGATGACACAATGTCTGATAGGTGACAGTTGTTGAAAAATGAGTAACTGCGTAATTATCATTTTGTAATTCGGAATTTCACATATGTTCAAAATAATTGTGACAGATGTTGTTTTTTTCATACGCAATGTCGTTGTATAGTATGTTTTTGAATATGATAGATCTCTATTCTATATATACAACTATGTGAGGTGCAATTAGAACGTTCACATTTCCATATACTCACGTTTAATTCTTTGGTATTGATAGACAAACATACATTAAAACTGTAGAACCTATTTTTTTCCATTCTCTGCTTCATTTCTCAAAATGACTTCTGTTAGGAAAGTAGCATTTCTATCAGAAGTCACTGAATAAAAAAAATAAAAATCTTCCATGATATATACTTCTTTAGAATTCTTTATATGTTAGAATTTTGCACAAAGAATGGCTTCATCAGAAAGGATGATTATTGATAGGTAATTGTTACGTTCAATTAGTATTATTGTAAGTGAGTGAGTGAGCGAGCGAGCAAGTGACTGACTGAGTGGCTGAGTAACTGGGTGACCAAATGACTGAATGAGTGGCTGAGTGACTGATTGACTGAATGACTGACTGAGTGACTGACTGAGTGACTGAGTGACTGACTGAATGACTGACTGAGAGACTGACTGAGTGACTGAGTGAGTGACTGACTTTCATTGAGTACATGTATTGATTTACCTAATATAAATACATTACCTAGCCCAATGGGCTTAAAAGCCTCAATCAGAGGCAATTAAATAAAATCACGTGATCAAAAACACATGAAAAATGTGATTAACAAACACGAAAATTACGATTTTTACAGCGGTACAGTAATTTTAAAGTTAATAATAAAAGTAGTTTATATTAGATAATGTTAGATTCGGAACAATGGCATTCAATTGGCGTAGTGTTGCAACATCGGTTCAAAATCATAATCAATTATCGGTTGCGATCGGTTGCAACATCCGATACGATTTTCCGATTATATGATCGTTTCTAGTGTAGTAGTGTAACATAAGTAGACAACTAGTGTTTGATTCTATTTATGCACCCTTTGGTTCTTAGTCATCCTCTGCTTTATGCTAGTTGGCATTGTAGCATATAAGCATGGTGAATGGAGTGTGTTATCCATATGAACCATTAACAAGGCATTATTAACATCAAATGACTTGGGGTGGTCAAATATTTGTTTTTCGTCTCGATCGACGATCCGCCATCTTTTTTTAAACAACGCGAGTGATTTCCCTGGAATGTGTGTTCAGTTTGAGACATCAGTAGTTAGTAACGGCGCCTAATTGAGATAGACCGATAATCGATTATGAAAAACTGCAATCAAATATCGGAATCGGCAGACTTTTTCACGCCGCTAATCGATAGTAGTCGATTATCGTTTCATCACTAATTTGGCGGGTTTTACTGTATTTTAGAAATATTTATGTAGGGTGAATGTAAAGCAGCATCGAAAACATGTGAAAAAATATTCGTTTGGTTTGAATTTGATTGACAGTAAGCGTGTATTCGAAATTTGTACAGCGGGAGTCTTAATTCTTGCTGAATTCTTTCTAAACATACTTCATCAACTGAATACAATAAAACAGGGTGCGATTTTCATGGGTTATACTGTACCCCATACTGCATATGTCATCATATGCTTATAACTATTTTTTCCATGAAATTAATCATGTAAAATATTGTGTTAAGAACTCGGGTAAATTTAACTTAAGTTACGTATTTGCAGATTTGTGAATATACTGAACAGCATTGAACCGAATTATGAATTCTTGATTGTATATGTGAGATACTGCATGTGATGCAAATTATGTGTACATTATATATTATCATACCAATTCTTGTTATTGAAATACAAAAATGTTAGACAATACCTTTTGGCAGTGGGTCATACTAAAACCTTACTGGTATTTCAAGTACGAAAAAAGAGCATTTTACCAATGAATGTTGATTTATACAATGTGTAGATTTCATCATAACTTTGTTTAGATTTTGCGTTTTATATCTATGAAAGCCATTCGTGTTATAAGTTAACATGTCCAATATATCTGTTTAACTTATTTTGAATGTAATAAGTACAGGGGAACAAAAGACGATATACAAGTCTGTCATCAATTCACTGAGCGAATGAAAAAGTTAATGTACAGTTCAAGGGAGGTAATCATTCCGACAAATACAATTGTTTGTAGAACAGTAGTTCGTCATAAAAGCTCGGTTCTTAGGCATAATTGTTATACGTTATTTGTTTCTGATCTCATAATTAACAATTTAGTGAGCAAATTACAAAACTAGAAATAGAGAAAAAAACGGATATCTGAAATCCAAGATGAAAATAAATACTATGAAAATGTGACTGACATTACACGGGTAGATATATAAACTGAAGTGTTCGAGGCATTGATCAATACTCTATGTTTATTTTCGTTCATTTTTTTGTCACTCGCCAGTTATTGTTTATTTTTTTAAATTAAGTTTCGGACTATAATTGTAAAAGTAGTCCGAAGTGCGATTGTTTAATTTTCCGCTTCGTTCAGACTGCCCAGGTGAATGTAAGCGTTCAATGAGGCTGATCTCAAGTATGGCATTAACAGAAAAATCATCAACATTAACATTTTATGTTAAATGGTTGATTAAAAGCAAACAATAAAAGATTATATAATATCAGAATACAGAAAATGTCTATAGAATACTTCTAGATAGAAATATAATTTCATACAAAGTAAAGTTCAAAGTCCAAAAAAATAACAAACATAATTTTAATTTAGGCCTAAGGCATGTCGATCGACCCACAATGATTCTGTGTAATTGCCTTTAGATATACATGTAGATTCGTGTTTAAATTTTGATGACTTCAAGAATGAATGTGAAACTAAAGATAACAATTGCTCACCCCAGCAAGAGCAGACGGCAATTAACAATGGCACTAATGTTGATGCCATGCTTCAGACACCTGAGAGGAGATATCCCTTTAGGAGTAGGCAACGTCCTGACCGCTTGGAATATAAATAATTGCTTGCCAGTACTACCATGATAACAGTTTTACGGCTGACGCATGGTCATTTCTTGCTCACAGAAATTAAGATAAATAAGTTTTAATTAATATGTTGGCTCTTGATTACATGCTAAGGACATGCGAATTTTCTCAATGAATTTGATTTCATGCTATGTTCATAAAATCCTGATACTGAATTAATGATGTATATGAACTTTGTTTCAGGTTATTGAAGGGTATATTCAATGAAATTATGTGGAGAGAACTGTTGTGTACTGCCAAATATGTTAATACTATGCTATCTATACTGATAAGCCAAGCTTGTTTGTACATGCTGTAGTCGTGTGAATACTGCCCTTCAGAAATAAACTAGCCACTCAACTAGAAGGTATTCTTTAGTACTATGAACCCTAAATACAACAAATTACACAACACACGGCACTCCTACTTAACGAACCATTCTCTGCAGAAATATGAATTTCGATAAAAAAAGTTAAAACAGAGAAATCTCAAAGTATCATTTGGTTCAATTCATAAGTTCAATCGATGATGATCTCGCGGTGGTCAAAAAGTGGAGCGTCTGACTTCTGACCCGTATATCCTGAGTTTGAATCCTGGGTTGTGTTTTCATGTATTCAGCGGCTGTTCTGAATGCCTTGGTTATTGACCATATTGATCAAATCTTCTCGGTGATTTTGATATGTGGAATCACGAAAAAAACATTTTGACTTTTTCATTGGACTATTTATAACATGTATCAATATATACTAGCCGTCATAAGAAAGTAACCAGTAAGTGATGTTGGTATAAAATATGCAAAGCCCAAATAATTGAGGTGAATTTAATTATGGAAATAGCTGAAACATTTCAAGATATGTTTTATTTTTATCCATTATTGACCATAAAATTGCTGAATACTATTAAAATTTCAAGGTCACTATATTAGGCCAAAATGGAAGAATGTTTATGATAGTTACTTTTTTATGACTGTCAGTATAATACATACAATGTATTTTCCTTAATGGTAGATCTGTCATGGTTTTGCGTAGATATTACAGTCTTAAATTTTAAACTCAAGCTCGGTAAAATTGGTTATATGATGAACTTGTCACTGGGGTTTTACACCGTTTCTTAGCAATTTTTCAGTTATATACGGTGACCGGTTCACCTAACCAGACTTGCTGGACTGTATATTAACATTGACATTGACATTATACATTACAATCAGACAAAACAAAAAGTTCTCTCAGTGCTTTGATTCCAGATGTTTTGTCAAAACTGTATATATTTCTCTATACATGTATATAAATAGTTAGGGTCATTAACCTTAAACTGGGTCATTGTAAATACAACACTATGTCTAAACATGGTATTATCATGAAATTCATTTAATTGTTCTATTTGAGGTGGGATTGACGTCAAAACAGGACAGGTAATCCGTGTTTTTACGTGAGTGAAATCATGAGTTGTCTGCACTTTTGTGATGTAGAAAAAACATTTCTTTATATTGTTTTAACACGTGTATTATTATTAGATACGGTTTATTGTTATATATTTACGATAGAAAATAATTGGTCAATTAAATGATTAAATGGCAATGTTAATTCTGTAAAGAAACACACGTAAGCATTAACGTATGTATCAACAAACACGAGAAAACACGTGAACTTAAGTTCAGTTTCTATGGACATAATTAATCGTTTACGTCATACGATAATTTCTGTTGCATAATAATAATTTTGAAATTTCGATTGTATTGGTTACAAAGGGATTTGTGTATTCGTAAAATACTGCAAGTTGTAAAATGAAAAAAAAATTATTCGAAAGTTACATCACATACGAAATAGCCGATCTTTAACACAAACTGTCATACCCATAAACCGACCATCACTGCCCACACAGACAAATATATTGGACCAAAAAATCACATGTGAGGAAGCTTTCGGAACGACGTTAAACCTCAGTAAAACAAACCAGTGCAAAACGAACAGCAAAGTAACATTATCGAAATATGCAAACACAGTCAAACCTGTGAACAAATACTCTTTAAACATTATATGTAATGACCACTTTTTGGAATGACTAAAGGTGGACTTTATTGACAAGTGACCTTTATTAGGGGGTCAATTTGTTCTAATTGATTCTTCATTCGGAGGTGGTCGCAAACACAGGTTAGGCTGTGCACGCATTAGGGATAGATATTGCTTTCTGATGCATTATACATGTATTAATGCACGTAAAATATGTAACGCAATCCCTTCAATGATGTAGAAATGAGCCGGAAGCCGGAAAAATCAACCAGCTATTTGGACAATTTCACCGGCTACTTTTTCCCCACTGGGAGCGTTGCTCTTTCACCGACAACTGGGGGAAACCTCATACCCCCTTCTACTTTTAGTAGCTTACCGTCTTCATGAAAACATTTCTACACCCCTGTCCCTTCAAAAAGTCGACCTACTTCCTTTAGTACAACAACTTTCGAGGTCAAAGCCTGCATACATATACGTTACTTTCGTTTTGAAAACGCCATTAAACCATACATACCAGATGTCATTTTAGTCGTTTTATGTTCATGATAATATAGCCACGCAATAGCGGTGGATAAACCATGTTCTTTAACTGTAATCAAACGCGGATTTAGAGGATGGAGCGAAGCCGGCATGCGCCCCATCTAAAATCTGGCAAGCATAAGTAAATAACGTCAGTGATGTGCTGATTGTGTCCATAGTCTACGTCAGCATCTAGATTTTACGCGCCTCCTTGCCAATAATCCTGTGTCCGCTCGTGGTGATACATGTCTAAATTAGACAGTGAACCGGACTCTTGAATTACTCTGCACTACTTTGAGCAAACTTAATTAAAAATTGTGCATCCTTTATACCAAATAAACATAAAATTCTGTATGTACTGGTGTTTTTGTGCATTTTTGAATTGTGTTATGTACCTGAGATGGGAGGCATCGTGGTTTAGAGGTAGAGCGTCCAATCTCTGGTTATGAGTTCGAATACCGGCTTCGAATGGTTTCGTTCATGAACTTCATAATCCTATTTTTCGGACGTAGTACTGGTGTAGTGTCCAGGAAGCGGACTCAAGCGTGATTAATATAAGCAATATTGTTTGTTTCGCAATCGAGCTAAAATAAATAGGTATAAACTATAACTAACTGAGACGTTAAAATTGTAGAAAGTCAACATCTACAGATAAGGACATCATTTCAGAGACCATAAGGAAAGAAGCATGTTATCTACGTTTACATTTAATGGTGTTGAAACATTGATTATTTATTCTGAAATCATTGTTTGATTACAAAATACCAAACTTTAAAAACTGATTGCAGAAACATTAGAAATACGTAAATAAATTGAGGCTAAACAAAAACACTTCAGGACACACAGTATTACATCCTTTATCCCGGAAATGGCGATCATCCAAATATAAAAATAAAAGTGGGTAGATTGTTTAACGACTGTAAAAATACGCAGGGCCTCCAACGGTTTCACCTTAAATGGCATTATTATGCAGTTTTTCTTTGCATTTATGTCAAGCAAAAAATCTGCGTGAATATAAAACATTTGGATTCAGTATAAATGTGTCTTCTACGCGACTGTTACTATAAGCTCATATTTAATGCACTACTCGAATAATTTATACTGTTACTATAAGCTCATATTTAATGCACTACTCGAAGAATTTAAACGCTTACATAATCGCCTCACCTTTTTTCATCTGTAATGTCATACCACTTGATTTAATTCTAGTGTTTTGGTACAAATAATATTTTTAAAATGTTGAGTTATTCGCATTGTAATTTGCATCGACAGAAATTTGTTTTCTTTAAGAATCTTACCTTAAAATTGAAGAATAAAATACACAAAATATGATAAAATATTAACCCTGCTATGTGATATATGTTTTGTAGTGGATATCAAGGTATGTTTTCTATACTTATAATATGTTATTCTTCGCTCATACCCGTGCGCATATTACCTTGTAAAATACTTATTTACTTATTTGGTCTATCACTCTTCTTATGTGCGTTATTGCTAATATGAATATCTATTAAGCTTCCCATAGTTTACAATTTACTATATGGATGCATGTTTAGCAATGGGATTATCAATTTCGTGTCAGCTATTTTCAAGATTTTCAAACGCTTTACAATGAGTCATGGAAACCAAGTACAAGGTTGTTATGAGTCACATTATAAGTGATTTTTCCTTTGTTGGTCCGGCAAATTCTAAAATTTGTGATAATAATCTTCAACAATATCTGACTATGTGAACAATATCAACATTCCTATTAAGCATGATAAAACAACTTCTCGGTTGATTGTCTGTTATGGTGTTGAAGTTGATTCTGTTGCTATGGAAACTTAGCTGCCTAGAGAAAAGGTAGATCAAGTCTTGACTATTTAGAACAAATTAAACACAAGAAAAAAGTAAAGTTAAGGCAATTACAATCCTTATTAGGATTACTCCACGTTGCTTGTACTTGCATTGTGCCAGGAAGAACCTTTTCAAGGTGTTTGTATGACTTAAATGTACGAGTTACTACGAAATCATTCCAAGTAAGAATGAACAATGAAGCCCGTGCGGACTCATTGATGAGTTTATACAGGGATTTAATGGAAATTCTGTTATTAAATGGCAAGTGGATATCCTCAGAAGTTTTAAAAAGGAAAAAGATGAAATACCTGCTTCACTCTGTTGAATTTGACAAAGTGCTTGTTGGTTATGTGTAGTATTAGCTATCTATGTTTTAGCTATCTGTAGACACTAGTTATTAGGAATTTAAGCGATTTCTTAAAAAGTTAGGTAGTGTTAAACAAACTTGGTGCAGAAGCTGTCATTGTTGACCAATTGTTATTGTTACAGACTCCTAATGTTTATGCAGGTGCTGGCTGTAGGGGGTTCCCCATGTTTTTGATGACCATTTATCATGTCGACCGTCCAGCGTTTGAGTTAGTTTTACTGGCGTCTAGTTCTTGCCAAAGCTTTAAGGTGTTGAGAGATGAGTGTCTCCCATATTTAGAAAATGAAACTTTGAATTCTGCATTTTGGTTGGTCAAACTGCCCCAGAAATAATAATGATATGCAAATGCAGAATTGGTCGCCTTGCCAGGGCGCAGTCTGATTTCTGAATTCGGAAAGTAAAGTACAATTCTTGTATATTTCAATTTCACTACGTTTTGGGGCGCAGATAGCATTGTTCAATAAGTTTATTTTTGTTTTATTCGTCTTCGCTCGGAGTAATTATTTTCGCATACAACAGTATTTTGCTGGAGGGATGAAATAAGTTGAAATAAATGATTTAAAAAGTGGTAGATTTTAAAATACATACATAGAACATGTATATGTTGATATAAAAGAACTTTACGCAGTAAACCCTCACACAGGGACCACTTCAATACTAAGACCACCTTATCATAACAACAAACACTTAAGGTAAGGACTGGGTAATTTACTTCCGGTTGATTCGTGTTATATTTAGAATTTTGCGACTAATATTAGATTGTAATAACTTTATTCACAATGCATCTCGATTTATAGTGACCAATGCACGTTGATAATCAATAAATTCACAGTATAATTTAGATTTGTTACTTAAAACTTTTTGAATAATAGAGTGTAACAGAAGAATAGCACCAGACGTCGAACGATCATCTCTAAAACCAAACTGACAATCGTTGAATTTTCCTTCTGATTCACATCATTTATTTTTGCGATTTCTCAATAATAATGAAAATGTTTTCCCAATAATACTGATTAAAGTGATTCCACGGTAATTAGCAGGGTTATTTTTTATCTCCTTTATATTAAATATGGTTACAATAGTACCCTTAAACCAAATATCTGGATATGTATCATTGTAAAAAATAAAATTGAAAACTGAACATAAATATGGTGACATAATCTCCTTGGCATGGAGCAGTTCAGTTTAGTGAATTAAATATTTACTTTTGTGTTCAATCACTCTGCATGTGATATTTACTGGTCATTAGAATTTTCATACTAATCAAATTTAATGTAACTATATATATATATATAACTATTATTCTATAATGTGATAACAAGATATGCTGCAGATTATCTGAGTTTAAAATAGGCATTTGCTTAATGACTGTTTTTTTTGTGTTGAATCCTTTAATTGAATATTGTAGAATTCATTTTTTTAGACATTTTATATTATTTTTGTTGGATTCTACATTTCTGTTAGGTTGAATGCTTTGTTATTTTCTTATGAGACTATAATTACACTAAATTTGTACCTATCACTGTCAAGCGAGGTTCTCCACCTATGTTTCATTTGTGTTTTACAAGAATGTTTTCATTTGGAATAATTTGCATATTTTAATTTAATCATTTTCTGCTTCAATATCTTTATCATCACTTGTATACAGGCTTTTGTATACAGGATTTCAGAAATGAACTTTATAGACAAATTATACTATTTTTGTCATCTGTGTTTCCAGCTAGGGACCAGGGACAAGCACACAACGCAACTCAAGAGACAGCGCACGCTTACATTCAGTGCTAAGAAGTGTCGTGTGCGTTTTATAGTTAATCTCCCGACTCTGTGCACTCGCCGTGCCGAGGTCGGTCCGTTTGCTGTGAGGAGCCTGCTCATTAAAAAATGATAGTTTACTTTTTTCTACACACTTAGATCTCCATATTTAAATATATTGGTCTTTAAGTCGCTGAACATATGAATTAAGAAAAGCATTACAATTTGTTACTCCCTGGTTTTCTCATGTATAACCAAAGCCATTTCTGTATAAATTCTTTTTTATGAGACTAACTCAATTGATATACACATCAGTGTCTTATGTTTAATACATGTACCATATTACAGCATTTCTTAACATACCTATCATTAGGCATCACTAATATTTTAAAATACTTAATACATCTTTTATAAGCAATAATATACATAGGATAACGACAGCAGTCACCCATAATTGCATCATTACAAGATCTAAGAAAGTATTTACAGGTATAAATATACACCCTTTCTGTGTTTGCCATCATATGCACACGCAAATTTCTGATCCATTGAGTAACACAGGAACAACTTAGCAATAAAAAAATTTGAAATATGTTTTATATGGCATAGGTAGAACATGTTTAAATTGTTTTAACAAAGTGGTTATACAAAGACAACCGACTTGTAAAATTCAAATCTATGTACGTAAATGAGCTACAGTCACTAGCAAAACGCTGTCGGCTATGCAAGGTAAAGACTTGACTATCTGACTCAAGTGTATGAGTGGTAGAGCCAAACAACAAAGCTTTCTGGAATTCCTGCAATATCACATACAAATCGTGCTTGAAAACAACAAAACAACAAACAACAAAACAAGGCATCTATATCTCTGACAAATCTAACACATGTAGATCCTTACGACTGATATATGTATGTCAAACTAAAAATATTCCAAAGGCGTAATTTATTACCATAAAGGCACGAAAATTAACCAGTCATATATATAAGGAAATACAAATCTAAATTAGGAAGTAGACAGACGTCTATTCTCTTTTCACATTAATATGTATGGCATGTATGTGGTGTGGTCGAATTCCTAGAAAAAAACACAAGCTTGTTCTTGCCTATTCACCTATACTGTAATATAATAGTTCTGTTCTTCATGTATATCCTGAAAATGTTACTTAAAATATAACCGAACTCTCTCTGTCCGAAAACAGCTTTGGATTCAAGCATGTCTGTTAAAACATAGTAAATGTGTGATTTTATTAAAACCATAAACTTGTCAGGCTCCAGAATAGATGTATACAACCTGACGAGTTATGAATAACACTAATATAATGTAATAATGTATTATAACTTGTGTTAAAATGCATGCATTCAGAATACACAGTAAACAGAACACTTCGATCAGTCGTATTGTTTTGCTTGTGTAGTAATCTACGAGGGTTGTCCCGAAATAACGTATCATCCAATCTCAAAAAGATACATTTAACAGGTAATATTATCTTTTCCGGGATATATACAAAATACTATTTATTATATTTAATATAATGTCGCGCACATGACGTCACGTTTACACTTCTCGAAGTACTGTCCCTGATGTTGGGTGCACCTCCGGTGACGGTTCACCAACGTAAACATGTGTCCGCAAAACCACTGAAGTGACAGGGTTCGCTTGAACGACAGTATAGCCTGTTTAAGATCATCTGTGTCTGGAAACCTTCTACCTCGTAAACATTCCTTCAGCACCGGGATATATGCAAAATCTAGTGGTGCTAACTCTGGGGAATAAGGGGATGTGCAATCCTTCTGAAGCCAAGCAGAGCAAGCTACATGTCTGTTGAAGCGGCTGTGCGGGGTAACGCGTTGTCATGGTGATAAATGACAGATCGTCTACCATAGCTGGACACTTCTTCCTAATCGCCAGCATGAGGTCAATTCGCACCACCTGAAATGCATAATGTGACTGTTTGCACGCTCGTAGATTAGCATTATCATTTATATTTTTAAGGTTTTTATTGATTTGATTTGACAGACTTGTCTTTAAATGCTGTTGGTATAACCGCCGTAATGGAATAATACTTTTTACATGTTGGCTCATAATAATGCGTCCAGGTCTCGTCCTTTGCTATAATTTTATCTAGGAAGTTCAAGTGACCGACAAACGCGCCAATTCTTGCTCTTTACGTCGGTATAGAAATTATCATGAAAAACTGTATTGAAATATTGTTCTACACATGCGTGGCTACACATGATGTTTAAAATACATATTTAAAATCACACATTAGCGTCTATGGGTCAGAAAATTGGTCAAGCTATCCTAAACATGCATTCATATCAGAACATTATGACAGATAACTATCTTAACGAATTATACACTATTTTGGGACAACCCTCGTAAGTCATGTTTCATGTACACTTTAAAGGTATATTAATGGTCAATATTATCATTTTATCGTATATCTTACATTCACGAAATTTCACTGTAAATCATAAGTTCAATGATTATAAAAATGTTTGACAATATTTTTTCTGTATATTTTCTTCTAATAAACTCGATGCAAACCGATACGATTCTACTTATTTTCAAACAAGCCGCCATTTTCAAACCGCTCGGAAGAGATCGGTTACGTTCGGAATTCATCTCATTTGCATACGGAGACTACCTGTCGATTAAAAACGTTGCGACTTCACAGTCGGTTTTCGCACGAATTTCTTCCTTCAAAGTTTTCCAACGACTTGCTTCGCTGCCTAAGTGTATTCTTGTTTGAGCAATATCCTTGTCTCTTTCTAATTTCCTCCTTTTTCTTTCAGAATCGGACATTTTCTTTCTTGTTCTTTTGATTCCTCCCGCTTGATCCGCCATTGTTTTGATTTTCCTTATATGGAGAGACGCTAATCACGTGACTATTTCTGAATATTTACGGAAACAATCGGAATGCTTCGCGGCAAATATAAATCTTATTTGACTAACCTAGTCAAATAAGAAAAACGATTTTTCGATATGCAATTAAATGCACAAAATTATGATTTCAAGTTGCAGAAATTGGTGAATACTCATATTATTATGTAAGGAATAGTTTTATAAAGCTTTTTTGGAAAAACAAAAAAATCATTTTGACCATTAATATATCTTTAAAGAAATTAACAAACCAATAACTAGCCGGTCATTAAATGACCAATGTACGTAATGTTTTATAAAAACCTTGAACTCAACATAAACTAAGGTATTATACTGGCATTTATAAAAAATAAAATGTCAGTCTGTGATTAAAGTATATTTAAACACTGGTTCATCAATGCATCCCTTACAAACATTTTGCAGTAAAATAAAGTGTTAGATTTTAAACATTCCATTATCAATTACCATACATAGTGACAAGCAAGATGAACGTTTATAGATAGATACTTCAGGGACATATTACAGCCTAACCTGTGTTTGCGGCCACCTCCGAATATAGGCCACTCTGTGAATAAATCCATTCTTTAGAAAAACATTGTTGATTATTTATAACGAACTGACCTCCGAATAAAGCCACTTAACAATAATAGCATGACCACATTTTGTCTTTACCAATGCTGGCCTTTGTTACCAGGTTTGACTGTATAATCGAAATACATGTGCAAACAAATGTAGGCAAAACGGATTGTCACAATGTTTAGTGGTTCTATTTATCGTCGATTTTCAACTATACAATGACCACCTATGTCGAACTAATTAAGTCGCCGGAGAACAGAACAGAACAGAACAGAACAGAACAGAACATATATTTATTACTTTGGATTTAAAAATTCCAAGTTTATCATCCACAAATAGTTGAAACAAAATCGAAGGTTGAAGTGTTTAAACATGCATGCACGTATATAAATATATATAAATATGAATACGAAGTTTTGAATGCGATGATGAAATTTAATTATCTATCTAAATGTTTGGAATACCACATAACCTATCCTTTTAAAATATTAAAGCGAACTTTAAGACAGCAATGTAAATATAACGCCAAGCTGCTAAGTAATTGTTCCCGGGTGCTGGATAGTGAATTAATTAATTTCTGCATATTTGGTCGATGCAAGTATTGAAATGGTAAATAACGTTTTCTAACTGCATTATATTTTCATATACTGAAAAATGAAGTGAAACTCGTCCTCAACCTGTCCAGAATTACAAATTCACTCCCTCATTTTAATTCAACCGTGTATCACATAATGGTGGGGACTTACATTAGATGAAATGTTCCTGTCATATTGCAGCTGATAAGTAAGTGTCAAGTCTGGGACTTGAACCAGTTACCAACAGACTTGCACTCTACAGACGCAGCTAATTGGGATTCAATGTTTTTACTTGAGTGCAACTTAAACATACATTCGACAAATGTCAATCGTTATATTAAAATACAGTAAAGTAACAATCACGTCAATAATAGACCGCCTCATTATAATAATTTATTTTCGGGCTGGTTTTTGATGCAAATACAATGCCAACTCATTAATGAGACTCTCTAAATATCAATGCCAATTGATTTTCGTCCGAAAGGTAGTCTTAATATCGTAGTTTTACAATATTGATGTACGTGTATGGTACTCACATTTTACTCAACAAGTTGTACAACACACAGAAAACACTAACTGGTACAAATGTATACTTAAGTCTATACACAGTAATCACTGTAAATGAATTTGTGTTCTATTAGCATATCTTGCTGTACGGAAAATTTCCGCACTTTTCGCATTTTCTGTGCTTTTCAGAGGATTGCACAAGCTCACAACCAGGGTCCCCTTTCCATGTTTCAATGCATCAAAGGGTCTCTGTACAGAGTCAGCGGGAACCAGTTCATCAACCAGTATCGTACTGGTTCCCGTTCACATCCCGCTTTCTTCTTGTTTCCGTCTTGGACCGGAAGCCTAAAATCCCGCGCATTTGTACCTCAAAAATGGCGTGTGTGATTTGCGATCTGAGTTGCACTTGCATAACACTGTGAGGAAACTTGTGTTTAGAAACTCTAAAGTGCGTTAAAATATTCGTAACTTGGATAATTCATGTCAACTAACTCTGAAAAAGCATCGTTTTACGTGCGCCAAGACTTCTGTGTTCTATTTTGTGTTCCACTGACGCCAGAATTTGACCCAGCGAGGCGCGACATGGAGATTTAATGCTAATTAGAGGTGAAACGATTCAAAAAATTTCGATTCGATTCGATTTCGATTTTTCATCCCACGATTCAATTTTTCGATTCGATTTTCGATTTTAAAAGGAATTAAATAGGACAAGAATAAAATAGCTATCCCACTAGTTTACGATGGAATGTATTTTCTTAAATACTGTAAACAATGGAACAAACGAAACATAAAACTTATGAATAGGAAAAACTGAAACAGTAAAGAGCCTGACGACACGGGAAGAATGCTGATCTCGTTAGATTTCAGTAATTTTGACTCGCATACTACGGAAAATGAAAGTAGGTATTACCAAAAAAAAATCGAATCGAAATTGCCGTCATTGAATCGAATCGAATCGAGCATGAAAAATCGCGGTTCGCAATGGATCGCGATTAATCGTTTCACCTCTAATGCTAATGCAGTGATACCAGACAGTTTAGACACTTTTCATCTGTTCATTGACTTGGGTTGAGATAACGGACTGATTCCTTCATTTTGTGTGGTGATATTTCTTTAATGAAACAACATGGCTGTTTTAGAAGATTCTGTTTATGTGCACAGCTGAGGTTTGAAGTTTAATCAACACACAGGCGGACAATTTCAAGTAAGAAGTTGTTATTGTTCTTCCATTCAACTTGAAGTGGTGATATTTCTAGGTAATGGCTAATCATTAATGTTACATTATGTACATAATTGATGAATTAGTTCAGGAGGAAGTAATTATGCAGTGCCTATTCATATCGTATTATCTGCAAATATCACTACTTATTTCTGTGAATTACATTGTAATATAGTTTCAGTCACAAATAGACAATTCTACTCCTTTGGTCTAGCTTGTAGTTGTTATAACTGTAACTTGTAACACTTTTAACAAAATCTTAAATAATTGTTTATTTACTTAATTTCTCATTTTTGAAATAATGAACATGAAACTATAACACATATCCCTTGTATACTTATTACCGCGAGTACCAGTAAAATAAAAATAACTGAAACATATGTGCACTACCTCTACTTCAGTTTCCACCTAGCATTGTTTACATTATGTACCGCAACTGTCAAACATTTTCAACGGTGTTAATTCCATTATTTTTTACACAGTCAAATGGAAGGAATCAAAATTAATGTCAGATATTTTTTGCATTCATAGATTCTAGTCTGTTAAAAACATGTTGTCCTTTTAAATAAAAATGCCCTTGTGGTATCTTAGTATAGGAAAATATTTAATATTAGTTACAAGTTTAGTATAGTACCAGTTTTTTCCATGTAACTTCTTATCTTGCATTTAAATGGCAAATTGCAGTAATATGTATTCACAATAAAAATCAGTATGACTCTCAGTGTGTCAGAGATTATGTAGCACTTGATGTATGATTTCATTTGTTTGAGTATTTTCATGTTTTTTGACATGAAGAAGAATGGTAAATGAGAATTTAACTTGTATCATGATTACATACTAGTACTGTCATGAATTTTTAGCCAGGTAGAAAATTAGGAACGTGGTAATATGTATAACCAGGTTAATATTTTAATGATAACGAAAAATACTCTGCTGTAACATAGATCAACTTATCGTAGTGTAATGCTATCCTGCACAGTAGATGGTGACAATATTGTCATCTCAGCACAACAAGGTTATTGAAGAAAAAGTCTTATTATTTCCATTTATTTGGTGCAGCAAGGTTTTATCTTGTTTAATAAGTGAAATAACAACATGATAATTGTATTAATACAAAAAAACAACAAGAAGATTCAAATTGTTTAAGAAAACATTTCTTATATCTTTAATTTGACCACATTTACTTGAGATTAATCATAAATACCATAAATTCTGTTTATGGCACAAAATAAGAAGGCAACTAGTAACTTAAATGTTTTAATTTAAATTATTTTTTTTTCATTGTCATAAAAATCCATATAGTACTGTGATTAACACCTTTAATTCATCTACAGTAAGTCAATATAAAAACATATATTCTAGTTTAAAATATAGAAAAATAGTGACTTGTTGATATGTTAAATCTCTGATTGATATCAAGGTGGTATTTACATTTGTCTGTATTCCTACTTTAATGTACTTATCATGAAAAAAATTATTGTAGATAGAATTAATGGCTTCTATATAAAAATGCATTTCTTAAGTTGCTCTACAAACTGACAATATTATAAATTTTCTGTTAGAATTGAGCAGAATGTTTTTATTAATGATCCTGTAAAATTAGGCGAATATGGGTCATCTCTGGTCAAAAACTAGGTCAACGTACCTGAAAATACTGTTAATTTTCTAGAGGTCACAATTTTGATTGAATCTTCCTCAAACGTTGTCAGAATGTTTGTATAAATAATAATTGGACAATTTGTAATAATAGTTACAAAACAAAATATGTTTGTTGTGCAATAACATAAATGTTTTCTGGAGAACATTTTGTACGGTTTGAAACTATATGATCTAAAATACTCTTTCCATATTGCTCGTGGTCTAAACTAGATACAAATGAATGAAATAACATGTAATGACATTTCTTTTGCTCAGATCTTGAGGTTTTCTTTGTCCCTCACTTCGACATTTCACTTACAGACTTTTATAGCATGCATCTATTGAAACAGATAAGAAAATGTATTTCCTGGCCCTAGCACCGGGAAATAAGAAAAAATCATTGATTTCATGGCCCTAGGTTTTTTTTTTTATTTCTGAATAGATTTTTGTAAAATATATCAAACTAAAGGCAAAGCTCTCAGCTTTCAAAAAATGTAAATCAGTTAATATATCTTGTCCGAAAATGTGTTTTTTGAACAATGAGAAATAAATCAAAATTTCTATAAAAATTGTCGCGAAAGTTTAGGTCCGAATTCCACGACCCTAAGGTCTAATTTTTTAGCTCACCAGAACCGAAGGTGGATGCTCCGACGTTCGTCATCTTGCGTCAACCATGGTCTTCTAGGAAACTACCAGTCGGATTTACTTCAAATACGTTGAAGCCTTTTGACATTCTAACTGCAATTTGCTCACCAGCTGGCCCGTTCTAGGGGTCACTAGAGCTAAAAATAGAAAAACCTTTGATCATCTTCTACTCATGAACCAATAAATGGATCATTACCAAACTTTGTCTGTAGCATCCTTAGACTTTTATCAGATTTGCTGGAATAAAATTTGGTCAAGAGTTAAAAATAGAAAAAACCTTTAATCGTCTTCTTGTCATGAACCAATGGATGGATCATCACCAAACTTGGTTAGTCGCATCCTTAGATGGTCATCTCTGAAGTTTGCTCAAATAAATTTGAGCCTTTTAGGGGCTACTAGAGCTCAAAATAGAAATACCTTTAAATGATTTGTTTCATGAACCAGTGATTGGATTATCACCAAATTTGGTCTGTGGCATCCTTTAGTTATCACAAATATTCTTTGGTAGTATCCTTCGATGGTCCTATATCGAGTTGGTTATTGTTCCCCATTATTTGCCCACACGTGTACCTTTATTACCTTTCAGGGTTTTTTTTACTAAGAAAGTGACGCCGATAATCGGCGTCTTCCCCTCGACATTTTTTCCCCCAAAGAAGCATTTTTCCCCTCGCAAGGATGCATAATTCCTCTTTGAAGCTATTCAAAGATAGGCAATTTCAGTTTTAGTAGATTTAATTCAGCCAAAATATCCATCAGACCAAGGTTTATCGGCATTTTTATGTAGAGGTTATTTGTTTTGTAACGATTGAGCAAACCTATCGGGATTCCCAAGCTTTATAACGATGTCTGCTGAACCAATCCGAATGAGCTGATTACCTGCGATAGTTTAACGATATACATAATGATGGGAACCAATACTAGATCCCGGCCTGTGACGCATGTGTATGTCCACGCTTATGAAGCCTGGAAGCAGACGCACGTTTCCATTTCCAGTAAAATGACGCACAATTGATGAAATTAAGAAATACGATATCTGACGCAAAGCATGCTGAACGGGTAAACCCCTTTTTTGCAGTAGCGATTAAAGATACCATCCCCAGGCAAATCGACGCTCGATTCACTCATGAGCATAAATCTTTGGCCAGAAAATCTAACTGATCAAGACTATGAAAGTGTGCTAGACCTGTTCAAATGTAGAAAAGACAAAGATATGGACCTGTAGATTGTTGTTTTGAATGCTATTGTCATAATCATTAATTCATGAAAACATTGGTTGTGGTTATGTGACAGTGTATCAATATTTGATAATTTCCCCAAATTTCCCCTTCTGCGTGATTTTTCCCCTTTTGACCAGCGTCCAGTGTCTTCCCCAAGCCCTAAAAACCCCCCCTGCCTTTTTAGTAACAAGTTAATTAGCATTTATCCTGGTGAGCGATGCAGGGCCAGTGTGGCCCTCTTGTTGTTTATGTTAGCTCTATTTAACTCATGGTGTGTAAACCCGGGACAGAACTATCAATACATCTTACCATGTTTCAGTGAATAAAAGAATACCATGTTGTTTAAAAAGACATTTGAGTTCATCCAATTGTAGTTATTTATATGTTTTTCTTATTAAACACTGTACATTCAGAACACAAAACGTCAGTACACTATTCTCCCTACTGTCCTACACCTCTATTGGTTGACCTTTGACTTGTGCTATTTTTTATATGGTATACAGTTATTGTAAGATCCTTCCACAACGAAAAAAACATGATCAAAACATGTTTGAACACACCTGGGGGTTGTTAATGCTCTAGTGGTCACACTTTTGAGCAATTCATCAGACAGAGATGTTTGTATTAATGATTTTGTAAAATTAGGCGAATATGGGTCATCTCTGGTCAAAAACTAGGTCACTAGGTCAGCACACCAGAAAACCTTGTTAATGCTCTAGAGGTTGCAATTTTGACTGAATCTTCATCAAACTTTGTCAGAAGGATTGTTTAATAATCAGTGTTCCCATTCACGTAAAATGTTGCGTAAATCCCGCAATAAAATCGGAAATCATGCAACACATTTTGATCTGGTGCGAGATGGTACGCGTACGAATACGTTTAGGGACGAATCGCCAAATTTCTGGAAACACAAATTACCATGTATGCATATACATATATTTTTTTTAAAAAATGTTCATACCCCCCCAAAATACTTCTCTAACCCCCAGATTTCAGACCTAAAGGGTAAGCGTACCCCAATTTCAGAAGTGAGTGGGAACACTGATAATATCTTGGACAAGTTCGAACATGTGTTATCTGGAATCAAAAACTCAGTCACCAGGTCAAATCATAGAAATACCTTGTTAACACTCTAGGGGTCACAGTTATGATTGAATCTCCTTCAAAATGCTTGTCTCAATAATATCTTGGTTAAGTTTGAACATTGGTTATCTGGGGTCAAAAACTAGGTCATCAGGTCAAATCATAGAAAAATCTTGTTAGCACTCTAGGAGTCACAGTTGTGATTGTAGGTTCACCAATCCAAATCAAAATGCTTTTCTTAATGATGTCTTGAACAGGTTCGAATATGGGTTATCTTGTGCCAAAAACTAGGTCACCAGGTCAAATCTTTGGAAAACCTTGTTAACCTTCTATAGGTCACAGTTTTGATAAGAGGTTCACCAAACCATGTCAAAATGATTGTCTTAACCCATTCCCACTGGACTATGCCTTTTTTGTTGTCTATCGATAGCCGCTCAACTACGCATATTTTGTTGTCTATCGATAGCCACTGGAACACGCCTTTTTTGTTGTCTATTGATAGCCGCTCAACTATGCATATTTATGCGTCTGGTTAAAAGTGCGTATTTAGCCATTAAAAACTATTATTCGAACCTTAAAACAAACCTCTACATAAATAATAAACATTCGGGAAACCAACAATAAAAAAAAGATGTGTACTTACTATGAAAACTTTTGTCGTAATTTACCTTTAAAAAGTGTTACTCCATAATATGAAACACGATTATTCCACACAGACAGTAAATTCTCCACAAAAAAATCAATACTTGTATCCCTGATGAAAATTACGTCACAAATATTTCAAGCAGACAAAACATTGACCTATTTTTAATTTTGCACTAGAAAACACGCGTCAAGGTCGTTGTAAAAAATAAACGTCCAATGAAAAGTGGATAATTCATTGATCACGCGGGAATTCCCCATACAACACGTGTTAAGGGTCGGTGATTGTTTCCGAAGTTGACAGTCATTACAGATGATTTCCTGTGATATTTCGGGGCCATAAAACCTGTTGACACTGTGACACGTTACGTAAGTATATGCAATTGTTAATTGAAATTTATTTATGATGTTGATTGGAAAAAATGCAGCCATTGGAAACTAAGCGCTTGTTTTAGGTCTGTGACGAAACTTACGATTCCGATTACATAAAGCTTCAGCTGTCTATAATTTTAGTAGATATGTAGTTTACGTATTTTTTTAATTATGACAAATATTTTTGAAAGTGATTCAGATGAGTCTGATTTTTCTGATTTTGAGTCTGATGATTTATTGTTTGACGTTGAGATTCCTTTGCTCAATGAGAAATCCTCAGATTATGATAATGATAATATTTCCTAATGATGAATGAACATTTCACTAGGCTACAGTGTTTTTTTCTTAATATGAAGGACCTAGTTAGATACATACAGGTGGATGATACCTTTTGTATGATGTAAAAAGTTTGCTGAAAATAATGTAGTAAATTGGGAGCGAGAAAAATCCATGGTCCCAACCGGGATCGAACCCAGGACCCCTAGCACTGTAGGCAGATACTCAACCATGTTGCTAAAGAGTTAACCCAACAGCAAGGCTGTTGAAAGTGGCCCATATTCCTATAATCACTACACTAAGAACATGAACAATACTCAATAACAACACTCTGGAAAAACAGCGAAAATTCAAATTTGTGTACAAAAATCAACTACTGCTACTGCTGGGGTTTTAGACTGCAAAATGCATGTGCTGAAAAATACAGAAAATAATGTTCTTTTGTTAAAATTTTTGAGACCAAAAGGAATCAAAGCATCCAACTAATTTGTCAAGAGGGAATCCAATTCCTGAAATAAATAGAAAAGCCGGCGAGTGTTATCACAGCACTGTTTTTAGCTCACATGTCACAAAGTGACAGGGTGAGCTTTTGAGATCAGTCTTTGTCCAGCGTCATGTGTCGTCAAACTTTTGCCTTGTGAACACACTAGGGGCCACAGTTTTAGCTCAATTTTCACAAAACTGGGTCAGAATGTTAATATCGACAAAATCTCAGACAAGTTCAATAATGGGCCATTTCGGGTCAAAAACTAGGTAACCAGGGCCAAATAAGGGAAAACCTTGTGAACACTCTAGAAGTCAGTTTTGATTGGATCTTCATGAAACTTCGCCAGAATGTTTATTTCAGTGATATTTAGGTCAAGTTTGATAATAGGTCATTTCCAGTCAAATTGCTGGAAAACATTGCGAACACTCTAGAAGTCACTGCTTTGATTGGATCATCATGAAACCTTGTCAGAATGTTTGCCTTAATGCTATGTAAACAACTTCGAACATAGGTCAGTTGGGGTCAAAAACTAGGTCATGAGGTGAAATCTTAAGAAAACCTTGAGTATGCTGTAGTTGTCATGGTTTTGATTGGATCTTCACTAAACTTTGTCAGAAAGTTTGTCTTATTTATATGTAGGACAAGTTCTAACATGGGTCATCTGGGGTCAAAAACTAGGTCACGGGGTCAAAACAATGTTTTAATGAGTAATTAATGATTGTCATGTGAGCGATATAGGGCCCTCTTGGCCCTCTTGTTTATCCATAGGTCAAAGTCAAAGGTCATGGTGACCCTAAATTTAGGCTGACTTTAAAAATGTAAACAGTTTTTGTCCATGTTATATGTCTGATTGGTTGCAATAAGGGGGGGGCATAAATGTTTTACAAACATCCCTTGTTTAGTTAGAAGAGCCACAAATTTAACCAGCCATACCACCTTGGACCAGCTAATGAGGGAATGAAAAAAGATGCTATCAGTTGGTTAGTTTTTGGACACACTTAACAGCAAACAATCATTTGGCACAGAAGACTCGCGTCAAGGAACGTGTAAACACTGTTTCAATAAGGCTAATCTGTCGGTAAATCTTTTCCGATTTGATGATCATGAGGGTCATTAGAAATCAAAATCTAAATTTGTGTTATTCGGCTTTAAATGAATAGAAGCTATTGTTGCATTAACACATGCCCAGGCATGTATCAAGAATTTTTTACAGTTCAGGGAGTGGGGTGGGGTTGGAATTCAGGCCAAATACCTCACCAGTGAGACGCATAGCATCCAGTGGATGTAGGGATGGGAGGGAGTTCTTTACTAGGGAGGTTTAACGGATCCAATATTTGTATATGCGGTAAATTATATTTCGGTTTCTTACTTTACTTACTTTTGTAGCATTGATTCTACATTGGAAGTAAATAATGGGCAATGCTTGGGTCGACTAGTCAATCATGGTGTACGAAAGGAACAAAACTGCAGAATGAGATGTATAGAGGTTGCTCAGAGACCATATCTTTGTCTGTTTGCTGTCAGAGACATCTCAACTGGAGAGGAACTACTCTATGACTATGGGGTATCAAATCTACCATGGGAGGTTTGTTTAATAAATAATTTGTTGACGCTATAGCCTTAGATAAACAAACATGAATGGATCACAAACTATTAACCAATCTTTAAGTCAATAACAAGACTTGTGGTTTTTATACCCAAAATGTTTGATTTCATTTGCTTAAGTAGACAAAATGTATTTTGGAGAGTGGTTAGGGGAATTTTCTTGTTTTGAGTGTCTAAATGTACATGTATAATGGGCCATTCTTGCTAAATCAACCTTAGCTCATCTTTTCTGTAAATATAAGTTGAGATTGTCACCTGAGTGTTGATGTTGTCAGTTGTGTTCATTGAAGTTTAATGAATTCAGAGGGATTTTGATGCCCCCAAACAGTTACATATGTCTTGTTTTCTGTTTGTTTATTGATTGATAAATTATTGAGTAAATGGCAAGGTCAACGTAACTGATATCAGGTATCATTACAACCTGCCTATTTAGATTTTCAAATCATTTTTGTTAAATTTCATGTTTTTCGTTGGTTTGTTTAGTTTTATCTGTTTGGTTAAATTTAATCAGGGGTGGTATAATTCTAGATTGATCGAGAATTCTGGATGTGCATGTAGCAAAACTATATTTTCTGAACAAAGTTGTCTGTGAGTGTATATAGCAGGGTGTCCACTCTCCTATATTTTCCTATATATTCCTATATTTCAACTGCCATTCTATATTTTCCTATAAATTCTTATATTTGGCTAAAATTCCTATAAATTCCTACATTTTTGAAACAATTGCAAGTGGGTAAGCCAAGAATGTATTGTTTTGAAATATGTGTATAAACTTCATTATTTACTGTTGACAGTTTATTCATTAGTTTATCATTCTTTACATTGCATTCTTCCAGGTGTGGCAACCCTGCCCAGCCCTGCCCAGCCAAAGTTAGTTCTTATCTTAGCTATGGTGACATTACCAAGATGAAAATAGATAAAAGTTCTGAAACTATTTTTACCTCACAACCCCATGTAAGATAAACTAGATGCATTGTGATTGGTTGACATGATGCGTGAATTGTCACGTTTATGACATCATGTATTTATAAGCAATTTATTTATAAAACTTATTTCATGTCACATTCACTTAGATAAAGATTCTGATACCACTTTCCATGACTATCCCAGCTCAAGGGTTGACTGTTTTTATAGTGGTAACTCAGAAATCATTGTTACTGCTTCAATCATTGACCCTTGAGCTTAGGTATTTGTATCTTAACAAAGAAGTGGTATAATAAACTTCCTAAATGATCAAATTTGGCTTTCTATCTGAAACAAGATTTTTTTTGGCAGATTACTGTGTCTTCTTCCATGTCACATGTTTACTCTCCATTTTGTGTTCTTTCACATGAAAAGATTGTTCATTTTGTTACTGATCCCATTTTTGTAAGTGAATTCTGGTTAGATATCCATGTATGTGGCTTAGTTGTAAATCAATGTTTTAGTTTGCTACTGACCACTATATGTTTTGACATTGTATTTTTATTTATTCTTGAAATCCCTCAAATGATTGATGTTTCTCCTTTTAACTGGGTAGGTCATTTTTATTTTTGTGTCTAGTCATATGTTTACCTATTTGTTTACTTGTGATAATAAGTTTTCTTTGTTTTTACCTTGGGGATATTTAATTCCAGCTCCAATTAATGTACATATGTATGTATGTCTTTTGGTCCATGCTAGTATTTGAGTATTTTCTGTAAGAGAAATATTATTTTAACTCACCAACTTTGCAAGTTAGTATAATATAAGATGTACAGGACTGAAGATTCAGCTTGGCCTGTTAGCATGGGTAGGGGGATGCTCCAGCATTCGTTGTTTGTCATCAACAATGGTCTTCTCCTCTGATTTACCTCAAATTTGCTGTGTACAATCATTGTGACGTTCTAACTGCAGTTTGCTCATATTATACCAGTTGACTCCTTTAGGGGTCACCAGAGCTAAAAATAGAAATACCTTTAAACATCTTTTCATGAAGCAATGGATGTATCATCATTAAACTTGGCTTGTAGCATCCTTAGGTGGTCCTTTGTCAAGTTTGGTTGGCTCCTTTAGGGGTTGCTAGAGCTAAAAATAGAAATACCTTAAAATGACTTCTTTTCATGAACCAATGGTTGGATCATCACTAAATTTGGTCTGTAGGATCCTCCAGTTATCACCAATATTCCTTGGTAGTATCCTTTGATGGTCCTTTATCAAGTTTAATATTGTTCCCCCTTATCTGCCCAGAAGTATTACCTTTTTAGTAACAGGTTAACTTACATTTATTCTGGTGAGCGATGCAGGGCCATCATGTTCCTCTTGTTTTTTAGTTGAAGTTAGTTGACCTGTTAATTATTGTGTATTGTTATGAAGTTTTGTTCAATTGTTACTGTTTTTGGTTGAAAAATGAATAAAATAAGGGTGTGGTGAGTGGAGGAGGAGGTAAACACCATGCAAGTCTTGTTATTTATAATCCTATATTTTCCTATATTTTGACCATGGAAATTCCTATATTTTGATTCCATTCCTATATTTCTGAAATGGAAGTCGGTGGACGCCCTGATATAGCATCTTTGCATTAAACCCTAGCTTGGGACCGTATGTGGGTCCAGTTTGGTTAAGGTAACCATTACTAAAAATAGACAAAAAAGCATCAAATTGGTGGTTTCTGTTCAATAACTTGAATTTGGATTGACAAATCTTGATGAAACTTAGTATATAGCATCCTTGCATAAAACCCTAGCTTTGGACTGTATTTTGGGTAATTCGGGTCAAGGTCACCTTTACTAAGAATAGAGTTTTTAGCTCACATGTCACAAAATGATTTTTGAGCGATTTCGTCGTAGATTTTTGTTATGGCCGACAGTTACCAGTATGATAGTGATGGTAGTGATATAGACTTGCCTGTAGATATGAAAGTATTGATGAAAATCTCCAGATATTCATGATACCTTATCTGTCCAGAATGAAATGGGTTAGTACTATACTATATTAATACTATGTCAGACACTCTCCAGCTACAACAAGTCAGCCTAGATGACCACTGTGCCGATTTGAAGTCTAAGGGTTCCAGCCCAATACCCTTCCTGTCCATGCCCACTGATGCTGATTTGGAAAAGGAACCAGTCAGCCCCAACCATATGAAACTAAATAATTTGTTGATTCCTTGTCTGCATTTCAAATAATAGTTTATATGGATGTCAGCATGACCCATATATAGATAATAAAGTCATGACCCAACTTTTGACTGTATATATCTACAGGTGTCATGCCACAGCCACAGTCCAGAATCCCTACAACTCGTAACACGAGCTGTGTGGGGCCTGTGAGAATCACTCCCGGACCCTGATTCTGCATAAATGGGGGGCAGATTGTTCCTCAGGATGTTCACATACTCTACTGCATTAAGATTGCCCGGAACGATGACCAAATCTGTCTTCTGATTGTTCATTATGTCTGCACAAACCATGACGCTGCCACCGCCAAACCTGTCATGTTCCTACACTACATTTGGCAAATATCTCGTTCCGTCACTTGTAAACGCTTACCTACTGTCAGTAAAGCTGACCCTGTAGCGTGACTAGTCGGTAAAAATCATGTTTTGCCATTGGGCTTGGATCCAGTGCCTGTGAGGTCGAGCCTAAGCTAAGCAGGTGGCTCTATGATGTGCAGTTAGAATTTGTTCTGTATAAGATCGACGCGCACAAATTAGTGCTCTATCTTGTCTAAGACGATTACGTATCATCTGAGCCGTGAAACTGAGTCACCGTGCAGTTACCATTGCTAGGGTAAAGCAATTACGTGAATGAGGAAACATAATGAAGCAGTCGTCTCTGCATGACGTCGCTCGGGTCTACCTGATTTCGACCTATCCGTAACTGACCCTGTAGTTGCATACCGAGTTGTCAGGCAGGTTGTGCATTGTTTGCCTAGAGCACCTAAAATGAAGAGCAAAGTCATTTACTGACGTGCCAGCTCTGAGCAAACCGACAGCCTGATTTCTCTGATTTTCAGATAGACGTGGCATTTCCATTTTCTGTCAAAATTGAAAAAAAATATGTTTTCTTGTCAGTGATAAAGAGTATGTGTGACTGTGTAAAAAAAGCAATTGAAATCAAACCAGGATAGATTAACACGAGGCAAGTGGTCAAAACCGGAAATGAAAAGCGTGCTAGCCCTTGCACGGTACGATTCCACAAAATCTTGGATTTGTTTACTCTCTATACTCTGGCCAATAAGTAAATATCGATAACGTCCACATAATGTCACCGTTAACTTTCTAAAACAGATCATGAAGTATGTAAAGTTTCTTTTTTTGTTAAGTATATTATGGGAACACCCGTTGCGGGCAGGCAGGCAGTGTCCACAATGATATCCCCTCTCTAAATTGAACAGTTTTAATCGGATCATCTTCAAATTTGGTGACAATGTTTGTGGGTATAATATCTTGACCAAGTCTGATAACCAGCAAAATCGCCGCAGGCATGTCTGGATTATGGCCTTTGGATTGTCAAAATTTGGCCAAATAAGCATTGTCAACTCTCTTTAGTCGAATAGTTTAAATTGGATCATCATCAAACTTGGTGACAATGTTTGTGTGGACATGATATCGCGCCCATGTCCAATAAACAGCAAAATCACACCAGGCATGTCTGAATACGGCCCTTGGATTGTCAAAACCTGGCCATATAAGCCTTGCTTGCTCTCCAACTTGGACAATATTAATAGGACGAGCGTATTTTGTGACAGTTTGGCTCTCTTGTTACATAATGTCAAAATAGCAGGTTTTCTAGGAGACTGGCTCATATACATGTAGATTGCAATACATGACATTCTGAATGTTTGTACCTTGAAAATGAAAACATCTTGCTTGGTATTTTCTGTTATAATAAAATTAAGGACCCACCTATGGACAAATAAGACATGGCCCAACTGTTGACTGTATATATTTACAGGTGTAAATGAGGCTACTGTTGAGGACAACCACAGTCCAGAATCCCTACAACATGGGTCAGAGATTATCCCGTTTTGGCCAGCCAGTCTGGATGGCCACTGTGCTGATTTGAAGTCAAGGAGTTCCAGCCCAATACCCTCGCAGTCCATGCCCGTTGATGCTGATTTGGAAATGGAACTAGTCAGCCCCAACCATAGAATAAGACAACCAAATCCCAAAGGTATGAAACTAAATAATGTACTTGTATAAATGTATATATACTAGTATGGAATCTAGATACAAGTCTCAGTCTCTTAGTTTACCGAGGTCCGTATCTCTAAGGTCAAGGTCACATTTGGAAGTCATAAGATCGAAATTGGGATCTATTTTTCATGTGCGGTCCTTAAGTCTGTCATTCCTTGACAGATTTTGGAATTATTTTGCAGGAAGGTTAACCATCTTGACATTGTGTTGTGCGCAAGATCCAGGTCTGTAGCTCCAAGGTCAAGGTCCAACTTATAAAATTATTGCCTATTTTTCCTTCCGGTCAATAACTCATTCTGGTTTGTTTGTTTGTTTTTCTGTGACATATTGTCACTGTGTGTTTAACGCCGTTTTTCAACATTTTTTCAGTTATGACTCATTCTGGAGGGAGGGATTTTGAAATTGCTTGGCAGGAATGTTCACCATCATAAGTAGATGTATCTGTATCTCTAAGGTCAAAGGTCACACATAGAGATCAAAGGTTAAAATGGGTCTGATTTTTTTGTACCTTGTCAGTAATGTTTGCCATTATGTGCCTGACGATGTGTTGTGTGCAAAACCAAGGTCCACAGATCCAAGGTCAAGATCACACTTCTTCCAAGGTCATAATTGGGATCTAATTTTTCATGTCAGGTCCATAACTTTGTTATTCCAGGATGGATAGTCTGTTTCAAAAGACGAATTTCTGTGTCCCATGTTAATTTTGTAATCTAATTTATCAAAATGATGTTGCTTGCATAAAGCTCTACCAAAATTGTTCAAAAAATACCATTTAGTTCTGAACTAAAGCTTATATATTTGGTATGTAGCATTACCTAGTGGTCTCCTACCATGATTGTTCACATAATGCCCTCTTGGTTAAAATGGCCCAGCCCTAGAGGTCACCAATTTTACATAGTTATATGGGAAAAATCATCTTGTCCAAAACAGCAAGATCTAGAGCTTTGATACCTGGTATGTGGCATCATCTAGAAGTCCTCTGCAAATTATGCCATGGGGTCAAAAAAATGGCCTTGCCTCTTTGGGTCATTGTTTTTTTTTCTAATATGCAATGAGGGTGAATAGCTACAGTTTCTTATGTTGATCAGTATAATACTTATATCCAGGGCCTAAATTAAAATATTGTTCGTTTGCCGCTTCCGACCGACCCACCCAAAATCCGCCGGTCCGAAATTTTTTTTGACTTTTCGTGCTTTAAAAATATTTCATTTGCGCTCATTTTAGTATCTTTTCGGTAATAAGTAGTCTCGATCATTTAGGCTCTACATGTTCATGAGCGCTATCCGTTTATAAGCGTCCATCGAGTGAGATTATTGAATTTGTCATGGGTCTTTACATCGCCAAAATCTCCGATGGAAAGTAATTGATAAGGGCATGGAACCTGCAGTTAAACGTTGTGAACGCAAAGACGATGTGGTGTTATGTTTCAACATAAACATTGGGTCTAAAAATGTCATAAATAACAGAATCTACGCCTGTGATCCAGAATGGTCTTGGGATGATGTCAGGAATGATTTGTCCGGCGAGTTGGAAGAAAGGTATATTGGGAAGAGTGAGAGTGTTCAAATTTCAGTATCTGCTAAACTTCATGGGTCCGAAAAGTTTATCCAGACAAAGATGAACCAATCAGAAATACTTTACAATTTGACCCATCTTTGAAATACGTAACTTTTGACATCGAAAGGTCAGAAACCAAACAACAAGAAGAAACTAATAAGTTGAATGCATTTAGTGTGTTAATGGAGAAAAGTACTGTTTTTGATAAGAAGCCCAAATTGAAATCAACAGATGGTCCAAGATTCACAGGTAAAACATTTTTATTTGTAAAAATAACGAAATCTTGCAAGAGGAGGTATTCTGTAATCCATTAGGATAAATGAAATAAAAACATCTTTTATTTTCCTGTCTTTACCTTATCAATATAACATTGAAATAAATTTAATACAAATTTTGAGGTGAACCCCTGCCCATTTCCGAAAAGTGGGTGGGGTAATGGTGAACTAGTTGGAATAATAGAAGAATACAACCATGTTACATGTAAATATGATACAATGACAGACCTCTGTTCATAGAGGAATAATTATGTTTCATATCACTTCTCCATTGAATATTCAATTAAATAACACCTGACTTGATTCTTTTTTAGCCAAGGACCGGTTATACAATGATGTTGTCTCTCACATGGTTTCAAAGGGAGCACTTTTCCCAAGATCAACAGATGATAATACAATCAGTAAATATGTTGATACTGTTGTAAATGCCCTGTGGTATGTAGATGGATCCATGGATAAGCTGATGACCCGATTGAATAACGAGCTAGTTTTTCCAAAGACGTTAGTAGATCTTAAACTTGATGTACATCTTTACCATATACTGTTATAATTTAGAAAGAAAATTGAATGTACAACTTGTTGATTTGTCACCATATATTAATTTTGTAAGCAGAAAATATCATTTTGACTTTTTGACCTCTTTAAATAGATTTTATTTTGTAAGTTCATATAAAATTATGTACCAGTATCCTAAATGTTTTCATCTTAATAACAAGATGATTGCAGATAAAGATTTTTGTTTGTTTCACTGGGTTTAAAGCCAACTTTCAACAGTATTTCAGTTATATACAGCAGCAGGTTCACCTAACCAGTTTTCCTGGACTGTGTTCTAACCAATACTAAAATTAAAAAGATTTATATCAACTAATTTCGATCATCAGATTTGCCACAATCTCTAATTTTAACACTGCAAATGATTTCTAGAGATTTTGCACATTTGTCTCTGTATTGCTATTTCAGACTTCTGTTGTTGTACAGTGGCTACAATGATTGGAGAAAACATAAGAAAAGGGCCCCCAGCTGACAGCACAAACTTTAAAGCTACACAGCTCATCACTATTTAAGATGTTGATGTTGCCATTTACATCTAAGTGGGGTGACTTTGTGACTGATTTGAGGAATCTTGCCTTATGCTTTGATGAATATGCTTCATTCTTGGACAAGTCCAATACTTCACAGAAAGCAAGGCAAGAAATGGATGGCCCTGTGCGAGAAGTTGCTAAGCATTCATATCTTCAGCATAGACAACCAGTAAAAGATGTTAATGATAAATACTCAGTTCTAGATGTAGCCATTTCTAAACTTGACTGCTATGAAAGTTTGTTTTTTGATGAAGAATATCATTTGATTAAACAGTTTAAGAATACATTTGAGAGATTTGACTTTCTTCAAAACATTGCTCTTTCTGAACCTATAGATACTCTTCAGTATGACCCTGGTGGCTCTATTGGGGCCACAGTGTTTATTTGGAGAACCCCTCATGATAGTGGCACTAATGAAGTAATGAATGATACATTACGTGTTGTTGAAAAATTCAAATCAAACTTATCAGAATATCATACTAGAAGGATGAAATGTGATTTTGTAAAAAGATACAGTTCACTCAGTTGATGTGCCAAAACATGTTCTGCGTGCCATATATGCTGAATTATCTTTAGATGCAAGTTGTGACCAAAACCTTACTCTAGATGTAAGAGTAAAACAGGCAATTTTAGCTGATGATCCAGATTTAATATTAGATTTAAGACGTAATAATACTGGTTGGCCAGGTGATGAATTCCAGCCTTTCTTTGATCTCCTTGCAGCAAAGGTAGAGGAGCTCTCTGCTGCTGATGATAGACGCCATAATGTTGAAAATTTATCTCACTATGTTTCAGTTAGAGATCTCATTAATGATGTAAGAAAAGATTTGCCTGAAGATGCAAAAGTACCTAGTGAATCTACAGTGCTGTTTTCTTTTGCTCCTAAAAATGCTTATTTAAAAGTGTCTCGGCTGTACAAATCAAAGGTTCCGTTACAGTTCAAAGTTCAGACAAGACAGTTGAGAGCTTTTCATCAAGATGACCATTTCTGTGCTGCTCAGTATAAATACATGCGCCAGTTTGCCTTTAAGTTTCGGGAAAGTGTCACCTTCTTAAGTATAGATGACAAATCGAAGGTTGATTTTGGTGAACCAGGACAGTACGTTGCATCAGGTGTACGTGGTAAGAAGAGTGTGGTACCATCTGGCTCTAGTTTGGCAGCACTTGATCATGATATTGGAAGTAAAGGTTCTCTGACACCATCAGTTTGTTTAAACATCAAAATTCCAAATGAAAAGGATGAATCCTTTTATCAAGGAAAAGTACATGTCATCTACAAAGATTCTGTCTTCCAGCCAAGTAGTCCTTGGAGACATGCTGCAGAAATTCAAAGTCTGCTTTGTGATATTGGTGAAAATGATGCTGTGAATCCCATACTTCTAATTTTTTCTGATGGCAGTCCAGACCACAGAGTCAAATACCATTCTGTCAAACTTGCTCTTATTTTGATATTTAAGCATCTAGACCTGGACTTACTCATAGCAGGTAAAACAGCACCAGGTCATTCATGGCTAAACCCAGTAGAAAGGATAATGTCTATTCTTAACATAGCAATGCAAAATGCTGCTCTTGCCAGAACAGAGTGTAATTCTGACATTGAGCAAGTATTCAGAAGTGCTAATACAATGGCTGATATCAGAAAGAGCATGTTAATGACCTTAAACGCGCTTAAATGAGCTCAGTGGAACCAATAATACAACTGCTGCGATGCCGAACAGAAAAGATGTCTCTAAAGGGTGTTCCTTTCCAGACACATGACCCAGCTCCAGAAGAAGTAGTAAAGGCCTTAGAAAGACAGGTACAGGCAGAAATCGACCCGAACATCTCCTGTGGGCATTATCTTCAGAAAGATCTTAGCTCAAAAGCAGGTAAACTAAAATCATAAAACATAATTATTTTAATACACCCATAGGAAGTTTTTTAAGAAAAGCATTGTGGTTTATGTATACAAACTAGTAAACAATTTCCATCATTTACATTAACTTGACTGTTATAACATTGAATTTAGTTCAAAATTATGACACAATCATTTGAATATTGAATCTGGCATTCTAAGTTTCAATGTCTGAGGATAGATATTATGTATCCCCCATTTTGAATTTTATATCAATTACTGAATCTAAAGGGAAATGTCTATGAAAGGCAAACAGATAACATACTTAAAATTTTTAAACTCTGACAGTGTTGTTAACTTTCATCATTTTTAAGCTTTTCCCATCCTATCATATTCTGCAGATTACCAGAAGTTTCTTGTGGAACATTGTATTGAAAGACAGTATGTTTTTCAAATTCGAAAGTTTGCAAGACTAGACTGTTGCAGACCTAAGCGTGGACCTGATGTTCCATGGTTGCCAGATCTAGTGCTATCCACTGATAACAAACACTATAAACAGTTTGACGAAGTTTTACGTCAGGACACTACTCACATTGATAGGCCATCTGCAAAAAATGACACAGCTAAAGCTGTCGCAGAAACATTGCAGGTATTTTTTTATATCAAGTTTTATTCACATTCCATGTTATGTTAATTTATCATAGAAATAAAGTTTTGAATATTTTCAGTATTTCATCCAACTAATTACTTGAATATTAGTTATATTGTTTCAATGATTATGTCAGAAAAAAATACAACATTTAAAAAGATCCTTTGGAAGCACAGAATGCAACCAAGCAAAAATACAGTAACAGATGCAATTTGATTGAGTTATTTTAAATTTTAGGTACCAGGCTAAAATGGTAAAGTAAAGTGTTCTTACTATTCAACTTGACAAATAATGTTTAATGTGCCCTGGGATATTTTTGTCACTGACTTAATCCTTTCATAGGTCAGCATTGGAACAAATGAACATACAATACTATGGTACTGTTGATGGATTTTTGTTTAGATGTGGCAAAACCAATAAGTGTCTATGAATTTAGGTTTGTTTCATATTTTCTCATTTTTAAAGGGAGTGAAGAACAGTATCCTAACAGGTCAAAATGTCAGAAGGACAGTCATATGTGTTGAATGTCTGAAGCCACGCTGCATATATTCACAGAAAGCATTGACTATGAGAGTCACGTACACTAACAAGACAGCTTGAACGATACGACTATTCCTGTGGTGCTCTGCTTGCTCCTGAAGGTATTATAAAGTTAAAAAAACAACAACAACTTTCATTCTCTTTAATTTTTATTCAGTTATAAATAAGTTGAGCATGGTAAATTAAATGTAAATTACAACATCTTTTTAGTTCTAAAATCAGATATATGTCTTAGTATACTATTTTTGTGTCACCTTCATTTCTGCCTGAAACTTATAACTGGTGATAAAATCAGTAAAGTTCTCCCATTTTTTCTTGTTGAGTAATTTCACAGTATTTATCAAACAGCATTGATCCATTATTTTATCCCACTGCTTTCCTTAACTTTTAGGTGATATATTACATGGGAAAGTTTTTATAAGACACCAGATGAACTGTTCATCCCCCATAGAATATGCATACTATGCTACTACAACCATTAGTGTAAGGAAAGACATATGTTGTATTTGTGCCAATGAAAATGCCGTGAAAGATCAAGAACTCTTAAAAAATACAGGATAGTTTTATCCCTGTGCCAGACCTGCAAGATTGCTGGGAATGAGCACTTAAAAAGGAACCCTATAAAATGAAAAATACTTTTAAACATTTTTGAACTTTACAATGAATATACATGAAGGAACATGTACTCAATGAAGAATTAATATGCTGTATTGAAATGCTTATATTTTTGTCTTTTATCACTAGGATTGTAATAGCTTGAATTCAAGTCAAGTGTTTGTGTTTATGACAGAAAAAAAAAAGAATTCACCTACCTACCGACCCAACCCAAAAAGTATGGGTCGGAAGTGGCAAACAAACAATTTTTTAAGGATGGCCCAGTGTATGTTCTCCAATTTAAACATTGTTTAAAATGAGATTGACTGGGTGCAATCATGAGACTGACTGGGTGAGATCTGCTATGACCAATAAAGTTTGACATGATGTTCATTTTGTCGATATAAAAAAATTCAAACATAAAGAAACCATAACAATTCACCCCACTTGATATGTACATTGTGTAAAGTAAAAATTCAAAAAAAATGTTGTTTAGAAAGACTCAGACACTTCAGTTTAGTAGAGTAGTCAAAATATAACGACTGCTGCTTTTGCAGTCAAATGCCATTTGTTAACCTCAAAAAGGACATATAATCTTGTTGATTTAACTGCATATGGAAACTGTTGTTTTTTTTTTAATGAACAGATCATGGCGATGCAGTGACGAGGAACTCACTGGATCAACAGATCCTTGTACCAGTAAGTCATTTAAGATTAGCAATGAGTGCAAATATTAAATCGTGTTTCCATGGAAATGGATATGTGCAGTGATAGAAATAGCAATAAAATATTTTTTTGTGTGAATGAATGTGGGAAGCCATGTAATATTAGACTCATTCCGAAGAAAGTAGTAACTTGAAAGGTAAAAGTCATAGTCATAGTAGAAATAAACATTAATACACCTATCAAAAGGTAGGACGGATATAGGGAAATGCCCATGGGACAACATGTCCACTCTGAAAGATTAACATTTTTGATGTGATCTTCAAACTTGGTGGCAATGTTTGTTTGCAAAATATCTCGGCAAAGTTTGATGAATGGACATATAGCCCTAAGTACTTTATAGGTATGGCCCCTAATAGTGGTCAAAAAGTTTTGATAATATTTCTTAAAAATTGGTGACAATGTTTGTGGGCATAAAATCTTGGCAAATTTGATAACTGGTCATATATCACCCAGCACTGCAGAGTCATTGCCCCTGAATTGTCCAAAATTGGCCTTGTCTGGTGTCTCAATCAGTGTTAAAGTCAGATCTCATTCAAACTTAATGACAATTTTTGTGGGCATAATATCTCAGTCAAGTTCAGTAACTGGCCATATTGCCAAGGACACTTTAGTTATGACCCTTTAATTGGTCAAAATGGCCTTGTCCACTCTGATTTAAATAGTTTGAATCTGATCTTCAAACTTTGTAACATTTATGGGCATAATGTCTTAGCCAAGTTTGACAACTGACTAAGTCACCCAGGGCACTTCTGAGTTATGGCCCTTGAATTGGTCAAAAATACTAAAATCTCCGGAAACACATGATCCAGGTCTAAATACTTGGCTTGTATCAGTAAGTGGACCTCTCATTCAAAATTGTTACATTCAAGATGCAGGGACTTTAGAGCCTACGAGTGTTATATAGACTTGTATAAGAAAATCTTCAAAAGCTTCTTCTCATGAACTAAATGACTGAAAGCTTAAATATTTTGCATGTAACTATAGCAAGTGGAAAGATGTTCATACCATGACCCCAGGTGTCTAATACATCTATAAGTTATGTTTTAGAACCATAATGTCTTCTTTATACCCCATTAATATGCAAAAACATGGTCCTCAAATATGTTTGGTCTTGCATTTCTTATATCATTCTTCTATCTGTTTTGTTTCAGTGACAGCAAGAAGAGGGATGAAGAGGAAGTGGAATGGGGAGGAGAATTTCTTCCTGAACTTCTTCAAAGAAGAAATAACTCGGAAAAAGATGCCAACTGGGGGGAAAATTCTCAAGGCTCATAAACAGCTAAACCGAACTGTAGCACAAATACGAACCAGAGTACATAATATGATAAATGGGAAGCAGAAAGTAATGAGAAGATCTAAACTTGGTGAAGATAGTCTTTAGTACCAGCCCCAGTTATGGAATATGGTGGTACATGTGTTTCCATGCTGGTCTATGAAGCTGCTCATTTCTGTGTTGTGCTATTTTTGTGTTGATGCATGCATATGAGGAAGCTTATTTAAGTTGTAATAATTGCAAGTTAAGGTTTGTGTATGTTCAAGTGTTACACTGTATTTTTACACTTTGCAACAGAATATTTTGGATGATTAAGTTGTAGGTCAACTCTTCTCCAATCGGAAGGTTTTTGCCAAATTTCAAGTGTTGTGTAGTTTTGATACATTGTATGATGTACATTGATTTTGAAGTTCACCACTTTGGCTTGACTGGCGAATTACTTTTTTGTTGCAAGAGCAGGATTGGGTGTCAAGTGCATTTGTATGCTATGGATCATTGTCGCTAATTAGGTTTTGTAGTGGAAAACATTGATTATTAAATTGTTGAATATGGGCAGATAGGGGGGGCAGGCAGGCGTTAGCAATTTCTTCTGTTCGCGAATCTTACAATAGTTTTTATCGGATTTCAACCAAACTTTCACAGGACTGTTGTCATGAAGTGTTTGGTTTTGTTCATTTTAGGCGGAATTACGGCCCTTTGTTTTTTTTTCTATTATATATAGTGGAAAATTCTTCCATGGGCAAATCGTACAGTTCTCATTGGTTTCAACCAAACTTTCACTGAAGAATTACCATGGAGTGTCTTGGTGCATATTGTTGGCTTTTTGGGGTTCAATCATTTTAGTGGAATTATGGCCTTTGAATTATTGAATAGAGAAATCAAATCAGCATTTTGGTTTTCAACTGTTCTAGAAATTGCATCAGCATGATAGGTTACCATATTTCACAAGTGTTTGCCATGGCTTCTTTTCATTAATATTAAAATGATGTGCCAAATTGTTTGGGAGTTGCATTTCCATTTTTGGGGCAAAATTATGGCCCTTGAATTATTGAAAGTTGGCAGATGGGGAAATTGAATCAGCACTAAGGTTTTCCACTACTCTAGAATTGCATCAGCATTATATTGCGTGGCATTTGGTTGATCTAAGTTCAATGAACGGATATAGCATCAAAACTGGAGTAAGCGCAAGCATGTGAGTTAATATCTCTGGATTGTTGATGTTTTGTTTAGTTTAGTTGATCAATGGATTTTTGTTTTGTCATTTTGTATCCTTTGTTTGTTATGAAGATTTCTATTGCAGTGCTATAGGGGCCAGTAACTCCATTTTAGACCAGAATGCAAAAATTGGCCCATTCTTGCCTTAACTGTGCATTAGGCCAGGCTGGGACAATTGTTGGCTTACTTGGTTCACCTTAGTTTGGCCTTCACATCCACAGCTAGAATTACTCAAAGACAACATTTAAACAGAAATATATTATTATAATTGACTGATATGAAAATTATAAATTGTTCTCTTTAATGTTTTTCTGTACTTTTTTATCTCACCTGTATAGTTAAACAACAGATTATAATAACACTGCAAAATATATTTCTGACGTTATTCAAGAAAATTCTGATTCCTGTGTATACAATGTCTAATCAATATTTTCAATGATGCCATAAAGACATAACCAATGTTACAAGTTTTCAGCAGTGAGCTATTTTAAGAAGACATCTTTAATCTTTCTCTATTGAGAGTACAACTAATAAAAGTAAAACATAAAACGAAAAAAATTGTGTTTATGATTTAAATTCCTCCTATAGCTTTGTGATCAGTCTTCGTCCGGCGTCGTGCATTGTCAAACTTTACCCTGTGAACTCACTAGGGGCCACATTTTTAGCTAAATTTTCGCAAAACTGGATCAGAAGGGTAATATCAACAAAATCTCGCACGAGTTCGATAATGGGCCATTTGGGATAAAAAACTAGGTCACTAGAGCAAATTGCTGGAAATCCTTGTGAACACTCAAGAAGTCACTGTTTTGATTGAATCTTCATGAAACCTTGTCAGATTATTTGTCTTTCTAATATCTTGGACAAGATCGAACATGGGTCATCTGGGGTCAAAAAACTATGTCACTAGTCAAATCTTATGAAAAAAACATGTTTACTCTGTAGATTTCACAGTTATAATTGGATGTTCACCAAACTTTGTCAGAATGTTTGCCTTATTGATGTGTGGGTCAAGGTCGAACACGAACAGACGGGGTCAAAAACTAGGATACCAGGTCAAATCTTAGGTAAAAAGCTAGATAGAGCTCTATGTATCAAGATATAATTGGATCCTCGCCAAACCTTGTCAGATTGTTCGTCTTAATGATTTGAGGACAAGTTTAAATGTGGGTCACCTATGGTCAAAAACGAGGTCAAATCTTTGGAAGACCTTATTAACACTGTAGATGTCAAATTTTGATATGATCTTCACCAAACCATGTCAGAGCGTTTGTCTTAAAGATGAGAATAAATTCGAACATGGGTCATCTAGGGTTAAAAACTAGGTCAAATCTTAAGAAAACCTTGTCTATGCTGTTGATGTAATGGTTTTGATTGGAACTTCACCAAACCTTGTCAGAATGGATGTCTTGTTTATATGTAGGACATGTGCTAACGTGGGTCATCTGGGGGTCAAAAACTAGGTCACAGGTTCAAAACAAAGTTTTATTGAGTAAACAATAATTGGCATGTGAGCGACATAGGGCAATCTTGGCCCTCTTTAAAGGGTTTAGGCTCTAGAAGCCACAGTTGTGACCTAAATTTGATGAAATTTGGTCAGAATATTTATCTTGACATTATCTAGGCCAAGTTCGAAAATGGAGAAATTTCTTGCTTGGCATTTTCGATAGGACATCGAACATCGAAACATGATTTAGTTCATGTTTGTGAAGTTGGCAGCCCAGCGGCCTAGGATATTAAAATCCCGATCACTCAGAAATGTATCAGAATCACATTCTACAAGCATTAGAAACTATTTTGGAAGGAAAAAGTTGCAAAACAATCACTTCATTATAGGTACTCCATTAAGCTGCGAATTTTGTATTTAGTCAGATTGGATGACCACGGTGCTAATTTGAAGTCTAAGGGTTCAAAATTGACCGATTTATAAGCTTTTTCTAAACCCAAGGGAGTGTACTAAGGTCAGTTTGGCATGGATTTTCATGCTCTCGACGCCGATTTATGAAATATAGACCAAATGACTTCCACAATGTCAGACCTTCACCCGCGCAGAACACGCTCGACCCCTGTGTGACCCAACTGCACCCTTTGTTGACCCTATTTTTGGCGATTTTTGTGTTTCCCTATCTTGGAACGGCTGGGATGAAGATTGCATGTCATCATTTGCGTAGAGACCCAATATTCGCGCGAAGATTTTTCAGTATCAGATATGACATTGTATACTTATATGTATATAAATGTTGGGTCCTCGGGGACCCGGATATGAGGTTTTAAGTGAAAAAAAGAAACCTTAAACAGTTTGCTTGATTTACTTGATATTATAAAGTTTCAACTGATATATATGTTACTGAAGGTAAAAGGCACTGAACGCATTAAATATAGAGTAGATGGTAGCACGTTAAAGGGAAGTACTCACCAATTTGGACCTATGACATAGACCCAATATTTTACCCATTATGAGTATATAGGAAAAAGTCGCAAAACAATCACTTCACCATAGGAACGCCATTACACCGCAAATTTTGTAGATAAACAAAAATCATAATTCGTCCTTGAAATACAAACATAAATTTAGCACTTAATCTAAGTTACTGTGTCATGCAGTGTATTAAAATGAGTTACCGCATTATTCTGTATTTCTAAATGCAATACAAAACATTTCAGTAGCTAAATGTTGTTATTAGCAGTAGTAAGATGTTGATGTTTGTTCCATTGTTTTACCATTTAACATTCATGCCATTAATGACCCATACTGAGTGAACATTGGAAGTCCAGTCATATCAAATTAATAGTTAGATTGAGAGTTGTATTATTTCATAGATCAAGTTTTATATATTTTTCTTGATTCACATCTTGTAATTTCTTGTCTCATTGCATTTTCAATACGTATTAACATATATTTATAATATCCTTAAGTGTATAGACTAGCTAGACGTCTTCAGCTGCTTTCATACAGGATAGCCTTTAAAAAGTAAATTACCTTGGTACTTCAGGTATTCACATAGTTACATGTCGTACTTTCCTAGTAAAGTAATGTTAATGTTACATACTTTTTGTATATATCTATGTTCACTATCTGGCTTGGTGAATTTGAACATCAAAAAGGATCATTGTTTTATATTCTGGTAATGGTGCCGGGGTATTCCGGTAAAACGTGGGACCATTAACAACTTTTTATTTTAACTATTTATACTTTTGACACAGCTTATCTAGAAGGATTCTGTTGTCTTTGTTTAGACAAATTAACTTATTTACATAATTGCAGTTTACCTATAACTGTAAGGTCAAATAGCGTAATTGGATAAAGCAACCCAAGCCAGTAATTGGCTATGGAGAGATTCGGGTTCGAATCATTATCTGACTTTCATGGGTAACCGTAAACATGTTCAAAATTGGGAACTTAGTTTTGGGCTTATAGGGTAGCAGTGTAATTACTTCGAATTTGAGCAATGCTTACCAAAATTATAACTGCATGTACATCTACTTAAGATTTTCTTATTTTGACAAATGCTCAGATCCCCGCTCTGGGCAGCACTTTATTGCATATCAAGTCTGCAATCACTACAGTTGGTTTATGAAATTTGATAAAAAAGTCAAACAAAACATGATATTAACATACTCCACATGTTGAGAACATGTACATTTGTGTTTTTCTAGCTTTAGTTTAAATGTTTTACATTCAAGTGCAGATCCAAAATTTCAGCGAAAACCGAAGCTTCCGCAGTTGTTTTTGTGATGATGCCGGTCACCAAAAAGTACTTTTGATTTATGTGATTTACAGATGTAAACAAATGTGTTCAGCTTTTATATCTTTTTCCCAAACTCTATTTGTTTCGAATGTCAGACACTTTGTCCACCTATTTCCCGTTGAATCCAGTTAAACAATAAACAAATTAATCAATTAAGCCGTCCATTGATATTTGTTAACTACATGTATGATTTAGATTACCTTACTATATCTAATGTCTTTTTACAGTTTTCTCATAATTAAATTACTAAAATATTAGGTGCACAGCTACAAATCTGTCACAATCAAATAGACTCCCGCTCACACAAATTTATAGTGAAATAAAAATGTAAACAAGATGCTGCGTTCAATTAATGAATATGCCCCTGTTGGCATGTTTTGCAAGAAATAGGCCATTCAAATTCCAGTTCAAATTTTGGACATGGTCAAGGTCAAAGTGAGGTTGGTTGATATAGGTAGGTTAAGACTGGTCATAGATCTATAATATTCTAAATTCAGGTGCATAAGTACTCAAAAGTTCTAGTTAAGCGGTGTTGGAGCTAAACGAAGCAGTAAATTCAAATTAACCTCGAACGTACGTGCAGATGGAAGAACGCTCGGGAAAATCAATATATGCCTCCCGCATCATACATGCCGAGGATGTATTAAAAGGAACTGTATACGCTACCCAAATCAAGTAAATAAATACAATTATGTAAGTTTGGTTTAACTGACCTGGGCATTTATAAGAACAATTGTGCATGCCTGTATGCAAACAACATATTATACGTCCCTCCACTTCGCGGTGTCGGTGCTAAACGAAACGGTAAAATCAAATTAACCTCGTTACGGACGGAAGAACCCTCCGGAAAATCATAATATGCCTCCCGCATCATTCAATGTATTCATTCAATAGGAAAAAGGTTTACTTGGTTTGCACATGGTGTTTCAACAGGTGTTTCAGTTACATATTTTATTATAAATTATCTGTTAGAAACTTGTTAACAAAAATAATTTTGAACCCCTGAATTCACTAAACAAGGCAGAATTGGTAACTGTTTTTCAGCATGAGTTTCATTTTATCATCTGCTGAAACAGCAACTGGAATGCCATCCAGTACCGTAATCATGGTCCAAACCACAGTGAAGATCTTTACTGATTGCCAGTAGTCAACCAATTAAACCGTAAAACAGTAAGGGGTAGTACATGTACATTTTATATCACCCGTTATGTTGTATAAATCTACATTGTTTTGACAGTTACACAGGGGCCTAACGTGTTCTTTTGGATGTAATTATCAGTCAGATGTGAAATCTATTAAAAAAGGGCTGTAGACCTTTATTTATATCAAATTAATGCCACAAAACACATTCACGGTTGGTTGATTCAGGGACAGTTACTATATTACTATATCAATGAGTCCCTGGCTGCTTGATTCAACCACTAATTTATCATTGTTATTCATGTCTATTGAAAACTAAACATAGCAATAACTTAGAAGAAATGACATGGGTGTGATTTCATTGACTTTGGCAATTTGGATTTAGATTAATTATTAGGTGATTATACATGTAGTGAAATTGACTTTTCGCAATGCAGGGGCGGGTCTAGTCTCGGGGACGATTTCTACATCAAAAGTGACCCCCAGGACTTTTTGCGGGGGATCGGCTGCTTTTTAACCCAAGTTAATAATAAAAAAATATATCAAAAAATAAAAAAATCAATGATAGGGGGTCCCAGATATATGAACTGAAATTCTATCTTCACTTTTTGACACACCAACTTTTTTTCACCTAAATATGGTCATAACTTTTTACACAAGGGCTTAAACATTCCTTACCACTCAGGCAAAATCCCGCCACAGATCCGGTTCAAGACCCGTTTTTGCACATTTTTTACCCCCACCCCCGACTCGGCCATGTAGAAATTGTCCCTGGCGGCTTTTCTCAATTTAAAAACATAAAAAGCAATTTTCTCACTTGGATTTCCCACTTTTTAGTTAAAAACAATTATATTCAACCAATTAAAACAAACCAAATCCTTATCCAACCTCTATTTATCTCAGCACGGCTCGAGCAAGGTTCGAACCCCAAAAAACAAAAATACTCAAATACAAAATAGCGCCTTTTTAACACCACATACTCGCAAAATCACAAATTATACAGCAATGAAACTCACATATTCCGTCACAACTCTTCCCAAATTACTAAAAAACATTTTATTTCACTCCAACAACCCAACCGCCCATCCCTACAGGCTCGAACTTACCCACCCCTAAAATAACAAAAAATAACTCCAATTTCAACTTTTCCGCTCAATAAAATTATCATTTACATCAACAAACCATTCAATTAAACACGCATCTATTTCATTCGCTTACTTCCACCGAAATTCAACCCTTTTGTCCGTCTGTATGTTCCTGAGACTGGCTACAAGCACCAAATATACCTAAAATAACGCATTTTTTACCCGAATTTCACCAATTTCAAACTCCGCTAAAATTTATATCACTCAACCTATTCACTTCAAACTTTTTGCATTTTGCAATCTACACCAATGTCTAACGGAAAACACAAATATATTTTCCATCCCGACGGCCGCTCCGTCGGCACGATCCGACAAACTTCCACTATTTACACTTAAATTTTCAATATCTACTCATCTATGATCCTACTTAAAAAATATCATATTCTAAGCAATTAATACCAATAAAAACATTTACAACCATAGCCAGCACCCATACCTGCACGACGCTATGCAATTTTGCTATGTGCCGGCTCCTTGGGGATCGAACTGGCTCAAAAACAAGCCACAAATCTTCCAAACACTTCTATTTTCACCTAATTTTTCACCTTCCCACACATCTAGGCACCCCCAGAGCTATCCCACAGACTTGAAATTCCTCTTAAGCAATACCTATCACCAGTACCTGTACCACCATATCTCATAAACTCCTCACCTAGCTTCTAGGGGCTCGAACCGGGACGAAAACCTCACAAACCTTCAATATTCTCAATTTTCAGTGTCAAAATCGTCGTTGTGGACCTTCTTAAGCGTGCCATGACCCACAGGGGTGTCTCAGCTACTCGGTTAGGGTCTCCAACTGTAGCCAGGACCCATACCTACACAATCATATATCATACCGGCAGTTTCCGGGTTATAGGGGCTCGAACCGGCTCCAAAACCCTCTGACAAACCTTCAAAATAGTCAATTTTCAGTGTCAAATCCGTCGTTGCGGATCATGACCCACAGGGGTGTCTCAGCTATTTGTTTAGGGTCTCAAACTGTTGTCAGGACCCTACCTACACAACCGTTTATTATACCGGCTCCAAAACCTACCAAATAGTGATTTTTTTAAGTTCGAACCCCTTTCGGTCAACATTCTTATGCATGTCAGGACCCACAGGGGTATCCCAGCTACTCGATTATGGTCTCATTATAGCTAGGACCTATACCTACACAACTGTGTATCATACAGCTAAGTAGCAGGTCCTAGGGGTTAAGACCGGGTCGAAAACGTTTGACAAAAGCTGAATTTGTTCTATATTCTATATAAAAACCGGCTGTTAAAAATGTCTAAGACATCCTGTGACCCGTATGGTGGCAATAACTCCTCGCAAATAATGGTCTTAAATGATAGCCAGGATCTAGCCCTGTACAACGGTATATCATATGGGTGTGTATCTAGGCGGCGGGGCTCGAACCGGGCCGAAAACACGCTAAAAATGTGCAATTTCTCCAATAAACCATATTCGGTGATGTTCAGGGACATGCTGTGACCTCCAAGGGTGTCCTAGGTCAGTGGAAATGGTCTTAAACGATGACCAGGACCTTGGACAATACGACCATATACAATATAGGTACATGCTAGGACTCTGGGGTTCGAACTTAACAGTCAAAATAAAAAAATGGCCATTTTTCTCCAAAATTATCATATCATACCATACCTCTATATATGGGATCCTGTGACCTTGAAGGATGTCGTACAGACTTGCTTCCGGTCTCATTCGCTAGGATATTCATATATCTACTTCTCATATAAATATAATGAATGTATCTTGACGAATTGTCTTGAGAAAAGAGTAAGATAATTGATATATTTCTTTTTTAAGGCTATTTGTACGAAATTTCATAAGGTCAAGGTCACTTCCGGTGTGGCTGTTTTCTCCTCATTTTCGCTTTACATGTAACGTATTTTTTATGCTCGGTATGTTTACATTCATTCAAATTGAATGAATAATGCAATGTGTAACATATTTCCTACGTATGGAAAACTGTGTTCTGACATGGAATCAAACCAGGACCAGGGACCACAATACCGAAACCTGGTCAGTAGGCTCAATAAAGTCACAGGACTATTCACATGCCGCATTCTTGGTTCTTATTTGTATGTACAAGTACCCGTATGCGTTATTTAATCAAATGAAATAATTGTTTATTTTCATCGTTCACTAACTTTACGTAGACGATCTTCTCGCTCACAACAGCGACATCAGTGGGTTTGTCAACCAGGATCGCGTACCACGGCGACGCCTTCATCTCGGCGACGATCGACGACTGCACCAACGTAAACAGCAGATAATTTCTGACCCATTGTAAAGAGTTTGATCAAAATTGACCGATATATAAGCTTTTTCTAAACCCAAAGGAGTTGACTTAGGTCAGTTTGGCATGGATTTTCATGCTCTTGCCGCCGATTTATGAAATTTCGACCGAATGATGGCCACAATGTCAGACCTTCACCCGCGCAGAACACGCTCGACCCCTGTATGACCGACTGCACCCTTTGTTGACCCCTATTTTTGGCGATTTTTGTGTTTCCCTATCTTGGAACGGCTGGTACAAAGATTGCATGCCATCCTTTATGTAGAGACCCAATATGTACGCGAAGACCAGGTTTTTCAGTATCAGATATGACATTGTAAACTTATATGTATATAAATGTTGGGTCCTCGGGGACCCGGATATGATGTTTTAAGTGAAAAAAAGAAACCTTAAACAGTTTGCTTGATATACTTGATATATGGAATTTCAACCGATATATAAGTTACTGAAGGTAAATGGCATTGAACGCACTCAATATAGAGTGGATGGTAGCACGTTAAAGGGAAGTACCCACCAATTTGGAGCTATGACATAGACCCAATATCTTACCCAGTATGAGTATATAATCAATATATATATTGATTTGAATGGAGAAATGATCTCAGATATTGTCTTCCTAAAAGTCATGTCTGTAATTTTCAATAAATAAATAAATAAGAATATTCATTGTTTTTTCCTGTCATTGATGTGAAAATATCAGAAAAAATGCTTTATTAAAAAATATAACAGTAGTCTGTGTGCTCAAAGGAAAAACTTAAATTTATTTTTACATTGTTACTGTGATTTGTTGTTAGTGAGATTCATTACTGTGATTGCTTATTTTTGTCATTTTTTATCTTTCAGATTAAACAAATTGTTGACAGTTCTGGACCAAATATTCCTGTTGACTTAAACATCTAATTCAGGAACATTATATCAGTCACTTTATAGGGAATATCTACCATCATTGTTTGTGTAGCAAGTTTGGATTGTAATTAGTACTGATTAGAAATCGAGGAATATCTGGTGTACATTTATTCGTTCAGTTGGATTAGGAAATAAGTCAGTGTTAGTGTTATTCATCTATTCAGCCAGATGAGGAAATATGTCAGTATAATTCAGTTTATTTATTAAATCTATCCTATTATAAAAATCACAGTTGACTGATCTGAACATTGTTTTGAAAACAGTGGGTTTACAAGTATAAAATATTTCAACATAAGGAACTTTGGAACTTCACATTCATCAAAAATAAGTGACAATATGTAGACTGTTACTATGTCAACTGTTCACATCTTTTAATAAAACTATTTAATATTTATGAAATTATAATTGAATGACATGTTATATATTCTGTGTATTTGTTGAATTACATTTTATTTGTTATAGTCTTCATATCAACTGGAAATAAATCATTTATCACTATAAATGATATTTTGTCCTGTTTATTTCTCCATAAAATCACTTTGGATTTAAATACAGACAAAAAAAATAGTACCATAAGAAAGGAAATTTAATTCTCTGCAAACTTTACCTACATCATAAAATGGTTAAACCATGATTTATTATTGTAAATTCAGTTAAACACAATAGATATCAGATTTAAATATTTTCCTTATAAACCCTGATGGTACAGTGTACACAGCTGATACCTTATCTAATGGTTACTGATAAGCCATATACTGATAGCGCTGTATGAATATGTTATCTGATTTAAGTTATCCCTAAGTGGTAATGGGTTAATGATATCTTGGTTAAGTTTGATCATAGGTCACCTGGGATCAAAAACTAGGTCGCCAGGTCAAATCACTCGAAAACCTTGTTAACTTCTAGAGGTCGCAGTTTTGATTGGATCTTTGTTTAACTGTGTCAGAATGTTTGTATTAATGATAACATGAACAGGTTTGAACATGGGTCAATTCAGGATAAAAACTAGGTCACCAGGTCAAATGACAGGAAAACCAAAAAAAGGCCATCTTGACCCTCTTGTTTTCTCTAAGAATATATTTCAACATTTCCAAACATGCCTGTTCAATGGATATATGGTTGAACATGATCAAATATGAAGATAGCATGGCTTAAAGTTGAACATTTTTAAATCTGGAAATCACTCAATTTGATAATTACTAGGGATGTCAACGAATACTGATTTTTATATTTCAATATTCATGTAGACATTTTGTCCAAATTTTATGATATCCGAAATTTTATAATGTTTGCAGTGTTCCCACTTACTTCAGAAATTGGGGGTACGCTTACCCTTAAGGTCTGAAATCTGGGGGTAAGAGTAGTATTTTGGGGGTATGAACAAATATATGTACATGCATACATCGTAATGGATGTTTCCAGAAAATCGGCAATTCGTCCCAAAACGTATTTGTACGCGTACGATCTCGCACCAGATCAAAATGAGTTGCGTGATATCCGATTTTATTGCGAGATTTACGCAAGATTTTACATGAGTGGGGAACACTGGTCTGAATACTCATGCACTACGGTTAGGACATAGTTTTCCTGGTCAAGAGAATTTTCTTTTTTCTTACTTTGAAAATTGTCTTTATGATGATATCAGATGTAGTTATATTCAAGCATTATTGTAAAAAACAAAGTTGTTTGGAAGCACCAGTCTAATTTTGTGTTGCATGTTTTCTTATTCAGTGCAACCAGACATGTCTAATTTAGTGGTGAAAATATATGTTAGAGAAGGGCAAGAAATAATACCATTTAAGATATAACTTAACAACACACAGGCTTTATCAAATTTATTTCACACAGATCTTAACAATAATTTCTTTCACTGAATTCAATGATACTCAATAATTGTCTCTGATCAATCTCAGCACATTTTTACAGCTTTATTACAATCTACTTAAATAACAAAACTATCATCATTAGCACATGTTCTTCAATTGTCTTACTTTAGTTTTAATTGCAAAATTTAAATTTTCAGCTTTTATCTTGTCTATCAAAGTATCAACTTCAAAGTATCTATGATACCCATTTTTCAATAGATCTATATTTCGTTATCAACTTTCAAATTTAGTGCATTTTTATTCAAGAAGATAATCCTGTCCTTACGTAATTTTCATGGTTCAATTAAATTCCAACCACTGATTATATTGTATACATGGTATATTATATTAATGATTTTGTGTCGTATTTGTATGTATGTTTCTATATTTCTGTCATGTTTCTACTACCTTGTTCTGTTTTGTGTACCATAGGCAAGTATTTGCCGATTTGTAAATAAAAGTTCGAATATCTGTCCACCATACAGTTTGACAAGCGATCTATATATTTATAATATTGTCGCTTCATACAAATTTATCGCCATTAAATTTGCATAATTAGCGGATTAATGATACATCAAACAGGATTATTATAGCACCTTTGTAAAGTTTCGTGGCAATTAACCATTAATTTAAATGCATATGATAATGGTTAAAACAACAACCGTGTTAATTGTTTGCAAATTACCACATTAAAGTGACAAACTGACATGTGTTATTAAAATAAATTTGCCGACAAACAGATAACTGTATCTTGATTTAAATATCTAAAATTTTACTTTATTACCTTAACAGATTGAAAAAAACAATAAAGATGAATATCTTGGAAAATTATATTTTCATATGAATATTCGAATTTGAAAATTGGATTCGAATATTTGAAAAGATGGTTATAATTATAACACAATGAAAACACTAAAAATTAGTAAATCCAGATAACTAAAAATCTGGCATATTCATGAAAACTTTCACCCATGTGAAATAACTGCAAACATGCTGCCAATAAAATGTTTTGTTTTACTTATTCAGCAGTTCCTTAGCAATTTTCCTTTTCACTGGTTGTGTTGTAAGGACTATCTCCTTGTCTGGAACCTCAAAATACTTTCACTAGCTTTTGCATCAAACTAAACTTAGAAATGTCAAATCTTGGTTTTGATGGTGTATCTTTGTTTGCCTTTTTCCTGTGGCACTATGCATGTTGATCTCTTCATCTGTGAATTATTGTGTCAATCCTACTTCCACTGCATCAAAGGCATTATTTTAATTCTTTATGAAGATTTCAAGGTTGCTTTCCTCTTCAGTTACAGTTAAAGTTTGTAAGTCTAGTGTTACAAGTTGCTAGATATTAAGCTCTCGTAGTAACCGTGAAACTCTTAGGGAATTATTTCCTTTGAATGCAAAGCTAGCAAATTAGTTTTCTACTGCATTGAGATTGAAAGTTTTGTATCATAACACAATGTTAAATCTTTGTCACTTTCAGGCCACTTGCACAATCTCCCCTTCTTTCTTGCTGTCCTCTCGACGTTGATCTTCTTGAAACTTTTGGGGTCAAAGCTGTAATTTACGAATACAAATTTTGGGGTTTCTCTTTGACTTTGTATCCATTTGACCTACAACAGGTTCACCCATTATTGATATTTGAAGTTTGTACAATGTTTCTTCACAATATCTTTGACATAAAAACATGGTTGTATTTCATTGAAACAGCAATGTATGACTGTAACTTCCGTGCCAACGAAATTAAAGTGTAACCACTGTGATGGGACATGTGCTGGCATGATTTTCTTTGTTCCTTTTTATTATTAAATGTACTGAGTCACATGCCATTGAAGAGTGTCCTGATTCAAAAAATTGAGGTTTATAGTTTTCAGGTTTGGACATTGCGACGATGTGTACAGCAATGATGCAGTTACATACTGATTTCAGTTCTGTCCGCAGCAGAGTCTGAAAAATATACTCCTTTAATAGTTCCCATTTTACTGACTGACAAAGTGTTCTTCATTAAGCATGAGGATCCTCTTTTGCGTTGTGTTTCGTTGCAAAGATGACACACAATTTATTTGTCTCCCAAAGAATAAATGATCAAGTTACAAAAGCATAGTTTCAGTGAATAGTAAAGTTGCTGACTAAAGAACATGGCGTTGTAAGAACAGTCTGTGAGTCAAAGCAGCAACATAAATGTCCTTGTCTGCCTTATATCTGTCTTTGTTGTCTCTAGATTTCTCCTCGTGCGCTCTCTTTCATTGTTCCAGCTTGTCTTCTTCTTTAGAAGAGATTACACAAAGAACACTGGTCCTTTTTTGGTTTGTAAAAGGAGATGTTGTAGTTTTCACATATTTTCCTGTACATGGCAAGGCTTACTGATGTTCTTTTCCTTTCACATGATTTTGTGTACAGCTCCCACATCTTCTTTATGTTTAGTTCATGAGATAAGTCTTTCTGAGCAATTTCCATTTGTGATGGGATTCCATTGTTGGGAAGGATTCAATGCATTTTTGACAAAGGTGACTCTTTCAGGATCTAGTTTGTGGCTAAACTTGATTAACTTCTCGTATCAGTTTCCATGAATGCACCATGTTTCTTCCTTGCAAGTGTGTAGTCTGTTGTTTTCCTCTTTGTATCAAATGTAAAAATAATTCCTGCAAACATGTTCTTTTCTGTCATTATATGCTAGGAAGAACTTCTGTGACAGCATTTTTCTTCCATGTGCCTTTTCGACTGGATGTGCCTCATTCAGCCATTTTACAAAGAACTACCTTTGGTGCTTATAACCCAAACGGCAATACAACGTAAATATTTCTTTCCTTTGTTCCTCTGTAAATTTATCACCACACTTGAACCAACAGTTTGTACAGTTATGAGTCATGTTAGATTCATTGTCACAGGCCTTTTTGAACGTTGTCTTATTATTTGTATCACCTGCTTGTGCGTGTCGAAGAATTCTTCATCTGATCATGTAGGTTCTTCATTCTGCAAACAAAATGGTAACAAATTTTGTTTTGTCAATAAATTAAATTTTAAAACTATGTGATTTTAAAATTCAAAGCCTACTATTGACTACCACACTAGATTGATTATAAATATATTTGTATTAATCTTGTGTTTGTTTCATTTCAAGCATAAATCAGCTGCTGATTTATATTTAAATAATAGCTATCAATGTATTGGTATAATTTCATCTAGAATGAAAAAACATACTTACATTTTTAGATGTAGCCATTATGAATATATCATATGAAGCTTGCTTGTTCCGTCAAACTGATATGAAAGTAATTAATCACACCTGGTGTTGTTGACACTTTCTCTGTTTATTATCTCTAATTGCAAGAAAACAATTGACCAAAATTTTGATATCTGATACTTATAAAAATATCTGGATTGTGTATTCATTCTGGTGCAGAAAGCTACCAAGTAAACAATTTTGTATGTTAACATGAAGACGAACGCTTGCTTTATAAATGCAGAAAATGAGTCATATGGTACCTTTTTGCATAAACTAGTCAGCGCTTGGTCCCTTTTTGCATGCAGAAAATTGACAACTTTCACATGGTACCTTTATGTTTTTCTTTATATTTTTGGATTGAATTAAAATATAGCTATAATATTTTCACAGGATAAAGATTGCATAAAATTATAATGAAATATACCAAAAACCCATTTTTGACAAAAATGTTAGATGGTACCTTTTTGCATTAAGGGGACGTGGTACTCTTTATGAACATTCATAGAAAGCCACTGAAGGAACAATTCTATCAAATTATAAAGTAATCATGCCAGTTATTTCTGTTTTTCAATTTAAGTTATTCAGTTTCCATTACACATACATATTGATTATTTGCTAGTATCGATGTGGTGCCATGGAGGATAGTGTTGACGATGAGGATGGGCCCGTATAAATTTATACACGAAGTCATTGCTAGTATTAAACGCATCTTCACAATCTAGTATTATAATGAAGACATTTGGATTAGAATCATGCTTAAGTGTTCTTCTGGCATAGGTTAGATGCAAATGAATGTAACTCAGTTATGATACTTATGGAATCAGAATCAGAATCCTGTTCAGAAATGCTAAGTGTATATGATTCAGATAGGTGTTTTTCGCATGTAAAGCGTTAACATGATCATACATTGGGAACAAAATTCCCTTAGGAAAAGGAAAGGCATTTAACTTGCAGTTATTTAGCAGTTTTTTCAAATAAATGCCTTTTTTACAAGTTTTTGTCCTCCATCTTAATTTGTAGGGATCCATTTAAACAGCAGTTTTTAAAAAACTGGTAAAAACTTTGTTGTAAAAAAACTTGTGTCCAGCATTTTTTACCAGTTTTTATACATCTAAAAATAAATGGTGATGTTAAATAATACTGATATAACCATTATTAACAAGTTATTTTCTTGGACCATTTTTTTAAGCTGAAAGATTGTGACAGAAGCTGCATGTTTTACAAGTTTTATTTAAATGCTTCTAGCAGAAAATAATTGATGCACACTAATTTTCTCTTAAATAGCAATATTGCATGTGTACAAGTTGTATATAATATGAACATAAACAAAATTAAGGTACATCACATAATTAATATTGTATCATTCTACATAATATGAGCTGTGTCATGCAAAAACCAACTTTATGGCCTTAAACTTTGCAACCAGTGTAGGCCCAGATCACACACAACCAGCAAAATGTAATCAGGAACTACATTGTTTGCTTAAGACGCTGAAAGATGAGGAGCAGTAGCCGAACAGTGTAGGTCCTGATCAAACCGCGCGATTGCAGGTGAGCTGATCTGGGTCTACACGGTTTGCAAAGGCCAGAAGGTTGGTTTTGCCATGACATGTCTCAATTATTAATCCAAAAACTTATTTTGTCAGGCTAATCAACTATAATTTCTAATTATATTTAGACATTCACTTTATTAAGCAAAGTGGTCTAATCATAATTATAAATTGTAAGATGGTTCCTTAATTCAGCAATATACTGTTCCACGGAATCTGTTATGTCAGACACATGTATATAAATCAAAGCTTCTTATAAGGATTTTGATAATTAATAATTTCTTTTTCTTGTGTAATATTTCCAAGTGAAAAAATGACTGAGATCCCGGGCAGGATTATGAGTTGAAATTTATTCACCTCACTTGGCCTTCAAACACTTGGTGCATGAATTTTCATGCTGACCAAAGTACTACATGTTCTATATCTGCCATGAAAATACTTCCATCAGGATTTATTTGTAGTTTTAGTGTTCACATACATAGAATTTACAACATATAACATATTTTCTTTGTCAAACAAATTTTCGTGTAACTTAACAAAACTTGCAACCCTTTGCATTAACTTCAACTCTCATGAGTACTTTCAGTACTTTGATTTTCCATATTGAGTTACTTCCCTTATGTACTTCTGCTATCACCTCCGGATCATTTTTTGAAAATAGAAATTGTTACTTAATTTAAGAATTATGAAATGTCGTTGAAAGTGAGGTTTATTACGGAACATATATGTGCAAAACTGAATTCTTTAACCGGAAGAAATCTCAATTAGTTTGAAGAGACCAATGAAATTGATATTTCTACTGAAAACCACCCAGCAGAGATGGCTACTAGTGGGTGGGGTACTGGACGACAAATAATCGAGCTCAAGTTTCTTGCTGAATAATTGAAATCTCGTAAAAACTGCCGTAAGTTTATACATTCACATAATATAACTAGAGAACAGTGTGTTGGCTATGCCAGTATTTTGTATATAACATGTGAATGTGACTTTGTAAATACTGTAGCTACAGGATCTAACCGGCCGGAAAATATCTACATTTCGTCACTGCGCATGCAAAACTTGTATCTTTGATTTTTTTTTGAAAAAAAAAAACAACAACTTGGTCAGAAGTTGTATCTCTATGATATCTAGGTCAAGTTTGAATATGGGGCATGTCATGTCAAAAACTAGGTCACAGAGTCAATTAGTGCATAAATTTCATGCCTTGACAGTGTCCCACTTACCTCTGAAATTGGGGGTAAGTTTACCCCTTAGGTCTGAAATCTGGGGATAAGAGAAGTATTTTTTGGGGTCTGGGATATGGACATTTTTTTAAAACAAATATACGTATATGCATATATCATAATGGGTGTTTCCAGAAAATCAGCGATTTGTCCCTAAACATTTATTCATACGTGTGCAATCTCGCACCAGATCAAAATATGTTGCAGGATTTCCGATTTTATTGCAGTGGGAACACTGCACTGAACACAGCGTCCTGACTCTTATTAAGACAGTTTTTATCCAATCTTCACCAAAAATGGTCAGAAGTTGTATCTCGATGATATCTAGGTCAAGTTTGAATATGGGTTATGTCAGGTCAAAAACTAGGTCCGTCCATCCAGAAATGTTTTATCGTGCACAGCTCAATAGTTGCAAAGTTATTGCCCTTGACTTAGTAAAAATTAGCAAGTTTCAATTTGTTTTTTTTTTAGCTCTAAAAGTATTTGAGCTTGAGTCATGAAACTTTACAGGATTGCTGATCGCTAAGTGTTGTTGTGTACCTGTAGTTTTGCTCTTGGATTCATACAGTAATTGCCCTTGAGATAGTCAAAATTGCCATATTTATCTTTTATTGCATGTAGCTCCAAAGGTAGGGTAACTCCAAACATGGATTTTAAGCTTACCTGAGCAAGAGGCTTATGGTGAGCTTTTGTGACCACTCAATGTCTGTCGTTCATCTGTCATCAATTTTTAACATATTAAGTAAAATCTTCCTCAAAACTACAGGAGAGATTTACACCTTAATTTGCAGGTATGATCCTTGTGCTCCCTTTCAAAATTGTTCCAAAAACTGAAGTCCACACAGAACTCTATCTTTTTGAAAGTATTTAATGGTGTCATATAAATGGTTGGAAATGCTCACACAAGTTTTTGGCAGTTATGTATGAAATCATAGAAATGCTGCAACAGTTTTTTTGAAAGTTTTTAATGATAAAGGTTACTATATCATCAAATTACATTAATAAATATAATTTCATGAAATGTATGCTTCCAAAACCTTTTTCATACAAGATGTCCTCTAAATCATGGGTATATAAGGACAACAAAAATGGACTTAAACATTCTCCCTGACGGATGCCTAGAAAGCATTTAAAAAGTTCACTTGTGTTACGGCCTACTTTCACTTTCGATTTATCAAAATTGAACATTCATTTAATGATGTTAAAAACTTTACCACTTAAGCCAAGTTTAATTGATTTAGGCCAAAGCATTTGATGGAGTACATAATAAAAGTCTTTGGAAAAGTCGGTAAATGCTCCTTCAAGTTTTTGTTTTGGTTTATAAAATGCCTTTATTATCGATTGTTCCAATATTAGCATGAAAGCCACAGGCACTGGAAGTTAATGTAAATATATAGTAGGTGCATGAATAAAAAAGGAAGGGTAGGACACTATTTTTGAGGCAAATTTTGGTTTGGGGTACTATGCGTGTTTTTCAAACAACCTGACGCGATGAATTGCTCACATATACTCTACTTACTATGTCTACATTGTTTCGTTCCGCTCCAATGCCCTTTCTTCGGGGAAAAAGATGTTTTTACACCTTCAAGTGCTTCAGAATTTTGCTAGACTGCTTTACTTCCGGTTTATTTGCAGCGAATTTAAAGGTAAGTTCTGATTGGTCAATGATAAAATATTTTATTTGCTGTGCTTCAACAACATTTTAAGAATATTTAAAAGTTTCAACATTCTTATCAATATTTACAAATTGTGAAATAGATCAATAAGTTTCATTGTAAATATTTAAAATATTGAACTTCATACACAATCTCTGTCTATCAATTTATGTATCTCTAAAATATTTTTGTAAATATTGATAAGTATGTTAAAACTTTTAAATATTCTTAAAATGTTGTTGAAGCACAGCAAATAAAATATTTTATTTTATTATTGACCAATATGTAGACATAGTAAGTAGAGTATATGTGAGCGATTCATCGCGTCAGGTTGTGTGAAAAACACGCATAGTACCCCAAACCCGAATTTGCCTCAAAAATAGTGTCCTACCCTTCCTTTTTTATTCATGCACCTACTATATATTTACATTAACTTCCAGTGCCCGTGATGAAAGCCAGCTAGTGTCTAAATATATATAACATGTATCCGCCCGTGTTGACAATCGACTATTTATAATATGTGTAAAAAGATTGCCAATAACTTTAAAGAAATACCTCTAAAATTATTCAAATTATATATATTTTTTGTGAATGAGTATTACATAACCTTCACTCCAGGAAGTTGGAAAATAACCTTTGTTTAAAATCTTATTGAATCATGTTAAAATAATATATGACGACGTAGATTAAAAATTCATTGATAATTCCATCTGGTCCAGCGCTTTTGCTGTTTGATAATTGATTTAAAGATGAGTTTAATTTTGCCATATATACACAGTTATCTAGTTCTTCAAAACATTATTTTAAATACTTTTCATTTAGATCAATTGTCTTCATTTGCTTGGAAAAACCTGTCAGCAAGATTATTTAAAGCTTTAAAATATTGTAAAAATTCATTTATCATTCTATTATATATACACTATTGTAATTATTGAACATGCGCTTTCTTTTTAAAAAAACTCAAGTATAATGTAGGATTTTTGACCCTGGCTTTTAATAATTTATCTGTTCAGGATTTAGCATGTAAAAATTAAAGCGATGCTTACATGTATTGTTTTTGTAAGTTGTGTACAAGTAAATTGTATAAAAAAATAATGATATGTATTGTGTGTTTTTTTCACATCAGATGTTGCATCTGCCTTTACCAGTTTTACAAGTTTTGTAGCAAATAATGAGGAAAACCAACATAACAGGAAAACACTTCCTGCTTTCACTTTGTTAATCTACTAAGTTCAATGCCATGAACAGACGGCATTGTGATGACCTAACAATCAGCTACATTTGTAATATGTTATAATGTTTCTGCCACTAGAAAATCATGGTAACATTACAATAATCTACAAGGCCCTATCATAGAGCCTCTATAATGACTGACAATGTACCCATATGATACATAGTCGTGTTGGTACGGTTTAACACCATATCTAAGTACCCTGGAAAGCCTTTGTGGTCTTAACAAGTCTAAGAAGTTCTAAGATAATTGACATAAAAAATTCGCGATTGTAGCCACTTTAATAAGTTTTAGACTACGCTCGAACTCTTACGACCTGGCATGTATTCTTATGATACAAAGTTGTGTTGCTATGGGTAAGGCCATCAGTTACGACCATATCCCAGAATCAAGATTAGTGCTATGGGCACACTATGCCACGGGTAGTCATGATGTACTGATTTGACATAGAAAACTGTAGTATTTGAATGTTTTTATTATGTTTTCATGCAGGTTCAAGCCCCTAATACCCGGTATATGCCCACGGTAATTATATTAGTGTTGGTATGAGTCATGGCTAAGACCTGTTAGAGTACCTTTGGGAGTGCTAGATGTCCCAGCATGTAGGTACCAAATATATAGAAAATATCCCTCTTTCAACTTTGTTCGAGGTATATGGGTATTGGCTTTCGTGTAAGGTCATATTGGAGTACCTTTAATAGCGATATTGGTCACACGAAGTCGCTTTGTACGGTAATGATAGAAGAGTTCCCTATTTCCCATTATGTCGAAGAAATAAACTTTGCGCCGAGTTCACATAAAATTATTACTTTGACCTACCCTTATGACCTGCCATATAATATGACAAGTAGTTATGTAGAAATGTTATTATGGTAAACGCTTGAGTTCATATTCAAGTGCTTTGAATAGCACTTCGATTGACATCGTGTCTAGGAATGACACGTACAGATTTATTACAGACAATCTCGCCATTTCAGACATTTTGTTTTCAATACGTTTTTGAACAGATTCGAGCCCCTATGGCAAAAGATATACCCGTATGGTACATGGTCGATTAAGACCATATTTTAGTACAATGGCAGTGAACGGTGAATATTTATTATTTACAAATGATAATAAGTAATATGTTTTAGACCTCATCCGGATGGAAACATACGGTTTTGAACTTGGTATGTAAATGTGTGATAAATATCTAACTTGGAACAATATGTTGAACTGCATTATACTGAAAACATGGTTGTATAACCCAAGTGAAATGGATCATTGTTTTTCACGAAATACCATGAACTACCATGCCCCACAGATCATGGTTAACCATGGTTGACCATGTTTTGTTAAATGGCCACTAACATGGTCTCTACCCGTGGTTTCTCATGGTCTCTAACCATGTTATGACTATGTCTTTCCATGGTCTCTAACCATGGTCTACTACAAAAATAACAATTTAAAATGGTCAGCCATGGTTAAACATGATTAAGTAAAAATAAAGAAACAATGCATACTCAAACAAACCATGCATTAATATGATCAGCCATAGTTACACAAGAAACAATATTCTCATTTTAAAAAAAAATCCAGTCAAGCAACCTTTCTAGCCACCTACTGAAAAAACAAGAAGGCCACGATGGCCCTTTTCCAAAGCCAAAAAATTATCAAAACATGTTCCTGACTAAAACTTCAAAACATTTTTTCACTAGTATTTGAACTTAGCAATGTCAATCTTGGTTTTGTTGACGAATCTTTGTTTGCCTTTTCCTTGTGGCACTATGCATGTTGATTTATTCATCTGTGAATTATTGTGTCAATTCTTCTTCCACTGTGTCAAAGGCATTTTTTTCATTCTTTCAAGGTTGAGGATTTCAAGGTTGCTTTCTTCTTCCGTTACAGTTTGTGAATCTATATTTTTCCTAAAATGTCTGAATTCCGATTTTCTTAAATATTTGTCTAGAATGCTCTCCAACTGTGACATTGTTACACATCTAAAATACATAATATATCATTATGCAAGATACTAATTCTTAATAATAATGGTCTTAAATGGATCTAAATTAAATTCAAGTTCTGTTATTGAACTTGGCTCTAGCAAGGTATTTTTTTATGTTAAATAGTATGATCAGATTTGTCATTACTCAACCCCCACTGATAATATACCTCTCCAGAAGTTAACAGATTTTAATAGCCATAATTCATAAGTGATATGAACTACTAACAAAGGGCTTAAAAGTCTGTCTATAAAATTATTTTCAAGTTTACTGGTACTCTATATGGACACTCATAGAAAGTCACTATATAACAGTTCTATCAAATCATAAAATAATCATGCCAGTTATTCTGGCTTTCAATTTAAGTTTTTCAGCTTCCATTACACATACAAGGAGACTGTTTCAAACTGTTTAAAGATTTCAGATGAGAAAAAAAATGTTGTGGATAAATGACAGCGTGGGATCAGAATAACTGAAAGGCAACAAATTTTATCAGTTATCAAGATAGCTTATATCATAATCCTCCAAACTGAAAGTCTTCTGAATTTTAATAGGATTCCACTGTCAGAACTAAAGCTATTTTTGCAATTTTTCTAGGTGTCCTGCACGTGAAACCTGAATCCATGCTCTCTTCACTCTTTATTTGCCCTGAAAATTTTGTAACATTTAAGTATCAAACTGTCTGTACACATTTTAACTGTCAAAATTAAGCCACTAAAAGTTTCTGTTGAAATTTTGTGGTAAAAAAGGTCTCTTTTCGTTCTAAAATAAATTATCATGATCCTTGGATATTTTTCATTGAGTCCTTTATGCGGTTATGAATGAATAGGCATATAAAATGTAACTTGTGCAACCTGAGTACACCAAGGCATTTAATAGTAATACAAAGTAAGTAAGTCAAAGCCACAATGATTCCGAGACAATGGCAAAACAATATCCCTTAACATTCTTAAGGCAACACTGATAATATTAACATTGAAAGACTAGTACCTAAAACTTTTATCAGCAAAAAGACTTTGTAAGTTATACATGTGTAACAGGCCTGTAATACATTAAGTCAAATATAGGAGTTAATAGTAGTTTGTATGCCTGTCAGCCTGATTAGTTCAGTAGGTAGAGCAGCTGACTTGCAAGCAGGAGGTTGCGGGTATGATCTCTGCATTGGGAACTTTATTTTCTGCCTCCTATTACACTTGTGTTAAGTTACTTCAAACATGATTCACCTTGTTTCACTGAGAACTTCAGCAATGGATCCAGCAGTCAGCTGCAGACACCTGCTGCAACTCTCTTCCTGAAAAAACAACATGTTTGTATCTTTAATCAAACAACAATCCATTCTAAGCAGGACAGTTTCAAATCATTTCATGAATGAAACTTAATTTCAAGATCTGTGTGGCATCAAACTAGTTTTTTTTCATTATCTAATCCTACTGCCATCAGTAAAAAGTCACGAGAAAAAAAATACTGCTAGCTTTTATGTAAGACGACTTTTAAATTAAAATTATAAAGCATTTTCACGGCAGAGATGATCTGGCAGATCTATGTATTTTTATATCAGATGACGTCATTTTGCGCGTGCTAAGATCTATTCTAAGATCTATTTTTAGAACAAACCACGTCTTATGGCATTCCCAGCATATATAATATATACAATGTACTATTCTGTATAGTGAGATATTTTTTAATTTAATTGTTTTCAGTACTTCATCAATGGTTTGTTCCCCATAACATGCCGACTGCATGTGGTTCAAGGTCTAACATATTGTTCCAGATCGCGAAATCGTATGACAATATTTATACACACTTGAACAAAGCATTAGTTAATAATGCTATTAAATACTGTACTGCTTTTAATTCTAATTGTTATATAATACAAGAAAATAGTTACAAGACGATAAATAAAGTGTAATTTCACTTACTTTAGGTGGAAAATTATTGTCTGCTTGAGACCGCGCTTTTCTAACCGGAAGCAGTATAAGTAGCAACTACTAACTTCCTGCTGATATCGCCATCGTCGTGTTGAATAGCCCATTTCGTTTTAATTTGATGCAACCAAAGTGGCACGCGTTTTTTATGTCTAGTAAAGACATCAGATCACTGGACAGATGCATCTATCGATTTATTATCAGATTATTTACTAGTGAAGATGTGGTGCCATGATGTACGGTGTTGACGGTGAGGACGGACCTATATTTATACACGAAGTCATCGCTAGTTCATAATCTAGTATTGTAATAAAAACATTTGGATTAGAATCTGGCAAAGGTTAGTTGCAAATGAATGTAACTCATTTAAGATACATATGGTTTCAGAAGGAAAATCCTGTTCAGAAATGTTAAAGTGTCCATAATTCGGATAGTTTTTTTCGGATATGTAGCGTTAACATGCTCAAAGATGTTTGATATGAAACATAGTCATACACAGACAAATATGATCATATATCGGGAACATAATTTATCATAAATACTTGCATTTACCCATTTATCTTCATATAAAATGTGTATAAATACAGAAGAAATTGGAGTTTTATATTTCAAAGACAGTTGTTAAGGTAGATTCTGAATGATCATGTTTTGTGGTCAAACACATCCATTTGGACATGATCAGTGCACATGATCAAGTTGATGAAAAGCATGTTTTAACATAATCAATCATGTTTAATCTTCAAACATGGTTGACATTTCACTGTGGATACAACTCACCTGAGTAAAAATTGCAACTTATTTGACCTGATGACCTACTTTTTGAGCCCAGGTAACCAATGTTAAACTTGTTTAAAATATCATTATGAAAAATATTATGGCAAGGTTTGGCAAAGATCCAATCAAAACTGTGACCTCTAGAGTGTTAACAAGAATTCTATTCCAAATTATCCAAGTTTGAACTTGTCCAAGAAATCATTGAAGAAACCAATGAACATCTTGTTTTTATAGTCACCAGCATTTGTGACAAAGTTTTTTATGACCTTGAATGATATCTCTTATATTGTCTATTTACCAAATTTAATTGGTCACGGTATTTTCAAGTGATTTAAAGTTGCAGCAGACTCTATGATTTTGATTAAATGTTGCTCATGATAATTCTGAAGGGTTGCATTCTTTTTACTCATAAATACAATGATTCTTTTGGTATTTGATTGAAAACAGTCTTACTCATTTTATCCATTTTTTCCTGTTTGCAATAGGTCTAATTTGTCTAAACATAAGTCTGTATGGTTGAATATGATAGATCACATCTAGACATAATTATTTATCATGACCATGTTCGTTGGTTGTTTTTTACAATGGTTAGCTGACCATGGTATTTCATGGTTACTTAATGTGACCAAGTGTTTCACCATGGTTTGAAATTTTGTTTCATTGTAGACCATGGTATTTCATGGTATTTTACTGTTACACTGCATGACCATGTTCTAACATGGTCATTGACCATGGTGTTTGATGGTTTTTCAATGACAACCATGAAAAAACATGCTCAGACATCAAAAACAATCAAATACCATGGTAACCATGGTATACATTTCACCTTGGAACCTGTCACAAATATCATTTTCGACCCGATTTTGGTCGGGTTTACAGCTCTTTTAAAATTATGCTGAAAATGCCCAAACTAAAATATTCTACATTTACATATGTAAAAGTTATAAGTACAAATTAATTTTGTGACATACAAAAACATCATAAGTTGCCATTTTGACATGGTGGTACTTAAGTTCGAGCTTTGAAAACCATATCGCTTGAACCCAAGACTTGGGAAGTGCTTTACATGGACATATCTGAAATGAGCATTACGTTAATGCGTATTCAATTTGAAAAAAGACGCAGTTTTGTGGAAGAAATTAATTGTCAAAGTACATGTATACAGTAATTTCGTTAAAATTTAGGATCGATTTGTAAAAATCTTGTTATCTATAAAAGGGTGTCCTTAAATCATACACTTTAGTGTTTATGGGCAAAATAAAAGGCAAAACAGCCAATGTCGCACTAATTTAACACAGATGACTACTTTTTGCACAAAACGAGTTTCGATACTGCAAATATGTAACCTACAAAGTTGTCAAAATTTGGATTTTTGTGGTTTAGAGGTACGGTCAGGGTACCAAAATATTATTCCCAGGATGACCATTGGTGTTGCGTTACAAGTTGCTCTCAACTTTGACCTTATTTGCAATGATGACATATTTACTCAAGTGTATTTGTACACCGAATTTAGATTCGAGTTTCTTATTAACCGTTGTTTGTAACAAAATGCAGTTTCAGAGATTTGTTTCTGACATCAATGACCATATTATTACAATGTTTTTACAGTCATAATAAAAGTGAATTGTGTACCCAGGTATTTGGCGCAAAATTATATTTTGAGCTTGCGAAAGGGGATTTTCGTCGGGAAATGAAATCCACGTGATACATGCCTTCATCTATAAGTGTCCTATTTAAAAAAATACAAAATGCCCCGAATGTCAATAGAAGAAAGAACCCGAGCCGTGGGTCTTGTTCAGGCCGGTATGTTGAATGCGCAGGTACGTGATACAATTGCTTTTATTGCGTTCATTTCTGGTACTATTGCGTGATACTACAAGATTAATTGATGTCTTAATGATTGTGTATTAAATCATACGAATCTTTCCGTTCAGAATTTGAATATGAAGAAGCGCTCAATCACCAGATTGATGGCAAAATTCCGGTGTACTACTGGGAGTGTACCTGAGGTCATGACTGCAAGTTGACGAGAAACGTTTTAAACTTCAAAATAACGACGGCCGAACATGTGTTAATTGACGTTGTTGCGAGAGTTTTTCTGATGCATGCGTCATAGAAACAGAAGACTTTGGTGCAGGCTCCGTGATGATATGGGCTGGTATTCCCCTGCATACAATGGCTGTCATTGTGAAATTTGTCAGCGATAATGTAACAATATGAAATTCTGTGCCCGTTAGTACTTCCAATGATGCAGCAAAATCGAAATATGCAGGATGGCGCAACTGTCTACACAGCACGATTGACAACTGGCATGCTTTGACACAACATAATAAACATCCTGGATTGGCAATTAGCCACCAGATCTTAACACCATCAAAAATGTATGAGAGCTCGTGCGGAAAGTTCACCATAACAAAATCTACAGCAGCAGCGTAACCACATCGTTGCGGTACCGAATTCCTACAATGTGCTTCAGGAACTGTATGCTGTCTATGAGACATCGGTGCTGGGCAGTGATTTGAACTAATGGAGGATATACTCATTATTGACAATTTAGTAATAAGGAGTCACCCCTTGCAATTATTGAACGTCATTGTTTCTTTTTACGGATAACATTTTGTTAAAATCAATAAAACTGGCCCACACTAACCCATGTTATTACTTTTCAAGTTTGAAGAAAATACCACATACACTTTTGAGAAATTCAATTTTATGTACTCGGTGTAGTTAGAACATTGGTTAAGTGCCCATATACCCTCAAGAAATTATCATAATAAGACTCTACTATTAAAAAAAATCGAAAAAACTTTCTCAGACTTTATAGTACACATATTAGATAAGATATCGATGAGCTCTGAAAGTTTTGTGATCGTGGCCGAATTCGTAAAGAAATCAGCCTTCGTAAAAAGTAGAATTAATCAGTACAAAGCCCTCATATTGACGTCCTCAGAACTATATGATTGTTAGAGATGCATACACAGTCCTCATAATACTTCGTTCTATTGATATAGTGCAAAATATGCAAATGAGGGTCCTCAGATTGATGTCCTCAGAAGTATACTTATATGTGAGATATCGTAATTGTGACTTAACTCTCTTGATATTGAGTTTTGAAGAAATTTGAATAGTTCTTAAATTACATAAAGGCATTTTCATTCTTTCATTTAAAGAATAGTCCTCACAACGCCGCTTAAAATCATGGACCTCACAATATAGCCAATACAAACAAGGGTGTGTGTGTGCGTGTGTTCGTGCGTGTGTGTGTAGCCAGCGTTATGAGGACGGACATAAAGTTTTTCCCTTGTATACCATCTTCATGGGGACTACGTATGGATTTTGCAAAAATAGCAGAAGCGCTCTTTTGTGAATTATTGTACATCACTATACACATTTTACCAGCTCTCTTTGAAAGTGTGCATAAACCTATCGATTTAAGTCCGTACAATGTCGGCTCATCGTAACATTGTGCATCTATGTCCTCACAATATCGTATAATCATGATGACGTGCATCCTTGTCCTCATAACATAGGATAAGCTTGAGAACCAATTAAAAGTGGCACAAGCCCAATTTCAATTTTCTTCAGAAATTCTTAAGTAATAAGTTGCGATTTTTGAATGTATTTCAATAAAATATGTTATGTAAGGGCTCTATACGTGCCATTTGACATTGGCAAGCAGAACAGTTACTGTTATTTGAGATTGGATGCTGTTTTTGTTCGTCAGCTAATCCTGGCGACCACAACAGCGAGCCCCAGGGACCTAGCATGTACCTATATGATATATGGTCGTGTAGTCCACGGTCCTGGTCATCGTTTAAGACCATTTCCACTATCCTAGGACACCCCTAGAGGTCCTACAGAATGTCCCTGAACATCACCGAATATAGTTTTTATGGAGAAATTGCACATTTTTAGCATGTTTTCGGCCCGGTTCGAGCCCCACCGCCTAGATACACACCCATATGATAGACCATTGTGCAGGGCTATATTCTGACTATCGTTTAAGACCATTTGCGAGGAGCTATTGCCACCCTATGAGTCACAGGATGTCTTAGAAATTCAAAACCGCTGGTTTTTATATAGAATATTGAACAAATTCAGCTTTTGTCAAAGGTTTTCGACCTGGTCTGAGCCCCTAGGACCTGGTACATAGCTGTATGGTACCTGATTGTGTAGGTATAGGCCTAGTTATCATTTGAGACCATAATTGAGTAGCTGGGATAACCCCTGTGGGTCATGACATGCATAAGAATGTTGACCGGAAGGGATTCGAACTTACAAAAATCACTATTTTGTACGTTTTTGAGCCGGTTCAAGCCCTAGGACCTGATAACTGCCGATTAATACATGGTTGTGTAGGTATGGGTCCTGGTTACAGTTTGGGACCCTAACCACCTAGCTACGACACCCCTGGTCCGAAAACATGGTTTTGACACTGAAAATTGACCATTTTGAATGTTTGTCAGAGGTTTTAGAGAAGGTTCGAGCCCCTCGGACCCGGAAACTGCCAGTATGATACATGGTTGTGTAGGTATAGGTCCTGGCTACAGTTTGAGACCCTAAACGAGTATCTGAGACATCCCTTTGGGTGATGAGGTGCTTAAGGAGGTCCGCAAACATGTTTTTTTGACTATTTTGAATGTTTGTCAGAGGTTTTAGAGCCGGTTCGAGCCCCTACACCCTCGGTTAGAGCCTCTAGGACCCAGAAACTGCCAGGATGATGCATGGCTATGTAGGTATGGGTCCTGGCTACAGTTTTAGACCCTAACCGAGTAGCTCAAACACCCCTGTGGGTAAGTTAGAACTAGTTCATGTGGATATAGTCATTTACAGTATTATTTATGTTGAATCACCAATTTTAGTCGTATACCAAAATACTTGCGGCACATAAATGGTTGGGAAAGATAATTTCAACGACATATGCTTGTGAAACATATTAAACTCTTCAACAATAGGCCCCCAAGTCTACAACTGGATAACGTGACCATTTCCCCTGCAAATACGTATGATTTTGTGATATTTGTAGAATCGTTTAGAACCAGACGTCTATAATTATCACGAGTCTGGTAGCACAAGACTAGTTAAAACGTCGATTTGAGAAAAATACTCGAAACACAGATAAAATCTATATAGATTCAGGCACCTGGTCTAGATCTGAAAATAACAATAACATAGCATACAATCATGAAAATACGTTTTTTGTTTAAGAGAACAAAATCATTTCGTAGTATTCAGATTCCATTTCCTTTCATTTCGAAAATCTCTTGTTACTATGTGCGTCATCCGGTTTCTCACATGACTACATTTATACTTAACTTTAATTTCTGTAGATATTTACCTTTTATTGGCATTTAAAGACTAAAATTGAAATTTGTTAGTATTTGAAACGATGTTTGTATTATAAAACTATGCAAATGAGTGGTGAGATTAACGAACAACAACTATTCATTGGTTCGAGATGTAGACGACAATGATGCAGAACATTTGTCTGCTTTAGTAAGGCGCCAAGTCTCCTACAGGTCTCTAAGAGGTAAGGTTCAACATTTTTATTTTCCATCATTCCGAGGACTTCAAATTAACAATGGCGTTTCCCGCGAAAGCTATAGGCTATATTAAAGTGCGCCAGGTCTCTCAGTTCAGTTTGATAAGAGATTTTTGCGATTAAAAAGGAATATTACATGATGTCAATGTTGACTCTGTGCATGAAAATTCGTCAAAAGTGTTTTTGTTCTGTTTTGAAGATTTCAAAAATGTAGCAGATTTTGTTGCTGTGTTAGCCAGTTTAAAAATGCAATCGTTGTTAATATTTGAGAAAGGGAGGAGTAGTGTTGAAATTGAAAGATTGTAAAGTTTAATTTTGGAAACTGGGTAAGTAATGCTTCTCTGAGAGTGTCCATCCAAAGAAGGAAAAGTTCTGCTATTTGTTTCTGCCATTATTTTGTCGACCAACATTATATTGCTGTTTGTCTTGCAGAGATATGCAACTATTTGTCCTTTATCAATAGGCCGATTAGAGTACAGTGCACTATATATAGAATATAGAAGGAACATGTAACATTTTCAGTGATTAAAACTTTATTTTTAGTTCTCTCTATCATCATCATGTCCTTCCTTGACTGACAGTGTTCTAGTCCCTAGTGATATTTCTTCTGATATTTTGACTGTCATTGCAAACCCACAAAGATCTAAAAATTATGTGGAAGTATCAGACTGTATCATCAGGTAGCCTTACTTATTTGGCTTTTCGGTTGGCCGATTTCATAAATGAATTTGGAAGGGCAATCCTCTCAGCCTTACGCAGGACTGCAAATTTATGTGCGGACACGCGAATTATGTAAAAATACATAAGTAACTGGTAAAACTTGCTCAAATTGCAATTTGCAAGGTCACATATCAGATTTAAATCTGCTTTTAGGGCTGACACAATTCACTGCGATAAACGGAAACCGCGGAACGACACCTCACGGTTCAATCCACGGTATGAAGTTTCAAATGTACGGTACAGGTATGATACGTAATGTTTACAGACTTTATCCAGTATAACTAGGGCTAAAAATAACGTAAACTGGTTCCCGTTGATTCTGGTTGTACAGAGACAACTGGTATGGCCTAAAATTTCCAGGACGCTGATTAGTCAATCTTGGTCGAAATCCCAGAAGAATTCTGCCCGAGGGATCTCGCAAGACGCATATTTCGCGCGTAATTTAAAAAAGATCAACAGATGGAAATGGAATAATTATTTTCATAACATTGTTGTGCTATCTTTCAAATCCACTTACTGTATGTTGTAACATACTTGAGTGAAGATAAATGTTGTTTGTTGTTGTTGCTTTTGTTATTTTAACCCATAAATTACGTTTAAAACTGTTAATCCCTAATCAACACATTTGTCTTCCATTAATGTTAATTAATTGATCACGCGATCACACATAAATCTCCCATATTACACATGCTAAGTGTCGTTGTTTGTTTTTGATGTTGGCTGTCATTACAAATCAATTACCTGTGTATATTTCGGTGTCTTAAAATCATGCTGAGACTGTGTGACATGTTATTTACAGTTTATCTGATTGTTAATTGAATTTTTAATGATGTAAATTGGGAGTAATTGTAGCAAATTGCAACTTGGTAATTGTTTTAAATTAAGTAAATAAAAAGTGTCAATTGTCTATAATATGATAATGATTTGAATAGAATTATAAAATCAATATTATGCATCAGAATATCAGTATAAATGATAGGAAATGAGGTATGAAATTATTTATTCTTTCATTTTTTTTCCTCAAATTCTTTCTGTATAGTCTTAATATCAATTTGAAATATCATTACTTGCAGCTGAAAGTCATACTTTGTCTTGCCTTTTTCTCCATTGAATAAATTTTGATTTGGCTGCCGACAAAATAGTGGTACCATAAGAAAAAGATGTTTATGAGAAAAATAACTTTATTGATTTATTGAATTATTGTGTTCCTCATTTTTATCTTTAAAGTTAACATGGTTTTATTCTGATTTATATACTTATATTTTGTTCAAATGTTTTAGTTTAATAAAAATGCAATATTAATCGTAAAATCAACTTGGACCATATTCCCGTTCTATCAGATTCTATATTATATTGTTAAACATAATAAATGCATCTTGAAAACAAGAAAGTCAATAGTAATTTGGTATTTCATAGACTCCTTGTTAATTAATTTCGTTATCAAAACATGTGTTGATAACAATAAAAAATGTCACCTTTCAAACAGACTGCAAAGAGTTGTTATGTAATATTATGTCACAAGGCTGTCTCACTTCCAGGACCCTTATAAGATAAGGCAGGAGTATTTTATGGATCATATCACAGAAAGGGGCAAATATACTTCAGACCATATGTGACTGATACCATGATAATAATATTCAACTAGATCATAATCGAGAATTTTTATTTCAATTTTAGGAGAACAAAAAACAAAATCGACTTAATATGATATTTGATATATTTTTAAGATATGAAAAAAGGAAAAAAATATGCAAATATTTTAAAGAAATTAATACCAATTTATTTAGTCAGTACATGCAGTACGTACACGTAATTTTACATTAAAATTCTTTTTTTTGTTATGATAGAGTGTACATTGATAACATAATAATTTTTTCGTTTCTGAAAATGAATGCCCTCCTGGTATAATATAGCATTCAATTTTTTTTATTTCGATTAAATGATGCAGTTTTGTATCTCAGATATTTAGGCATCTTAACCAGGGTTTTTTTTTGCTATATAACTGTAGCCGCTTAACGGCTACTTCCCCACCTGAAAAAAATTCCCCACGGACCGACAAATTCCCCTCAGGCAAAAAAATCCCCTCGGACTGAAAAATTCCCCTTTGCTTGTTTGTTTTCTTTCAAAAACTCGTATTTTTTAAAAAAAAAGCGTTGATGTTTACAAACACTGGATCCATTTCCGTTTCCGGAGATAGTGTAAAAGCCAGAACCGGGTCTAATCTGCGGGTCCTGAATCTGCGGTCAAATATGCAGTGTACCTCAATTGTAAACGAAACGTTTGTTTATCGTGAACACGTTACAAAATTTGCATTTTTATTATAACCAATAAACGATATTTACGCACTGAATTACGATGTCACGATCGCGGGTTTGACAGTTTGATCAAGGGAAGTATTCCGAACATTACACCATCTTCGATTTACTTTCGTTTGATCGCACAACAGTAGATATTATACAAAAAAAGAGATATCTGACTCTTCTGGAACCAAAAAAAAATATCACCATACTTCAAAAACTTCGTAGAAGCCACAAATTGTATGTTATTGATATCGTTTTATTAACCTAGCTTCCAAGTGGGTGGGTGGGGTAATCGCACCATTAATTCGTTTGTAGGGGTCGTTTCTAATGACGTTTTTGAGGCATAAGGACCCAGTTGTTGCGATTTTCGTGCGGTTTGTAATCTGTGTGCTCGTTCTACCCTGTACCCTTTCGTAAATCTCCATTTACACAAAGTTGCTGAGGCATTGTTGTTGTTGCTTTAATTTTTAGCAGATTTACTCGTCCCAAAAATTTTAGCCCATACTTGTTCCTTGGGTGCACTGCAACATGAAACTGGGACCAGTTTAAAAATAATAGTGATTGTATACTTATAAACTTACGTTTGAAGTCGTTTTTGAGTTGTTCATTTATATTTATAGTGTTAATATGAATATTCATTTACTATGCAACCGTGACTGGTATCAATTTATTTACTTTACGTATATTGTGTATATCTACAACACGCTTAACCAGTCATTAACTGGTCCCCGTTCCATGTTGCAGTATAGCCAGAGTCAACGAGAAACAGTTTAAACCAGTCTAAGCACATTTCCTGTTTCGTTTTCAATATGAACAATATGGTCAGGTGAGGTTGCAGTTGAAAAAGCCTCCCGCTTCATTTAAATTAAAGATGTGGGACTTCTTCTGGTTCAGGTATTCAATCAATAATGGCATCAAAACTACACAAATATTGCTATTTTTAGCACGAGTTGAGTACTGGATAAAATCTGTAAAAATGATGTCCTGTACCGTACATTTGAAACAGTTGCTTACGATGTCATCAGTAAAATCAAATTGCAAGGGTGAACTAAAATACATAAACATTGCAGAAGGATGTGTATCTTTACAGAATTCAGATATTCTTGTCATGTTGATCCATATTGATTTCAGAAGGGACTCTACAAAGTAATGTAGACCATGATGGGTTATAAATGGATGTGATTTTATTTACCACGACACCGGTAGATATCTACCTCAACACCGGCATTTGTCTGCCATTACACCGGTTTTGTTTTCCATAGAGAAATAGTGGAGTGAAACAAAACATAAGTGTACCTTTCTGAAAGGTGTATTGAAATAATTTATGCTTGTATGAGTTTACAAACGTGTTTCCTACCTGCAAATTGTTTACATTTATTGTAGTTATCGTGTCCAACGGGTTTGAATTGGGGATTTTCCGCATGCAAATATGCAGTTCTACGTTAGACTGAGAGGGACAGGGCCAAACCAAAAAATGTCTCTCCGTCACAAGCAGTCTAATTAGTTGGACTATATCATCAGTATGTTCTAAATGTTAGATTAAGAATTGCAACAATTTTTGACTTCACATTTTCTACAGCTTGTCCTTTGAGATAGTGAATTCCAAATTTATTGCTTATTTCAGTCTTATACTCCAAATTGCTTGTTTGTATTTCTCCAAATATACAATCATGAATGGCCATTGCCAAAGGTCTACACAATGAAGATCAAGATTAGAAACAGATTTGTCTTCGCCGCCAGAATTTGAGGTGAAGTTTATTGATACATACATTGGTAAGTACTGTTGTGTACTTTATATAATATGGTCATCGCCATGTGATTCTAGGCACAGATTTTATCTATTGTAAGTTTTTTTAGTGGTTCTGAAGGCATGTATTTCCGGTTCAGGTTTCTCGGCAAGTTGAACCTTTTTGCTCAAGTGGACTATTTGAACAGAAACTAATAACTAGGTACTCTGAATAAGATCATACATTGATTGAGTCTATAATCTCACCTACTGCTTTGGTCTCTAAGCTAACGCTCAAAGTAACAGTAATGCAGGTTTAAGTTTTTTGGAATGTCAACTATTTTTCTATTTTTAAAGGAACTTATGACTTTGTACTGAATTTAACTTTATATACATGTATTGATTTTTATTAGAAAATGCAGACTTAATGGTCAGGAGGTCAAACTCTTTTTCAAGCTACAGTTTTGAAAACTTTACAAATTAACATTGCTTTACCTCAAGATTTCATCTTTGACCTAAATTTTGACTAGTCGCCCCACTTTAATGTGTAATAACTGTTTAAAATTACCTTAGTGTAACTTAAAAAAATTTGAATAATTTAATTGATATACATTATCGGTTAGCTTTATCATAATTTTGAATTACAAATTCTAAGTAGTATCTTCAATGCGAAAGGATGAAAAATTTCTGTATAAACTTAAGATAACTGTACTTTTCTCAATGATACGATGGCTAGTCAACTACTACAGGTGAGAAATTACTTAAGTATGAAGACTAGCATTTACACTGGACAAAATTCTAACTGTCTTACTTGGTAAACAGGCTTTTAAGAAATAATGTTAAAACACAGATATATTCGATTTTGTGGCATTATGTTATATCAGAATATTGGATGACCTAATGCTTAGACAAAATATATATCAGAATATGTAAATGTGCATCTACTTTCCTGATATATATACACTAGTTCCTCCTGTCCCATTAATCCTTGATATAAGCATATTTGTTTTGTTATGTTCTTGTTGCTATGTTTCAGGCCGGGGTGTGTTCGTGAAGGAAGATGTGAGAAAAAATCAGTTTCTCATGGAATACACAGGGGAGCTTACTATTGGTGACAGTGACAGTTTTGAAGATAATACATATAAATTCTTCTTCAAACACAAAAACAATGACTGTTGGTAAGTTTTAAATGTAACTTTGCTCGTTCAAGTGTAACCAGGATAGAAAAATCATGTATACCCTGAACAGGACTCATACATGTCCTCTCACTTCCAAGTCTAAATGATTTCTCAAAATCTAGATCTAGGGTATGTCACTGTATGGAAATGGGGATAAATCAAATTATAGCTAACATGCATTCTGACAAAATTTTTCTGACAAATATTCCCCTGCTAAGCAATGCGCTTGTTATGTACTTGAAAATAAGCTTATATTACATAAAAGTGTGTGAAGGCAAAAACAGTGTAATACGTACATGCAGATCATTGATCTATTTGGTGATATGAGCCTTCAGATGATAAAATTTCTTAAACTGTGCAAAACAGAGAGCTGACAATTGTGTAAATATTTCTTTAAACAGATTTTTTCTATAGTGCTCCAATCTCTTTGTTAAGAAACATTTCATAATTATTCTTGGCAGTGAATTTGGATAGAGATAAAGAAAACATAATTATGACAGAAACTTCTTTTATGTTGTTGTTTTCAGCATAGATGCCTCCAAAAACCTTTGCACAGCATCCATGATAAATGATATTGACAAAGCTAAGACAGCCAACTATAAGATGGTCAAAAAGGTGGACAAAGATGGCAGACCAAAGCTATGTCTTTTCGCAATTAGAGATATAGAAAGACAATCAGAGCTTCGATATGATTATGGTGTTACCATTGCTCCGTGGAGAAACAAAGAGGTACAGTATACATATTTATGTTCCTTAAAGCTTTTGGATAATTCTTCGCCAAGAAATTACTGCATACATTTTTAGTAGTGATTGTTTCTTTGTCTGGATAGGAAGAGAAAAAATTGATTGATTCTGCACAAGATTAGATAAAATTGATGTAAAGTTTACTCATCTCATAGCCACTACAGCCACAGCGCCTCCTGCTAAAAGAAGCCCACCTTACTGTAACAGTGCCAAGAGAAACTGCACTTAAGTTGCATGATGATAGTTTAAAGTTTAGTTTGCAGATTTAAAACTTGTGGTCAGATTTAGATCCACATAAATAAATTCATTGCAGCAGTAACCACTTATACAGTATTCAGTCTAGTAACAATGCCTCTGTTATAGACTCTTGCTGGAGTTTTTTTATCTGGTTCCCAGTAATTTCTACATTTGTACAAAAAACAGTTCATATAAAAGAAATAAAGGCAAAGTATTACCAATTATAGAATTCTTTCAAACTTTGTATATGATAGACAATTACCATGAAAACAAAAAATTGTTGTAAAGATAATATGTCACCACACTTAATTTTGAGCTATCTGCCCTTGAAATATTTATATTGTTTCATTTATAATTATATACAAATCGACTTTGAAGAAATTTTAATATGCTGAAAACTTTGCATCTCTTTTACAGAAACACTAGCAGTCTTTGATGTAATAACAATGAGCAACATCATGATTTTATCCTTTATTTCTGTTAAGTGGTATAACTTATGTTTCTGTACCAACACTTTCTCTTCAAAACTCCTCTTATTTGTCTCCAGTCTTAGAAAGGAAGTTTTCTGATAAAGTTTGTAGGAGGCTAAATATATGCTCAGTGTGATAAATCTAAAGTTTCATGTCATACCTTTTTTTCAGAATAAATCCAGACCCTTCCTTTATCAAGATTCATGTAATTTCCAATTGTTTATGATCTATTATTACTGTTGCCACATATAATTTCCGGTTGTGATACCAAGATCATCGCATGTGCTTTACAGAAACATTAATCTTGGCAATGACCTGTATATTGACATACATGTATTACCATGTAATGTTATTCATTGAACATTGTTTTTCTATTTAAACTTGCACATTAGCCATAAATTGTTAATTTGTGTACATAAATGTTCATTTTAATACACAGTGTTCCTAAGGTCCATTATTCATTCCACTAACACATTATAATTTGACCTTCAGATGACCTTGGTTTACATTAAAAGACTGTTACTGTTTTTTTTGTTTATGTTTTATGTTTCAGTTTCTTTTTTGTTGGCTACCTTTGTAATGTGCCATCATGTCTGAAAACCGATCTTTTTTTTATTTTAAACTAATTTGAATAATTATACGTAACCATTAAGAATCTGATTGGATATATACTTATTGAATTTGGACCAGGATTTTCTGATTATGGAAGTAAAGAGCATGCTCTGATATTTGTCCAAAATGAGCAACAAAAGCAGTAGGTATTACCATTCCAGGAACAATTGATTATTCACAATGGTTGAAACCTGGAGGGAAAGTCAGTGAGAAGCGTTGGTTATATCACACATGATGCAATAACTACTAGCTGTATGATGTATGTAGACTTTGAAAAAGTATTGTGTTCTAGTCCTCTGAATGTTTAGTCCTTACGCTGTCAATTTGTTGTAATTTCCAGAGGTTGTGCATTTGAAAATAATGATAATTTGAAGCTTTCTCTGCAAGAATGATATTTTCAACTTTTGTGTCCTTAATTTGTTAAGTATATTCCTCCACATCTTTGCACATTGCTTTTTATTTTTAAAAAATGTTTTTGCAGATGTTTTAGAGAGTGGCCATGTTGATTCCCAAATCAGTATACAGGCAGTGAAGACACAGTCAGGTACATGGTTTTGAGTTTAATCTATTGGCTGTCACTTCCCTCTGTTAATTATTTTGAATGAAATATCTATGTGCCTGCGTTCATTTCACATGAGATGTGCAAGTTCTCTGAATGTTAAGTCCTCACATTGTTGGTTTGTTGTAATTTCTAGTGTTGGTGAATTTCAAAACATTGATTTTTTAAAGCTTTTTTAATTAATATGATATTTTCATGACTTTCATCTACACATGTATTTTGTTAAATGTATATTTCGTGACATCTATGCACCATGCTTGATGTTTAAAAAGACATCTTTTTACATATGCTTGTGCAAGTTGCCATCTTGTTTCCCTATCCAGTGTCCTGGCAGAGGAAACACAGTCAGGTAAGATGTTAATGTAGTTACTATCATTCCCTCAGTCGATCATTTTTGTGTGTAATATTCATGAACCTGGGCTCATTTTCCTTGGGATGTTTGTGTTCAAGTCCTCTGAATGTTTGGTCCTCACGTTGGTTTGTTGTAACTTCCAGAGATTGTGCATTTAAAAAAACTAATGATAATTTGAAGCTTTTTCAACTGTTCAGTCCTCATTTATATTCTCCAATATTTTTGTTCCATGAAAGTAATTTAATTTAAAGAATGTCTTTTACAGATGTTGAGAGTTGCCATCTTGTTTCCGTATTTAGTGTCCTGGCAGAGGAGACACAGTAAGGTAAGATGTTAATGTAGTTACTATCATTCCCTCTGTTGATCATTTTTGTGTGTAATATTCATTGACCGGGGCTCATTTTCCATGAGATGTTTGTTTTCAAGTCCTCTGAATGTTTGGTCCTCACACTGTCGGTTTGTTGAAATTTCCAGAGATTGTGCATTTGAAAATAACGAAAATGTTTATGTTTTTTTTCTAGATTTATTTTTACAACTTCAGTCTTGGTCAATAGGGCTTAAAAGTCGGTCACCTAGTCCATATTTTTATATGTTTCTAATTCAGTGCAGAAAACCCAATATAAAGTAGTAAGCTGTGGGCCAGCTGCTTGACAGCATAATGTGAGGACTTTCTAGCAAGATTCTTTTGATTTAGTACTTATAAATGTTTGGCTATCTGATAGTATCCTTCTTCTACCTTTTTGTAGATGTAGTGCATTCGATGATGGACACAGATGGTGAAAGTGATGATGAGCACAGCGAGTATTTACCCTCATCTCCATCAGATAATGAGAACAGCGAGTATGTACTTTCTTCTGACAACGGTTCAATAGTTTCAGACAGTGAAATGTCTACTGCCAGTGAAATGTCTGAATTTCTACCAAACATTGCTGACCATTTGTGGGAAGAAAGTGAACCAACTCCCAGTACTAGTAACATGGATAGAGTGGATTTGTCGTTACATGAAAACTTGAAAGTCGACTATGCAAAGGTCAATGATCTTGGAAACCGCGTCTGGGATAAGAAGCATCATTGTGTTTTCTGTTCTAACACATACGCAAAATGGCCTCGTCATTTTGAGCAGAAACATAGTGATGAATTGCAAGTTATTGAAGCATTGTCATTACCTTTGAAGTCCAAAGAAAGAAAGGCAAAATTGCGTGAATTAATGGATAAGGGAGCTTTTCTTTGGAACCAAAAAGCTGTAAGAGAAGGTAAAGGAGAAATTATTCCATTCAAAAGACCAAGTGTGAAAGACCAGTACAAAACTAGTGACTATCTACCCTGTGAACACTGCTATGCTTTTCTTCTTAAACATGAAATTTGAAATTCAAAGAATTGTCTCGGAAAGAAAACCTCTGTTTGGATGAAAGGTGTGCAGCATCAAGCAGCTGGAGCATCTTTGCTTTTACCAAATCTTACCAAAAATGGAAAGTATGAAAAAGATATTTTAAGTTCTATGACAAATGATGACATTTCCTTTGTGTCAAAACACGATGAAATAATTTTAAGATATGGGGAGAAACTACATGGAAAGATAGGTAATCATCCACATCAGTACCAATACGTCAAACAGAAGATACGGGAATTGGGTCGTTTTTTGATAGCTGCCAGGAAATGCAATTCAGAAATACACACTATGCAAGATAACATGCATCCAGTACTTTTTTCAGCTGTCATGGCTGCAGTGAAAGATGTTTCTGGGTTTGACCAGTCAACTGGTCAGTATAAAGTTCCATCACTTGCACTAAAACTAGGACATTCACTCAAACATTGTGGTAAAATTCTTCTGATCAAGGCAATTATGATTGGTAAACAAGTCTTAAAACAATCCGCAGAAGAATTCATGACACTTTGTACTGAAGAATGGAGTTCTGAAATTTCTAGTATAGCATTGCAAAATCTGCATACCAGAAAATTCAACGATCCAAAATGACTACCAGTTGCAGATGATCTTCAGAAGCTTAACAGATATCTCGAGGATGTAGCAGCCCAAGAATTGAAGGAATTACAAGAATACCAAATCAGAGGGCATGGAGGAACCTTGCATCAGTAACTCTTGCCCAGTTGGTGTTGTTTAACGGACGAAGGGGGGGGGGAGAAGCAGAAAGGATGGAGCTTAAACAATACACCCATGGCTTAAGGAGCAACCAAGAGATGCAACAGGAGATAGCATAGTGTTTGTCACCTTTTGAAAGAAGGCTTGCTCAGAGTTTAAAGAGGGTGGAAATTCGTGGCAAAAGAGGTCGTCATGTTTGTTGTTGACAAAAAACTATTTGCAATACACGAACCACTTGTGGAATTCTTGTTGATAATAGGTTTGTGTTTGCTAGGGAGGGAAATGCACAAACTCCTACCCGTAGTTCAGATGTTTAGAAGAAATTTGCTATTGAAAATGGTGCAAAGAAACCTGAACTGATTTCATCAACCTCTGTGCGAAAACATGTAGCAGCTATATCACAAATTCTCAGTCTGAAAGACAATGAGTTGGACAGCTTGGCAAATTTCCTTGGACATGATGTAAGCATCCACAGAGAGTTTTACCGTCTGCCAGATGATACCATTCAGCTGGCAAAACTGAGCTAATTGTTGTTGGAAGTTGAGAATGGAACCATTTCACAACACAAAGAGAAAACCCTCGATGACATACAACTTGATGCTGAAGGTTGTTTATGTTTCTTTTGATAAAATAGATAATGTAAATTGAGGAAAAAGCTGATATTTCATATTAGTTATTATCTATATAGCATGTTATTATCTATATCTTGTAAATGGGATGGTCATGACCTATAGATTACCCCTGTTGAATTTGAGATCAGTGCATGAGTTAAAGTCTGACTTAAATTTAGTATTAAAGTCATTGCAGTGTGACCAATTGGCTTCCAAGAGGGGACATATATATTTTAAAAGCATCTTGTTTCTTATCTCATGACAGAGGGATTAAATTTATGAAACCACCAACGATTTTGAATTATTTAACAGACAAACTTGGAGGGAACATTGTAAAGGCCTATAGATGACCCTTACTGATTCATTGGTCATTGGGTCAAAAGGCAACACTGGCACTGTTTTTATCCTTGTCTAATCAATAACTTAAAAGGTAATAAGAAGTGTGAGAAACTTTGTTGGAACATTTCTCATAGTGCAACATGATAAATAAATGGACAAATATGTCTTGTAGTAAATATAACTGAAAGAAATTAGAGCACACGTTTCCATTAACCTGAATTACAATGATTTCCAGGAAAATAATTTCTTTTCAAAATAATTTGTGAGAATGATGACCTGCTACCATAATCCATATTAAAGTGAATTTGTGCTTCATCTATATCACTTAGCACAAAAATGCATATAAGACTTTATTGCGTATAATATTCAGTATAACTAAGACATTTGCTGTAGATTGCACAAATTACTATTGTGTAACTCCTGTGTTGTTTTTACATTCTTGCGTTACGGAATATACTGTTGTTGCTTGAATACACTGGCAAAATGCTAATACAGGTACTTTTATAATCATAACTTCATACCTGTTCAAGATCTTGTATTTAATGTGAAGTAACTGTCCAATTTTAAAAACTGAACAGCATTTCATTGAATTATGGCCCTTATGACTGAAATGTGGTTAAATTTGTAGATGCATGTTCAGTGACTAGTGAAGAGAACAAATTTTAACCGCTTAACATCAAGTTCTAATTAGAATGCACCATTTCAGAGCCACTGGAAGATGAGGAGGGGTAGGAGATTGGGTCAGCTAGCGTGTCACCATCAGATACCAAGACACTTTTGGGTACAGGTACACCACAAACATATCAAAAGACAGCAGAACCCCATGGAAAATCATCAGTTAAAAAAACTAAGCAAAAAACAGCTGTCAAATGTTAATTGTGGACTGAAGATGAACATGCTGCAGTCAATAGACAGCTTGGTAAATACTTTGTGGTAGAAAAACTACCTGGAAAAAACGAGATAGAACAAGCCAGACACAAGGAGCCAGTTTTATTGAATAAATTAAGAGCTTCATCAAGAACTGTAAAATCTCAAAACAAAGAAGACTGAACAAAGCAAGTGGCCCTTATGTTAAGTAATATATGGTCACTACTTCCGTTCTCAACAATTTGTACCAACCTTTTTCATGACTTTCTTTTAATATTGAAATGATCATAATAACCAGCACATTAATGTAAACAGTGATTGTTCTCCAATTTTTGACAATCAGGTCATAACAGTGGAATGACTTATGCCATTTTGATACTTTGATTACTTGCATTTAAGTCTTAAGTCTTTGCAGAATGTGACATTTCTCAGAAATTACAATAGGCAATTCATTGAAACATAACATTATGTCTTTGAGGTCACTATGTGATGTTTTGCTTGCAAGTTCACTGAAAGTACTTGAGGAAATGGATTAAAACTTTGAATTATATATTTGATGTCCATCAGCAATTATTGGGTATCTGATACAGGCAAAGATTGTATTTTGTTTGTATTTCTTTTATTACTCTTGAAATATTAAGAATTTAAATTTTATAAGCTCACCTAAGAACAACATGCTCCAGTTGAGCTATTGTGATGGGGCTTTGTCCAACGTCGTAAAACATGATTTCCTTGGACAATGTCCAGTGGAAATGTTGACGTTGTAGCATGCATGTGTGCGTGTGTGCGTGCGAGCGCCTCCTACTGAAGGCACTCCCCTATAATAACAGAAACAAGTGAGGATGGTCTCATTGGTAAAAAAAAATCAGTGCTCCAAAACATCGTATTTTGAGCTGAAATGGATAAAAAATTTAGAAAAAAGTTAAGTTTCAATCAACGGTCACTTTGTCCGAGTTGTGTCGGCCTGATTGTGTGATTTTCGGACAGCTGCATTTTTCCTCAAGAATTATCCACGCACCCTATGGCCTCGATTGCCGTAGGAAAGTCGTGTTTTCACACCGCTGGGTATAAAGTTACATTGAATGTTGAAATCTATTGCACTATATAGATTTACGTTATTATTATAAATTTTCAAACAGTTTAATGAGGTGTCTAATTGAAAATTGCATACTTTAAAAAATATTAAGAAAAGAAAATTTATTTCGTTGACAGGAAAGTTAATTTTGTCGCACGCATGATATAAATTAATATAATGTTTAAATATACCAACGCATATCGATCATATATTTTTAAGAAAATATCATCAACTTTTGATTAAAGCCATTAAATGATATTTCAGATTTATTTTTGTGGTGTGTTTATTTTATAAAATATGACCATTTTGTAGCGTATATATATTTTTTTCAATCAATTGAACATTATAATCGTCTTAAAGTTCTATTTAGCTATTCATCCTGTAAGAACAACTGATAATACATATTTAGAGACTTTTTGAAATTGCATTTAGGAGTGAAAAGTTTGTCTGTTCATGATTTAGGAAATTATCTGAAGTGCATTAAAAGTTCTATTTACACGGTGAGTCATTCGGTTATATGCCAGATGTTGTTTCGTTCAAAAAATCAACAGACTTAGGTTTGTAACGAAAGGTTTGTTGCCATACTTCTCAAATGCATGAATTAACTTATAATTAGCAGTTTTATCAATATTGTGTTATAATACACCACCATGATGCATAATACTGTCATTTCATTTGTGCAAAGAGTGGTCTTTTCATGCAAAGACAATATTGAAATCCAATCCAATACGCCAAGGCAGGTAAGTAAAGGTGATATTTTATAAGTTTCTTTTTATCTCATATATCAATGAATCAAACAATCAATAATTCATAGAAGATGCCTTTTTGCGTGAACATATATGATACGACGTATGGAATATCTGTCTGAAGAAAATCTTGATAGAATATCAAGAATACGTGTATTTATGAAAAACTAGAGACCTAACATCGTCACAGTATGAGGCATCAATTAAACAAATTTATGAAAGTCGAATACAAAATTCAATCATGGAGCTCAGAAGTTCATGTTAGCAATTAGACATCCAATAACAAAACCAGTTAATATTTAGCGTTGTACAGTTTGTAACAAAATAAGTTTAGATACCTGTTTGTTCAGATCTCGTGTATAAATCAATATCAAAATGCACAATTACGTTTGTACAAGTTGCTTGAGGTTATCAGAGACTGCATAATATAAACCAACAATTGTTTCATTCATTTCATTCTACATTATGTAATTCCTTTAAAACTATAAAGACCTGTTGATGAAGGCTCTTGTTCCATAGATTGTTCAAAATAAATACTTCAACATCGCTATGCCAAGACTTTAAGTAAAGTTGCAGATACATGAAAGGCAAGATTTCATACATATTTCTGAATAAATAAAGGTTTGGTCCCAACAAATTTCCACAATTCACTTTATCATTCAAACTTTTTTCAGATTTGTTTAATGTTTAAGTTATTGTACTTAGTTGCATATTTCTATCGAGTGTTGTTTTAGACATGAGAGATAGACAAAATTTGCTATTTACTCATACTTGCAAATTGAAATTCCTAACATCATACACATGATTTTAACGGCCCTACACATAGACGAAAAATTTTGTCACAATAACAGTTAAAGATGTGCTATGTTATGTAAAATTTATTTTATAGTTGAAATTAAGTATGCAATGCAGACATTCTTTTTCATCTATAATGCAGAAAATTTTAGTTCAGACATTCAGATAATTAATCCAAAGACCTTTACTAGGTATTTGATTAATCTAAAGGCCTTTTATTTTTTTTTTTTAAATAAAAATATTCATTTTATTCATGTTTACAATGCATGGCCTTGATGCAACTTATTCTTTGTAATAATCTCACTATTTTTTAAGACTTATGATATGAGCAAAAAAAACATAAAGATTCTTGATGATTGCGTTCAAAATATATATATATATATATATATATATATATATATATATATATATATATATATATATATATATGTATGCTGTCAAAATACATATATTTTGAAAGCAATCATCAAGAATCTTTATGTTTTTTTGCTCATATCATAAGTCTTTAAAAAATAGTGAGATTATTACAATATATATATATATATATATATATATATATATATATATATAGTTTTATAATCACCAACATATTGGGACACATGTAAGTCTTATCCTCGAATTGTTGGGTCAACTGACAATTTATTGGGGCCTACCTAAATATTGGGCCAAGATCCAATAGTTTTTTTACCCACACTCCTAAATGATTCTAACGGGTGTAATACGTCTCTTGAACATGCACTCTTAAACCCCTTTATTGGGTCGTATTTTTTCCAAAACAAGGACACACCGTGTTTCATATATATTTCTATACTCATGGTTTGCGTTTGCGCATGCGTCATTTGGGTTTTACCAATCATCACCAATATGTCAATTTCGCTGTTTGCCGCTCAAAATGATAACCATGGCGTGTTTTAGTTCAGGCTAAAACCTATCGTATTGATCAGCAGAAAAGACTACGACCGAAACATCGCACGAGGTAAGTTGTTTTCATGCTTAAATTGGTTTCGTACCCTATAAAAAATTTCTGTTACGATATCCGCATACTTCCGGTTATCGGATTACTGGTACACTATGAATTCCGTTTTTTGTAAAATCTGCACCTTGATAGTTTTTATTACTTTTGTCGCCAATTTTTGTAATAGAAACCCATCTGAGGCCCACTCCAGCACAATTTTAAACAGAAGTAAGGTAATGTCCTCATTTGTCAATCATAAATCGCAAAGTCTTTGCATTTTTGCCTCTGTAAACACAGCTGATAAAAGGTACCCCAACAAATGTAAATTGTCTTTTCTCTACTTGTTCTGTTTGTTGGTCCAACAGTCTTCAGACATTGAGCTAAACCCTGGACCAGTGTGTAACACACCCCAGTACCCCTGTGGCAAGTGCAATCAGGAGGTATCTTGGAGCCAGAAAGCCATCCTTTGTGACCACTGAGATCGATGGTTTCATACAGACTGCCAAGGGATTGGTAATTCAACTTATGAAAAACTGTCAGACTCCCAATTTAGCTGGTATTGTCAATTTTGCGGTAGTTGTAATTATTCCATGTCCCTAAGAGTTTCCCTAGATTCTCTTAATGATACAAATATCTACTGTCACCTTGAGTCTTCAAACCAACCCACTGAAAATGATGTTTCTCTTCAACAAGTTGGGTCTTTCCTTAGCACCTCGAGCCGGAACTTAGATCATCATCCCCTACCTCAAGCCTCATCCCACCCCAAAATCAAAAGTTCCTACCCCAAATCCCAAACCTAGAGCCAGTACAATACCTCAAAAGGTGTTAATCAATAAACAACAACGCATAACTGTCCTTAACATAAATTGTAGGTCAATCAAAAATAAAGTCCCTGAATTACATCAGATGATCGACCAGGTAAAACCTGATATAATCTGCTGTAGTGAAACCTGGCTCAAATCCAACATCCATACTGCTGAGATATTCCCAGTTTAGGTTACACAGTCTAAAGGGATGATAGAACTTACAGTCAAGGGGGAGGAGTCCTGATAGCTGTGACAAGGACCCTATTGAGTCAGGAACAGCCTGATCTCAAAACAGATTGTAATATCTCTTGGGCCAAATTGAGTATACCCGGTTCCCGAAATATCTATGTTGGTTCATTCAACAAGCCCCATGAAAATGATCCAGATGCACTATCTCAGTTATGGTTGTCCCTGCAGAAAGTCCCCATAAAACAGCATTATATGGCTTGCAGGTGATTTTAATATGCCCGACATAGACTGGTCATCAGAATCTCTCAAAAACTCTTGTAAATTCAAAGCCCTGTATGAAAACTTCCTTATATTGTCAGTCTCAATCTTGAGCAAATGGTTAAAATTCCCACAAGAAATAATAATGTCCTAGACTTATTCCTTACTAATCTACCCTCCCTGGTATTTAATGTCAAATCTCTCCCTAGCTTAGGAAATTCCGATCATGATATCATCTTCCATGAATTAAGCATAAATAGAGGTCGTTCCGCTCAACCTCAAAGGAAAATCCACTGCTATAAAAAGGCCAACTGGTTAAAAATGAAATCTGAATTGAACAAATTTTCCAGTAAGTTCTGGGACTGCAAACATGTATGTGCGTCTGTGTGTCTGTCAGTTTGTGTCTTAACCTGTCCAACTTTGTCCGAACCATAACTTCCTTATGCCTCAATGAATTTTTAAATGACATGGCACAATTGTTCCCTATGATGAGACAATGTGTAATGCGCAAGACCTAGGTTCACACCTCAAAGGCCAAGATCACATTTGGGGTTTAAGGGGCAACAATTGGCAAGTTTTACCTTGTCTAGACTATAAATTCTTTCAGCATTGATGTTTTAATACAACATGGCCTAATTGTTTTCCTTGATGAGATGGTGTGTCATGCGCAAGACCCAGGTCCATATCTTTAATGTCGAAGTCACACTGAGGGTTTAAAGGGCCAAAATTGGCAAGTTTTAGTATGTCTGACATTGTCCAGACCATAACTTGGTGGGCCCATTCAAAATGTCAAGGTCATTCCCTGAAAAAGCAATGGAAACCCTTTTCAGGATGATAATTAGTGCCTTAGCGGGCTCAACATGTTGCCATTTAGCAACTTCTAGTTTATTTTATTTGTATTTAGATAAGTATTGAGTCATTGAATTTGAATAGTTATTGGGTCAGTGTATAAGAATATACTGTTGGGTCTTGCATTAAAAAAGTACATACATGTATATAGTCTTTTTACAATTTCTATATCACATTTGGATAAATATTGGGTCATTGAATTTGAATAATTATTGGGTCAGTATACTGTAGACTCTCATTGGCTCGAACTCGACGGGACTGACATTATCAGTTCCAGTTACCAGGAGTTCCAGCTATCTGGAGTTTACTCCATAAAATAGAGTTGTTTCCCTTGTATATTTTGTATTACGTAATATGTTAATGTTGTTTGTAATGATCATATACCAGCATGTACATACATACAACAGAGTATTATTTAAGACAGGAAAACATGCAAAACAAATTGGTTTTATTAATTCTAGTCATAATATTTGTGCTTTATATTTATAGAAAACTAATCTCCCCATCATTGGGTCCTTCACTAAGTTGTTCAGCTTTGGTCTTAATAATTGCTGACATGGTTATCCCCCCGTGACCGGGTCCGTTGCCATGTTGCTCAGCATTCTCCATCAGTTTTTGTGATAACATGTGTTGAATTATGTTGATTATGAAAAACAATGATTTTGCGGGGCTTATATTAAGAGACATTCATCTTGACATTTCGTACTCATTATTATTTATTTCTCAAATAATCACAAAGTAATCACTCCTTAAATATCACGGTTAACTCATATTCATTGACCAGCATAATGATTAATAGTATACAATTTAGGTTGTAAACAAAACCAAATAATTGTTAATGTTATCTTCACACGTGTGTCAGTTTCACGCACCGTTTCATATTGAGCGAATTTTTGACAGCAAATTACTCTCAATTTGTGAAAATGAAGGGTTCCAGCCAATGAGAGTCCACTGTATAAGAATATACTGTTGGGTCTTGCATTAAAAAAAGTACATATATAGTCTTTTTACAATTTCTATATCACATTTGGATAAATATTGGGTCATTGAATTTGAATAATTATTGGGTCAGTATATAAAAATATACCGTTGGGTCTTGCGTTAAAAAAGTACATATATAGTCTTTTTACAATCTCTATATCACATTTGGATAAATATTGGGTCATTGAATTTGAATAATTATTGGGTCAGTATACTAGGTTGGCACTAAGGAAAATAAAACATTAGCCAAAGTTATTCGCCTTTGTAACAATGCCATTTACTGGTACTATGAATTGTAATTTGTTTTAAGGAAGCTCAAAGAACTTTGAATCAGTTTTATCATCTTCAGAAAAATAGGTGGAGCTACTTATTTGAGCTGATTACTCCATCCATGTACTGCTTCATCAATTATCTTGCTGCTCAATATCCTCAAACATGTCTCATTTTTCATAAGCTTCACTGTAGAAGACATTATAGTGATTATTCTAGCAGGCGGAAAAGGGCTGGGTAGGGATAAATGCAGGCAAGATCCTAAGTGTCATCGTCAAATGTGATAAAGAGTTGTGTTGTTCTCTTTTTATGGTAGAATTAGATCCACTCAGTTTTTTTTGCTAAAGAATTTGCACAATCTTTTCAGTAAATATCATTCCAAAAATGTGTTTGCTAAAATATATGTAAACATAAACATAAAAATTGATAATTGATTTAATAGTTGTGCAAGTTGATAAGGTAAACAGTATTAATTTTGTCTTTATTGCATAGTTCTTCACAATGATAGTTGAATACTTAGTGATATTTTGTGCGAAGCATTGTTGTAAAATGTAATGAAGAGTAATGTGTGGTTTTATTTGAATGACGCTTTGGCCTGTTTTATTGAAGAACTTGCGCAAACTTTTTCAGTAGATCTAAAATTCATTTTAAAATCATTGTGTTTGATAAAAGAGACAAAAATTATTATTGATTTGAAAGTTGTGAAAGTTGATTAGTTAAACAGTATTAATTTTGTCTTTACACTTCACAATGATAGTTGAATACTTTCGTCATATTTTTCCCTCTGTCAATATGTGGCAAGTGATCAGGGCCTTTGTTGACAGTTTTAAATTTAAGACGCATTCCACACGGATGGACTTTAGACACACCGTCAGATAACATTTCACTCAGGTCATTTAATCGTCATAGTGCTTGAAATATTGACGATAGTAACGTTAAATGACTATGTTACAATACTGGTTATTGCTTATACACATTGACAATACCGACAATCAAACTGAAAAAACGATCATAAATGATTGAGACTGAAACAAAACTACTAATGAATGTTCCGGTAATATCAGACTGGATACACAGCGTTTATCCAAATTTGTTATATTTAGCTGCAATGAATAACTCGAAATGACCAAACTTGTTCATTTTACAATTAGCTCGATAAAATGAATTGATGGCAGTTGCAATTAAAAGGCGCATCGGTATTGTTTGTTCAGATCTCGCCCTTTTACCTTGATTAGCACAAATTAGTCTACTAATAGACTCGAAAACCGTTATCTGCTTAGGCCATGTAATTAAACAGCATGGCATCCACAGCCTATTGTTTACAAGGGGTCTAGTTGTGTGTAATATACAAAGGATGTAGATAACCGAGGCACAGTTGACAAAGATTTATGACATGTGGTGTCGAATCAGCAGAGTTTTAGTGATGATATAAATTTGTATATGCCCAAAATTTTAATCACCAGAAACTGCCTTTCTGATGAAAATATGCGCCAGTGGAAAATTTTAATCGCCAATTGGCGATTTTAGCAAGCGTTAACGCGAACCTAACTCAGTATATAAGAATATACTTTTGGGTCTTGCATTAAAAAAGTAAATACATGTATATAGTCTTTTTACAATTTCTATATCACATTTGGATAAATATTGGGTCATTGAATTTGAATAATTATTGGGTCAGTATATTAGAATATACTGTTGGGTCTTGCGTTAAAAAAGTACATATATAGTCTTTTTACAATTTCTATATCACATTTGGATAAATAGATATGTCTGATGGTGAACTAGATTCTTTAGCTAGACATTTGGGTCATGATGTACAGACACACAAACAAAATTATCGTCTGTCTCATGCAACAAGGGAGCTTATGGTTGTAAGTTTTATTCATATAATCATATAATTTTGTCTCCACCAAATCTTGTGGATTATAAATTTTTGCAATTAAATGAAGATACTTGGAATGATTTAAGAACACATTATTTATTATTTATGCTGGCAGTGATTTAAGAACACATTATTTATTATTTATGCTGGCAGCATTAAATAGGAATTTTCATACTTTTTGTCACATAATGCCCATTAATGAATGAAAAATCCAAATAAATAAATAAAGAGAATGTTGATATTTAAATGAAATGAAGCTTGTCATATTAAGTACTTTCCATGGTCCAAAGGTCAAGAATACTTTTATGTATATTTGATTGCCCTGTCCTGCATCCATCGATGTGAGTCATGTGACATGTGTCGTCCATACTAGTTTCAAGTGATTTATTCTCTGAAACCTTTTGGCTAATTTCATTCAACCTGTCAATTTTATCTCATCTAAAGTTTTAGGGAGCACATTTTTTGTTATGTATACTGGGTTAACTAAATCTAGAATTTAGTTTTAATAGTAAAACATAATTCACTCTTGAACTTGCTGATTATTAAAACGAAAACTACAAACTGATTTTGTCTTTTTTATACTGTTTGTTTATCTTAGGTGTCTCAACTTCTTATTGCTGTTGATAATGGCTGTGTGAATAAATGGAAGGGTAAACAGTTGACTGATATCACTGTGGATGGTAATGAAACATGTAGTTTTCACCTTAGTAAATGGCACTTAAGATTGATAATAAATTTTGTGACTGGTTATTATATTAGTATATTTATTTCTGCATCATTTTTATTGACAGTTTGCTATTAGCATTTTAGAATGAAAACGATCGAGGTTATGTGGTTGATGGTTATAACAACTAGTATACAATGTTGTTGAATCTTTTTCATCATGACTCTGAATCTTTATGTTTGGTACATATGAGGCAAATTAAATCAAGCAAACTATTTTCATCATTCAAGCTAATGATCAAATGCATTACATGTATAGTAACTCTGTAGCATGAAAATTTGTAATGTAGTATATTGATTAGATAAAGACAATTTCTGTTTATGCCTTTTTCAGAATTACCAGATGTTACTCAGTTTTGTGAAGAAGATGATATAGATAAGGATAAAGGTATTTTCAGATTTCTTGTTTTGTAGTATAATGTAATCTTCTTTGTAACTCAACATTATCTTGTTGTAGTTCAGAAACATACATTATAGCACTATTTTATTGATATTAGTATTAATTCATCCAGAATTCAAAGTTCATTACACATTTAACATTGCCATTTTATGAAAATGTATAGTGTCAATGGAACCATGCTTATATATGTACATATTTTAACCTTGTAATTATATTTTATGCCCCCAACAGGGTGGCATATAGCTATCGCACTGCCCGTCCGTCCCATTTTCATGTCCCGGCCATAATTTTATAATTTCCGCATGGATTTCGAAATAACTTGGCGCAAAATAATAGTGCCATAGTGCCAAGATCAAGGTCATATTCAAAGTCCTTCAATATGTATGGAATTTTTGTGTCTCAGCCTGAACTTTCCAATTTCTGAATGGATTTTGAAATTATTTGGTGCTGATGTTCACCAACAGAAGACAATCTGTTGCACACAAGATCCTTAGCGCGAAGGTCAAGGTCATATTTAATGTCATTCAGAATATGTAGAATTTTTGCATCTCAGACCCGTATTGATGTTTACCATCAAAACGATGTGCCGCATCAAAGACCATGGTCTCTAGCACCAAGGTCATGGTCATGTTTAAAGTCTTTCATTATGTATGGATTCTGATGCTGTACATTTGTGTCTTGGCTATAACGTTTCATATCCTTAATAGATTTTTAAATTATTTGTCCAAAACTTTTAAATCCAACCATGACATTAAGTGCTAAAGTCAAGGTCATATTTGAGGTCATCCATTATGTATGGAATTTGGTTTGTATTTGGTGTATAACATTCTGTTCCAATGTATCGTTCGCAGCCAATCTTTGTCATATGAATACCTATTTAGAGGGTTATGAGAAAAGTGTCATGGAAAGTGATGCTAAAAATGTGTTGCAACTTTGGGGACATATGTTACATTCAGTAACACTTGTTGTTTATTCTATTGGAATAACATTGAATGTTTACTTAGGTGATGATGTGGATATGGCTGTTAATCAACAAAAATATTGTGAGCCAGTTGTGGAAGATTTAAGCATTGAAGATACTACATTATCTGATGGTAAGTTGTTCATATTTAAAGCTTGCTTCATTACATAGTTTATTATTAATGTTAAGTACTCTCCTGCGACATGCTTAATAAAGTCAAGTCAGCAATTTTTATAAGGAAAACTGTAGATACTTGATTTCACTAACATCCACAAAAGCGTTAGGTCATTTGATCAGCAAAACTTTTTTTTAATTTATGCACTTTTTAGCTCTGAGCTATAATTCATATGAAATGAAGATTGACTAAAAATATTTACTGGGACAGAAAAATCTTGAGTAAGCAGGGCTGGTCAGGTTAGTAGGAACAAGGAAGTTTTTTATGCCTCGTTTGCCTTGATTGGTCCTGAAGGACCTAGTTTCAGAATATTGTAGAAGGTATACATTCATTTTTCTCTTTGAGCTTGTTATTTATGCTTGAACTTGATTCTTACTCAATATAGAATACAAAATATAAAATGTATTGAAGTTCTGCAATTTGGGGATTTATTTAATCAGTATGTTGATGTAAACTACAGGTTATGCTTCCGTTGAATGCACAGTTCAATCTACGTCCATGGCACCTGCCAAAATCCAGGAGGACAAAGGTTAGATTTTTTAAGTTTAATACTTCTAAGTTCCTTGGCAGGTCCCCATTTGTTTCTCATGTCAATTTAGTAATTGTTTTCAACAGTCTCAAGCTTTTAAGGACCAATAATGATGTTTTTAGTATTTTGACATTGTTTTTACTTCATATTCTCTCTGATAGTTGATGCAAGTTGGGGTAAGATGTTTGCTATAGAACTAGGAAAACTGTATTTGCTTGTAAGCTTGTGCTTTGTAGTGAAAGACATTCTGAAATAGTGGAACAAATTTATGGTATTATTATTCATGCTTTAGGCCATCAACCCAGGGGTCACTGCATGGAATCTCCATTACACTTTGTATAAAGAGTTATCATCTTTTTTGTACTTTAAACCATGGATCATCATCTTGGGGCTTATAGTAAGAACTGACAATAATTAGGTTCACCTCTGAAACAGTGCTCTCCCAATTCCTTTTTTCCTTGAAGATCTGTTGGACAAATATTCATATTGTCACTTGCATTGTTTTACTTGGAGTCATTTATCATTTGGCAAAACCCAAAGATAAAAGGTTTTAAACCTTAGAAATTCAGTGCTCTGTATAAGGAATGGTTACACTTAATGAAGCAGAGCAAATGTATGATTTGCTGTTTACTATGTTAATCCTGCTTGTGTTTGGCTTATGCCCAAAATTAATTTCAAGAACTGTAATCAAAGAATATAAATCCTGTTGTTTCATGTATTTTTTCTTTTTTAGGTAAACGTAGCAGAAAGGTACCTTGGAGTAGAACTGCTGAAGAATTTTTGAGAAAATCATTTAAATATTACTTAAATGGAGCGCGAATCAGTCTTCACAACTTATGGCCAAGAAAACATGCATGGAATTATCATCGAGAACTCTGGCTCAAATAAGATCAAAATTAAATAATATGAAATTGGGAAAATCTAAGTAAGACACCCCAACATATTTTTAGCCCACCTGAGCACGAAGTGCTTGAGGTGAGTTATATTGATGGGTCTATGTCCGGCGTCTGGCGTCGTGCAGCCTCAACATTCATGTTGTGAACACTCTACAGGTCACATTTTTGGTCAAAAGGTCCTGAAAATTGGTCAGTAGCTTAGTCTTGATGATGATCAATAAAGGGCTATGTGGGGTCAAAAACTAGGTCACAGGGTCAAATAGAAGGAAAACCTTGTGAACACTTTAGAGGTCACATTTTTGGTCAAAGGGTCTTGATAATTGGTCAGTGACTTAGGCTTAATGATATCTTGGATGAATTCAATAAAGGGCTATGTGGAGTCAAAAACTAGGTCACCGTTTCAAATTGGTTGAAAACCTTGTGAACATTTCAGAGGCCACAGTTTTGGTCAAAGGGTCTTGAAAATTGGTCAGTGTCTCAGCCTTGATGATATCTGGGTAGAGTTTGATAAAGGGCAATGTGGGGTCAAAAACTAGGTCAAATCACAAGAAAGTTTTGTTAACACTCAAGAGACAACATTTTTATCAAGCTTTGATGACGGTTGCTCAGGATGTCTGTCTTGATGATTTTTAGGCCTCTGTTAGGCTCTCCTATTAAACATTGATATATATGAAAGTAGTTGCGATGATATAAAAGAAGTTGTAGTCTTTACGCTGGTGAGTGAATATATGCCCAAAGACTTCAATGCAAATTCAAAGGGAAAACAACTTGAAGGAATGTCAATGTTTTTTGAAAAAACACATAGTTAATAATTTTCTGTCATAGAAACCTGTGAAAAGTATAATTTTTTCTAAATCTCTTTGCTCCATTTTGAGATAATAATATTGGGCATTAGGCATGTAACACATTAAAACAAGTTTTTGCTCTTGTTAATAAATGCCAAAATTTCAGTTCCTATCTTATTTTTCAAACAGTTCTAATATTGAATTATGTTTACCAATTTCACTCAGTGTTCCTAATTGTATGTACTTTAATAATTAGGTTAATTTTGACATGCATGGTTTTGGTGTATAAACGGATTGAATCAGATTTATTTGAGTAATATGCGAGTGTTAAAGACAATTCTTATAAATAGTAGATTCATGACTAGATCAACTTGTATTTTTTGTAGATTCATGTTATATTGTTCTACATCTGTTAAAATGTTTTTGACTTTGAATATTATTTACTTACAATTTATATTGTTCCAGTAAGTTTTTCAAGTGGATATTTGATCAATGGTTATATTGTTGCTATACAGATATTTGTCTGACCCATTTATCAAGTTCCACAAAGATATTAATGTTTTTTTCAAAACATGTTGACCTTGTGTGATACCTGTTAAAGGTATCAACTGTTGAGTAACCAAAATAACTTATTTGGTACTTGTTTAGTTTCTATCATGTTTCCCCCTTGTTGTTATTGATGTTTTCCAGGATTTGATCATTTTTATGCACTTGCCATGAAATGGCAGTTGTGCATGTAGTTTTTATCCTTTTTCCATGCGTGTGCGTGTGTGTGTGTTGGGGCACATAAAATAGATGTTCACATCCAGCTCATAACTTTGTTTGGATTTCAAAATAATTTGTATTAAATGCTGGCTAATAACTTTGTAGTGCATGGTGAGATTACGAAATAACTCGACATAAATGGTCAGCATATTAAGTTGATGGGTCAGGTGCAAGAATAATGTGGCATGCTCAAAGGTCACAGTGGACACTAGAATTTCTTTGTGTCTGGCTCATGACATTTTCGGGATTTTGAAATAATTTGGTATAATTGATCAGCATATAAAGATGATGTGTCACATGCAAGAATCGTGCCACTATCATTTACCAATTCTATGTCCACTGTCATTTAGCGGGGTTTCCATGTCCCATGGACATATTTCTAGTTTTTATGTTTATTTATGGCTCTTCGTCTAGTTTGTGTATATGTAATATATAGGGAAATACTGGTCTGTGCATAGCTCTTCCTACATTTCTTTGGGCATTTTGATCAAACTTTCATAGAACGATTTTCATCAAATGAACCAGCGCATGTTATCGTGGTTTTACAATTTGATCATTTTTGGCACTTTGATTATTTTGTGCATATGTATTATATAGAGAAATACTGTTCTGTGTGCAACTTCTACATTTCTCAAAGGATTTTTATCAAACTTGTTGTTCTTAAAGTGTTGATCAGTGCATCCTGTCTTCTTGTTGATTAACAAAATTCATGCTGTTCAAAGATTTCAGTAGCAAGAATTTATATCAGATTTTATATTCAAACTTATGTACTTCGGATAAACTTTTTATCTTTGTTTAAAAATGATGCTATTTTTTGAGCCTATTCATATGTATGGATGTTTTTTTACACCCCCCCCCACACAACAAAGTTGTGGGGGTATACTGGTTTCAGGTTGTCCGTCTGTCTGTCTGTCTGTCTGTCCGTCCGTCCATCAGTCTGTCTGTAGATGAAATCTTGAGTGCGCTTCTCTGAAACGGCTGGATGGATTTTTGTAAAACTTTACCAAGACATTAGGTCTCCTTGCACATATTCTAGAAAAATCATTCTTATTTATTCTCACAGAGTAATGCTGTCTGTAGACAATCTTGTGCACATCTCTTCTCCAAAATGGCTGAAGTTATTAAGCTTTTAAAACAAAGGGCTCTGCGGTGGATATTTAATCACCTTCAGTGATAGTTCCAGTTCATTATGAAGTTACTGTTTTGATACTAATGATATAAAACACTATAGCCATTTTTATGATTATTTATCATAATGAAGTTACTGTTTTGATACTAATGATATAAAACACTGTAGCCATTTTTATAATTAAAATTGCTGAAACAATTTCATGATTTCTTTTTTGTATATTTTGTGCTATCGTAGTTGTCTGATCATTAGGTACATGTGCCTCATGTTGGACAATTTTGTGCATTAAAAGTTATAGATCATTTGTCAAAGATTTACATGCATATTGCATTACATTCTCTTATAAAATGGTTGAAATTTCACAATGAAATAGTGTAATGGTACTTGCACATAAGAATGCAACAAGAATGGTTGACCCAGTACTATTTATACTTTATATAAAAATAAATATTTGGGGAATGACCCAATAACTTGATACAAAATATATGTACATCCCCATCTATTAGCATGTAGCAAAATGAATGACCCAATACAATTTATACTTCATACAGACAAATATTGGCGGAATGATCCAATAACTTGATACAAAATATATGTACAGATCCATTTATTTGCATGTAAAGATGTAACAAAAATGAATGACCCGGTACTGTATATTTATACTTGTATAGACAAGTATTAGGTGAAAGACCTATTAACATGACCCAATTATTCCTACTGGGAAAACCTAATCATGCGAAACAATTTTAACATCTGATTTTCAGTTGAATTTGTTCACCATTGTGACACGTGATGTTCCATACTCATGTTCTTTGAAGTAACAGGTTCTGACATAGTGTGTTAGGGCTACTTGCTGGTATAAAAGAACCATTCTTTATGATATGTAATTGTCCAAGCATTTATTTGTGCACATACATATATTTGTAATATTTCATGTATAGACGTAACATATCAGTCATTAGATCAACAAGCACAATTTTGCTATGATAAATGTTGCAGAACCTAGAATTTGGTGTTGCTATGATAATGTCAACATTTATTTGAGTTGTATTTGTACATAATTATGTATATTTTTGCCTGTTATGTTGACCCCCCCCGCGACAATGAGAATTTGGTAAAAGTCGCTTGTCCGACTTGCATTTCTTCCATTGACTATCAAGTCATTACCAACGGCATGTAAATTGGTACAAACATGAAATCTAAGTACATAGACAGGCTCGCTATTTAGATCAATAGAATTGCAATAGCTCCATGGTATCATTTGAGCACGGAATATATGCATAAATTGCACGCTCCATGGTCTCAGACACTCGGACAAAACAGTGTCTTGATGGTTGCATGTTGTGCCAAAGTAGGTCTTACTGTATCAAATTTACCCATTATACAAACACATATTGGGTCTGTTTTGGTCCAAGACCCAATTACATATTGGGACGGACCCATTAAAGCAGTGTAGTTAGTATTGACCATGTTACCATGATTTGCTGATGTATATAGGTATACATGACATAAGTACAGATAATAAACACACTTTTGGTGCAGTTCATGTTCGTATCACCGTTATTTCTGGTAGGTCCCAATAAGTGGTTATTACAACACAGACCCAGATTATATATATATACTAAGACAAGTATCATTAATGGGGTCATTGATTGTATAAGATCCTTTCTGTGGGGTCTCAAGTTATAGCGGGGTCTGTATATTGCCCCTTAAGAAATTATATAAAAGGGACACTATACAGACCCCACTATAACTTTAGACCCCACAGAAAGGGTCTTATACAATCAATGACCCCATTAATGATACTTGTCTTAGTATAGAGATTTGCTCTTGTTATACAGATTTACCAGAGCCAACTTTCCAGGATGATAATGAAGAGGAGTTTGAAGCAGAACATAGATTTGAAACAATGCTTGACACAGAATGTCAGCTTGATTCCTATCAAGAGTTTGGCACTGAACATCTGCTTCAACCAGACCAAGAGTTACGCCCTGAACCATCTTCACGTAAAGGTATTATTTATTGCATTGCCTGCTAATAGTATTAAATGACACTAAAGGATTACTCCTCTGTCTGTCAAACTCAGACACTGCTCATATTGTGATTATACAGTAGAATAGATAATGAAATATAAAGATACACGGCAATAAGAAAAACATGGTATGGTCTATGTTGACATCATGGCATCAATGTGCCTTCAAACTTTAAAGGGGCTGGCTTGAAATATCTAGGTTTGGCAGATCCAATGTAAATATTACCTAAATCATATAATATCATATACTATAGGTAAAAATTTCCATTATGTTGAGCTTTAACCACAAAGTTTTTAACTCTGCTTCTTGGTGAAATACTGTACACATTGTATATAATGTTACGTGGTATGTATTTCGTAAACTCATGAAATAAGATGTACTTGAATGCCTCATATTCATGTGAACTATTGATAACGTCTTACACAATGTTTGCAGGCTTTAAAAGGAAAAGATGGATCATGGAGGAAGAAAATGATTTAATGAAAGAATTTAAAGTTACAGAAAAAAGAAATCCAAATACAAAGGAAATTAAATGTGCCATGAAAAAATATCACAGTTTAAAAGAAAGATCAGAAGCTGTTATTCGAAGTAAGATAAATAACATTATCTTGGGGAAAATCAAGATGTAAATTTGAACAGCTTTAATACAAGCTTTAGACAGGAAACTTGTAGTGACAAAACTTCTTGGAATTGTGTTGGTATCGTTTTAGTTATGGATGAAGTAGCACACACAAAATACAATACTATAACATGTTATGATAGGCATCTGACTTCAAAGATAGTGTACCATTGGTAAAGAGTTTCAAAGAAATAACATTGAATTTTCCGAATGCATGTGGCATTCTAGTTTTGTTGACTGTTTAAGTTTTATGTTGACTATCTAATAGTACTTGTATACAAGGATTGTACTATTGAACTGCAACTTTATCGAGATCATTGTTTCTGTTTAATATTAGGATATTTTATTGATTTGTACTACTAAGATAACATTTAAACGCAATATTTTCACATTGGCTTTTCATTATGCATTGACGATTATGTCTCTTATGATCTTTGGTCATGTTATTATGTTGTCACTATAGTTAAGATGTCTTGTCAACTACATGATTAAGTGTTTTTTCATGTCTGTTTTTAATGCTTTAAATTTGACACAGAAATAGCCAACATTTCATTTAAGTAATAATTGGTCTTTTAGTGTTAATGATAGAAGGAATAAAAGAAATTTTGCAAAATAGCAATTTGCTAAATGCATGAATGGATCATTGTCATTGGATAGGTATTCTCATTACTGCACTATAGGCTTTGTCCGGAGCAATTAAGAATGAACTCCTGAATCTAATGCTCTGATCATACAGATAACAACATGTTTTAATATTCATTATTTATCTATGAATTTTTAAACTATTGTTCAGTGAGTATGTTGTTAGCTTTCTTTAACGATTAAGGATATAAAGTATGTTATATCCCTTAGGCATGCCATTATGTTTGAAAAATGACATCATAATATTGAACACAATGAATATTAAAAACACAGTTATCTATCTGTCTATCTGCTTGTAACATTTTAGTGTTCGCTCCATAATTTGTATAAGTGCTGTATTTTTTCAAAACAATTTGTCACAAATATTCATCACTGTTATGTGATGTACAAAGCTGAAAAGTCCAGGTCTATCTTGAAGTAATCACCTATGTCACATGATGTGCAGACGCATCCTTCATGTTCAAAGTCAAAGATGAGGGTATAAAGTTTAAGCAATAAGATTTCAGTAAAGTAAACAAGTTTGATTGAGTAACCATGTATTTGTTGTTGCTGTTTTGCTATTAATTTGTAAAAATGCCAAAAAAAGCATTGAATAAAAAATGACGTCAGTGTCTGTAGACGTTTGACATAGGACACAAAGCAGCTTAAAAGCACTATTGTCTTAAATGCTTTTTATCATTTTTTATGCAGATGATTAGATGCTATGATTCCATTGTGTAATAAGCAACATTAAACTCGTCGCACTCTAAAGATCAGTTGTTTGGCACATTCATCATTGCCATATTAGTTTTGGATCATATCAGGTCAGAAAAATAGATGAAAAGTTGATTTCAAAAGGAAATATTGTTTTACCAGTTAAGGCAACATTTAAGTCCGAATTTTATAATGAACAATTTATTTCTTAGAAGACCTTTAGTTCTTTATGAAATTGTATTGTGATTTTTTAGTTCATATGTCACGGAATGAAAAGGTGAGCTTTTATGATCTCTCAATGTCCGTGATCTTGACTAGGGTCTCTCAATATTATTAATGGTCATTTTTCTCTCCCTTGTCTCGTAGAGACCATAAACTCAGGTGAGCAATGTAGGGCCACCATAGCCCTCTTGTTTAACATTTTTTATTGCAAAGGAGATTCATATAGTATATATAAGTATTATCACAAACTACTATTTCTTATTATTCTTTATGCATGTATATCAGTACTTGCCAATTATTTTTTTTTGTGTTGAACATAATATCTCTGTAGATAAGGACATTTTGGAGCTATTTTATACACATAATACAATTTGCAGATTGCATTCTTCAGTATCTTTAAAACTTATAATGAATGCTTTAATACTTCATTAATTAAAGGCTACATTTCTGTCATATGATATAACTTTAAGAGAATGGGCATGAATTTGTTAATTTTATGCCAAAACAGCTTTACTTTGGATTAAGTGAAGTCACTAGTTTATTAAAATACATGTATCAATCTTTGGCATTTTCATAGTTGTGTGAACCTTGTTTACATTTTTGAAACTGAAATACATGTACTTTTAATTAGAATGCACACTTATGTTTCATTTTAATGATATATAATCATTGTTTAAAATGAATAAAACTTTTGTTGTGAGATTGGTTATTGTATATTAACTTTGAAAATGGATGTTTTGCAGAAGATACTGCATTAACTTGAAAACATGGTTGGACTTGCTCTTGTTTGTTGTTTCAGCTATAAAATTTGTTCTTTCCCTTTAATATTTGAGATCACATTTTAATCATATCAGATGCCATAAAACACATAACTTTTGCATAACTAAAATTGCTTTTTTCTTTACATTGTAGGTAAGAAATTTAAATATTAAGGTAAATATGGCTGAATTTCCTGTTAGTTTTCTCTTTTTTTTTTAAGATTTTGAGTGCAGTCAGGCACTGCAATATTGTCATGATCGACATTTAGACATATATGATATCTTCTATCATGGGTTTAATATTATAGGATTTCACACATTTGCTCATTTTCAAGATTGCAGATCATGGTGTGCTGACAATCACTTCAGATTTATTGCATACCAAATTTCATTTATGTTGATGTAAGCAATATTTACTGTTTTGCTGAGGCTACACTTAGTTCCTATATGTATTGAGGAAAATACCTAAGTTTAATATTCTTTATTTATTTTTTTTGCTATATTGCACACTTAAGATAATGCTTTTTACCTTGACTATATTTCTAGATTGTCTGTAAGGTTGATTTAAGGTGGGGCAAGTCAATATTTTTGCATATTCCTTGATATCTGTACTGTATATAGATTTCAACAAGGAAAAACAACTAGATATGATCGGAAATCCTTCTAACTCTATATGAAGAATGACCTGCCTGCTTTTACCAGAACCAAGACTGTGTGTTTCTTTTTTGACTATTGTCTCTTCCAAAGAATCATATTGTAGATTTGTGAAAATGCACTTATGTTGGTTACTTATCTCTTCTGATCATCATCTTTTGGTTTGGAATATATAATTTGTAACAATATTCTTATGTTTGTTAATAATTCCCTTTTATCAACTTCTCCTGTGCACATTTCTATTTGGTAGAATGTCTTTTGTAAGGCCATCCCAAGTTCATTATATGTTCAGCATCCAAGAGCAAAAATTTTTTAATGATCATTTTAGCAGAAAATAAAAGGATGTACTGTGATAATATATATGCTTTCAGAGTTTCTAAGTAAAAAAACAACATGGAAATCAAACATGAATTGATTAACATTATATTGTTGACTAATTTTTTATGACAGTAGCTCTTTAATTTGTGACCTATGTATAAATAACATTTAATCAACTTGGGATGGTCAGATATTTTTTATTTGATTACAATTTGTTCCATAATATTGAGGTTTACTTTAGAAAATTGTTGGTTTTTATTCTCCAAAATAAATAAAAACATTTAAGAATATATTGTTGCTTATGAGTTTAAATTCTTATAAATTAAAACAGTAAAAATCACTCTTGTCAACCACTAATGATGTTTAATCATTTCTGTAAGTGCTTTAGAATAGCACAATATGAGAACACATCTGCCATTGGAGTGTTAGGAAAGATCAAGTAGGAGGGTAACCTTTTGTATATATATATTAAGTATATATATATAATTGGGTACATTTTGACTTTACATTTTGGTTTTAACAAATCGATATATTTTGTACATTTTGCCTTTTTGGGGTTCATTTGACTTAACCTAATGTGTTCATTATAATTTAACAAATAGGTAGAGCTCTACAGTATATTTTTACATTTTTTTCAGGTACATATTGACATTACCCAGTGGTTACGTTTTGGTTTAGGTACGTTTTGACCAGCAGCCGAAACCTCAACATAGTATTTATAAGTTTTATTTGTTTGTGGTTTATTTAAACAATAAGGGCCCGATACAAAGGCCTCAGTTGCATTTTCACGTAATTCAATTGTTATTTATTCACTCGCTTAGGTGTTGGACAAATTGAATTAAAATAAATTGTAAACAATATTTGTGATGCATTTTCGCGATGATAGGACATGCATGCTTCAGAGATAAAAGGTCATCAATTTTTGTACTGAAATCAGAACATGTCAGTGTTTTGAACGATTTTTTGACAGAAGCGGAAAAAAATAAATATTGCATGCACAGATACAGTAATGGATTTCTTTTTTTTTTTGAAGATGTGTCATCATGGACAGTCTCTTTTTTATTTCTTGAACATATACATATTTTTCATCAGAAATTTCATTAACAAAATAGTAAGTAGCTTTAAATATTGTCAGTAAATTTGATTGAAATTATTTGGCAATTCAGTGTTTCTGCTGGCTTAAATTTTTTGAAGGTCAATTGTGAACCTCTGTTCATTAACAAAATTTCAGTGTCAATAAATAAAAATGTTTATTAAAAGCTTCTGTCACTACACAACTCTTTATAAATTAATTTTATTTATGGCTTTCCTAAAATAAACCTATTATTTGTAAAAAAAACTAAATCTACAGTGGATTTATGCTGTATGGATGACATGTGTCTTAGGTAGGTGGAGTGTCTAAAATTTGTGCATTCTGAAGAAAAGAGATTGTCCTTGACTTCACTAATACACATGTCTAATGTGACCTGTTCATTCAAAGCATGGGAAATTTTTCCTTTTTAGATCGTCTGCCATTATTTAAATAGCAGCCTAAGTGCCTATACATATATTGCATTCATTCAAAAAAAACATACAAATTTTGGCCGCACACTGCTAAAACACAGACAAATTGATCTTACCAACAATATGTTGGCTGTTTTTAGAATATGCGCTGAAGGTGAGTTTGGTTGTCTCAGGCCTATATCTTAAGTAAGGGTACACATGCAATGTCTGATTAAAGAGACTTAGTTTTACCTGGCATATGTATATAGTGCATGTATTTTGGCCCAACTCAGACCTCAAATTTTATTTCCTGTTGAAGTATGGTAGACATTTGGCTTTGATATTTTTTAAAAATAACTATCATCTCAATTTTGACATTTATTGAAAAACTTTGTTTGTTCTTTGTCAAAAGATTGGGTTTCTGCTTTCATTTGATTTTTAAAACAAAATCAATAAAAGGCACTGTATACACTAATAATTGTTGCAGTTTTGGAAGATATAATGTTTGTGGCACAGTATATGGATAACAAGTAAATCCATCAACACAATTGAGTGACTCTTAACTGAAAAAAATTACAGTGAAAATTAAAAGAGACAGTAAAATTTCCTAATCTTTTGAAAGTTTTCTGGAAAATTTGGCAGTTAAGGAACACAAGGGATCTTGATTTTGTGCTATCGCCTTGGCCAAGATATAACGATAATTTCCTTTTAGGTGTTGTTACCATGTAATTTTCTTTCCCAGTTATGTTGAAATCTTGTTTTTTATGTTTCATGAGATGTAGAATGTATCCCTCTACACAAATAAATAAGACTTCTACTGTTCTACTTGACGCATTTCTTTATTTTGGGCTCAAAGTATCCAAAATGTGTCAAAAAGCATCGTTACCATGTTTCATTTTAAAAATAGCACTTTTTCAATATTAGAAATAAAAAGATCTGCCAATGAAATTTATAGAGTGTTCTTACCATTTATTTAACAATTTATTCTTCTTTCTGTGGTTTTTTATTTCATTTAAATTGCACGTGAACTGACCAAGTACTATCAAAATAACTGAACCTACTGTTTTGTTACCAAAATCACCTTTATCGGTTTATACAAATAAAGGGTCCAAACATTTTTTAGCAGTGTGATTTCTGGTGTATCTCTTACTCAATATAGTAAGTGCTTCAACCCATTAAGACACATACACAACAAATTTGTATCAAATACAAAGATTAGCAAATATATAATGCACCAAATTATGTTACTGAAAATGTAGGAAATTTTGTCCCATCCGTAAACGCATGTGTTTCCCTGTAAGGAATGTAATGATCTAATCACTGATTGGTGAGATTGTGTGTTTCCTTTTGGGGACCAATCATAGTTGTATGCTCTATGAATTGCTGAATGTATTTCTTAAATATGCAATCAAATATGTCAATGTCCCATCCGTAGACACCTTGTCCCGTCTGTAGACACGCAAAGAATGCTCTCAATATTACCATATATTTTGTGGATGGATTCAATTTTTTTCAGTATTGTAGCATATATTCAAAAGTAGCTTATGGATAACCAAAACAACCCAAACTAATCTGAAGTTATTTTTTCAGTTTGATATGTTGCCTAAAATCTTGAAATTTTTCTCTTAACTGATTTTTTGGGGTTAGTGTTTTAGTTGAGGGGTCCAATCCATGGCATAAAAGCAGATAATTTATGTATTTGTAGCAGAGTCAAGGAAAACCTATAATGGATGTATTTATTCTTAAGATTACAAAGTAAAATAAGGACTGAAAACGTCTATGGACGGGACAGTAATGTTGTATATACATCAAATTTCTGAGTAGAATGATCAAAATTAACATTATTTAACAAAATGGATGAGCAGAATAATAAAAATGTCTCAGATAAGACTGAAAATGGTATAATAATATTCATTGAAGAAGTGTTAAGTTGTTGTTACCATAGAGTAGTTCAGTTCAAGCAATACACTTCACTGAGTTTATTCAGTAATTAAGATTAAAAATGTTCATAAAGGAACTGAATTTTTACCCATTTAAAAAAGTATTTTCCAATTTTGGATGATAACTAATAAGTTAATGTTCATTTAACATGTTTCCAAGTTGAAGTATCATAAAAATGTTTAAGTATACTACTCAAAATTCGCCCAGGATCACATATAATAACGTATGCTACTTTTATTTTAGTGGTGACGACATGAGAAATTAATTCTTTCTGGAAACGTTATTAATGTCGGAATTCATTTTCATAAAAATAATGATCAGGGAAGTGTTCATTGATGCATGAATATGGCCGACAGAATGTACAGGTCGATAATCAACATTTTTTAGGATGGCAGCCTGAAATCTGAAAATGGGAAAATCAAAATTTAGTGAGATTTAGCTATTTAATAGTGTGTGTGGGGGGGGGGGGGGCGCAGGCATTGATTACAGCTTGGCATCACTGCCACATGCTGCAGATAAGTCCATGGACATTATGATGAGGAAGCTAAGCCCATACCTCAATGAGAGACTGTCTGAGCTTGCAGACAGTTGCTGGTATGACTTGGAAGGAAGAAATGGCTTTCTGTAGCATATCCCTTGCATGTTCTATGGGATTTGAATCCAGGGATCTCGCTGGCCAAGATACTGGTTAGTGATGTGGGCCCTGTGTAGAAGGGCATTATCATCCAGCAGAATGAATTCAGGACTTATAGCACCTGCATATGGGTGAACATGAACATCCAAAATTTTATTGATCTATCTCTCTACCATCAGTGTGCTGTTTTCAATGACATGTAGGTCTGTTTTCCCTTGAGGGCTTACCCCCAACATGACTGAACTCCTGCCATAATGCTCATGTTCTGCGATACAAACTTGAGCAAAATGTTCCTTAGTCAATATCCAAAGCCTGGCCCACCTGTCTATGAGGTTCACACAGAACCTTGTGTCTTGTGTGAACTCGTCTGTGAATAGAACTGGGGTCCAGTCATTAGGGGTCCAATTAACATGATCTCGTGCCCATTCTTCAATGCTTTGAACATAGTGTTGTGTCAATGGGATGCTTATTGCAGGCTGTCGTGACCTCAAGCCAGCTTCATGCAACAGATTTCTATTGGCTTGTGTACTTATATGCACACCAGTAGCATTCTACAAGCTGCTACCTAACACTGAATATCAGTTTATCTTTGGTTACAATCTGATTTTATATAGTGATGATAAATATCTAATGTTAAAAAAAGTGATCCTTAGTAAACTTTGAGTAGTATATTACATCATTAAATACAATATAAATATTTTGAACATCATGAGAAAACATTTTATGTCTAAAACTTATGTTCAACATCTTTCATCCATTTACATCTCATCCGTGGACACTGTGTAGCATATGATGTATGTACATAATTTCTGTGTTTACCAACTGAACCAGTGAAAATGCAAATCTAAGGCAAATAGTTAGGTATTTTTAATTCAAATATTGACTGACATTTTATTTCCATGTTTTTTTTTCAACTTATAATAGGTGTAACTGAAAACTTCACTGAATAGACGTCCTGTATCAAACTTCAAATTAAATTAATCAATCCTGAAGAAAATTTAAAATATTAAATGACCAATACTTCAATTTTGTTATCTGTTATCTATTATTATGCTGCAAGAGACTTGTTTTTTATAAATATGTTTGTACTGCTTATTTTGTTCCTATATGAATATAGTGTAATTTGTCCCATCCATAGACACTTTGGACTGGATAAAAGATGTGATCTCAAAAGTGTTTGAACCAAGATACTGCCAAAACAATTGGTATGCCTACATTTGTTATTGATTTAAATGTTAGAATATGGCAATTCATATTTCTCATTTGTGCTTTTCAAGAAATAAAAACATCTTCAAGCAGTCATACTCACAAAATTACTGTCTATTTTTTTGTTAAATCTGGATTTTTTCTTAATTTTAATGTATGTGATCATTTTTTTGTCTGTAATTGTTTATTTGGAACTTTTACTACAATTCTAACTCATAAAATGCAAGATGCACTAATTTTTATATATAATCTTAAGTATCCATATACATAGCACAAAAAGTAAATTTTCTAGTGATTCTTAATCAATAAACCTTACTAAAAACAAAATGGGGGCTCAAACCCAATGAATATTCTCTAATTCTCATAACATAATATCCCTACTATCATGGAAAGTATGCCATTTGGCTATCTGAACACTTTTATTTTTGACCCTATGTGAAACACCTTTTGTCATATCTTGGCCAAGGCATATATGAATTTGTTGACTAATTCTAACTTTGGAAATTGGTATGAAACTTGAGTTATGCAACTAGACTAGTATTATCCTAACAAAGATCATACTTGCATGCGATTATGCTTATACATCATTCATGATTTGATCAATGCAGAGAGAATGAATGATTATAACTACATTTAAATAGTTAACCTGTTGTTTATGATATTTGATTGCAGAGTACAAGGATGAAGCAGCAGAGGGGGCAAGTGTTAAATGCCAAAAAATTGGATGACATCAACAAGTCATCTCTCAAAGATTTTACTGTTAAATATATTGATACTTATATAGGTAAATATGCAGATCCTTTTTGCAGAATTAATCAATCATGTATTGACTATGTAGCAGCTCTCATTTTAAACAATCCTTAATAAAAACTTTTTATTGATTATTTTAACGAACTAAACACATTTTCCAGGATTCTCTTCCAAAATTTTTGAAGAGTTGTTGCAGATAAGTCTATCACAGCAACAGATAAGCTGCTTTTTCACGTATTTATGCAATTAAAACTACATGTATACAGTACTCATTTGAAAATTTTTAGATGTGTATCAAAACACAATTACCATAACATTGCTACAATCAAAACATCATGCAAATCATCTGAACCAACTTGTTATGATGAGAGATGATACACAGAAAAATGGAACTTAGCTGGCAAACATCTAGTGCAAATTGAAAGTCTTTGTTCTCAAAATATGATTTAAAAAATGTACATACAACTGTTCATTTTAGTAACAAAGTTATACCAGAATTGTATAGAGAAACTTGTCAAAATTGTCAAGAGTTAAACAGGAAATTAGCTTGACAGAACAAATATCTTTAAACTGATAGATGAACTTCTTAAAAGTTATCAGGTAACAAATTCAGTTACGGCTGATTTTATTTACAACAATGGGCATCTTAGATATGAGCTTCTACAAACTAGATCTTTGTTTGAGCTGATTTAGCTCAACATTTAGCTCAAGTTCTACAGAATATTTAATTAAGCATTGCACTGTAAAGTTTAAATGATGAGTTTTTTTTAATAAAGCCTGTTAAATCCATGTTTTCAATTTTAGATGTGTATCATGATACAAATTGTATCATGAAATCACTTAGTCTAGAGCCTAGATAATTGGCATATAGCAGTGTAATTACTCCCCTTGGGTCACAAGTGGTCCTGCCTCGGGAGTCACGTTTTAGGTAGAAATATATATGAATGACTTCACTGAAACCAAAGGCCTAGAACTATGATAATTTGTGAATGTCACTATCTAGGGGAACTATATTAAGACTGTTCAAAATATGCCTCTGGATTCAAGACTAGCTTTATCCTAGCAAACACATTATTACACGTAAATACGATAATACAAAAATTATAAAGAACCTTGTTCTGTCCAGAGTTTTCATCTTACATATTCGGTGCATAAGACAAATATCTTTGAAATGTCTGGTTTGTTTTTAATTTAATTAAGGCATGTGTAAAATCAAACTACTGGTACTATGTTATGTGGGTGAAAAAATGTGATAATAATTGAATCTTAAGTGTAGAGCAGTATATGAGACAATTTTGCTTCATGTAGACTAAATTGTAGCTCGTTATAAATAGTAATTGTATAAATAATTCTCATCTTTTTTATGCAGGCAGTGGTGTCTTTGCTAACAAAAACTTTGGAAGTGGTGAGCTTTTAATGGAATACATAGGGGACCTTATTGTGGATCCAAACGATTAAGATGACATGACTTGGAAATATTTCTTTCAACACAAAGGAAAATCATTTTGGTGAGTTAAAATATCAGAAGCCGTTTTTTAAAAGTATATATATTAAAGCCAAATTTTGACAATATCTGTTACAATCGCTCCAAGGAAATTATTAGGTGAAGTGCATGTTAATGATATTAAACTGGTGTCAAATTTTGGTATTTCATATTCAAGGCGAAATCGGTAGGGGACTAATGTGTTGTGAACAACACCCATGACTTGTTCTCATAAAATTTAACAGGTGAGTAGCCTTCATAGAGGAGAAATGCAGTGCACCATAATTTGTCCAGCATTTAAAAAAGAGACATGACAATTAACACTTTTTCTTCCCAGCATAAATGCATCACAGATTAGCTCAGTGGCTAAAATGATAAACGATGACATTCCAAGATGTGCAAATTGTCTGATGAAGAAGCTTATAATTGAGGAAAAACCTCTTTTGTGCCTTTATTCTTCCAAAGATTTGCAAATTGGAGACCAGTTATTTTATGATTATGGAGTTGGAGACCTGCCCTGGAGAAAGCAAAAGGTGAATGAAATATATTTACTTATTTGAAAAGGGCACTAGCATTATTATAGGCCTTTAAGATGATATAAATTAAAGAGAATTCAAAAAGACCCCTTTTTATACACAAATTATGCTAAATGGATAAAAAAAATCAGTTTAACATGAGAAAATATTTTTATGTAAATAAAAGCATGTAGTAACAAATTTTCTTTAACACATTTGTTATCTTTGATTTGTTACTTTTTTAGCTCACCTCAGTGCCCCTTTGTTGTTCGCCTGAGCAAATTCATCACCAAATTTTGGTTCAAACAACTTCCTCCTAAATTGTATTGTGAAATTTAAAATAAATCTACTAGAATGTGTCTAATGTGACCTTCTACAAAAATTGCACAAACTGACTTCATCCCATAATTCATTGCATGGAATTTAAAGTAATTTCACAGAAATATTCCTTATAGGACTCTACTAAAATTGCTTAAGCTGTTCTGCTGCATTGCACGGAGCTAGAAATACTAAAACCTGTAATGAGCATCTCATAAACAACTAGTGAGATTATAACTTGATCAAACTAATAAAGGTCTATGCAAATATGTACATATTTTAAGAAGAATGAAAAAAGGCCAGTACTTTATGAAACACCTAGTGATACATTTTAATATTTCTGTTTAAGTTCAAGTTTTATTTTTGATCTTTGATTGGATTGCACTGCTGTAGCTTCACCAAATGTGGTTTTGCATTGATTATTTGCTAAAATTATATCCCTATAGAACTTTGATAATGTTTACAGGTTATTTTTTTTAGTAACTCTGTTCAACTCATGTTAATGGAGTTGTTATTTACCCAGTCTCAATACAGTTGATTTTGAACAGACTTAAAATGTTTCAGTAAATGCATATTTATGTCTCCCCCTAAACTTGATACTTGCTGCTTCTGCTGATAGTTATTGTTTTACTTTTTTGACATGTTAATTTTCATTGTTTGTTTATTTCACATGTTATCTATGTAACATCATCAGTAGTATATCTAAATGATATATGCTTCAAAATATTTTAATTTCTAGAAGAGAAATGTTGAATTAGAACATTTATTACGACTTTGTTCATTCATATTTTAATGATGCATTATTGTACAAATAGTGAATTTTGCCTCTAGAAAGATGTTTATTTCCATTACATGATAATATTGAGACCGATTTCTTAATTTTGTTGTACTCGGTATGTAAGCTACTGTAAAAGTTAAGTTTCTGGAGAAAAATTCTCATAGTAATAGATCAAATAACTTGTTGAAAATTATTAATTTTTCACATTTCTTTTGCCAGCTGATAAGTTGAAGTGTGGTTTGGATGAGAGCTGGAATGAATCTTCCAGTGATAGACTACAGATGGATGTAAATCAGTATACAGTGGACCAGGGTCCTGATTATTTCAAGAATAATGAAATAATTGAGGATAATGATCCTCTAATGAAGATATCAAGTGATGATCATGAAAAGTCTAGTAAGTGTAAAACTTTTACCAACTAGTTGAGATATGTTTTATCTATTTGCTTTGGTTCAGTATTTAATGATGTCCTCATTGGTGTGTAGTTTATAAACACACAATCTTCAGTTGAAGATTGTTTATAACAACTGTCCTCAGTTGTCTGTGTGTTGTATCATGTTCTGTTGTATTAACCTTTAATATTGCTTTTGAATTGTTGGACTGAATATGTCAAGTCAGAAGCTGACTCAAGGTGTACATTGTGCCAACATGCTCAATTGTATTATAATTTATCTCTCTTAAATGCATTGGAATCAAAATAGTAAAGAAATCTGTAACCAGCATGTGTTGTTCATAATGTCTTCATCGGTGTGTTGTCTATACACACACAGTCTTTAGTTGTATGTTGTTTAATCCACAGTCCTTGTTTGGCTGTGTGTTGTATCATGTTCTGTTTTGATATATGTATTATTGTACAAATTCAGTATTTTGAAAGATGTTTATTTTCATTTCATGATAATATTGACGGATTTCTAAATTTTGTTGCATTCAGTGTGTTAGATATTGTATAAGTTTTATTTCAGGAAAAAGATAATCAAAGGTAGTTAAGTGATTGGAATTCTTTGGTTCACTTTATAAATACTGGATGTTTATTTTGCCAGCTGATAAGTTGAAGTGTGGTTTGGATGAGAGCTGGAATGAATCTTCCAGTGATGGACTACAGATGGATGTAAATCAGTACACAATGGACCAGGGCCCTGATTATTTAAAAAATAATGAAATAATTGAAGATAATGATCCTCTGGTGAAGATATCAAATGAAGATCATGAAAAGTCTAATAAGTGTTAACCTTTAGTGTTGATTGTCTGCACTTGGGCTTTGACTCATGGCCAAGCAAAATAAAAATAGAAGTTTGGCCTAAAATTAATAAGAATGATAGTATTTGAGCATATCAAACACTTTTTGCATAATAAAATGTTGTATTTTTATTTATCTTCAAGTGTTTTGCATGATTACTTCAAGTAAATTGTGGATGTTTTAACATGTTTGGATATGGCCGTAATATATTAAGTAAACAGTTTTCATGTACATTTACCAGCATAAGACTGCTTTTCTGACAAAGGCAGGAAATGTATTCACCTGTGTCCTCTGGACATATTTCTAGTAGAGGATCTTTATCCATGTTTTCAGTTTGCCAACATGCACTGTTGTATTGTGATGTATTTAACTAAGTTGCTCATTACAATCAAACTAGTAGGGGAATCTTAAATCAGTATTTGCTGTATTTAATGATGCCTTCATTGGTGTGTTGTTTGTACAAACACAGTCTTCAGTGAAAGGTTGTTTACTCCCACTGTCCTCAATTGTCATATCATGTGCTGTTTCGATATCTGCATTGTTTTTCTAATATTGATTTAACCATGTAGAAAGATGCTATTTTGTGTAATTGTTAAATAATTGCTTATTACTAAATGTAGTTAGCCTCCATGCCAGCTTCTGCCTGAATTAATGCACTGGGTTGCAACCCCTTCAAATAAAAATGAATATTTCTAAACATTGTTTTCAGCTAGTCAGGTGAAGTGTGGTATTTATAAGAAATTAGACAAATCTTCCAATAATGGCAATGGGATTGAAGTAAATGAGTACTTCATAATGGACAAGGGTCCTGATCTTGTCAACAGCTATGAAAACATTGAAGATGATGGTCCCCTGATGAAGATTTCGAGTGATAATCATGACATGTCCAGTAAGTGTTTCTTCTGGGAGTTTATTTTCAGGAGATTTATCAATATGTGCAAACATGTCGTGTTGTATTTTATTTAATTACATTAAATTAAAATTAGCACTGATAGTCTCAGATGAGTTTGTGTTGTTGAGATTTAAGTGTGGTCTTCATTTGGAAGTTGTTTGCTCCCTCTGTCCTCAGTTGGCAGTTTTTTATCATTTTCTTTTCTGAATATAATTGTTGTTTCAATGAAGGCTTTATCAGCAAAATATCTACTTTGAGTATCTTAATTAATGTATTCACAGCTGTAAGTGTTTCCGATCATGCAGGTAATTGTGGTAGAGAAAGGGTGATGTTTTCTGGGATGAGTATTCACCATGTAAGTCAAAGTACATGATTTATTCTTATAAGGGCGGATAGAAAATATGTCTACATTCAATATATTGATAATATAGTGTACATTTCACAAAGATACACAGCAGAAATATAAATAAAGAAAATTGTAGCTTTCTCCATATATTTCGTATGTCTGTGTAACCAAGTGTATATTCCTCTGTACCACTCAGACGTTTTCTGAGCTTAAGTAGTTTGCAATGTATAAGATCAAGATTTTCAAACTTGCAACCAGGTAATTTAGATTTCAAAATTAGAAACACTCATAAGTCCATGGGTGGATCAACACTGAGCTTCAAATTTTAGATCTGCCCCATCTGGAATCATCCTGTCCTTATATTGCTTGTGCCACTTTTCTTAATGGAGCAACATAAAATTTTATAACTGCGCACTGCTCCATTAAATCACATTTTTGAATTTTTCATCTTTATAAATTTTTACCAGTTCTACAGAAATAGGATTTTTTTTAGGAATATGTCATACTTTGATGCATATGTTTGGCATTACTATTAATATGCCACCATGCGACATTTAAATGCCATTTTTGCCGCAATTTCATGTTAAATTATGCTTATAATAGGCACAAACAAATTTCTGATGGGGTATTTGTTTTTGATTGCACCATATGGCCGTACACAGGACAAATTTAAACTAATTTTCTATACATTCTTTTTTCAATTTATTTTTAAACTATGTTTAATATATGCTAAGTGAACATATGTTTACATAGAATTTAATAAATGGCAGATGTATGTCATTTAATACATGCATCCACATTTTTTTATTCGCCCTCATAGTGAGACATTATGAATGTTATTTTTTTAGTTTTAGTTTTATGACCTGTTGATTTACCTTTTATCTTGACCTAGAATTTTTCTCTTTTAAAAGTTTTATGCCTTAGTAAGCTTGTTTAAATAAAGATGAGCAAAAATGATTTATTGAGTAGTTGTTTTATTATTATTCAAAATAGTTTGCATACTTAAAGCAGTTGCATCATAAAAATGTCAGAAAAATTACTTGGAATGGTATGCTAAAAATGCGATTTTTTATTAAAGAGATTCAAACTTTTGACTCATGACCTAATTAGAAAAATTGACTGTATTCACATCTCAATTACAAGTGTATTGTGTATAAGAAAAGTCTAATAACCCAGTAACACTCTTTGTTTATTAAGAAAAGATAAACACAATATGCCTCTTAAAGAATTAATAAAATTTGATCATTTATGATTACAGGGTTTCCTGAAATTGTTTCCATTCGTAACCATGGCAAATTCTTTAGATGGTGCTACAGTGTTGATAATCAAAACAGGTATTTTACTTCAGCTTTTGTTTGTTTATGTTGTAGTATAAAGCAGTTCCACCATCTGCCCATTACCTCACATTGTAAGTTAGTCTTAACATCAGTCTGTCCCATATTAATGTCTGAGACTTAACCTACCTGTCTATAAACTTCACCAGCTTACAGATGAGCACTTAATGACGTATTGTGCATAACAAATACTTGTGCAACTATCAGGGTCAAAATCATTTTTTAAAGTCATCTAGTATAAATAGCTACCTTTGCTATATATTTCTGTCTTTTGCTATTAATTTGTCAGTCATTGGTAAATTTTCAAGTCACTGGGTATAAATGTTTGCCACATGGAGACAATGTGTCACACACAATACCCAGGTTTGTAACTTGAAGGTCAATTCGAGAAGTCATGATTGTTAGTTGGTAGGTATGTCCATTCTACAACTATGTCATTCATAGATGGATTTTCAAAGTATTGTTCCATGCCTTCATTTTAGGTCAAGGGCCTCAGTCAATTTATTGGGCTTTATCTAAGGAGCATATGTCTGTTTACTTATACAGCAAATATTTTTTAGTGTTGAATATATATTTATAAAAATGTTCTTTTAACGGAAAGTGTCTATACTCTGATAAGCAGTGTATCTGTTCTTTAAGTTTGCAAGGTAGGGATAATAAACTGGTTCTTTTTTATGCAATTTTTGCTGGGATAGCTTGGTGAAGGTTGGCTGTTTTGTTTCATTAAATTTCCATGCTGTTTATATGTAATAGTTTCGTATATAATTTTATTGTATATTTTCATGGTTGATAGCAAATGTCAAATTGCTCATACAAATACTATCTTTCAGAAAAGGACAAGTGTTTGACCACACTGTTCAAGGCACTTATTGGGAGACGGATTAACATTGTATCTTCAAAATGGGTATCACATTCTTTGCGTGATGAAGTCTGTTTCATTATTTTATGAGAATAACATGACATGAAAACCCATTTATATTCTGATTGACCATTTTTGGATAATAATCAAATTAACAGTTTTTCTTTTAATTGAATCTCATTTAATGGCCAAGATTAATGCAATGTGTTGGCTGCCCGTCTTTCAAATGTTAATCCAACAGCTATCTGAGAAGATTCTAGCCAGGCAGCATGGATATGCAGGCTGGTCTGGTTGCCAAGGATTAAACTTTACTATCAAAGTCATCTGAATTATGAAGTAATTTAACTGTTGCAATGCTTTTGTGGAAATTGGGGCAGTGTTTAGACTTAAGTATATGGAGCCTATCAAAGTAAGGTTTCTTTAGTTAGTATCATATATTTTAGCACATTGTCATACAGCATCTCTTTGTTTATGCTGTATTTTATTCTGTAACTTATTGACATATTTTCACAGATATTGAAACATTCATTTTCTTTATTTATGTCCAATAGTCTGTTTTACATATTGTTTTCATATAGCTGGATTACAGAGTAAGAAGCACATTTGTTTATGGTGATGTGATTAGAACAGAGAGCTACCTTCCTTTTACCTACCAGATCAGTGGCGGAGCATTTATTGACTTGACAGTGGGTATGTATCTTTACATGTTAGAGCTTCCTAATCTAAATTATATAAAGTATTTTTATTGTGCTAAATGCATGTATTGTTATGCAAATATTCACTGTTTAAACAAAATTTAAAGTGAAACTTCTGAGGACTGTAAAATTCAGGTATATCTGTTTACGCAGGACTTCAAAAAATGCCAGGTTATTAAAGATATATTAATGGTCAAAACGATTTTTTTTGTTTTTCCAGAAAAGCTTTATAACACTATTCCTTACATAATAATATGAGTATTCACCAATTTCCGCAACTTGAAATCATAATTTTGTGCATTTAATTGCATATGGGAAAATCGTTTTTTTTATTTGACTAGGTTAGTCAAATAAGATTTATATTTGCCGCGAAGCATTCCGATTGTTTCCGTAAATATTCAGAAATAGTCACGTGATTAGCGTCTCTCCATATAAGGAAAATCAAAACAATGGCGGATCAAGCGGGAGGAATCAAAAGAACAAGAAAGAAAATGTCCGATTCTGAAAGAAAAAGGAGGAAATTAGAAAGAGACAAGGGTATTGCTCAAACAAGAATATACTTAGGCAGCGAAGCAAGTCGTTGGAAAACTTTGAAGGAAGAAATTCGTGCGAAAACCGACCATGAAGTCGCGACGTTTTTGATCGACAGGTAGTCTCCGTATGCAAATGAGATGAATTCCGAACGTAACCGATCTCTTCCGAGTGGTTTGAAAATGGCGGCTTGTTTGAAAATAAGTAGAATCGTATCGGTTTGCATCGAGTTTATTAGAAGAAAATATACAGAAAAAATATTGTCAAACATTTTTATAATCATTGAACTTATGATTTACAGTGAAATTTCGTGAATGTAAGATATACGATAAAATGATAATATTGACCATTAATATACCTTTAATGAGCAGTCCGTCTGATAGACATTATGATGTTGTATTCTTCAGATGATATAAGAAGTCTTCTCAATGGTATTTGTAGTACTGAAGTTTTAACAAGAACAGAAGACACAATCATCATTTGTGGTGATGATGAGTTACTTTTCTCAGGTGAGCTTTGTTTAATGAACAATTTCTTTAACATGTTGGCAATAGTTGATGTTGAGGAGCAGTGGCTTTCATCTAATTATATCCATGTTATGTCTGTATAGAATCATAACGTTAAGTGTCTGTTCCTTAAAATCGGAAAAAACAATAGACAGTCAATAATTTATTAGGAATGAGGTATTACAACTTAATTTGTTCAGCAAGTACATTGCATAAAGAGGGGATATGGAATTGCATGTTTGGTGACTAGGATCAATGGCAAGGTCACACAAGGTCGTATTAATTATTATCTGAATGCAAGAAACTTTCAAGCAGTTTAAATGAAAAATATTGGCCTGGAAGCATACTTACTAAATCTAATTACTGATCTAATTATATTTTTAATTAGAGGATTGTTGAATTGTAGCCATTCTGTATCAAATTGTACTTAGCACATTATCACCTTCTTTGTCGTCTTCTTTATCGCCTTATTTGTACACAAATAACATTTTTGACCAAGACAAATTTAGAGGGGTAGCATCTGTGCCAATGTTAACAGCTGAGCACTTAAAATTTTGAAAAAACAATCCACTTGTTTTTATTATGCACAGTCATGCGTCCTAGAACAGACAATGAAATTGTTAAGCAGTGCAACCTATTTGCTAAATTAATAACTTGGGAACAAATTTAGGAATTGTAAAGAAACTTTAAGCAGATATCTTTAACCGAGATCTTGCTTGAGATAGCATATGAGGTGGTTGGGTTCAGGGTCAGATAAGGTAGTTAGTAATAGAAAAAAAAGTTTCTGCTGAACTGAATGCATTATAACTGTTCTCACATACTATATCAAATTTGTTATCTTTTCTTAATAATCTGTGTTGCAATGCTTATTTAAATGATGTATTTCTTCATATAGTTCATATAGCTATATAACCCTCATCCTACACCTAGGACCTTTTTATTACAGTACTGACTGAACTGAAAAAAATGTTGAATTCCATGTCTTGAAATCTGCAAACAATTGAAGAGCATGTGATTGTCCATATTAATGTTAAACAGGTAGACCAAATTGATGTTAAATGTGGTATATCAAGAAGTTGCCATTGAGTATTTCTAACTGTATTTTCTGACATGTGTGTTCATAGGGATTGGCTGTTCCAAAGTATAGTTTATGGAGAAATTTTGCCGGTCAATTTCTTTGATAAGCCTAGTTATAATGACATCCGGCAATAATGTTGGAAAATGGTCTCAGAAAAAGATGAGCTGTCTTTTTTGTGGAAAACTAAATTCTAAAATGTCACGACATTTACAAACCCATCATTCTGATGAACTTGAAGTTACAAGAATACTAAGCTTTCCAAGAAGGTCTAAAATGAGAAAGAATGCCTTGGCTCTGTTAATTACAAAAGGCAATTTTTTTATCATTGTTGAAACATGATGTTCGATAATAATAATAATTAAGATATGTACCCTTTTCAGGATAACATAGATGTGAGACAATACAATTGAAAACTTATTCAGACTGATAGTTGCCTTCTTTTTATCTGGTTTATGACCGGTTATGGGAAAAAAACTCTGTTTAGATGGCATAACATGTGATCTTATTGATTGCCTTTTATTTTTGTCTGTTTTTCTTTTTCAATTACATGGGTGGAACCTTTGTACTTAATGGTTCTATCATTAATGGAATCACCAGTGGAACTAGAAACTAAGAAAGGTATCCTCATATAATGAAAGAGAAAAGACTCTTTTAAAATCTATGCAACAGGAGGTCTCAAAAGCTGCGTTCAGCTTGGATGATATTCTTAGTGATGGAAAACTCATGAACTATTACACTTAGCTTTCAATAAATACTTTTCTTACAATATTCAATTTTTAGCTTACCTGAGCACATAGTGCTTGGTGAGTTATAGTCATCAGTCAGTCTATTCCGGCGTGAGGTATGTTAATGGTCTAGTGGTCACACTTTTAGCGAATCTCAAGGATATATTGGACAAGTTCGAACATGGGTCATCTAGGTAAAAAAACTAGGTCACCAGGTCAAATAGAATGGAAATTTTGTTAACACTCTAGAAGTCACTGTTTTAGATCTTCATGAAACTTTGTCAGAATCATAAAAATGTGAGAATATGGGTCATCTCCGGGCAAAAACTAGGACACTAGATCAACACACCAGAAAACCTTTTTAATGCTCTAGAGGTTGCAATTTTGATTCATCAAACTTTGTCAGAACCGTTCGTTTTAATAATATCGTAGACAAGTATGAACATGGGTCACCAGGTCAAATCATAGACTAACCTTGTTAACGCTCTAGGGGTCACAGGGTTGGTTGGATCTTCATGAAACCTTGTCAGAATGATTGTTTCAATGATATCTTGGTTAAGTTTTAACATGGGTCATCTGGGGTCAAAAGCTAGGTCAAATCATTGAAAATACCTTGTTAACCCTCTAGTGGCCACAGTTTTGATTGGATCTTTGTAAAACTGTCTTAGAATGTTTGTTTTTATGGTGTTTTGAACAGGTTCGAACATTAATTATCAGTGGTCAAAAACTAGGTAAATATGTCAAATCATAGGAAAACCTTGTTAAGACTCTAGGGGTCAGAATGTTTGTATTTATGATATCATGGACTGGTTTTAACATGGGTCGACTTGGGTTAAAAAATAGGTCACCAGGTCAAAAAGGGCCATCATGGCCCTCTTGTTTTTGTTCCAAATGAATAGGATTGCTCCATCAAAAACACAATAATGAAGGATTAATGTGATTTTAATTGTTGAGCTCATATTGTTGATATTTAAAAAATACTCTTCAATTGCTATGACAACTTTTGGTACTGGAGATTTCGAATATCCTGGGACAATATCGGCAACTGAAACATTTTCTGTAATCAAGGATTTCTTCAAGACACCTATGCAGCATCTAAAGGATGTGATTATTGTGTTTTTTGGTCAGGATCAGAAAACTTGCCAGGTAAACCTTCAGATAATTTAAGGACATTTCATCCCAAGTATTCTTGTTTTATAGGTCAACATACACTTTTCCTCAGCGAGTATGGCTTCTATCAATGAAATGTGATTCGAAACTGCCAGAGAAATGAACCTCAGTGCAATATATCTAGGGAATTGTGACAATAAAAATGCATATTCTTCATTGATTATCAATCTTAGTGGTAAAACTGTACTACTAGCAGTACGATGGTGTTGTGTGAAGGGCTGGAATTTTTGTATGTTTCTGTTTATCTTACTTGTACGCAAAAGAAGATCCAAAATGCAATGCATACACTTTTGTTGTCTGTGAAAGGCACACAACGATCCAGAACTATGCATATCCAGCTCGAAAATCCCTGTTGTACCTGAAGTAAAATTTCTTGAGGTCATTTTTGATAAAAAATTGTCTTTCAAACCCCATATTAAAAATCAAAAACAAAAATGTCTTAAAGCTCTAAATCTACTGAAAGTCCTTTCTAATACTGAGTGGGGGTCAGATACCTCAATGTTACTAAAACTGTACAGAAGCCTTATCCGTTCCAAATTAGACTACGGAATAATTGTTTATGGCTCTGCCTGCAAGTCATACTTGCTTGACACTATGCACGCCTCCAAGACTTGCGTTTGGCTCTTGGTGCTTTCCGCACATCACCGATAGAAAGTTTATATATGGAGGCCGGTGAACCGCCACTAAATGTACGTCGAAAGAAGCTATTACTTCAGTATGCAAAGTCTATTTCATCTAACGACAAAAACCCTATCAAAGACGTTATATTCAACCCTAATAGCAAAGAGCAATTTCAAAACTAAGAAAAAGAAATAACCCTTAGAAAAGGAAAGGCATTTAACTTGCAGTTATTTAGCATTGTTTTTCTGGCCAGTTTTTACCATTTATTCAGCAGATTTCTTTGGAAAATGTGATTCTGTAGAAAGCATTTAAAAAGCAGTTAAAATGCATTTAAAATGCAGTTATTTAGCAGTTAAAAAGCATTGAAATCGGCCGAAATATGTAAATGAGATGACATCATAAAACTGCCTCCAAATATGGAAAAAGCATTTCCAACCATTTATATGATCTCATAAATAACTGCCAAAAACTTGTGTGAGCATTTCCAACCATTTATATGACATCATTAAAAACTTTCAAAAAAAACTGTTGCAGCATTTATATGATTTCATAAATAACTGCCAAAAACTTGTGTGAGCATTTCCAACCATTTATATGACATTAAAATCTTTTAAAAAGATAAAGTTCTGTGTGGACTTCAATTTTTGGAACAATTTTGAAAGGGAGCCCAAGGATAATTCCTGCGAAGTAAGGTGTAAATCTGCCTTGTAGTTTTGAGGAAGATTTTATTTAATATATTAGAAATTGTTGACAGACGAACGACAGACATTGAGAGGTTACAAAAGCTCACTATCAGCCTCTTGCTCAGATAAGCTTAAAATCCATTTTTGGAGTTACCCTACCTTTGGAGCTACATGCAATAAAAGATAAATATGGCAATTTTGACTATGACAGGGGCAATTACTGTGTAAATCCAAGAGCAAAACCTAAGGTACACAACAACACTTGGTGATCAGCAATCCTGTAAAGTTTCATGACTCAAGCTCAAATACTTTTAGAGCTAAACAAGAAACAAATTGAAACGTGCTAATTTTTACTAAGTCATGGGTAATAACACTGCAACTATTGAGCCGTGCGCGATAAAACATTTCAGGATGGACGGACCTAGTTTTTGACTCGACATAATCCATATTCAAACTTGACCGAGATATCATCAAGATACAACTTCTGATCAAGTTATTTTTCCAAAAAAGCAAAGATACGAGTTTTGCACGTGCAGTGACGAAATGTAAATATTTTCTAGCCGGTGAGAACCTGTAGCTACAGTATGGTGGTGTAACAAGTTTTCGTGGTATTAACAAAACATTGCTGAGCTTTATGCAAAGTTTTCGTTATTTCAGGACATTCTGCCAGTGATCATCATAGAAATTCATCATCACAAAAATCTGATCTGTTTTTTAAAACAAAATTTCCTCCAATACATTCATTTAAGCGTTTTAAGTTAACTAGGCCAATGGTGTAGACGTAAAAAGTTTGGACTGGCGTTTTCGTGGGTCGCCTCAAACTACCCCAAGTTTACTGCTATTACTCTATGATTTTTTGGTTTCATTACATGTTTATCTTGATATGCTTGAAACAGTCCCTTGGCAAGGAACCAGTCGATAGCTCCACCTATCTACTGAATATTCAGTACACAATTAAAAGCGTTGCCTAAGAATAAGAATTCATTGAACATTTTAAAGTGTCTGAACTACGCTCTCACAAAAATAACAAAATTAGTATATAGTAAATTGTTCATTGCGTATTATCGGCAATAATCGGCAGACTAACAAAACTATCAGACAATCTTGTGACAAATTTTCTGAACAAATGCAAATGCGCACACGGGAACGAGGCATACTTAAAATACCACGAAAACTCGTTACACCACGAAAACCTGTTACTCAACCATATTTACAAAGTCACATTCACACGTTATATATAAAATATTGGCATAGCTAACACACTTCTCTAGTTATATTATGTGAATGTATAAACTTACAGCAGTTTTTACGAGATTTCAATAATTCAGCAAGAAACTTGAGCTCGATAATTCATCGTCCAGTACCCCACCCACTAGTAGCCGTCTCTGCTGGATGGTTTTAGTAGAAATATCGGCTTCAGTGGTCTCTTCAAACTTACTGAGATTTCTTCCGGTTAAAGAATTCAATTTTGGACATATATGTTCCATTATAAACTTCCCTTTCAACCGTCGTTTCATAATTCTTAAATTAAGTAACGATTTCTATTTTCAAAAAATGATCTGGAGGTGACAGCAGAAGTACATAAGGGAAGTAACTCAATACGGAAAATCAAAGTACTGAAAGTACTCATGAGAATTGAAGTTAATGCAAAGGGTTGCAAGTCTTGTTAATTTACACGAAAATTTTGTTTGACAAAGACAATATGTTATATGTTGTAAATTCTATGTATGTGAACACTAAAACTACAAATAAATCTTGATGGACACATTTTCATGGCAGATGTATAACATGTAATAGTACTTTGGTCGGCATGAAAATTCATGCACCAAGTGAGTGAAGGCCAAATGAGGGGAATAAATTTCAACTCATAAAAATAGTTAATTGCATGGAAAAATGTAAAATACTTCTTGTTTTTAAAGTCTGAATTTTTCAGTATCAATTTTCTTAGCTAGATATATTTAAATCAGTCTGAATATTTAATAGTCTGGGATCCGATTCTGTAGTAAATTCAAATCCAAGATCTGGGGATCTCAGTTTCACAAACTTGGATTCTGGTAGTCCTGGCATTTCTTATAAATCCCACCTGGGTTTTTTCATCCCACTGGGATCCTGGTGTATCCTGCCCGGGATCCCAGTCGTTTTTTCACTTGGAAACGTTTCACAAGAATAATTGTATTAATTATCAGAATCCATATTAGAAACATTGATTGATATACATGTGTCTGACATAACAGATTCTGTGGGACAGTATGTTGCTGAAGTAAGGAACCAACTTACAATTTATAATTATGATTAGACCACTTTGCTTAATAAAGTGAATATCTAAATATAATTAGAAATGATAGTTCATTAGCCTGACAAAATTAGTTTTTAGATTAATAATTGAGACATGTCATGGCAAAACCAATTTTCTAGCCTTTGCAAACCGTGTAGACCCAGATCAGCTCACCTGCAATCGCGCGGTCTGATCAGGACCTACACTGGTTGCAAAGTTTAAGGCCATAAGGTTGGTTTTCACATGATACAGCTCATATTATGTAGAATGATACAATATTAATTATACGATGTACCTTAATTTTGTTTATATTCATATTATATACAACTTGTGCACATGCAATATTGCTATTTAAGTGAAAATTAGTGTGCATGAATTATTTTCTGCTAGAAACATTTAAATAAAACTTGTAAAACATGCAGTTTCTGTCACAATCTTTCAGCTTAAAAAAATGGTCCAAGAAAATAACTTGTTAATAATGGTAATATAAGTATCATTTAGCATCACCATTTACTTTTAAATGTACAAAAACTGGTAAAAAATGCTGGACACAAGTTTTTTCACAACAAGTTTTTATCAGTTTTTTAAAAACTGCTGTTTAAATGGATCCCTACAAATTAAGATGGAGGACAAAAACTTGTAAAAAAGGCATTTATTTGAAAAAACTGCTAAATAACTGCGAAATAACTGCAAGTTAAATGCCTTTCCTTTTCCTAAGGGAAAACCAATTGGTTTACGATTGGAAGGCGACTTATAAGCTCTCAAACTTGACCCACATAGCATTGCACAAAACCTTACACAAAATATAGCTCAATGGACACAATCATGTCCAGAGGTGAATACTGATCTATCCAAGACAAAAAAATCTAACTCCTCTGAATTATATAAAGACGAATTTTCCAAAATTATAGAAACACATCATGATTTTATTCATATCTATACTGACGGCTCAAAAGATGGCAACAAGGTTGGTTGTGCTGCCATCGCACACAACTTTATTTCTCGGATGGGCCTCCCAGAGAAGGCATCAGTTTTTACAGCAAAAACAAAAGCCATCGACTTGTCACTATCATACATTTCTCAACACAGTGCAGACAAATTTCTAATTTTCTCAGATTCTCTTTCTGTTCTTCAAGCAATTAAAAATCGCAAAACCGATAATGTCTTGATTCAAAATTTGCTCATTCACTTATATGATATTTTACAATCGAAATGTGTAAAATTTGGCTGGACACCTAGCCACATAGGTATTCGAGGAAATGAAACAGCTGATACTTTGGCAAAAGAAGCTCTTAATATTCAACCAGTTGCAATCACGTTACCCAACAGCGATTTTCAGCCATCTATTAATGCACTGATCAAATCCAAATGGCAATCTCAAAGGGATGAAAAGACAAATAGCAAACACCATGCAATCTTTTCTCATGTCCAATTATCAATATCTTTCCCTTTTTTAACTCGCCGCGACCAAGTCGTTATTACAAGGTGCCGTATCGGACAAACTCGAACTACACATTCATACAAACTTAACCGAGAAGATCAACCATTTTGCATATCATGCAACGAACCTTTCAATGTAAAACATTTTCTTCTAGACTGCCACAAATACACCCTAACCTGGAATCAGTATTTCAACGAAAGTTCACTCAAAGACCTGTTCACAAACACTCCATCTATGCTTATTATTCAGTTTTTAAAAGGCAATTAATCTGTACCATAAAATATAATTAACATAATTAATTAACAAATTCTGCTTTAGGTGCGATATAGCCTAGTTAGTGTTAAAAGCACCGTAAAACACCAATCAATCAATCAATCAATCAATCAATCATTGTACGCAAAAGACACTTTTCGATAAATTTTAATCCACAAAGTGCACAGTTTTAAAAGTTAACAAATGAGAATCTTGGTCATTAGAGTTTGCAAACATAACAATATATCGGTCCAAACTATGGCTAGGACTTGTGTAATAATCAAAATAGCAATTTCACAATGTCATGTGGGGGCGGGATCAATAGGAAATGGATTCAGTCTGCACAGGGCTATAATCAAATCTTTAGACCCATTTATCAATGCACAGGGTCCTCCTACCCTTGTAAACGCTTGATAATACAAGGTTGGTTCAGCAATTCATGAATGTTAACAGAAAAAACGTCTTGCCCTTGCCTGCTTCATCACCCAAAATAAACCACATAGAACACATTTGAGATGCTCTTTGTAGTAATGTGAGGTCAAAGCATGACCTTCATTGGAATGGAACTGTCTTCCAGCAAATGTAATACTACTGTACAGCGTTACGCTTGATTCCATGAAATGGCCTGTTGTGGACAGAATGACTTGCACACTCAATATTAATGCGAAATTAAGGACAACAGAATCATGTTAGTTGAAAAGATAAAATATCATCCTTTAAAATGAAGTCAAAACATCAGAACATTCCATCACCAGATTCTAAGAAAATCTGAAAATATAACGTGCACAGTTCCTTTCAACTGTATATTGACTGCCGTATCATGTTTATCAGTCTTAGTGGTACGATAAGGACTGTCGTACCACGTGATGACTCATTTCATCTCTCCAGTGGTACAATGATCACTTCCATGCTATTGGCAATGTATTATATTTCGTGGTGTCACAATAATCAATGCCGTAGCACATGATTAACGACTATTACCGATGTATTATTTTCTTAACAATACCATGCGTTGATGAATAGTTGCTAAATACATTGGGCATACCCTGACCGACACGGTTAGATGGAAGTACGGAATCGTCCGATGTGTGCCGAATGTTGTACCTTGTTATAAAAGATAGGCATTTAGAATCATTAGTGATAAAACTTCGATATAAAGTTTTTTTCAAGTTGGTGAGTGAAATAAAAAGCATGTCAAGAATTAGAGTAAAACTGTTCTTTTTTCTTTCATCTCGTAACAAATCCCTGCTGAGATATTAATTCCACTATCAATTTCCCAACATTAGACAGGAATGAAGGCCTGTCACATCATAGAGTTTGGGCTACTAGTTCAAGTGTCGTGTCAGACTTGAACAAATGTCCCTGCGTGTCGCAAACAGATGCGAGATATCACAATGGTTAAAATTGTCGTGTTTTTGCTCGAATATATACCGAAGGGCATGTTGATTGGATGTCACCAAAGCTACCATCGAACATGTGTCGTCGCTTCTCACCGTATTAAAGTCTTCGGATAAAATGTATAAAAATGTAAGGATGTAAGAATCCCCCAAAATAAAACATGGTTTTCCAAGTCTTCTTTTTCAACTATAGGTTGCTATCCGAATGGGATCGTCTATTTATAAGCATCCAGAAATACAAATGAAATGTGCTTACATTTTTCGATTTAACCACCACCGGGTCATTAACTTGGAGAGTGCCGAACACATCAGTTTTATTGGAAGTAACTTACGGAAACCTAGCATTAGCGGAGGTAACCTATTTCTAAAATTTGCGTAAAGAAGTGCTGATGCGTCTCCGAATTTCATATAAAAATGAAATTTGATCCATCAAGTCTTGAGTTTAAAAATATATTAATGAAATCTTGAAGCATATTTTTTAAAATTACGATCTCGTGTTTCAACATTCAACACTGATGCTGTAATGGTACCTGAATGAAATTTCAATAACATTCTATCCTTGTCATTTTCTTGTTCACTATGAACATAATGCACACAATGCACTTTTTGTTTTATTGTTAATTTTATAGTAAATAAATGTTTTAAAGGTGGACATCATTTTGAATACTACTATGGGCTACCCCAATTTTAATGGCGTGATTCCCCAGGAGTTATGTCAGATAGCCGGTCCCCAGCTAAAGCAAGCTTGTGCTAAATAAAAGGATGTTATAACGGAAGGGATGATGGATTCAACCTCAACTGTAAGAAAGTTTATCATTTGCTGATGCCGAATTGGCGCCAAGCAACCGGAGAAAAGATGAGAGATTGATTTACTCTCGAAATCAGTATACGTATTCTATGATTCAGAAACTGTTCTAGATAATTTCATTACATTACTACTATAACAAAATCATCTCATGAACTCTTGTTCGTGCATTATGAAAATCATGTAAACTTGTTATTGAAATTAAACATCATGTAATTTATATCCGTATGTTTTCAAAAAAAAAATTTTCGTAAGTGGGTCTTGTTTTGTATTTTTGTACTTCAAGTGGGTTCCTTAATAAACTAACATATACAGATGTTATGATGACTATGCTATGAAATTTAGGATAATATTGTATTTATGGACTATAGTAACTGACCTCTTATTCAGATGATTGAAGACTTTGTAATGGACTGTCTTCACAAATTGAAGCGGAGTAACCTCAGTACAATTGCCATACCATCTATAGGTACTGGAGGTGCCCACTACAATCCTAGTAAAGTGACTAGAGGAATTTATAGTTACTGAAATAATTATACATTAGTAGCCCACGTTAAATCATGATAAAATACCTTCCATTTGAGGCAATATTACTTTAGTAAATTGTCCAAAAATGTAAAAGGACAAGTTACAAGGTTCCATAACATATTAAACAAACATTAAACTGTCCACGAACTGTTAGAAAATTTTAGAAATGTTCTGTCGTCTGTGCTGATACACAATTTTAGAAGTATGATTTCGCTATCTTTTAATTAATCGATTGAACAATTACACGTTCTAGGGCTGTTGAAACGTTTGGAGGACAAACTGGTGGAATGAAGTGCAGGGTGATTTTAATGCTGTTCTCTGCATCGGTTGATGTCAATAAAGTAAGGCATTCATAGTTTTATGTACATGTTTTAAAGTTCAAACATTTTTGTAATCGCTCTGTATAATCCTTTGCAGATAAGTAACTGCCAAATTTCCATTCCATACACTAACAAAGTGCTACAATCATTCAGGGGGTCCACTGGTGCCACTCCTAAAGCAAACAAAAAAGGTAAGATTTCATACTTGCTACTAGTATGATTGTATAACTTTGAAACTGTTTCACAAACTCATATCTAGTAATAAAATCATTCGTAGAAATTAACGCTCGTTAAATATTTTTACTCCACACTCTTGCATTTTGGTACAGTATAATTCAAAGGCTAAAGCGTAATATTATGTCAATTATCCGGCTGCTGGGTGTAAATAACAATAGTTCTACCTAACCGTCCTTCTGCTACACATTCATGGAGTATGATTCTCAAAAACTTTTCATCTCTTCAATTTCAAGATTTTTTCTCTCACATGACCATTTTTCACTTAAATCCTGATCTGGTTGTGTCTATGGCTCCTGATAATTGATTATTTTATTTTGTAGGTGTACAATACAAGACCGATGGAGGCACGTTTGACTTTGACGATGACGACATAGAAATTCCGAGAGTGAGAAGAAACTTCTTTCTGTTTCAAATAACTTTTGATGACCTATAACATGTTAAAGATGCATTCAGTATCGTATACAAAACAGAATAAATAAAGAGATCAAAGCATTCAATATAATTCTTGTAACTGATAACAATATCAGTGATATTGACTTGATGAGAGGCAAAAATTGGGGGCGTATTCAATGTTTATTACACATTAATGTACCAAAAGAGGTTTCTCAAAATAAACGCTTTAACATGTGTTTTGTCGTCATGTATTTATTCTTATGAAGGTTTTGTCATATCGGTCTAATTTTCACGTAAACCAGTGGGCATTTTCTCAGATGAATTATTTGTTAGAACAATTTTAATTGCAGAATTTTCTCAATCAAGTTTCTCTTCCTTTATTGTCCTTCCTATTTAGCTCACTAGAACCGAAGGTTCAGGGTGAGCTGTTAGGATGGACAGGTGAATACTCCGGCGTCTGGCGTCAACAATGGGCTTCTGTCAAGAAGTGGTTTAGTCTTGATAATTTGAATAGGTCTCCTTGACGAGGTGACAGATGTCGTTATGTGTTATGGTGTGTACCTGCTTGAAAGTTGGATATAAAGTGTTTAAGTGTGTGTGTTGTTGGTGACCTAATGATATGCAATGCACGCAATAGGGTTCTCAGGCTGGCTTAAACTTATAATCCCTTTACACACGCCTAATGAATAATCTTATTAAACACGAATGATACCAATGAAACCCTTATGAAATTGTGTGAAGTTAACTTATTAATACGGCATATACGTAGAACATAAAACAATGAACAAATATGCAAAATAGGTGTCAATCAATGTTGTAACGGTTACGTTCGTGTCCGATTCAGTTTTGCTTCTTCAATACTATTTAATGTCCACAAATAGATCCCATCAGCATTTCCGCATTCTAATACAAATACAGAATGCCCATGCAGACTATTACAAGATTTATTAAACAATATTTATCTAAGCTTTAAACTAACTATTATCAATGCATGTATATGTCCACACTTGTGTTGACGAAGAACAATTATCAATAAGACACTTAAAACATTTAACATTTAACGTCTCTCATAGGTTTCAATCCGTTGTATGAATAAAGTAATAATTTTGTATCTTTGGGTATCGAATTCGGTATAAGCGTTTCCTCTTCCACTTTAATCTATTTCTCTAACTTCTAGTAACTTCAATCTCAGGACGTTTCTAACTTCTATCTCATATCCCAAACTGGGATCCCAGTTAGTTAAATCTCCTTTTTTTTACAAAACAAACTATTGGTATAAATCTACGTCTGTTCCCCTCAAGATGTTAACAAGCTCTGAGAAACCCTTTGTGTGAGATATTAATTAGAAAGAATTTGTTGAAAATTACGGGGTATGGAAACTATTAATCGGCACATTTTTGTCATTGACTTTACACCTGGAAAACTAATTGGTGATAAACTGGACTACATCGTTTACAATGATAGATTCTAAGATAAATCAATGTCAGCCATGGAAAGTGGTGTGTATGATAAGAGTAATTATGTTTCATCTGGTGCTCTGTTCATCAAAATTAATGTGTGTATCTGACAAGAATAATTGCTCTAAGTGCGCGTCTGTTTATGTCCAAAAGTTCTTATTCTGACAGCTTCTCTGAAACTACTGGTCAGATTTACTTCAAAGTTACTGTGTAGAATCCTGTTGACGTTCTAGTTGCATTTTGCCCATATTATACTAGTTGACACCCTTTAGGAGGGTGACCTGAGCTAAGAATAGAAAAAATAAACATCTTCTCATGAACCAATGGCTGGATCATCCCTAAACTTGGTATGTAGCATTCTTAGATAGTCTTCTATTAGATTTGTTTAAATAAAAATGCTCGGCCGCTTTAAGGGGCCGTTAGAGTTAAAACTAGAAATACATTTAAACGTCTTATTCTCATGAATCAATGGATGGATCATCCCAAAACCTAGTCTGTAGCATCCTTAGATAGTTTACTCAAATAAATTAGGTAAAATAGAAATACCTTATCAATGGATGGATTATTACCAAATTATTGGTTTGTAGCATCCTTAGATGATCCTCTCTCAGGTTTGTTCAAGTAAAGATGGTTGGCCTCTTTTAAGGGCCGCTAGAGCTAATAATAGAAACGCCTTTAAACATCTTGTTCTTATGACCCGATAGATGTATGATGACCACCCTGGTTTGTAGCATCCCTAGATGGACCCCTTTTAGTTTTGCTTGAATAAATTTGGTCAGCTCCTTTAAGGGGCCGCTAGAGCTAAAGATAGAAATACATTAAAATGACTTCTTTTCATGAACGAATGTTTGGATCATCACTAATTTTGGGCTTATATGAACTTATTGTTTTGTTTGACAATTCCTTTTTACAAACACATGATTTTCATAATACATACATGGATTTATAATTATTAAATCTTCTTGTATATATTAATCTGGCATCGTGGCTCTCTTGTATTCATTTCGACCTTGGTTTTCTAAAAGCAATCACCGTGGTAATTACACATTGCATTGCTAATTGTACGTTTTCGTCATGCTAAGTTTGGGGGTTAAATCGCTGTGCACAATGAATTGGAGTAATTACCAAACTATATACATGCCAATACTTGAAGCACATTAATATTACCGCCATTTTCACTATATTTTCCCCCAAAGTCTTTGATTTTGGACAAAAAATGAAGGACTGTGTATCATGAAATTAATAGTTGTGTTGGACAGGTACATACCCAGACCAGATTGTTCTGAAGGGGTTTTCCTGTACTAGTGGCCTTAAGTAAAATATCACCTGTTATATAACACCATGTATATCCGTTGCGGACACTACAAGTAACCATTGTTATATGAAGGTCACAAAACGTAATCTATATATAATAAATTTCTATGATTTTGAGCAACTACAGTCAAAGGATATACATGTACATGTATTTATCACAAAAAATGTTGCAAAGAAGTTATTAACCTAGTTTCAGAATAGAGTCAAAACTTTATCGAAAATGTACGAAAATATTATCATCATCTTTACATAGCTTTTACAGCGTTTCACCCGGACCTGAGAAGAAAGGTATCCAATTATATAAAACCGTAAGGACTGTCGGTGAAAGTAAAAAGACTGTATGACGCCTGCTTAGAGACATAAAGTGGCAAGTTGTTTTCCTTTACAATGAATGATATTGTTGCAGACACTACATAGTTGTTCATATATGTCTACATACAACAATGTCAATAATTTTAAATTTGTAACAATTAATGTTCATTTCAATCATTTATATTCACATACTATAATATACAGTATCATGTGTATGTCAGATAACAAATAAGTCTTTTTTAGGAGTGGTCAGCTTTTGAAAGGTTTGTTTCATATGTATACTGTACGGTATTTCTCCCCTCATACTATTTATACCCCCGTAAACAAAGTTGGAAACACCCTGGTTGGTTGTTTTTTGTTTGTCTGTCTGTCTGTCTGTCTGTCTGTCTGCCTGCCTGCCAGCCTGCCTGGTTGGTTGGTTGGTTGGTAGAGGTAAGTTGGTTGGTTGGTTCTCTGGTTGGTAGAGGTAAGCTGGTCGGTCATTCAGTCATTCATTTGGTGGGTGGGTTGGTTGGTCGCGTCCCTTAAAATGAAATAGAAGCATGGGGTGAATATTTCCCTTACCTTGCTTGTGCGAACTTTTTCAATTTTTTATATACATTATAGTTGGATTGATTTGCATGGCATAATTATTCATGCCAAAGGACATATATGTCGTAGAATTATGTCCCCTTGAAAGTTGATAGGTCGCATAAACTGTCCCCAAATGATATAAAAGCTTGTTGACAATATTTCTCTTACATTTTTTTTGTGAAAACTTTTTCATTTTTTTTTATATACATTATGGCAGGATAGAAGATTTGTATGGCATTATTGTGTATGCCAAATGTCAAATGCAAAATTATATTCCCTTGAAAGTTGGTTGGTCCTTTGGTCTGTACCTAAATGGTATAGAAGCTTAGGTGAATATTTCTCTTACAATTTTCGTGGGGAAATTTTAACAATTTTTTTATCTTCTTCATTTCTTAGTGGAAAAGTTTTTCCCAATTTTTTGTATGCATTATGTTTGCATGGCAGATGGGCACAATGTATTGATAATGTTGAGTTGCCATACTTTGCATAATTGTTATTTCATTCTGGTCAGAAAACAATTTTAAGGTAGCGTAAGTGGCTACAAACATTAAAATAAGCGAAAATGACATTTTAAGTTATTAACAATAATTAAATACCATACTATCATACCATGCAACAAAAAAATCGATCCCTGTATGCAAAAATAGTGTTTTATCGCGATAAAAACTGCACCCCCATATCGACTCCACTTTATCAGCGAGAACGATCTAGGAGGCGGCGTTGTAAGGGGCTCCTTAAGGGCAAATTTGTATCAATCTATATTAAATTTGGTATCGCTTGCCGTATGTTAACACAAGAATTTGGAATTTGACAGATTATCAACATCAAGCGGATTAAAATGGGAAATAAAAAAATAACGCTAAGCAAGGTGTTAGAGTGTTCTCAAAAATTGAAAAATGTAGTTAGAAATCTCTTTCTCGCGGAAGTTGGTTTACGAATGCTAAAGATACCGAACTGCATAAATCTATATCCCGTAAAAAACTTGACCATAGTGACGTCACATATTGTGAAAATGGAAACTTTATGGTGGAAAATTACGTAATAAATATATAACTGCAACAATCATTTGATGTGCAAGAAAGGTGTGAATTCATTAACACCTTGGTCGATTGGACTACTAGCATCTAATGTACTTTTAATATGAAATATATGATGAAATAACTGATCCGGAACGGTGGTCTTATCGAAGTGTGATATCGATATCATACTCTAACGCCTTGCTAATTATACTATCAATATGGGTCAATTTAGACCTTATATGTGTCGCATCACATATTTCTTTATGTTTTGGCGGGAGATATAATAAACAGCAATATGGTATGCAGACACTTCATGCACCTTGCAATAAAACGCACACGATAAGAAAACGAGCTGTCAAAGATTGTTACCCCGTTAATGTTATGACGTACCATTTTTGCAAGTTTAATTAAATTTATATATTCCAGAGTCAGGTTTCAAACACAATTAAAGTTATAAAACTAAAATATATTTAAATCGCCAGTAAGTTAATACAGGGAGACTGGGTCAACGAAAATTATTATTTTCGCTATTTCATTGATGTAATCAATAAAATAAAGTTATTTCAATGTGCACTTTTATTAAGCAACTCTGTATATTTTGGTAAAATATTAAAAATCTATCAAACAAACAATAAGATGAAAAACAGTAACGCCTTATGGACATCGGACGCGCATGTTTTTCGAGAATCTTATATTATTCTGTTATGTATCCAATTACCTTTATATATTAGTATGTTTTTAAATGATTACATTAACAGTCATAAAACATAGACACTTTTCTACAAATCAATCACATCTTAAGTTCTTAATTTTACACTAAATGCATGGTTACCTTTCATTTAATTTATATAGCGGTTTCCCCAGCCATATTCAACTCGATTTCCCAATCAGCCGTTTTCCCCGTTGAGAGCCTCTCGGTTGACGAGAAATCTGATGTACTGTGTATTGCATCGGTACGATATGATACTATTTTGACAAATAATTCGTAATTAAGCTCTTTAGAGTCATCTAAAATGGTGGGCGGTTTCACTAATTGATCCGCTAACGATGAACAAATTTGATTGGTTATCAAATTCTAGTAGGCTGTATTAATTTATGGAATAATTGTTGATTACACAAGGTGATAATGATCTGACACTTTTATTGTTAATTTCTCGCTTAGAAAAAAACGCAGTGGGTGCTATTTTTGAACAAAGATTGCCGCCCTATTTGAAGATGGATTTCAAAGCGGTTTTCGGTATTTTGTAGCGGAAATGCTTATCTAGGGAACCGTGTCACAGAATTTTGATATTTATTTTCGTTTTTATTTTATGGCGTATTACGTAATTGTCAGCGGGGTTCAGGCTACGGAATTTCTTTAAAGTCAAATATCTAAAGAACGAAGGACGTTATCAAAAATCTGTGACACGGTTCCCTGCATTATACCATGATTGTTATTTTAAGGCTAATTGTTGTAATATATCCTTATATACAGAGTAGTGATCTTTATTCAAAAATATGAAAATTACATGCGATATTGGTTTATAGAAGACAGACCAAGTACAATATTTGTTTCAAATCACTTGCAATAGACTCTGTATAGTGGGTTTATTAATGTATACAATTATGGTTGACTTTTTAAAACTGTAAATTAGTAAAACTTGATATCACCATATAGCCACTCACGATACCTTAAGTAGGTGTATTTTGTCTATTCTGGCACATTTCCCCAATCCCCACTAGGCATGCATGTGCATAAAAGGGAAATCCCCCACCAACCCCAACCTCTGCTAATCCCTACCGACCTCCAGTCAATCCCACCCAACCTCCGCTCTCGCAAATATTAAAAATCCAGAACCTTAAAAATCCGCCCGGCGAAAACAATTTTCTTTCTAAAACTTCTATAAATATGGAGAGAAAACCTTCTCATATTTATAAAAAAATCGAGTATTTTTCCTTTTTTAAATCAATACACGTTCGATTATAAATCTTGTAATTGCTTGTTATCGATCCAGCTATTAAACAACATTTTTCCTTCATTGTTCTATTCCATCTCTCCACTACGCTAGATTTTTCTTCATTTTCGGTGGAATATAATTCCACTAGACCCTGTACTTCTTTATTGTAAAATTCTTTACCTTTATCGACCCACATTTGTTGCGTTCTTCTTTCCTTCAATATCTATTCAAAGCAGTCGCGACCGATTTTCCTGTCTTATCTTTCAACGATATTAACCATAAAAAAATATCGATAATGGCTAACAGATATTTGTTTCAAATCTACCAAATCTGCGGCCCATATTTCGTCTATGTCATTTACGCATACGCGTCTTTTAGAAAATTTTCTAACAACGGGCTGATTCTTCAGCTAAATCATCAGTCCATTTTAACTTCTTTTTAAGTCCCATCCAAAATCTCATCTTTGTACTGATAATTTTTTTAACAATTGATGAATCCATTTATTCTGGCAAAGTTGGGTTATAAATATTTTTCATTTCTGCCAACATATTTTTATCGCAGACTTTATTTCTCGTCACTGTGTCTTTATTGTTTAAATAACACGTCGATTTTTTTTTTTAATTTTGTGCCCGGAACCATAAAATTATGCCCTGGTAAATGCATTTCAAACAGCAAATTATTTATCGCGCTGTTTAAAGTTGACCCACCCGTCATTTTAGATTTATTTTTTTTAAGGGCTTAAGGTTAATATGAAAAATGGAACAAATGTTAGAAATTATCGCGAAAAATACCAGTCCCAAAAGTTCTTTCCAAATTGTTGTCTCGGATAATACGACACGGTTTAAAACGAGATTTAATCCGCCGCTCAAACTTGATAAGGATAAACGGTATGAAATTGCGCTCGTTAACCTTGAGACGTATTATTCTTTCCCGAATATTACGAACGAACACAATCGTTTTGGGTATTCCCCCAATGACAGGAAAGATTGGGAATTATTTAAAATTCCCGAGGGGAGTTACGACATTATTGATATTGACCGATTTATTCAGGAACAGATGAAACAAGACTGTCATGCGGACAAGGTGTCTATAACGGCAAATCCAAATACGCTAAAATTCAAAATAAATGTAGAAGATAAATTTATCGTCGATTTTCGACACCCGAATTCCATCGGGCGAGTTTTAAGTATTCGTCCGCTGTATACCGATCCGGTCTTCACGAATCCTAAGATGTTGTGGATATTCTTTCCATGCCATTCGAGTCAATATAGATATTATTGCCGGCAGTTACGTCAACGGTTCGGCGCAAAATATGATTAATACTTTTTTCCCGAATGTGTGTCCCGGCTACAAAATTGTTGAAACTCCCGCCAATTTGGTTTATTTACCCGTCACTTTGGATACCATTCACAATATCAAAACAAAACTGACGGATCAAAATGGTACGTTACTTAATTTACGAGGCGAGAATATTTCATATTAGAGAAATTTAAAAAGTTGTTTGTTTAATGTAAAAGTATGCCGTATATAAATGTAAAAGTTAACATTTCCGAAGGACAGAAGGAAAAAATACAACGCGCAATTCATAATGACACCACAACCAGTATTCATTTAGGTAAAGACGATTTACCTTATCGCGGTTACACTAACTCAAGCAAATAAAATGCGCAATGAATGAAGGTGTTGGTCTCAATTTAAGAATGAGCCGCGCGCAATTGGCTCATAATTTAAAAATTGAAGGGGTTTTCTCGGTTTATTAGCGGGGTTGGCAGCCCGAGCTTTACCTATGATAACGGGTAAAATTGTGCCGGCTCTCGGTGTGGATGCTTTATCCGGTTCAGCTAGTACAAAAGCTATTGGGTAAGGATTGTACCTCAAAAAGAGTGATTGTGTTTGTCAAGCGGAAACTGTTGGCAAGGGTCTTTATTTAAAACCAGTATCCGGAGGGCGTTCCGTTTCCGGCTTTAGCGCCGTCAGTGACGGTTTGTATTTGAAAAAGGAGGGAATTTGTACGATGGGCACGGCATTCTTTTTGGTGCCAATAGCCCCCTTTAAAAATATACTGCTTCTCCGAACGTTCCTTTAAAAGCCCTTTTCGGAATATTTCTTTAATTTAAAAAGCTTGATCTAAAAAGAATTTACGCATACTTTAAGAGGGAATGGAATCACAGAAGTTTAGATTAAAAAAATTAACGAAGTTCAAGGTATTCTTACCACCGAGGAGGCACAACGTGTCGCATTGAGCAAAAAAATACAAACGGTATGATATGATATGATGTTTAATTTCGCTTCCATCGGTTTGACCGCTGGTGGGGCACTGATTGCAGGTCCGGTGCTGTATGTTTTCGGACCGATCGCGTCCGAATATTTAAAAAAGCATGCAGGCAAAACTGAGGTCGATAAAACGTTTGGCTTGTACACGAAAAACGATGGTAATTTTTACTTAGGCGATCAACCCATCACCATTAATGACAATGATATAATTGTGGATGGTGAAGAATATCCAGGCACGCCGGAATTGTGGGAACTTATCATATCCAAGGATCCAGACGAAAATATACACACCACCGAAGATCGTGGTCATTACGGCGAGCTGTTATTTAAAATGAATGCCATTTACCAAAACAATGACCCATCTACTAAACGCACAGAGGCTAGCAAGTCGTATAAATATTCCAATATCATTTACCCAATTTGGGAAAACAGGCGTGCTCGTCACGTAACAATGTTACTTGTTACATATTCCTTGCCATTGATTATAATTTTGAGCCCCCTTTTTGTACTAATAGACCCACTCAACATCGTTTGAACATTTTCCTTTCTATGCTCTTTTCGTATATTATACTCCTTTCTTTTCTTTGAAGTGACGCTACTTTGATTAGAGAAAAATTCAAAACAAGTTTGTGTGATACGCGATGTTCATCGCCGAGTTATTTATTGATTCATTAGGCTCCCTCACATTGTAAGTAACTTTTCTACATTGTTTATCATGAATAGAAATTCTCTTATTCGTCGTGTCAATTATAGATTAGTACAATTTCAATTTGTTTTTATTTTCCAATTACTCGGTTGAACTTCGTACCAAAAAGTTTCGTACACAATATAAATTTTATATCACCTAATTACAGTCTTCATAATTTTATAGATGATAAGATTATACAATTAAGTATTTATTTGTAGGCACTATTATGTTTGTTTATTATATCGGATGGATTTGTTTACTTCTTTCAGGCAGTAATTATTTTTGTCTATTATCTCAGCTTGATTTGTTTACCAATTGTCAGACTGTGCTTGTATTGGTGAATTTGACTATTTTTCAGTCTTTATCAAATATTTATTTGGATAAAGAGGTTAAACTGGCTGTAATGTTGCTTATATACGGAGACAGCACAGTGCTTATAAAGGCGGACCTTCCGGTTCCGGTCTCTCGGATCCCAACGCGCTCCTCGAAAGGTTGGATTTGTTGTTAGTGAGAAAAAAAGTAGAAATACCGGTGTTAAAGACGAACTGATTTCCATCTGTAACGAGCTTGCAAACAAAAAAATCTTAAACACCGCTCAACATAAAAAATGCTATCTATCATTTAAAAAGATGTTAGTTGCGAAAAAGCATGGTTTTACGAGACGTTATAAATACGGCGGAAGCGGTATATAATCAACTTTATCACCAGTTTGTTTACGCATAGTATGATAAGGGCGGCGGCGCAGAAGGTCCAAGATTTCGTTCGGAAGTTTTATAAAGGAAAGTAATTTTATTGTAAAATGACTATTCTTGATTTTACCTGTCGTCATTGTCCAGCCACGATATATATCAAAAACGGAACTTTTACGTTTGATGGTGCCGAAATTCTCGAAATTTACGATACAGATTACGGTTATCAAACAGTCGTCGTGAAACTTAACAAGGAACATATAGATTTAGTAAAAGAGTTTGAAGAGGAGACGAACACATTTTCGGACGAATACAGCAACGAACCGATCAAGCTGATATGCGGAAATAAGATTTACACGAAAAAAGACCCGACAAAACGAAATTCAGGTTCATTAATGCCTAGGTCACAAATAAAACGGGCGCCGGACGATTTCTTCCAACTTCGCCGATTCAAAGATTTCAGACATCCTCCGGGCGCCGTACGATTTCAAGACATTTTGCTCACGCAGTCACAAATCAAAGGGGCACCGGACGGCAGTTTTTTCGGAAATGCCGTGCGTGCACCTTTCATTTCAGAAAGGCACCGGACGGCACCTGGACGGACATCGGTCGGCGACCGGACGGACATCGGGCAGCAACCGGACGGCGCCCGGACGGTATCGTTCGAACTTTGAGCTTCCGTTCGGCTACCGTCCGGTCACCGAGCGTTAGCCGTACGATTTATGCTATCATTTCTATTCAACCGTTCGTTACGAACAGACGTATTGAATAATGCCTCCCAAAGGGAAAGGGAAAGGAAAAAGGACCCTCAAGGAAGGTGCACCCCCACCCTCCTACGAGTTGGACAGCGAGCGGTCACAAGTTAGCGAGACCCCGGGTGATGAAGATGACACCAGAAGAATGGAGGTTGAAGAGAAGTTAGCAGACTTTTTTGAAGAAAGGCCATTCTATTATGACCAGGCAAACCCTGACTACAAAAACAAGCGAAAGCGAAATACTGAGTTGGCGGAGTTGGCAAGAGTCATAGACCAGGGGCACACAGGTGAGTACCTCATGCCTATAATTGTTGTAAAATGAAAAACTTATTTTTCTATTATCGTTGATCAATATACCATATAATTATGAATATACAAATGTATATATGTTGTTTTGTTATTTTATTTGCAGCTGATAGCATTTGGAAGCGCTTCGTCTCCATACGCACTGATCTTGGGAAGCTTAAAAAGCAGGGCAAGTCGGGGCAAGGGGCAAAGAAATTGACGCAGCTACAAAGATGGAAGCTGCAGCGATATGCGTTCCTAGAAGCCCACATGAAGCCTAGGACTCAAGGAGAGGAGTTTAGGAAGGTACATGCATCTTTCCGATTATTGTCTTCGAATTTGCCGCTTGTCACTACATTGTATTTACTAGTCAACGTGTATTCATAAAAGAAATTCACACTTTCATACATGTATATTGTTTCAGACCACGCAGGAATTAGGCGACTCTGACGTTGAGGAGGTAGAGGAAGGGGACAACGCTGGCGATGTAGCAGACGAGGAGCCAGTTCTAAGCACATCCACTGAGAACAAACGTTCAAGTTCCGTAGAAAGGACAAAGAAAAGGCCCAAGCCGTCTTCAAGTGGTGTGGTAGATGTCCTTCAAAACTTGTTGGATGAGACCCGTAAGGAGATGAAAGCTGCAGATAGGAGGGTAAGATTAAATAACGAAATAATCCAGTGATAGAACGGAATTGATCCATCTTGTGACTGAACGTTTTTGTCATTCTATCAGTCATAATCATTGATGCGCCTATATTATTTTTTTCCTGTAGAGCACCTTTGGGTACAAACAAACAAACAAACAAACAAACAAGCAAGCAAGCAAGCAAGCAAGCAAGCAAACAAACAAACATACAAACAAACAAACAACTCTGTTACTGTATACAGAGTCGTCTTATTTACGAACATGCTTCATTTATGCTATTTATTTCATTTGGCATCCGAAACCTAAGACACGTTATATGTAATGTTTTTATATCTGTTGTCACCCTGGTGATTTGTTTGTAGGTTGAGCGTTTATGTGGAGAGCAACAGACCCAGGCAGGAGACGAAAGGCTATCTTGGGGGCAGTGGCTAGTGAGCGCATGTCAGGCAGTGCCCGCCGAGAACTTCAGAAACTTTCAACGAGATACTTTCGAGGCTTCTATGCATTACCTTCCTACCATACCACTAGCTGGTGCTGCAGGTCTGCCTCCTCCACCCCCTATCCGTCACTCCAACCAACGCACTTCACATCAGTCAATCCAACACTGCGTCCAGCAAGAACAGCGCCAGCCGTACCTCTCTATGCTGCACGACATTGGACCATCTCCGCCCCATGTCCAGCCATACAGAGTAAGCATTAAACTTTACTTAGAATTTTGAAAAAAAGCATAAATGATTTAAAACGACGACGGTTTTGATAGCTGCCGGGGTTGAATAATACATCATTTTATGTAATATCTATTTTTGTAGTGATTTTCGTCAGAACACTGTTTCAAGTGGATAATTGATAGGGGCTGGCATGTACTGATACAAAACAAGGCATTATAACATTATGTTGACACTGATGTCAAACAAACAAACAATCTGACAGACAGACAAACACAAACGCACACCCAAACAAACAAACAAAAAGTCTCAATACATGTATTTTAAATCTGTATTTGTTATCACGGGCTTGTGAACCGATGGTCGCTGGTTCGAACCCGGGCAGGTCCGAATCATTGTAGGAATATTTATCATCAACCTTTCATTTGAGTTGGACTGTTGTCGGTTACTGCCAATAGTTGGCATATACTGGTGAGAACCCAGGAAACGTGTGAGGTAGGCGGCCGCCGCGATATTTCTGAAATAGTTTTAAACTTTCTCGTTTAAAATTGCGTTAAACGTCATAAAATCCATTAAATCAGATGTATTTGTTATGCGTTTCAGGTTCAAACGTTAGATAGTGTCCCTTTTACAACTTCGTCTGTTCCTGTCACCACCTCTATGTTTGGGTCATGTACGGCTAGCACATGCATGCCCAGTATCATTGCTCAAGCTTACCGGAGTGTTAACTACCAAGGTGTACAAAACTCGCCAGAGCTCCTCAGCTTAAGTAATTTTCGCCGGGCTAACCCAACCCCAATAGTTACAACTTCTAATTCAATCCCAGCATCACAAATTCTAGAGCTGCCCTCATCAATTTTTCAAGGAGGTGAAAAGTCCATGGCTGATGAGCCCACAGTGAACCAGTGACATTTTGAAAATGATTTTTACATGTACAATAATAGTTTCTGAGAACTAATGATTGTGCCAGTGACATGAAGAAAGTGTTGTTTGTGTATTATATTCCTACAATTGTTCCATGTTTAAAGTTAAAGGTTAAGACTTACTTCAAAGGCTTTGTGAAGGTAGTTTGTTGTGAAATAACCATTTTACCCATGTGTACAAGTAATAAATAGTTCGTTAGTTTTAGTTTGTTTTTGTTGTTTTTGAAAGGAGTAGTTACTTAACCATCGTTAGTGGAAACCAGTATTGGACACCAGTCTCTATCAGAAACTACCAACTGCCCCACATGAAGAAAACTAAAATTGTAGCAGGCCATAAAATTTTAAGCTCTTGCTGGCTAGTAATGAACCGTCGGACTCCTGATCCGGCGATAGCTAGTTCGAATCCCATCATGGACGAGATTCTTCCGTGGTCTTTAGGCGTGATTACTGGTTAGAAACCCAAGAAGTAATACTTTCTAAGCTATAACCTTGTTTCACAATCGATGTAAAATAAATGAGTCCAAAAAATAAGTTGGCTACAAGCAGAGTAGTTTAGTTGACTGTACAAAAAGGGCTGTGAGCTAAATAATTAGCAACCATTAAACAAATAAACAACTGACTCTGAAATTGAGGAATTTGTGTATAATTTTTCTAATCATATACATGTAATAATAATCTACAACCAAGACAAATCTGAAATGTCATTTTCTGTATTGAATGATTCTATCGTAAAGGCCTGTCGATGGCATTCTGTTGCCATGGGACGCTGCCGACTTCACTGCAGTAATAATGCTTCAGGTATGTCCGTAGCTGTTTTCCATCCCGCGTCTCCCTCGGACCTCTTCCAACCCTCTCCATGTCCTCCATCACACCAACGTTTCTCCATGCTCCAGGGATGACTTCTCCGTTGTCGTCCTCTTGATCCATGTCAGCATTCTGCAAGTTTGGATAACGGTCCCGCATCAGGTTGTGTAGTATCAGACAACCTTTGACAATTTTCTTTGCGTTCCTGTGTGTTGTCTGGAGTGTTGTATGGAGGCATCGAAATCTGGCAGCAAGGATTCCAAAGGCGTTTTCCACAACCCGTCTTGCTCTGGAACAGCGATAGTTAAAAATTCTTTCGTCATGGTCCAAGAAGCGATGGGGAAACGGTTTGACCAAGTAACTCCTCAGTGGAAAAGCGTCATCACCAACGATGAAGTAAGGGGTATCCCTGTCGTCTTGAGGAAGGGGCTCTGGGCGTGGCAAACCCAGTGTAACTTCACGGAGGGCTGGCTCTAAGGAGGAGCGATTGAAGACTCCACAGTCGGATGATGAACCGTTGGCACCAACATGCGCCCATAGGAACTTGTAGTCGGCATCAACCAGACCTAGCAACACGATTGAAAAGAACCCCTTATAATTATAAAACTGGCTGCCTGAATTCTTGGGTTTACGTATGGCAATGTGTTTTCCGTCGATTGCCCCGCAAGCGTGATGAAAGTTCCACCTTCTGCCAAACTTGGTTGCCACTTCTTTCCACTCATCTGGGGTTGACGGGGTTGTCATTAGCTCTTCTTGGAATTCGGCCACAATTGCATCACAAACCTCAGTCACGAAAAGCGAAATGGTGTTGTGTGCAACCCTAAAGTCAAATGCAAGACTGTGGTACGAGTTTCCTGTTGCAAGGAAACGCAGGGTGATTGCCAATTTCAATCCTGGGTCGAGGGCAGGCCGTCTTTCCTTACTCTTTGTGATACGAGGTGCTACCCTTACAAGTATTTCGTGGAACATCTCTGGCTGCATACGGAGATAAGCCTTGAAGTCTCCGCGTGACTCTCTCATTAGCTCAGCCATTAAAGTGTCATACTGTCCGAGGATGACACGCCTCTGTAGCCACGGTTTGACCCAAACAGTCCTCACTCTGCGGCCTCGCCCTGCACGCTCCTGATCGTAAACAGCAGCAGCTGCTATTAAAATTCTCTGCCTTCGGCGAGCAGCTTGCAATCTCTCTTGATGAAGGAGAAGATTCAACAGATTTTGTGGCGGTATAAGTGCCATCTTCACTTTAGAACTGATGAATTTTAATGAGGTTAGATATCAATATCCTCTTATAATATAATGATCATGTCGTCAAGGTATGTTTGCCGTCCGATCGCCGTCCGGGAAGAATTCATAAAGTCAATGCCACCCGGCGATCTGATGGTAATCGTACGGTACCCGGACGATTATTTATAATCGAGCGGTACCCGCCCGGGCTCCGCGCGGCCTCCGTACGGCGAATAGACGGAGGCATTCCGGTCGCCGGACGATTTTGAGATGAAAGTTTTCATAAAAATCGTCCGGGCGCCGTCCGATTTCTGGAGGCATTGTCCGGTCACCGGACAGGGCCCGGACGGAGCCCGGACGATGAGTTAACGGGCTCTCTGATGGCCCAATAAATCGTCCGGTCGCAGTACAATTATAACTTTTTTCTAAACCTCGAACAGGCGCCGGACGGAGTCTTAAATTTGAACTGCCGCCATTCAAATTGAGCTGCCACCGGACGGTCGCCGTGCAGTCGCCGGACGATTGTGTCAAATTCTCCCGAAAAACTCACCGTCCGGCGGCAGTTCGTTATTTGTGACTGGGGCATAAGTTGAAGAGAGTTTTCGTTACGCACGGAAATCTTTCCCGCAACTTTGGATTGCTTAAGAAACTTCATTTTAGAGGCTTGCTGAGACTCGCTTAAAGAGACTTCGTTTTAATTTTGCCTTTTTTACATCGTATCAATTATGATATAAAAAAATCTGATAAAATAAAAAAAAAATGACGAATATCTTAGGAAATATTTAAAGAATTACCGAACCTTACGCGACAGACGAAAGTATAGAAAGTTACGAATTTCACGAATACGAACCAATTACGGGAACTCGTTTAAATAATCCTGGCGAATTCCGAATTAGTATAGAAACCCAAGATTTATTTACTCATCCGTTAAAACACCTTTTCGGCATAGTGAATCTCAGCAAGGTGTCTTGGTTTATTCCGCACGTTCAACCCGCACTGAAAATCCAGCATTTGACCGAGCAATCACAAATGATTTCGAACAACGTAAAATGGAAATTAAATGATGAATTTAAAAACATATTGCTAAATAAGATTAATCAAATTAGTGGAAGTGAAAGCAATTTTGAAAGAGAATAGAATCAAACCTGAGGTAAAAAAAGTGCTCAAGGCTGTTGTCACCCGGAGAAAAGGATAATTACGATTTTTTACGCAAAATACAAGAAAATCCTAGACCGGTGTTGATAGCAGATCTAGAAACGGAGGAACTTCATCGGTTCCCTTCTATATATCAAGCCACTAAATTTATCCAATACAGGCCGGAAGTTATAAAAATTTATGACGGGAGAATTTTTAAAGACAGATATGCAATTCGCGTTTCACGTTAAATTATATTATTCCCCCAAATAATGTAATTTCAGTTTTAACAAAAATGGAGCGTTTAAAAAAATGAAATTCTTTGAAGAAAATCTAGAAAATGGAAAAATCTCAACTGACAAGAAACTAACCGTTAAAGAATTAAGAGAAATTGCAAAAAAAACGCGGCTTCCGGGGTTATTCAAGGCTCAGGAAAGCTGAGTTAGAAAATTTGTTAAATCCACCAAAGAGATGAATAACACCTCCGCCTACGAGACCGGCGCCAACTCTACCAACGAGACGGCTGTCGCTAAGGCGAATACAACATCCGCCTACGAGACCGGCGCCAACGCTCCTGTCCCGCCCACCCATCATCAACCGAGTTCCACCGTCCACTCCCCTGCTCGACGAACCGACGCCAAATATCAATGCCCCGACTCTTGTCCCTAGAATGATCACAATGGCGCCGCAAAACGCGAAAAAGGTGGTAAACGTCACGACGGATTGGGCAAAAATTTTACGATCGTGCATACTATAGAATGGCGACCGGGTTACGCCGATGGCAAGCCTGCTTCCGCAGGCTACGAATCGCGAATTTTTTTTTATGTGCTTTGGCGGACCATAATCGACTTTTTCGGAAGAAATAGGCAATGCAAAATTAAAATGATTCTGAAATGTAATATGGAAAGGCCCAATGCGCAAACGGGTGATAGTGCCATTCATCCCGCAGATTTTCATTCTGATATTGAGACCGTCCTCGCCGGAACTAATATAGAAGAATTATACGATACCATGGTAGAAAAAAATCTTGGAAAACATGACGACGTTTCGAAGTATGGGCAGCGGCTGGATTTTCGTTTCGATCGAGAAACTCGAAATTCACACGGTAGTTTACGAGCCGTTGAGAGGAAATTCTTACATCCCTATTCCGCCAGTATAGGAGAAAAAGAAGGCTATCGTAAACATGAAAAACGAGGATGACAAATGTTTTCTGTGGTGCGTTTTGCGGGCTTTGAATCCGAAAGAACGAGACTCGGAGCGTATAGGTCGAGAACTAAAAAATAAAGAAGGCGAATTAAACATGGAAGGTATCTCTTATCCCGTCTCGTTGCGCGATAGAGACAAGTTTGAAAAACAAAATCTGGGTATCGACGTTTGGGTGTTTGGGTTTGAGGGTAAAGTTTACCCGATGAGAAAAAGTGATCATCCTAAGAGAAGGGTAATAATAGACATTTTGTTGATTAGTGATGACGACGAAAAACAACATTATTGTCGTATAAAAAATTTAAGTCAAAACAAATTAGGAGCCACAGAAGTCAAGTATATATTTGTTGCAACTGTTTAAAACCATTTAATAACCAAGAGGCATTAAATGAACACGAGAAATGTTGCTATTCCAATGAATGCGTGCGGATTGACATACCGAAAAAAGACTCGTTTATCAAGTTCAAAATTTTAATAGGTCGTCGCGAGTTCCTTTTACAATACACACCGACTTCAAGTCTTTCCTAACACCGATAGGAAAAAAAAATGATGATGCATCGCGAAAACTGAGGAAGAATATATTAGTTTTACGAAAACGATACCAGTGGGTACTTACACTAATAAAAAGGGTGAAAAAAACGATAAATCACCAATTTAGGTTTATCAACAGCTTTAAGTTTATGGCTTCTAGTTTGGACAGACTCGCGAGTAATTTAATGGAAGACCAATTTGTAACCGTCAACACATATTTTCAGGATGAACGCCAACGAAAATTATTGCTGAAGAAAGGCGTCTACCTGCACGAATATATCGATTACACGGAAAGATTCAAGGAAACCGAGTGACCACCGAAAGAAGGTTTTATTCGAGATTAAATGACGAAGGAATTAGCGACAAAAAATACACTCACGCGCAAGAAGTGTGGAAGCCTTTAACATGTCGACCTTGAGGGAATACCACGATTTGTATAATATAACAGACGTGTAGCTTTTAGCGGACATTTTCGAAAGTTTTAGAGACGTCTGCGAAAAAAAAAATGGATTGGATCCCGCGTGGTAATATACCGCGCCCGGATTAGCGTACGACGAAATGTTAAGAAGAGGGAGGTAAAATTAGAATTATTGTCTGACCCTGACAAGTAGTTCATGTTCGAGAGGGGGGGTTAAGAGGCGGGGGTCTCGATGATAACGACGAGATATTCCGAAGCGAATAACCCGTACATGGGCGAAAAATACGATCCCGAAAAACCTCCGAAATACATAACTTATCTAGACGCCAACAACCTGTACGAGTGGACAATGTGCCAACCTTTACCGACTCGCGGATTTAAATGGATGGATGACGCGGAATTACGATATTGGAAAAATATCCCTTGAATTTTAGAAGTTGATTTAAAATATCTGAAAGAGTTACACGATTTACACAACGACTGCCCTTTAGCGTCGGAACACTTGAAGAGCGATCAAGTAGATAAATTAATCCGAATTTACGTAATAAAAAGAAATACGTGGTGCCTCGCGTAAATTTAAAACAGTACAAAAGAATAGGACTGAAAATTACTAAAATTCATCGTAGAATTAAATTCGAGGAGGATGCGTGGATGAACCCATATATCGATCTAAACACGAACCTGCAGGCGAAGGCGACTAATGAGTTCGAAAAAAGACTTTTTTTAAATTGATGAATAACTCCGTCTTCAGTAAGACGATGGAAAATATTAGAAATAGAACGGATATCAAGTTAGTAACCGACGAAATAAAGGCGAAACAATTGGCGGCGAAACCGAATTATAACGGAAATACCATCTTCGATGAAAATCTTATTGCGGCGCATATGAAAAAGACGCACTTAAAGTTTGACAAGCCGGTATACCTCGGGATGTGTATTTTGGATTTAAGTAAAACGCTCATGTACGGTTTCCACAACGGGTATATTAAACCGAAATAAGAAAAAGCTAAATTGTTGTTTACGGATACGGATAGCTTGATGTATGAGACTGAGACGAAAGATTTTTAAAACAACATCGCCCGCATGTAAAAGATAAATTTGACACGAGTAATTTTGATAAAAATCACCTGTCCGGAATCGAAACGGGAGTTAATAAAAGTGATCGGAATGTTCAAAGACGAAGCGGTAGGGCAAATTATCGAAGGATTTGTTGTCCTGAGAGCTAAATTTTACGCTTATAAAATGTTCGGAGGATCGGAAGAGAAACAAGAGGGCCATGATGGCCAGAATAAATATTAATTAACTTGTTACTAAAAAGGTATTAAAGGTACACTTGTGGGCAAATAATGGGGAACAATAATAAACTTGATAAACTGATGACTGAAGAATGCCACAGACCGAATTTGGTGATGATCCAACCACTGGTTCATCAAAAGAAGTCATTTTAAGGTATTTCTATGGTTAGCTCTAGCGGCCACTAATTGGGACCAACCATTTTTATTTCAGCAAATCTGATAGAACACTATCTAAAGATGCTAAAAACCAAGTTTGGTAATAATTTATCCATAGAAACATGAGAAAAAGTCATTTTAAGGTATTTCTATTTTTAGCTCTAGCGGCCGCTAAAAGGGGCCGACCAAATTTATTTGAGCAAACTTGAGAAAGGACCATCTAAGGATGCTACAGACCAAGTGATGATCCATCCATTGGTTCATGACAAGAAGACGATTACATGTTTTTTTTTTCTATTTTTAGCTCTAGCGGCCCCTGAAAGGGGCCGACCAAATTTTTAAAAGTCTGATAAAAGTCCATATAAGGATGCTACAGACCAAGTTTGGTGACGATCCATCCATTGGTTCATGAGAAGAAGATGATTAAAGGTTTTTCTATTTTTAGCTCTAGTGACCCATAAAACGGTTACGTTCGGTTCTTGTGAGCTAAAAAAGGGTCTCAATATTAAGGTTGTCTCATCAGTAAGTTGAAACAAAGTGAAAATTGATAAAAAAATGATTCGTCATTATAATGACATGGTTTTAATATTGAGGTGGTAACTAATTGAGGTAACTGCATATTGCATTTATATTACATAACTCATCACAAGCAATGACTTCTTTTGTCAAATTGTTTTCAAAAGTCGTCTGCTACAGTATTAAAAGGCAAAACGTTAGACATTTACTTACATTAAAATCATATGGAATGACATAAACCAGATCAAAAATTTTCTCACGGAGGTTTAACATCACACCAACAGCCAGGAGCATATGGTGATTTTTTCCAGATTAATGATAAAGAAGACCCAATGTGCACACCTGGATAGAGCCATTGATTTTCTGTAAGCTAGCTGGACAGCTTCCTCACCAATTTGGCAGGTCCTGGTGAGCTTCAAACTCACAGCAGTGAGGGGCTAGTGATTACTATTCAGAGACTAACCACTTAACCATGCCCCCTCCCCTTTTAAAAAAAAGAACTTAGGCTTAAAAAAAGGTTTGTTTCTAGTTACTCAACTAATCGTTTACCCGCCGACTCAAATTCTACAGCATCTAAATCTTAGTGCTATATTGTAATTTTCACAACAGTGTTGCCGATATGTGTGAAAAGAAATAAAAACAAAAAATCCCTACCAACCGATCCAAATTTTTTTCCACATGTATGTGAGGGATTACGAACAACAACTCTGGATAGAGATTGAAATTTTTTATCCATCCAGTGTTTTAAATACATATGTGATAGATGACGTCTTCTTAGTCACATGACCGCTAACCAAAGGAGCTATTAAATTGTAAACAGATGAGAAGGCGGAGCTATGACTTTGATATCAACAACAGTCCTGCTTCCTTCTGATGTTACTAAGTTTTCTTTGATACTGTTTTCTGTTACGACTTCTAAAACAATTCACCACCTTTGATTAAACCGAAACAATACTAAATAATTATAAAAATAATGACAGTATTTCATTCACGTACGGAATGACGTTTGAAGTCTTTTGCTCAAATATTAATACATGCAGCAAACACATCACTTAACACATGTGTTCAATGCATTAATTGTTTTCTGTTTTCTACCACGTGTTTGGACTAATTACAAGCGATGGCCTATTAACAGACATCCATTGATAGGATTAGCAGATTATCTTGACATATTTATTGGGGTATTAAGAATCGTGCGAACAACATACAGTAAGTTTTGCGACATTTTGCAGGTACTTAGCGATTTCGGACCGAAATTTGTATAACGTCTATATGGACCGATTTTTAATCATTTTTCACTACTGATATCGATGCGGGAACTTGAAATTCGGTCCGGACCGACAAATTTCGTTTATTGTTCAGGGCCTAGAGCAGTGCCTGATGTTACAGATCGTTGCATATTTTTTCGTCAATTCGGTACTTTATTATTATAGTTTCGGTAATTTTTGCAAAGCTGCTGGTGACATTGACCAAGCGTCTCTCTTAACTCGTAGTCAAGCTGTTGGTTAAATTGATCAAGCGTCTCTCGTACGAAAAATGTCTTCTGCACAGAAGAAAATTGATTCCTGTCTTATTATAAAAAGAAAAAAATACAGATCCTGCGGAGATTGTTAAGTCAATTCTCTTCAATTTAATTGAGGTTGTTGTTAGGATAACTCGTAAGCACATTTCATGTATAAAAGAAACAATTGTTTCGTGGAAAAAGTCGTATCCTTGGCTGGTTGTAGATGTTAGGGACGATCAGAATATTCTCTCTTGCTCTCTGTGTACAAAGTATAAAAAGGATACTCCTTGGGTCAATTTTGGATGTGTCAATGTGCAGGAATCATCTTTGGACAGACATAAAAATAGAGGCCACCACATTGATGCTCTAAAATTTGAGAATCTTGCCTTATCTTGTGAGGAAGAATCCATTGAAAGCATAGACAGTGACCTTGACATAGATCTAAATGTCCCCAGCTCTGACTTATATTTGTTCTGCACTATTTATACATGCATGAAGAATGACATTCCATCAGACACAGTAAACACACTTTTAGATTTGCAGAGAAAAAATTATGTGAAAATGCCGTATAGAAATCTTAGTTGGACAACCATTTCTGAGATAGCTGATATCATCAGCTTGAAATTACATGACAATATTGTAAAAGATTCACTGGTAAACACACACATAAAGAGTACATTTACTCTTAACTTTTGAAACACAGGAGTACATTTACCCCCATGTTTTTCAAGCTGGGAGTACATTTACTCTCTTGTTTTCAAAATTGAGAGTACATTTACTCCCATCAAAAAATTATACTGATAGAGACTAAACTGGTACCCGTTGACTCTGGTTGTACAGAGACTAACCTGGTACCCGGTGACTCTGGTTGTATAGAGACTAAACTGGTACCCGGTGACTCTGGTTGTACAGAGACTAACCTGGTACCCGGTGACTCTGGTTGTACAGAGTTGTTCAACATTTATACAATATTGTTAATACATTTGACTAAAATAAAACATTGAAATATAAATTCAATAAACTAACATGTTTGCATGTAGCCTTACCATGGCCCAACTTAAGCCCAGTAGAAATTAACCAATAACACAACCTGTTAAAACCGCGCATGAAAGCAATGTTGGTGCACTGAATGAAATGCCCCAATCATCTTTTCCCACATTTTTTGAAAACTAATCTGCTAATGAGTTTTTCTCTCAAGGTAACCATTCAATTGATAAATGAATAGAATTTTCAATGAATATATTAAATATCTTTATAGCTATATCCAGTAGTTCTGTGTTCATGGAGCCTTTAGATACTATGCTGCAAACGCCTGCATGGTCACTAAATCATTTAACCTTTGATTTCTTAAGGCATTTACCAAAGAATCTAACACATGATAAACTGCACAAAGTTCCCGCCAAGTTGATGATTTAACCCCTTCACGAGGTCCCCAAGTTCCGTGCACTACTCCTGTATAGGTTTGAATTTCATATCCGGCAAAACCAGAACAGCTCACATCAGAGTACACTATACGGCTACATTCATGAGACTGGCAATCTCATATTATTTAGGTAACATAAATTCTCCTCCAAGAATGAAAGTTGAATTTTGCTATTTTCCAACAACTCAGTGCACAAATTCCAAGTTTTGGCTGTAACAAATTCAATACTAAGAGACTGTGTCATAATTTGAGCCATGCTACATAAAACGACACTCACTGAAATAGTCTGCCCTACAAAACTCGCTACTTTATGAACTTGCATGGAATTATTGCCTAATAATTTTTTAAGCCATGAAATTGCTTTGTGTATTCTATCCATGAGTATACACGCGGAATTCCGGTGCCAATCTAAAATTGCGCCCGACCACTGAAGACATTGTATTGGTTCCCAACACGATTTGTCAACTTTCGGAATGAGGCCAAACTAAATTAAATCAGTTTTTGTATTCCGAGACATACTTTTGGTTAATTTTCAACATATCATTTGTATTCTTATCGATACAAGTATTGTAGCAGTAATTCTGATTGATACGGAACCCATCATTTGTTGTCCTCAAACTTATATACAAGGAACTCAACAGGAAATGGTCTATAAACATGTCTCCTGCGTGATTGATCCTTACTATAGGAAGAATCTCACTTCAATATGCTATAAGAATGCATAATTATATATAAACCTTTATGACCGAACTATTCCGTACATAATCACATTCTCATCTACTACTACGGAACAGATAACACATTACCCATGTTGGAATGCAATGAGTAATAAACCATACTTATTTTGCATTTTACAGGATTTAGTTATCAGTTAGACAGAGGTACATACGAACGGATGGTAGCACGTGATATGGTTGTAGTTCTTGCAGACATATTCCTACGCCTGTTATATCTGGTTCTATTTTTCCTAATCTTTATACAGTCAATCCTGTATTAAGAGTCCGCTCGTGGGAAAGATCAAGTGGTCGCATTATTTTATTCCCTTCATGTATATGTATCTTATTTTTGCTACAGGGCACTTTATTTATGACTATTACAGATACCAATGATAATGATATAATTATTTTACAATGATAACATTGATTTAAATCATTTATTTTTTTGTTGTTTTTGTTTTTATGTGACTTATTATCACTGGGGTTTAACACTGTTTTTTTCAACAAATTTTCAGTTATATACGGCAACCGGTTCACATAACCAGATTTTATGGACAGTATACTAATATGTATATATTATGTAATACTAAACATGTATATTAATGTACAAATATAGCAAATAAATGCAGTAATAACAAACATTCAATGAAATTGTACAAGCTCTGAAACGCTTATCACCAATTTCGTTTAATATATGAGTAATCATGATTATGACTGTGAAGAGTTTTGCTGGATTCGAGAAAATTGTTTGTCTTAACTAACTTTGTGATAAACAGATTTAAGATGCCAAATTGTTGCTTGAGACTTTGAAAAAATCCAATGCAACGAAAACCGAACTTGAATTGTACAAAAAAGCAGAAAAATTGGGATTTTTTATGCTTTTCGACATAACGAAAAATTTGTCTTAAGCGAGATCCCCATAGCAGGGATCACCTGTAAATCTTTGAAGGGTGATGATCCAAACAAGCACTTTATACAAAATGTTCTAGTTATTTCCCTTAATTCAGTGCTGTATTATTATATCAATGTTTACAAATTATTTAAGTGGGGCTATTTTTAATTTTGTTTATTAAATGTATTAAAAACAGAACAAAAGAAAGAATATACACTATTTAGAGTAAAAAGTGTTTGCTTTAATGAATACACAAAGATTCGTGAAGAACGATTTATCCTGAGTTCACAAAATGTGTTGATAGAAAATAGATGTTGTTGATAACATAATGGCTCGCACAAATACATTACACAGCCTTCTTTGGCTTACTGGCGTGTCACTCAAATTACTTTCTATGGCGTCACACAAACCTTGTCATAAATCAAAGTAAATCGTGTAACTCAAAAAGAGAATAAAATGAACTTGCTCGGTATTTGCGATACATGTATTTTATCAATACAGTAAAACCTTGATTATGATACCATCTTAAGGACACAAATTCGATTGTAATAAGAGTTATTGGAAGCTAATCCGAAAATAAGTTGTCGTTATAGTAAGGTGGTCGAAATATTGAGATGAACGCTGTTTGAGGTTTTAATGTGCAAAAATTAAGTGGTTAGATGTCACGTTTTGTTCAGTATTCAAATATGCATAAAAGAATTGTATTGAAAATTAAAAACTGGTAAGTGTTCATGACTTTCATTTCAAAGACAACATTTAGATAAGTACATCTTACACTAAGAAGCACCTCATCATTCAGTCATGTTGAAGTGTTATTACGCTACTTTATAGGGCTGTAAATATAAATTATAAAACATAAATCTTACATTTATATAAAACACAGTCACAAACACCAAATAAAACGCATGTATCTATTTTACATTGTAAAAATTTGTTGAATATATTGAGACTTTTAAAATAGGTAGTTCATATTAGTACCGAACATAAGTGATTGTTTGGATAAGATGATCAGAAATTTAATACAGTCAATTCTCGTTATGGCCAAGTCGGTTAACATGAATTTTCCGTGATGACAAAGTATTTTTAAGTCCGATTTTTTCCTTCTAAAAGTATATAAAATTCTGTCGTTTATGACGAATTTTGCTCGCGAAATTTTTCATTATGTCGAACTAATTTTGATGTTTGTTTGTTTAATGGTGTTTTATGGCGCATCGACAACTAACGGTCATGTAGCACGCATCAAAAATGTAAAGGATAACAATGATTAACAGTCATTTAAAAAGATAATGTAAACACAAGACAACACAAAAATGGGAATGAAGGATATGAATTAATTAAAATGGGATTGTTGCAAAAGAAATGTATAAAATAGTTTGCAATGTTAAAATGAGAATATAAAAAGTTATCACAGTTTATTGTAAAGCCCAATTTCCTTTAAGTATGCAATAATTGTTTCAGGTGAAACTGTATTAAAAAGGGTGTTTAAGTTGTCAACATTAAAATGTTTGGAACGGATAGGATGAAGATCAATGCAATCAATAAGAATATGTTTGATGGAATACGATACATTACATGGAATACATTCTGGCATATTATCTCTGGTGAGAAGCCAAGAATGGGTTAAATAAGAATGACCAATTCTGCATCGTGATAATAATACTTCTTTCCGACGAAATGGACCTGTAAGAGGGGTGCCATTCGCCTAGGTTTGGCTTGATTAAGTGAAGTTTGTTGTTATTGTTGGCATCCCATTGGGACTGCCAGGAAGATCGGATAAGGTTAAAAATTGAAGATTTATAATCAGTGTATGGAATTTTGGTGTTTGAAATAGGTAATTTCAGGGCAGATTTTGCACTTGAATCAGCTTTTCATTACCCTTTATGCCCATGTGACTTGGGATCCAGCAAAATACAAATTTTTTGGATGTACTGAGGCGGGAGATTTGCTCGAGGGTATCACACACAATGGGATTTTCCAAATTCGTATTATGTAAAGTTTGTAATGTGGACAATGAATCCAAGAATATGACGAAACAATTATAATTTGATTCCTCAGCGAGATCGAGGGCAAGACCAATGGCTTTCATCTCAGCTGAAAAAAATAGAGGACTTGTCTGGAAGACGACATTTTTTAATTTCATTTCTAGATACTGCAGCAGCTGCAACAATATTACCATCTTTAGAGCCATCAGTATAAATTGATTGATGTGTATGATAGTTTTCTTTTAGTTCAAGATATTTGGTTTGGAAGGTGTACGTGTCTGTTTCTGATTTTTGTTACATGTGAGATCGAAGTGAAACTCTGCCGACATAAGGTTCCAGGGTGGTGTATCTGGAACTTTGTACTCTGCAATGGATTCCATATCAACATGAAGATCCTCAACGAACTGGGACATACGGATGCCAAGGGGTGGGACTACATTTGGTTTCCATTCAAACAGATTTTTAAATAAAGGGTTAAAAACCACTTGATGTGTGGGGATAAAAGGATTTGAGTTTTAAAATGTACTGAGCAGCAAGTTTTTGCCTTCTGTGATAAAGGGATGGTTCATTTGCCTCAACATAGAGGCTATTGACAGGGGATGTTTTAAAAGCTCCAAGGACTAGTCTAAGACCATGATTATGTATAGGATCAAGTGTTTTTAAATATGACTTCCTTGCAGATCCATAAACAATGGATCCATAGTCCAGTTTTGAGTGGACAAGAGATCTATATAGACGTAAAAGAACTTTTCTGTCAGCTCCCCAATCAGAATGAGCGACAACTTTCATAAGGTTGAGAGCCTTCTGACATTTCTTTTTAAGTGCTTTAATATGGGGAAGAAATGTAAGTTTGGAGTCAAATATCACTCAAGAAATTTAAATTCTGGGACAACCTCAATTGGTGTGTTGTCCAGACGAAGATTTGGTTCTGGATGTACACCACGAAGATTGCAGAAATGTACACATTTGGTTTTTTGTTTTTAGAAAATTTAAAACCATTTTGATTAGACCAAGTTTGAAGTTTATTAAGACACTGTTGGAGTTGTCTTTCAATAATGTTCATGTTTCTAGATTTAAAACATATAATAAAATCATCTACATAGAGCTTTAACTATGTTATCGATTTTGATACTAAAAAGGGTGACTGACAGGATACAGCCCTGTGGTACACCTATTTCTTGTCTGAGCGGGTCAGAAACATTGTTACCCACACGAACACGAAAGAAACGTTCATTTAAAAAAGCCGCAATAAAAAGTAGGAGGCGGCCTCTGAGACCAAACTCATGAAGATCTTTTAATATTCCATATTTCCATGTAGTGTCATAGGCACTTTCAAGGTCAAAGAATACAGCCACTGCATGTTGTTTCTCTCAGAAAAGTTTCAAGGAGCACAAGGTGGTCAACTGTACCACGTTGGCGTCGGAATCCACTTTGTACATTAACAATAAGGTTGTTAGATTCCAAGAACCAGACAAGCCTGTTGTTCACCATTCTTTCAAGTGTTTTACATAAACAACTGGTTAGAGCTATGGGATGATAATTGTTTGGATCACTAGGATCCTTGCCAGGTTTAGGAATTGGTATTACCAATGCTTCTTTCCAGGAAGAAGGGAATTCACCCGATTCCCATACATTATTAAAAATTTCAAGTAAAAGAGAAAGAGTATAAGGGGATAAGTGTTTAAGAAATTGATAATGGACTTTGTCAGGACCAGGAGAAGTGTCGTTTGCCTTGTTAAGGGCACATTTCAGTTCTTTCATTGAAAATAGTTTGTTATATTTCTCCTTGTTATTTGAAGAGAAATTAAGTTTTTTCTTTTCTTCCTTGGACTTGTGCACCTGAAACTTTTCTGAATATTTTTTAGATGAGGATTTTTTCTCAAATACATCAGCAAGTGACTCAGCTATTTCCTGAGTAGAGTTAGCATTTTTGCCGTCAACTGATAAATGATGCACAGGAGATGAACCTTTCCAATAATTTTTTTGATCATATCCCATGTTTTTTTAATTGAGGTTTGACTATTGAATTTGGAGACATACTGTCTCCAAGTTTTTTTGTTTATTGTTTCTGATAGTGTTTCGAGCTTTTGCTCTATAAACACAAAATGAATTAAGATTTTCATGAGTTGGTCTCATATTGAATTTTCTTAAGGCTTCCTTACGGTTTTCTACAGCGTTCTTACATTCTTCGTTAAACCATGGTTTGTCATGGCTTTTGGAGTTTGTCGATGTCTGAGGGATTGAATTTTCAGCCGCTTCAATAAGCAGCAATGTAAAAATGTGTGATGCATCCCTATTACTGTTTAACTTTTCACAAGTAATAGTTTGCTCGGAAAGGAGTTTGAATTTTTCCCAATTAGCTTTGGACAGCTTCCATCGTCTGGGTTGGTTATAGTTAGATAGACATGTTGATGATAAAAGGATGGGGAAGTGGTCACTTCCACAAGTAACCTTTTCAACCTTCCATGTAAACTCTGTAAGTAATGTTGGGCTACATAGAGATAGATCAAGTGTAGAAAAGGAACCTGTTGCAGGATGAAGATAGGTTTTTGAATTGGTATCATTCATAATCACCAGATCATTATTATGTGTAAAAGATTCAATTTGGGTACCTCTGTGAATTGTATCATCGGAGCCCCATGTAATATTATGACCGTTAAAAATCTCCTGCTAGAATATATGGAGCAGGGAGTTGTGACAGCAAATTGTATAGATTGGTTTCATTAATTGGTTTGTTTGGTGGTAGATAAATAGAACACAAAGTAATATCTTTGTGTAAGGACATTCTTATAGCAACAGCTTGGATAGTTGTATTTAAAGGTATTTGTTTATGAGGAATATTATTATTTGCGATAATGAAGACTCCACCTTGAGCTTTATTGCCCTCGGTGTAAATTTTATTGTACAAAGAATGGGATTTAAATGACAAATTATCATTCTGTTTTAAAAACTTTTTCTGGAGACAAATAGCAACAGGTTTATGTTGGTTGATAAAAAGTGATACTTCATCACAATTGGCCCTCAGGCCTCGACAATTCCATTGTTTAATAATATTTGACGCCATGATAAATAAAAGATAAAATGATGGAGTGATGAGCTAGTCCTCCATTTCTGAGGGTATTAGTAGTAGGGGATATGAGCGTGTCTAGGCCACCCCTTCGGGGTGGTCGGTTTTCACTCGCTTCGCTCGCTCAAACCTCCTAGACACGCTCATATCCCCTACTACTAACCATATTCACTCAAACCACTACCCCCCACCTCCCTATTACATACTAATTTCACTCAAATACCCCATACAAGCCTATATACAATACCAATAACATGACATTGTAAAATAAATATTTTTTATTTGGAAATGTAAAAAATATATATGTACGAATGTATGTTATATAAAAATAATAAATATAATATTAGTCGGATTTTATCCACTGGGATTAAAAATGACAGGAATATGAAAAATTATATAGGTATGAATATGTGATATAAAAAATAAATATATTTAGTAATATAAAAAAAATATATATGTACGAATATATGTGATATAAAAAATAATTAGTCGTGGAACTGGAACTATTCGAATGTTGGGTATTTCGGAGGTGGATCGTTCACAATAGTAATTTTATTGAATAAAATTAAGCATTTCCTATTTTTTTTTTTTAATTCTGACAAAGCCTGAGCTTTGCCTTCCTCGATAAGTTTTCTTCTATCTATCTCACTCAATCCTGATTGTTTTGAATGTATGATATCTTTTAGATTATTATATTTTTCAAACTCGTCTAATATAAGTTTAAATTCATTTTCAGATATCCTACTATCTGTTAAAGCCTTTGAAATTAAATCTTTTATACTATTCAATTTACTTTCGGCAATAGTTTCAATCTTATGATGTTTTGTGTTTTTGTAAATAATTTACGTCTAATAAGTTTAACACAAACACCCAAACTTCCACATACAATGGCGGAAATTTCCAAAGGCAGCATAATTGGAACGGTTAAACCAATACCTGCTAAAATAACAGACATTGATATTAGAATGCTATCAATACCATCAGTAATATTAATTCCACGTTTATATTTCTTATATAATGCTTTGCGAGTATCTCTTTCATTAATTAACGTTTTCTCAATCTCCGATATTTTCCGCAATCTATAATTTTGTCCTCCTTCATCTCTACCATCTTCGTCAGATAATTCTGGATATAAATTCGGGGCCATAGGTTGTTTCATTTTTATATATATTTTTTTAATTCAAATAATAACGCTGCAACAGTATTAAATGCAGATCCATTGTACACCAGACTAACAAAATTAATAACACTCCCAGCTTTAACAAAAAATGGGGTATCAAAATTTATATATTCTGATGTCGTTGTATATAAAGTAATTTCACATCCTCTCAAAACTACCCCATTCACCAACACACCAACTCTCGATACACCAATTTGTCTTTCACTCGACAAGCTAATACCGGTTATATGACCACCCCTCATAACAACATAACCAACGTCTTTTTGTCTACCGGCATTTCCGAATGAAAACACTCCACCATAAACCAAATTACCTTTTTTTTCAGCAGTTATTGTAATGGTTGATTTTATAGTTTCGAGGGTTGGATCCTTCCGGGGCTTTTTGATACCAAATATACTCATTTTTTAAAAAAAATTATATAATTTCCAATACACAACCGATTGGTAATCCATTGTTATTTATCTTCTGATTGTTCTCATCACAAACACTTATACTTAATTCCGAAATATCACCATGTGTCAATTGTTTGTATTCTGGATTATCAAAATGCATATGAACAATATCACCAAACGCTCTATTCTCAACAGAAACAACACCAAGGATATTACTGGGAGCTCCATCAAAGAAATTATAAGCACTATTTATCTGATCAAGATGAATATAAAGTTGTTTACAACGTAACAAATTTATTGTTTTGGTACCATGGTGTGGATTTCCAGCATTTATAAATTTTCTCTTTTTTTCAAATCCTAATATCCGGCATAAACCTTCACTTATTTTCACTTCATTGATAGTAATTAAAGAAACAATACCATTTGTTTCATTTACGGATAATGTAATATTATTATTTTGAAATATATCTACTATTTCTTGAAAACTATAATAACCATTTGTAATTTTATCTGGATCCTCACCAAATTTTTGTATATAGTCGTCAATTAAATTATACCATCCTATAGTATAAGTAAAACTCTTCAATCCAATTCTCTTATTACCATATTTGTTATTTATATATTGTTGTAAGAATATTGTTTTATCGATATCAGAAATTGTATGATACATTTTTTAAAAATAAAAAAATGACACCAAAAGAATTTAAGTATAACGATGAAGTTCATTATCCCGGTGCAGGGGTATTTAACAAGAAGTCAATCAACATTATAAAACAAAATATTATTATTTCATTATCTGGAAAAAGTTTCAACGTAGATTTCCCAAATATATTCGAAAAATATATTTTACCACAAGTAGCATCAAATGAGATAGTACAACGTTGGAATACAAACATTTTATCATTTTGGCAAAACCAACTAAATTTTGCAATATGGTGTGCCACTACTGGTTGTGGTATAGATTTGAACAACCATTTGAAATCTGGTGGATTGACCGGATCATTATTTTTGTTTCATGTTTATTACCAAACAAGACGAATACTATTTGAATTATCTATTGCCCTGCCACAAGATAAAAGTTGGAATGCATTTAGTAGTGGTTATGACCGTGGTGCTTACGAAAGAATATGTAAAGAGTTTGATGTAGATCCCAATACGGACTGGAGACAAAATGATGGTCTTGGAGTTATTTACACAACAAGTCATACCGCATGGAAACGAACGGATTTTAGACATGATTATTCATCCCAACACGTTGTTAGTAGTATGGCAACCGATCTAGATTTATCAAAAATGACATTTGGACCAGAAGTGCCGGGTGGTAGACGTTGTGGTATTTCGTCATGCGAATATCTTCCACCTAAAAAAGTTCATATTGATTATATTCAACAATCGGATGATGTTAAAGATTTATGGACAACATTTATTCTTGATGCATCAAACGGTTTTACGAGAGCAGGCATTGAACGGATTAATGAATCTATAAGAACTTATTGCTGGGCTATACTAAGTTCCCAATCCCAAACAAGAACAACTATACTTGGAACAGGAACAGCCCTTGATGCTCAAAAACAATTCCTTGCAAATATTGAGGACGCCATTAATAGTCCTGTGGATTTACCGAGTCAAATTACAAGATATCAAAATACATTAAAATATGCACGAAGTAAAGTTGATTATGTTTATGGAATTGGATTGTACATGTCTCCGAGTAATATGGAATTGAGAATTGGGACAATTCAAGATTATAACAATAAGATTGTGGTAGCCACCGATAATGAAGTGCTTGGAATAAATAATGGTGTGAATAACCAACCTATTCCACCGAAGCATCATGTAGAACTTATGGGAACTAAAACGAAGAAATCTCTTCCAGAACTTTCAACCAAACCCATTGAAACGAAGAAATCTATACCCAAATCTATTGAGACAAAGAAAGATGCAAAACAACATGAAGAAAACAAAACAGCATTAATAGTGGGAAGTATAGTAATAGGTATTATTTTAATATATATTCCCTAGCGGCCGCATATAACAGTCCAACAACAAGAACAACCAAAGCCCATAAATGTTCTCCAAACCAATTGACAACTTTTCCAGTTGTTGAAAATAACCAAGACACAATAGAACCAATAATACCAGGCAATGCAGCTGCTGCTTTTCCTGCAAGATTTGCTAATAGTTTACCGAGATTAGCTAATTGTTTTTTAATCCATTCTCTTATACCATCTTTTTTGGGAGGTTTGGGAGAAGGAGTAGGAATAGTTCCACCGCTAATTTTAGTAGGAATGATAGATTCAACAATAACACCAATAACCATACCAAAAGCAGTTAAAAGACTAACAATTGTAATTCCTTGTGAAAATGTAGTGTCTTCTTTTAATATTTTACGTATAGTTTCCTTTATTCTAAAAATCTGACTACGTATTCTTTCTCTATTAATATCAAGCATTTCAAGTATTGCACTTCTCCTACTCTCCAATTCTCTCATTCTTTTACTTATTCTCTCTACCTGGGTTTTATCGCTGTCCGATTTAGCTTGTTCCAATTTTTCTTTTTCTTTTGCCAAGTCTTTATCTACTTTAGCTAATCTTGATAATGAGAATGTAATCTCTTCTTTTACAGTAGTCATGGCTTCGAGGATACCATCCATTTCTCTCTTTTCTATATCTGTTTGTATTCCTTGATCACTTTGAATTCCCCTGTATCGTTCATCTATTTCATTAAAAGTAGTTTCTATTTCTTTCACTGCAGTTTCAGCAGTATTGGGTAAATCATTCATTTCCACATTTTCAACATTGCGTAGGTTGTTTTCCATATTTTGTAATTTTACACGGGCTTCTACCGGTAGTGGTTGTTTAGTTGTTAATTTATATTCTTTCAAGCCCATTTCTTTCCTAATTACTCCTACTGCACCTCCACCAATTACTTTGTTAATATCACGTTCCAAAGTACTCAAAGCCTTAAAACCAACACCCCGTTCTTTATTAAGTTTAATTTCTCTATCTCCAACCGTCAAAAATAGTGTTTCACCATCACGACCAAGTTCAAAGTTTGTAGCAATCATATCAATAATACCTGATGGGTCCAATTTATACTTTTCTTTTATCAACTTGTAATATTCTTTAAGTAAAAATAGCCTGTGGTCTACTGTTGTTTTTACCCTCGTATCTTCATCAAAATGTTGGAGACCTCTAATATAATCACTTCGGTTTTGTATAGTTCTCTTAACTTCATCAGTCACTTCCAGATCATCTTCGTCCTCATAATATTCATCAAATTCGTCTGGGTCATATGCAGGATTTTCAAAGTCTGGTCTACCACCTTCAGCCATTTTTAAAGTGAAAACGCTCGACTTGCTCGCTTAAAGTTAAAAAATATCCTTAAAAAATGTCAGCTTACGGAAATAAATTAAATCCATACAGAAAAATAAGAGACCCACGTGGTGTTAGAGGTACTCGTCAAAATGTTGTAATAACCAATAATCCTTCAACTATTGATCAAAATCAACAATTGTTGGTGAGATTTCCCAATCTAAGTAGTAATGATGTTATTGTTCCTGGAACATTTAGATTGGCATTTGAAATTGAACTAAACTCTAAAGATGCGAATGCAACTATATTTCAAAACATAGGAAGAACAATAATTAAGAAAACCACAATTAGAATAAGTGGAAATGAAGTTATGTCCATTGATGATAGTGATATTTATCATTGTTATATTGATTTGTGGAGATCTCCAACTGAACGAGTAAATATGGCCTATCAAGGTATCGGTAAACCTAATATGTTAAAACATAGGATTGGAGCTAAAGATGCTTCGGTGGACAAAGAAGATAAAGCTATTGCAAAAGCATATGGAAACAGGTTTTGCATCCCACTAGATTTTGAATTATTGAATACCCACATGCCATTTTATCTAGCCGGTCTTGGTGATAGACTTGAATATGAACTTACATTCAATGATTACAACAAAGTAATTAAATCAACAGATCCCTCTTCGAGTTATTCAATAAAAAATATTTGCTTGGAATTTGATACCGTTTCTGATACCGGATTCGCAAGACAAATAAGTCAACAAGTTGGTGGTAAAATGGTTGTTTTGTATGATAGAATACTTAGACATAGGAAAATAACTAAAAACAAATCTGATACACTCTGGAATATTAATCTAAATGTTCCTGCTAGAAGTATGAAAGGTATTCTAATGTTGTTTGAAGATCCGGAGAGAACATCAACCGAAACTTATTACAATCCTGAAATAACAAAAGTAGAAATGACAATAGAAGGAGTTCCAAATCAACTATATAGTCAAGGAATGAAAGCATATCAACAATGGGATGAGATAAATAAATTCTTTGCTTTGAATTCAAAACAAAATAAAGAAACAAATATGGTTATAAAAGATTTATATTTCACTGATACAACATTGGAAAAATATCTAACAGACAATTATGCATTATGGTTAGATTTACGTTCAACGGATGATAACTCTCTTCACGGTTCGGGAAGAAGAATTGAAAATGCATCGGAAGGTATAACAATACAAATAACGAAAGAAGAAGGAGATGATGAGACAATAAATGTTTATCTATTTGTTATACAAGATGCGCAAATTAATTTTGAAGATGGTAGATTTAAAGAAATTAGTTATTAATAAATGGAACTACCAAAATATCCTCATTGTGCAATTATTTGCGGTCAAACCGGTTGTGGAAAGACCGAATTTGTTTTAGATTTACTCGAAGGTGAATATAGAAATGTATTTATGTATATCGTTATACTTTGTCCAACAATTCAATGGAACAAAGCCTACAAAAATCGTGAGTGGATTGGTGATGTTAGAAACCCGAAAACAAAGAATATTATAATTGTAAATCCAATAATTAAAGGGGAAGAAAAATTACAAGAACTACTAAGAATGTTCTTCAAAAAATATGCCGGTCATCCAACTCTATATATTATTGATGATTGCAGTGCTACAAAAGAATTAACAAAGAAAAAAGATATGTTATCGGAGTTGGCATTTTCTGGAAGACATGCGGAACAATCGGTTTGGGTTATATCACAAAGATACAATTCAGTTTTGAAAGATTTAAGAGAACAAACAAAATGGTTATGTATATTCTACACCAAGGACAGAGATAGTTTTGAAAATTGTTTAAGAGAGAATGATGTTATTCCTACATTGGAAGAACGACAAAGAATAAAGGAAGAATTGAAAAAAATGAAACATAGTAAATTAATTTTGAAAACTGACCAACCTACCGATTATTGGGTAGTTGATTAAGTGCTTTAGTAATGCTTAAGTAATTATTAGTAATGCTTAAGTAATGCTTTAGTAATACTTTAGTAATGCTTAAAAATATACCTATAAAAATGGATGCTGAAGAATTGCTTAAGGAATGTGTTGATGATCAAAAAGTGAATGATCAAAATATTGAAACAAAACGTGAAAGATTATCAGCTATCGTTGCAGGTGGAGGAAGTAAACAATATCTTGGTAAAGACTTGCAAATGACAGATATTGATACAATGACACCAGAACAAATAAATAAATTGTATCGTAGATATGAAGCTAGATTGGGGGCAAATATGACAGATACATTGGGGAATACTTTTATTAATTTATATGTTATGGGCATATCAGAATATTTTAATACTGCCAATCCATCAAAACTAAAACAAGATTTAGAAGATGATCCATTTATCCATCATGCTTTGACTAACGCATGTTGTGAATTGTATTATAGATATGGAATGTATCTTGCACCTTTCACAACCATGATAACAACAATAAAACATATAGTCTCTGGACCTGAGGAGAAACCTAAAGACGAAGAAAAAAGTGAAAATATTACTATATAAAAAGATGAGTGAAAATATTACGAGCGAAGTCAAAACTAAAAATCCAAAAAGAGTACTAGCAGGTAAAAAAGGTGCCGAAGCAAAAAAATTAAAAGCTGAATTAAAAATAAAAGAAATTGAATCAATGAAGAAAGAAAACATAAAATTAAAATCAGCGAGCGAAGCGAAGCGCGACGAGGCGAGCCCGATAACAAAAGATGAAATTCAACATATAAATATATTGGAAAGTTTCAAGATAAAAAATTATATATCTTTATATCTAATTGGAGTTGTCGTATTGGGAATATATATATATAAATCCAAACAACAACCAGCGATACAACGACAACCCGCTAAGAAAGAAATTGATAAAAAAAAAAGAAATCGACCCATTTGAATTTAACTAAATTTAATATTTAAAAAATGACTTCACAAATAGACGGAAAACAAATAGTAAACATGTTATATCATTCGGGGGTGATAAGTATTTTAACGGTTGGGTATTCGGAACTAGGTAGAAAAATATTAAGAAAACCACCTCCAAAAGTGGATTTTAATATGGCAGATATTGGAATGTTGACTACTGATATATAACTCGCAATATCAACAAGAGATATGTTGGTTAAACAAGGTATTATTCCAGCTGATATTATGAAATAATCCTATAAAAATGGCAAGTGCAGTAGCAATGATGGTTGGTGGAGCAGTTGTGAATGCGTTAGCCTTTTCTGGTAGTAATTATTTATTTTCACATATGGGAAGAAATAGTGATGAAGAGAGAAAAAGACATAATAAGGCAATGGAACAATTGGAAGAAGCCCAGATTGAATGGAATGAAAAAAGAACACAAAGAATAGATTTTATTAACGAACAACTGAAAAAGGAACATCACGCTATGAATGAATTTGATAACGCCGATGAAGCAATGAAGAATTATTATTATATTACCGGTAAACAATTACCAACTTTACCTCCGAAACCTATATTAAGTGATTTTTATACTCCGTCGGAAGACCAGAAAAATAGAGAGATTGCATTTATTGTTGGTGGCATGGCATTAACTGGATTTATTACATGGAAGTTGATATAAAGCCATATGGTAAAGTATTTATTCCATCAACCAAGATATATCTCTTATCATCAAATGGTGTTGTACTTTTTTATTAACTTCATTGATGTACATATTATGTTTTTTTGAATTCATTGTATACATTCTATTCATTTTAGTTTTATTATTAAATAGACAATCTTTATAATCATCAAATTTTATATCTTTTTTAATTGTAGTTTTTCCAATTCCTTTTAATTTCTTTTCTTCTTTTATGTTTTGATTATGATCTAAATATGTAAAAGAATATGCTTTACTTCTTAAGTAAACTATTTCATTCATAATTTTTCCGTTTAATTCATCTTTAAATTTACCAATTACTTTTTTATTTTTTTCCGAATATAAAGGATGATCTTTGGGATAATCTGATGTATCTAAATAATCTTTTATTTGATTAATATCCTCATAAATATCTTTTGTTTTAACTGATATGAAAACACTGTCGGTATTTTTTACGATTAAAGGAAATCCACAATTAAAATTTCCAGTTTCGGTAGATAAATCAAAAACAATTTTTTCTTGTTTTCCCAACGGTATTATCTTTTTTACATTAGCAATTTGTTTTTTTTTTAGTTATGTTTAAGTAAAATATATTAGGTCTGACATTACATGTATTAATATTTGTATTATATCCTAAAGATGTTACGAGATAATGTAAACATGAAAATGTAATTTTAGATTTTTGTGTAAAACGAAATTGACAATCCCTTCCCTTCTTGCAACCATCTCCTTGGTAAAATCCACGAAAGAAAAATAATCTGTAATTGTAATCTTTATTGAGGATTTTGTACGGAATGTATTTTTCTTTTTTATCGCTATAAAATTTTTCAAATTTTCCTGCCATTACTTTATGATTTCCTTTTGGAACAATTACATAAACACGGGATGATCTCATGCAATCTATTATTTTAAAATCGGTTATTGGGTAAATTTCTTTACAATATTTTAAACATTTATTTAAAAGATCCAAATCTTGATTATTTAAATTCCATCTATATTGTGTTCCACGTTCGTATTGATAAATTCCACTGCTTCCATCTGCTAAAAAGAAACCTTCAATAAAAGCTTTTTTCTCTTCCAAAGTTTTTGGTTCTAATTTTAAGAAATCTCTTTTTAAAGGAGGATTTATTTTTTCTTTGTAACTGTCGTTAAATAGAAGATTAGTATTTAATGTTAAATCTTTAGGTTTAATTATTTCATTATTATCTTTAATCAAAGAATAATCTTCAGTTACATCAACAAATCCTAATGATGTGACAACCCTAAATATTTTTTTATTCGTTTCGTGTTTAATTACAGTTTTTATTTTAGAAAATCCTCTACTTGTCCAAACTTCAATATTATTATTTGGTTTGAGGTAAAATTTACCATTTGAATATTCATATTCACCGGGAATATCTTCTATCTTACGAATAAATATTTTATTTCGATACCTTAGTATCAACGGAGTATCTCCTAAAACTGAATCGGAAGCAACAAGTTCATTTTTTGGCCATAATTCATTTATAACATTATAGTAAAATTGGTACATTAGTTGTTTCGAATAATCCAATATAGCCTGTCCCAAATAAATAGGTTTATTAAATTTAACGGATGTAACATTATTAATTATGGCAACTAAATTATCATTAAATATTATTGAGTCTTTAAAATTTGGTTTGTTTATATATTTTTTTACTTCTTCTCTATTGGAAGATAATATAATCTCACTTCTTCCTCTGATATTTTCTAATGTCTTTCCATAGAAAGCATTATTAATTAACTTCCACAAATCCTTTTCAAAAGCAGATTTTGATTTTGTTCTCTGCTCGGTATTAAAATTAATATACTTTGCTAACCAATTTGATTCTTCAAAAGAAATAGTTCTATATACTTTAGTAACTTTCATACCAAGTTCAATATAATCTTTTAAAATACTATGATGAACAATATATTTCTTTTTATCATATAATGTCAAGAATAGTTTTTCTTCTTTACTTACAGGTTTATTTTCCTTTTCTAATAATTCTAACTGATACGGCGAAAGTTCTTCCTTGGTTACTTTTATCTTTTCTGGTGCCAATGGATATCTAATTATTTTCTTTTTACATTCATCGGGATATTCTAAATCACATTCTATTATACAACCTCTACCTTTCGGAATATTTTTATAATAATCGGGATTCTCTTCCCATTTAAAATCTTTAGTTGGTAAAGGTTGTGACATTGCCCAAGCGTATAAATTATTAGCATCAAGATATAACATAAATTTTTCTTCAAGAAAATCATTTAAATCACCACCATTCTTCAATATTTCTAAACATTCTTTCATTTCATTTTCATCCAATATTCTATTTCCATCACCATGATAGTTGGGTGTATATTTATTAAAAGCTTTTACATGTCTTGGTCCCAAAACACCAGAAAATCCTCCTCTTATTCCTTTTTCAAACATTAGTAACATATCGTAATCTGTTAATAATTCTAATTCAACTCCTGTATATTTTAAACCACATTGCCATGTAAGTCCTGGGGTCGAATAACAATAACATGGATCTATTTCATGATGTTGTAAGAAGAAATTTCTAAATTTCTCAAATGCATCCGCCAATATCAACACATCAGTTTTTAAATATAATTCGTGATAATCTTGTAGAGTTTTACATTTGAATATTTTCCATACATCTTGTGCGTGTTCATATTCTTTTTCTGTTATACCTTCTTGTTTTAAAGTAGAATAAAACTTTTCTATTGGAGGTAATTTTGTTTCTTTTAATCTTTCGATAGAATCTACATATTCATATGGATAAAAGCCCTTTCGTTTTAATAAAGCAAGCTCTTCGTGTTTGCATGTTGGAGATTCACTTTCTAAAATGGGGAAATTATCCATTGATTTAGCAATGTCTGATAGACCTTTCGACATAAATCTATAAGAATCTAGAAATCTTAATTTTTTATAATATGATCCATATTCTATAGAAATATATTCTTCTGAGTTTTTAGAAAGAAGTTTTACTTTATTATATTCATTTTCGTATTTCATCAATTCTTCGATTATAAAGTGGAAATCATAATTAGAACCATTGTGAAATAATACAGGAATTAATTTTGTTGCTTTACCTTCTTTGGTATTACAAGATTGGCATGCTGCACCTCGATATTTACCAGTATAATGACAATGTTCTCTTATTTTCGTTCGTGACTGGGAAGTTTCTCTAATTTGCGTTTCGGCGGATATGTCTATATTATATCCTTCATCCATTATTTTTTCTGTAAATATTATATCATTTCCTGTTTTTTCTTTTACAGCTTTTGAACATCCTTTTAACAATTCTTCGATATCTCTTTCATTTTTATAAATCATCAAACCATCGAATACCAATGCGCCCACTTCAACACCTTGTTCGATCAAATAATCAAATGCCGCCATCAATGATTTGTTTTCCATATCACATAACAATAGATTAATTGCGGAACCTTTAATATTATAATCTGACCCTCTTTCTTTTTTTTGTTTGGTTGCAAGTTCAACCAAAGATGGATTAAATTCACAAACTTTATCTATTATTTCTCTCATCCCTTTGTAATAATCAACAAACCAATCGGGGTATTTACAATTCATATTTATTTCTCTTCCATTGAGAATAGCCAATAATTCTTTTTTTGAATCTTCTCTGGATAAATTTTTCAATTTACCATATTGGACCAATAATTCTTCTCTATTATTGATATAATAATCTAGTGCACCACATAAAATTTTATTTTTATGACAATAAGATGATAGTAAAGTAGGGTGGGCGTTCTTCATATCAATATCAATCATATTATCTTTACATAGCATATGTCTAATTCGTCTACTCATATTTTGTAATCCTATTTTTTCATTAGTCCAATATCTTCCAAATTTATTACGTTGGTGATAAGATATAATACATTCACCAAATTCATTAGTTCCATCTAGATATTCTTCTAATAGTTTTAGTTGTGTTTCATTATCCATTTGCATTCCTTTAATGTATCTACTTCCCAAATTAAATTTATCTGGATTATCAACAATATATTTTAGTTTGGATTTATCAATTTTTTCTCGTAATCTTATAGGCCTTTCGTTCACAGATTTAAACCTATCAACATTTATTTTTTTATATTTTCTTATTTTCGTTAGCGCTTCGATTTCTTCGAAAGTATTGCCACATATATAACAATTGGTTGCTTCTTGAAATTCTTTTTCTTCATATGTATTTAATTTTGTTTTTTTCTGTTCGTTAAGGTATATATTATAATTTATTTCTTTGAATATCTTCATTACTTTTTCCATATATTTTTTTACTGCATCATCACCAACATAAGAAAAGTATTGCGATTTATATATTTGTGGACAATCAGATTTGACATATATTCCATAACTATTTATTTCTTGTTTAAATATTGGATTTATGTAAGATTCGTTAGGATTTGGTTGAGATGACTTTATTGGAATATTGTTTGATTCAAAATCACAATAGATAACAAATGGTAATTTATTTTTAAAATGATAATTTTTAAATTTCAGAATACTCTTCACCGGTTTTACCATTACGGTTTTACAATATTCATTATCATAACATATTTCTTTATGTTTTATTAGTGTTTCTTCTCTTTGAAATCCTTGTAAACAATTTCTACATGTAAATGATTTATGTTTATTCTTATCATACATAAAACTATCTAAATCTTTAATTAAACAATAATGCGTATTTCCATTACTTTCAATATATAAAAGATCAATTGTCCGGTTGGTAGTATTTGAAATATAAATTGGATATAAAGATTGTTTATTTTTTTGTTTCTCCAAAGCAAATACATTGATACTTAGATTATTTTGTTTCTCTACTTTTGGGATATCTTTTATTTTAACAGGGTATTCAATTCCTTTCATATTAATTTTATTTTCATGTTCTTTATATTTAGTTACTCTATATTTATGCTCAGAAGTGGGATATAGTTTAGCCAATACGGACCAAAGAAAACATTTATTATCATTTGTATTTTTCACATTAATAATATTTCTTGATTTAAATTGAATAGGAATATAAGATGAAGCTTTCTGATAACCATATTTATATTGTTTTACTTTTACACTTTTAATATTTCTAAAAACAAAACCACTTCCTCTTTCTTGAAATTTATCTACCCAAGCTTCAAATTTATCTATTAGACTTTCATAAAATTTGGATATATTATTTTGTGATAGGATAACTTGAGCAGGATGAGAGTAATGACTTTCTATTATATCAAATGACATAGGAGTTAAAAATTCACTTGTTATTGTTATTTTTATTTTCAAAGGAAATTTATTAATAACTATTTTATCTTTTAATAAGTTTATATATTTGGTTATATCATATTCATCTATATCGTCAATATCTATTTCAGTGATAAGGTCTTTGAATGATTTGGAGTTTTGGGATCTCATTTTTTATAGAAATGATTTTCAATTAGGTGTTTTTCTATTTTCAAAATAATAATCATGTTGATAATCAGGATTTCTTAATATAAATTCTCGATAAGCTTTTTTGTATTTTTCTTTATTATTTAAATAATGGTTTTGTTGCATGGGTTTGTTACATTCTTTACATGCTGATTTAACACCTATCGCTCTACTATTTGCTTTATGATATTCACTTGATAATTTGTACTCATTACACTTTGTACAAACTTTTCCTTCCATTATTTTTAAAGAAATCAATTTTAATATATTAAAAATGGAGCAACCAAATGGAGAGGTCGGAAAAATATATTGTTTACGTTGTAAAAAACATACTGAAAATAATTCAGTGGAGCAAGTAACAACATCTAATAATAGACAAATGTTAAAAGCTAAATGTTCTGAGTGTGGATCTAAAAAAAATAGATTTACAAATAAATTAGCAGATGAATTGCATCATAGAGTTGTAAAATCTTTTCCCAAAAGACGAGTTCATGTTCATTCGATAGATCAAACATGGGCAGTTGATTTGGTAGATATGCAACAATTTTCGAAACAAAATAAGCATTATAAATATTTATTAGCTGTTATAGATATTTTTAGTAAATATGGATGGTTAATTCCTTTAAAAAATAAAACGGGAGCAACAGTAAGTGATGCATTTGAAACATTATTTAAAGAAAGAAAACCAATATTTATTTGGTCGGATAAAGGATCAGAATTTTATAATCGACAAGTAAAAGAATTGTTAAAAGATAATAACGTAAATTATATTCAACTGAAAATGAAGAAAAATCAAGTGTTGTAGAACGATGGATAGGAACTATGAAACAACGTATGTTTAAATATTTTACTGCTCATGAAACTACAAAATATTATAAAATATTAGATGATTTAGTTAAAGAATATAATAATACAGTTCATTCTTCAATTGAAATGACACCTGTTGAAGCCAGTAAATTAGAAAATAAATCGACTGTGTATGAAAATTTATATCCAGAAGAAATAGACAGTGGGGTTCCTAAATTTAAAGTTGGAGATAGAGTAAGAATATCAAAAAAGAAAGATGAATTTGAAAAAGGTTATACAACACGCTGGACAAGAGAAATATTTGTAATTGAAGAAGTTTTGAATACCGATCCTGTTACTTATAAAATAAAAGATTTAAAAGGTGAAGAAATTAAAGGTAGTTTTTATGAACAAGAATTACAGATTATGGAGTTTTGATTTTTACTTATAAAAAATGAGTATCTTTGGAATCAAGAAACAGAAACGAAAAGAAGATATTGAAAATTTATTGAATAAAATAAAACCCACCGCCGACCTTGAAGCAAGAATAACAAAATTTCAACAAGATGTTCACAATAACAGAAGTGGAATGATGAATCAAATAAATATACAAAATGATCGCTATAATGATCTACAAGAGAGATTTAGAAATCTAACAATAAATAATAATTCGTTACTAAACATTATTGATCAGATGCGGAAAAAAACTTATCTTATTGCAATAACGGCAGAATCAAAAGGTGCACTCACAAAGAACGAAGTTTTCTCACTAGGGAACGGGTGTAAAACTAATTCTATTGGTTATGTCATGATGCGTAAGGGTCGAATATTAGGAATCGGTCTTTCAAGTAAATGGCAGAGTGGTAATGTCAAGGTGGGTGTATCTATAAATGGAATACTATTAGGAGGTTGTGAAATTACACTTCATACAACTACGAGAAAGCAAAAGCATAATAATTTCATAAAGCCTTTTGAAGTTGATATTTCAAGTGTTATTAACTTTGTTTGCTTGAAAGGAAATGCAACAACGGAAAGCACAGTAGCTACACTGTTGATTGAATTATATTAAAATGCTTTAGATATGTTTAAGCAATACTTAGAATTGCTATAGCTTAGCTTAAGAAATTTCCATCGTTACCCGTGTGTAGACTTTCCAAGGGATAAAATCCGACTAATTATTTTTTATATCACATATATTCGTACTTATATATTTTTTTTATATTACTAAATATATTTATTTTTTATATCACATATTCATACCTATATAATTTTTCATATTCCTGTCATTTTTAATCCCAGTGGATAAAATCCGACTAATATTATATTTATTATTTTTATATTACATACATTCGTATATATATATTTTTTACATTTCCAAATAAAAAATATTTATTTTACAATGTCATGTTATTGGTATTGTATATAGGCTTGTATGGGGTATTTGAGTGAAATTAGTATGTAATAGGGAGGTGGGGGGTAGTGGTTTGAGTGAATATGGTTAGTAGTAGGGGATATGAGCGTGTCTAGGAGGTTTGAGCGAGCGAAGCGAGTGAAAACCGATCACCCCGAAGGGGTGGCCTAGACACGCTCATATCCCCTACTACTGGTATTCCCTCACAATCAGAGACTTCAATCCCATCACTCTCATCACTCAGACTCTCGAATCTATTGGACAAGGGTGTAGTGACTTGTTTTTGTGTTTTCTTTTATGCAGGTTTTTTTTGGTTTGGATGGGAATGATTTGGATGTAGGAGGGATGGGTTTAGATGGGGAGGGGTTTGTTGTAGGTTTAGATGTAGAGGTAGAATTTGTTTGTGTAGAGGGGTTTTGGTTGTTTGCTTACTAGATTTTTATAATTGGATTTTGTTTTGGGTGGTTTGGCAGGAGTCGGAGTAGAGATTGCCGTGTTAGGCACAAGCTGTTTCTGAGCACTTGTGTTTTGTTTTGAAGAGGAGGATAGAGAGGAGAGTGAAGGGACCAGACTTTTGAGGGTATGGGACATCTCGGAGAATTTTTCTAAAAGGGTTTTAATTAAAAGATTACAGGTGTGGCAAGATTTTTCAGGAGCTGGGGCTGGGGCAGGGGCAGAAACAGAGGCATAGCTGGTGGTTTTGCTCAACTGTTCCCGGTCCTGTCGGCGCCTCTGTATCACTTTTCTGGCTTCATAAAATGATACGTTTTCATGATACTTGTATGAAAGGATGTCTTTTTCATCCCTCCAGACTGAACAGTCTTTGGAGTAGGAGGGATGAGAAGATTTGCAATTAAAACAGAGTGTTTCATTGGTACAGGATTTGGGATCATGGTCTGGTCCCTCAAAAGAACATTTTGAACATATTGGTTGGTTTTTACACTTGGTCTAATGATGGCCGTACCGCTGGCATCTAAAACAACGCAGCGGGTTGGGCACATACACATCGACCTTCACAGACTGATAACCTATTTTGATGTGTGTAGGGAGAAGTGGTGTAGAAAAAGTAAGAATATATGTATTTGTATCTATTTTTTTATTTTTTGTAATACTGATTTGTTTGACATCAGAAACAGCCTGTGTCTTTAAATTGGACTTGATCTCGTCGAGGGATTCGCAACGGATCACACCCTTACATGAGTTGAGCGTTTCATGAGGAAACACTGCAACCCTTGCTCCAGAGAAGTTTAGTGTCGAAAGAAGGTTTTTCGATTGCTGCATTGTGGAACACTCCACAAGCAACGTGTTGTTTTTTAGGTTTTTTTTACAGATTTCAGTGTACCGACAATTGATTGGATTTGCTTTTCTATAACAAAGGGAGAGAGGTTGGTAATTGATTTATCGGGATCCATTGCCGACACGACAATGAATCGCGAAAAATTCTGAGATGTAACTGTTGCAGATGTTATGATAGTTGATTCGGAGTCTGAGTCCAAGAGGTCGCTTGGCTTTTTTTGGGATGCCATGATTGTTTTGTGTTTTTTCATCACCGATGCTCCCCACCCACCATGGAGTCCAACAAGGGGACATGACCTGGGGAATGCCGACACAGGTCATGACAGGGATGCATCAGTGATATACTCTGAGTGAAAGGGTTAGATTGGACAAATGTATTCCTGAGGAATGTTTTCCAAGCTAAAAAACTATCTTTGGGAGATTACAAGAGTCAATCAAAGGCCAAACATTTCACCAGATTAGCCCATGAGCCACCGCCTTCTAGGTCATTTTTACGATTTCTAAGTCTACACGATAAAGACAAGACATGGTAATAGTCTGACAGGACATATTCCTGTATTTATGAACTAAAGAAGAGGAAATGAAAAAATGATCTAGGGCACAGCATGACCAGCCGATTGATCAGGACGGGCCTTCCTGACCTCCCGATTAGCCCAAATTAAGGCCCAAGTGGTGTGTTGCAGGGACAGAGCTTTTACAGCCATACCCTGCCCCAACTCAACCACCAGGATCCTGTCATCAGACGACACGGGTTGCAGCCCACGGCAAACGGGCAGGCACAGTGGGGGGGGGTCTTGCCCCTTTGTAGTGCGACAGCTGGGGAATTCTAACCCCCACCCAGCTGGGGCTTGAAATGAATACAGCCATTTGTCGGCTTTGCAAGGAGTATAAAAACACTGGTGAGAATTATCACATTATACTTTGTGTTTGTCAAGTTGTGCAAGTTTGGCAAGCCTGTGAAGGAGTCATAAATCATTGTTATCATTTGAAAATATGTTGTGAACTAATAAAGATTAAAGTAAAAAAGAGCTGTTTCATCCATTTTGTTTTACTTTGTAAATTTATTGGTCATGGATGAAAATAATTTTATTCACTCTATAGTATGAAATGTCTCGAAAAAAAATAAGCAAGAATTTCATAGATTTTTAATCTATTTTTGCAGGAAATACAACAAACTTCATGTACAACCTGTATGGAGAGGACAAGTTGTCAAATGATAAAAAAAACTGAAAAAACCTGTTGCTGGTGGGTCCGAGTTAGGAAAACTTGTGCAAAAGACAGTAATAGACTATAACAACAATCTGTCTGTGAAAATTGGTCCTGACAAGAAGAAATGTGTCGATGAAGCACTGCTAAAATTGATTGTAGGAAGGTCTTACAACCTAGTCTTGTCGACAACCAATTCTTCAAGGATTTTGTGAAGGCACTGGATCCAAGGTAATAATTACTAAATGGGCTGACTGAAATTGTTTTATTATCAAAGCTATTGCCAATTCAAAGAAAAGCAGTCCCACATTTGAAAGTTGACAGCCCACTTTGCTCTGCCACAGAGACTGAGGAATCTTCATACTAGTAGCCAATAGCTATTTCAACCGTAGGTCCTAGCATTGAAAATCTGAATTAGTATATACTGGTACTTCAATATATGATAAAAAACATTTTTTTTTGATGGGGTTTAGCATCAACTCAACAATTACAGTCATCTGCAGATGGCAAGCACTTGTATCAACCTTTCCTGGATGAACCAGTACATCTTTTTGGTCAAACCTTCTGCAAGCAAGCCGACTGCTTTCCCACATGAATTATCAGCAGTTAGAGAAAAGTGAACATTATGGAAAACAGTATGTGATTTCAAGTCGCACCACAATCATTGACAGGCTGCATCAAAGAAAAGAGCTTGTTGAGCAGAAGATTCAAGATGAAATTGTTGGCATAGAAGGTTCGTTTCTGTCACATGATACTAGTATCAATCCATTAGCCAGTAGCAACTAGATAAACTCTTGCTGATATTTGAACCTGATACATTTTGTATTCAATGCCAATTGCCCAATACAATATCCATTTTGCTAGTTATGGTAATAATATGCATGCATTTCATATGCAGTGAATTTCAATTTGAATTCATATATAATAAAATGATAGTCAGTGTTTAAATTGAAAACTTGAGACAATGAAAGCGTCATGACTGACTGGTCTCACCTTCTGACTGCTCAAATATGTGGCCAATGTCTTTCTGACTTGTTTTTTTACATTTAATGTGTTAATCAAATTAAACATGTCTTAGTCAATATATGTTGACTATTTTCAGGAATTGGCTTGACCCATGATGGTTGGACGAGTGCTGCTACAAAGAGCTACAACACTACCACAATACACTACATTCAAGATTGCACTTAGAAATCTGCTGTATTGAATACCATAAAAGTAGAGGGTTCCCATACTGCAGAGAAAATTGAACAATCACTCCTAGAGACCAAAGCCAAGTGGAGTCTTCCTGAAAATATTGTGGCAACAACAGACAACGCAGCCAATGAATGTAAGGCATTTGAAATTCTGAATTGGCAGAGGTTCGGCTCCCAAGGCCATCGAATAAATCTCATTTTAAAGAATGCCATGACTGTTCCTGAAATATCCAGAATCATGGGAAAATCCAGAAAATTAGTAACTCGAAAAACAAAAGTTGTTGCTGCCTGGAAAGCAACAAGGACACAAACTAATTGCTGATGTGACAACACGATGGAACTCAGCACTTGACATGTTGAACAGGATTCTTGAACAACTCCCATCACTAATGGCTGTAGCAACTGATGACAGTGTATCAAAAAGCGCCAGGACAACAATTCAAAACTGTTTGCTGACCTTTGATGAAACAAGAATTGCTGAAAAGATTGCAAGTTTGATGGAGCCATTCATAAGAGCCACTGAATCAGTATTCTCAGAAACAAATCCAACCATAAATAAAGTTATTCCAGTAGTAACAAAACTCTTCAGAGTATTAGAAGAAACTGAAAATGATCCCGCAATGATCAGATGATGCATAGAACTGAAACAGAAGATGTTGCTCTCCTTGGAGCAATTTTGAACCCATTCACTAAGGGTTTTGAGCATGTTCCTACAGAAAAAGCTAAGGCTAGGAACTCCGTAAGTCATCCCTCAGCAATGTGAATGTCGTCTGTGTATCAACAAAACAAGAAAAACGTGAGGCTATTCCATTAGTTGTTCCTGACTTGCCGGCATTGCCAGATGATTACCCTGACATCCAGTCCACTGAGCAGAAAGAGAAGGAAGAAAACATGGAAATTGCGCAACCCAGCAAGAAACTTAAATCGGCAGATACAGATGATTGGCTGACAGATGGAATGTGTGTTGGTGAAAGCCAAATAAGGGCAGAGGATCTTCTTCAAGTTGAAATTAGGCGTTACCTTAGTCTTGTGCTGAAAGAAGATTTTGCGTGTGCAGGCTAGTAGTGTTCCCTCAGAGAGGGTGCTTTCTTTAGCAGGTGCATTGGTGTACAAAAAAGGAAATCGCCTCAGCCTACAGAATGTTGACATGTTCGTATTTTTGAATAAGAACATTGCAAGATTTTAGAGACTGATATGTCAATTAGGAGTCAGCTACATGTATAATTGACTTATTGATATGAACTGTTGCTTAAACTAAAGTTACTGTTACTCAAGTTCTTTGTAGATGTTTTTTTTTTTGTTTCTTTTTTGTTTTGATGTGACGTATTATCACTGGGGTTTTACTCTGTTTTTTTTTCAACAATTTTTTAGTTATATACAGCGACCGGTTCACATAACCAGTTTTCCTGGACTGTATACCAACCAGTACTAACTTACCCCTTACAAGGAGCTGGCAACTTCTCCGCATATGGAGGAAAATCGACATTTTCATAGAAGATTGTCTGTCCGTCTGTTGAACTTTGTGTGGAGCATGACTCAAAGACTATTAGAACTATTAATTTGAAAAGTTAATTGTTGGGTTGATCTCCTTGGGTGTTACTCTACACTTCATATTTTTTTATTAATTGCCCTTTGTTAATTTTTATGTTTGATTTTAGTCCAGGGCATAACTTTAATACAATAAGAGCTATTCAATTGGAGAAATGCACAAGAACTGCTACCCTGCTCTTATTATTTTTTTTAGTTTTAGCTTCAAAGTACATTTTTGAAGAAAAGATAGTTACTATAAATGGTATACAAAAATTGTGTTCATTCTAGTCCATATGTGAAACTTTTACATTGTTTTATTATTCAATGATGATATTTTGTCAGATTTGAAAAAATGTATCTACTAGTATCTAGTCAAATGGTTAAAATTATAGAATTTTAAGTGTTCTGAAATTTGACTAAAATAAACTGTTATTAACATTCAGTGTCATTTACTCATTAGTGTGTTTTAATTTAAATCATTAAAAACTGTTTAAGTACTTATTTCTGTGGGGGGTTTATTTTGGCTATATTGGCAGTCAGGGTCAGTTGCGCCAATTCAAAACACGGCCAATTCAAAGCACTAAAATCCCATTTATATTCATGGCACCATGTTATTGTCAACGAGAGTTTAAATTTGGCGGTTTGAGAGCGTTTGTGCCAATTTATGACCCCGTCAATTCAAAACACGTTAAAAACTGCTAACATTTGACACCGCAGACATATTGCGCTATACAGTAAGCAGATATTAAGTATAGTGAGTCAGTTCTACCCTAGTTGAAACCCCCAGGTTATTTGATGTTAATAGAGCCTGGTTAATGGTTCATATGGATAACACACACTCCATTCACCATGCTTATATGTTACAATGCCAACTAGCATCAAGCAGAGGATGGCTAAGAACCAAAGGATGCATCAATAGAATCACACACTAGTGGTCTACTTTTGTTACACTACTCCACTAGAACCAATTATATAATCAGAAAATCGCATCAGATGTACCATCCAATTCCAACCGATAATCGATTATAATTTTGAACCGATGTTGCAACACTACAATTTACGGTAAAATTAGAAGGAAATTATGTAGACTCTTCAAAATATTATCAACCAAGGGTCATTTTTTACCCTCAACTTTGACGTGTAGTGAAAACCCAGGTTAAGGTAATTCAGTGGTTACAGAAGCGTTTCAGTTACGCTACTACCCAAAATAAAGCAGCATAGATGGATATACATATATGTAGTAAAACAAGTAGTACTGTACCTGTGTAGAAACTAAATATATCTATCTGGGTCAGGGGAGGATATAACAAGTTTAGACTACAAACGCAAAAATTTAAAAATGGGTAAGAATGCCTGACTTATGATATTAGTTCTTGATCTTTGGACCTTTATGGTAATACTGTTCGGAATCTGCACACACTTATGCGCAGAACACTCAAAAATGATGAAAAGGGTGAGTACATACATTGGGCATTAGTCTAAAGCATATGGACGGGACCTTTCTGGTGGAGAACTAAGAACAGATCTTCAAAATGTGTGCAGCATATTTATAAACAATGCTGCTTAAATAGCTTCAGGGGGGAATACTAGAGATGTAGAATCTTTCAACTCCATGGTATCATCCAAAGCATCACAAAGATGCCATTATTCAGCATCATCAAGTCTGAGAAGCAGAGTTGACTGTGCAGTAGTACAAAAGAAATGATGGACCTGCATATGTGACCAATATTAATAAAAGTTCTAGTGTTTTACCTGGCAAGGTCTTTAAAAATATTTGTTACATGACTTGATTCCAAACAGGTGGAAATAATTCCAATACGAATGTACACAAGAATTTAAACAAGAGGGCAATGATGGCCCTGCATCACTCACCAGAATAAATATTAGTTAACTTGTTACTAAAAAGGTAATAAAGGTACACTTGTGGGCAAATAATGGGGAACAATAATAAACTTGATAAAGGACCATGAAAGGATACTACAAAAGAATATTTGTGATGAAGGATGCAACAGACCAAATTTGGTGATGATCCATTTACTGGTTCATCAAAAGAAGTCATTTTAAGGTATTTCTATGTTTAGCTCTAGCGGCCCCTAATTGGGGCCAACCATTTTTATTTCAGCAAATCTGATAGAACACTATCTAAAGATGCTAAAAACCAATTTTGGTAATAATCCATCCATAGAAACATGAGAAAAAGTCATTTTAAGGTATTTCTATTTTTAGCCCTAGCGGCCCCTAAAGGGGGCCGACCAAATTTATTTGAGCAAACTTGAGAAAGGACCATCTAAGGATGCTACAGACCAAGTTTGGTGATGATCCATCCATTGGTTCATGACAAGAAGACAATTAAATGTTTTTCTATTTTTAGCTCTAGTGGCCCCTGAAAGAGGCCGACCAAATCTGATAAAAGACCATATAAGGATGCTACAGACCAAGTTTGGTGATCACCCACCGATTGGTTCATGAGAAGAAGACGTTTTCTATATTTAGTTCTAGCGGCCCCTAATAGGGGCCAACCAATTTTTTTTGCAAATCTGATAGGTCACTATCTAAAGATGCTAAAAACCAAATTTGGTAATAATCCATCCATAGAAACATGAGAAAGTCAATTTAAGGTATTTCTGTTTTTAGCTCTAACGGCCGTTAAAAGGGGCCGACCAAATTTATTTGAGCAAACTTGAGGAAGGACCATCTAAGGATGCTACAGACCAAGTTTGGTCATCACCCATCCATTGGTTCATGAGAAGAAGACAAAGGTTTTTCTATTTTTAGCTCTAGCTGCCCCTAAAAGGGACCGACCAAATTTTTTTGAGCAAACCTGATAAAAGACCATATAAGGATGCTACAGACCAAGTTTGGTGATGATCCATCCATTGGTTCATGAGAAGAAGATGATTAAAGGTTTTTCTATTTTTAGCTCTAGTGACCCCTAAAAGCGGTCAAACAGAACAATATGAGCAAATTGCAATTTGCAGACGACAGACAACAGACGCCGGAGCATCCACCTACCCATCCTAACAGCTCACCCGAACCTTCGGTTCCGGTGAGCTAAAAACAAACTTCAGCACAAACTGAGGTCATTATTATCACAAACAGAAAAGAGAGAAGGACCTTCATACCAGACAGCAACTGCAAACAACCAATGTACCTGACATTACTGAAATACATGTCACTGTAATTGCTCCAGCTACAACACATGTCAGTGATTTACAAATGTTATAAAAAGTGTTTCGTGATAACAAGACAACATCTCTCCATAAGGAATGCAATTTGACTCAAATTGCTACAGTTTCAGACACACAGTATGAACATAATTCCAGTGCAAGATATTTCTCCTGCTGCATTTGCTGTTATTGGTTTGTCTTAGAATGAAAATGTTATGTTCTGTAATGGTAAACCAGTAAAGGCTGAACTATTTTTAACCTGGTTACACAGTAGAAAGCAGTGATACATGATCTCTGTGACAATTTGGTTGAAGAAATAGCATTATCCACAACTAATTCAAACAATTCATGTGGAGAAGTTTGCAGTTACTTGCAGAGGACAGGGTGGGCAGAAGTAAGAAATACTTGGCACTGAGATATGCCGCTTATCACAATTTTGGAAGTGAAAGAGTTAAACTGATTATTTCATACACAAGCATTGATATTTATTGTTTTATGATAGATTTTAAAACAAATGTACGTGGAAAATTTCAGAAAAATCTGTCTGTTAAAAATATTTGTGATTAATGCCTTAAAAATCAAACTTTAACCATTAGCTGTGTTCACTTGCCAGAACAGCAAGAACAAAGCCTAAGATGAATTCAAATAAGGTAAAAAATTCTGATAAATAAATTACACTTTAGTGACAGGACACCAGTTATAGCATCAACGTCCCCTTTGGATAACGGTTTTGCACATGTTTAAATCAATGGCAATAACAGTAGAGCTTTAACAAATACTGATGCTAGTATTTGTCGCACTAGAAAATTTAAAAAGGTCAGTTTAAGGTAATATTTGAGCTTGGTAGGAAAGAACATTTGAATGTCAAAGGCATAAGGGGTAATCTGATTGAAATTAAAGGTACTATGTTGTTGCCAGGGCCCTCTCTCTCTCTCTTTTGGGGAAATGGGCCTGGTGCCCTGGAAGGGGGGGGAATTTTGCATCATTGTCAGTTCAAAGGGGAATCTAATTAATATAACATAATCTGGCAGACATGCTGTATCAGAATCAGATGAGGTTTGCGACGATGTAGATAAGGATTTTTGGTTGAATGACCCATCAATCTTGGCACATTTAGCACTTTATCTTTAACTTTATCGGCACTTTAACTTTATCAGTATTTTTTTCTGCAGCATTTCGCATTGTGCAACATGTTTGCTAGCGCACCATTTCCAATGCCTAGAGAGTGGTACCAAATCTTGCAAGGCGGACTCCAGGTTTATCTAGCCATTTGTTTAAGGAAAAAATAACAAGACTATGTACATTTTTCACAGTTTTTATTTTCTTCTCGCTAGGCAGAGTCCAGGTTTAGGCCAGAAAAAAAATAGTTGTGTTTACAGTTACCCGACCAACCCTAATTTTTAGAGCTGACCCTAACGTTTCTAACAGCAAAAAACGTGGTGCGAAAAACCGAAATTTTTGTGGACGAATATTTCATTCAGGCAATAATTTTTAACAGCAAATATGTGCGATTACACGCAGTCTGTCGACTCTGTACATCACCAACAAAGCCAAAGTTGTCAATCAAATTCACCAATAAACCAACGTCAGCTTCAAACGCAGGATGATTGTCGCTACCAAAATTGTAGCCCCAGCATGAAAATAGGCTTCTCAGTGAATGGCATCGTCCATAAACGGTAATTTAATTTATCATATTTCATTGAAATTTGAAAATACATGTTTTATTTATACCGTTACAGTTTAATGACAATTTACTTTGACGATTTGGTGTCAAAAAATCGAATATAGCCACTTCCAGTTTAAGAATGAAACTTCACATTTTCTACTTTCGGTTTGGAATTTGGTCACTGATCGAGTACAAACGTTGTGCTGGATTTAATTTTGTTAAGTTAATGAATGCTTAAAGTAATCAGACATTTATTAGAATGCATGCCTGCCGCAAAGACATGGTTTAAGAAAACAAATAAAGACAAATCATTGGAAATTGGTAGCCGGCCCAATCTTTGGATGTTTAGCCTTTAGGCTGAAAATAGAGATACTCTTAATTAACTAATCTAAACTGTGACTGACAACGAAATGAAAATGATTATCCTTTTATTTTAAAGTAATGTTCATTTTTTAATCTGCATTTCAGGCCAAGGTATGATGTGTTCAACTTGTACAAAATACCAAAGGAGACGAGAGTAGCCTGTGTGATGTTTTTTGTGTTACCTAATCCGAAATAAACATTTGAACTAAAACAGTTCTATCTTTTCTCTTTAAGATGCACCAGATTCCACCAAGTTCAGGAGAGCTAAACCTTTTACACACTCCCCTTTGCCACTGAAACAAGCTCAATTTAATATTTGCAGTATGCCTTCAAAAATTCCCAGTTGCAGCATGTCATACCCTTCTATGAATATTTGACAAAAATGTCGATTTTCCTCCACATGTGGAGAAGTTGCCGGCTCCTTGTAGAAGGGTAAGTTAGTACTGGTTAGGTGTATATAGTCCAGGAAAAGTGTGAAGGGTAGGTGAACCGGTCACTGTATATAACAGAAAAATTGTTGAAAACAGTGTTAAACCCTGGTGATAATAAGTCACATAAAAACAAACAATAAAAAATTCCTGGCCAGAACACTGGAATCGTTCCAGAAAATCAAAATGGCATATTCGCTAACTGCCATGAAGATTGGTGCTTGTCAATATGTCCAAGAGAAGAACTTATACAAGTCGGTATAATCTAGTGATATGTGATGAAAAATTCATTTGGAGAAATTTCACTTAGATTGTACGTGTTTTGCTTTGTTTGATGTCTCCTGAACATGCCAACTGTTTAAGGTGATTTTTAGATACACAAATTGAAAAATACATGACACATTAATATGCATCATTTTCATAGTTACAATAAATAATTACTATCGTAGTGTATCCAATACAATTATACAGTGTGAGTCATTGCTGGTTAATGCCTTATTCACGCAAAAGAAAAGTTTAGAAAAAAAAATAGAAAAGAAAAATTTTTCGACCTACCTACATTAATTTTTTTGGTCAAGTAACCCTAAACACAATTATTTTTTTCTAGCCTTATCTAACCAATTTTGATGGAAAAAATAACAAGACTATGTATGTTTTTTCAGTTTTTACTTTTTTCTCGCTAGGCTGACTCCAAGTTCATCTAACCATTTGTTTCACAGAAAAAATAAAACTATGTATGTTTTTCAGGTTTTTTTCTCAGGTGGTGGAATTTTTACCAAAAATAGAGGTTCAGAGGTGGGGGAATGAGGCCGAATTTTGGCCCCAAATTCGGGAGATCGAGAGCCTTGCACACACATCATTATTTCAGAAATCACATGAAGTAATTTGAAATAATTTATGCTTAATAATAACAATTATTCAACAGTCAGATTTCTATGGACTGCTAGGAACTAAAAAATTTTTAGAACACTAAATACACAGGAATCAACAAATGAATTAATTCAACAACGATAATCCAGTAGAAGTAAAAAAAAACAAAAAACATCTGATTATAATTGTTATTAAAATATTATATATTATTATTAAAAATGTTGGAAAGTCAATGTTTCGAAGTGATTTCATGAAATAAAAACATCTGATTACAATTATTATCAAAATATTAGACATTATCTAAAAAATTGGAAGGTCAAGGCTTCAAAGTGATTTCATAAAATCAAAGCATCTAATTATAATTGCGATTAAAATATTATATATTATTATTAAAAATGTTGGAAGGTCAATGCTTCAAGGTGATTTTATGAAATAAAAACATCTGATTATAATTGTTACTAAAATATTATAAATTATTATTAAAAATGTTGGAAGGTCAATGCTTCAAGGTGATTTTATGAAATAAAAACATCTGATTATAATTGTTACTAAAATATTATAAATTATTATTAAAACTGTTGGAAGGTCAATGCTTCAAAGTGATTTTATGAAATAAAAACATCTGATTATAATTGTTACTAAAATATTATAAATTATTATTAAAACTGTTGGAAGGTCAATGCTTCAAAGTGATTTTATGACATAAAAATATCTAATTATAATTGTTATTAAAATATTATATATCATTATCAAAAATGTTGGAAGGTAATAATCATTCATTGCACATCATAGCAAAAAAAATCATACTCCACCATTTGAACATTGCCAGTACCTAAATACTTGGATGTCTTTAGGTCTAGTGCTTTGTTGATATCTATGGTCAATGATATATAAATATATATATGGTCATTGATACATGTACTATTAGATGACCATCACAGATAATTCTAAGAGAACAAATACTAACCATTCAGCATAATAAATAGTATTCTAATAAGACATAGACACATGTTTTTTGTGGATCCTTTCAGATGCACAGGGCCTGTCTGATTTTTTTCTGTTGTGTACATAAATTATAAAATTAGAAGGCATATGATGAATGTCTACAACAAAAAGTTTGTAAATTGCTCATGATACTGCAAAAAAAATTCAAGAAAATTTGCTGGTCCCTCTGTAGGGTCATATATCTAAAAAGTATTACAGCCAAAAAAACTGGTTAATTTCTTAAAAGTGACAGAAATGACAGCTTTACTTCTACATTCAAATCCAATGTTTCACTTCCAAATACAAAAATGTGTGTGTCCCCAAAGAAACACATAAAACTTTTTTAACACTGATTTAAAAAATACTGATAGATGTACCATTGTCGGTATAAACTTACTCATGACAGACTGAATGTTAATATTGACAAAACTAAAATTGTTGTTTTTAAGAAGGGTGGAAATTTATCTTGAAATGAGAAATGGTTTTACAAAAATAAAGAAATAGCAATTGTTAAAAATTTCACTTATGTTGGGGTACTTTTCACTAATAGACTATCATTGTATAAAATGTCAGAGTCCATGTCAGTTAAGGCAAAGAGAGAGTAATTACAAATACCAAATTCTTTTAGTAAATTGTCAAATATTCCATTTCATACCTTTTTCAAAGTTTCTGACTCTTTAGTATGCTCAGTTTTATTATATGGATCTGAAATCTGGGGTTTAGATAATGTAGACAGTATCAAAAAAGTTCACAATTATGCAGGTAAAATTTTTTAAATGTTGGGAAAAATCCATGTAATGATGCTGTGTTAGGCGATCTAAGTAGATTGCCTCTTTATATATACTCAGTCATAGAAATTAGGATTGAAATTTACAAGCAAGTCGGGCTAGTAACTAGGCAATTTTCATTAGCCCAAATCAAAATTCACTAACCCGAATTAAATTCGCAAAACATGGAGTCAGTCTCGCTCGAAAATCACAACCAAGGCCTGTTATTACACTATGAAAGCAAAAATTTTCTATCACGAGTTACATTTTCACGTTTTGTGGCCAAACGCCCAGCAACTTCAGGGATCTTTTTTCCAGGTTTAGCACCAGGAACATACTTCAGTTTTTCTGACATATTGTCTGCTATACCCAGCTGATTTATTTTAAGTAATAAGGCAGGAACCAGAATGCCATGTGTTTCCTGCGCAGTAAACATAATTCGGTTCAATGCGCACATTAATGATACAAGCCACAGACTGCTGAATGATATAAGCAGCTCAAAAGTTTGTTTACAAAGCCAGAATGAAAGTGCAATGATTTTTTAATTTTGATTTCAACGATCTTGAAATCACAAGCACGTCAAGCTAGTAAATTAGGATTTTTTACTAGCCCGAGAGAAAATCTACCAGTTTTTGGCCGTCCGGCTAGCGCTAATTTCGACCACTGCTCAAATAGACATATAAAATTTTGGTAAAGAATTTTGAATATGAATAGAAATCGTTACGTTCGCCTATGTTATGAAATGCTTGTACACCTTGATATCATTGGTCAAACAAATTGGATCTCCTATGTACAGGACAATCTATTTGCAAATGGTTTTGGGTATATCTGGAAAAGCTAATATGTTGAAAATAAAAACATGTTTCTTAAATGTTATACACAACCGCTATTCTAAATTTAAAATGGATTATAGAACTGAAAAATATGTTACAGAAATTGATATTACTAAATTTAGGTCATGTTTAGCCACATTTGGAAGCTCAGCACATAACTTAATGATCGAATAAGGGAGATATTATGGAATATAGAGGGACTTCAGAAATTGTTTCTATTGTGAAGGTTGTACTGGAGACAAATTCCATTTTGTGTTAAAATGCCCATTCTACGCCAAATTACGTTCACAGTACATACCAGAGTATTATTTGATCCATCCATGTTCATGTTCTTGTTCATGTAAACAAGTTGTGCGTAATATTGCTATGTACATTTTTCATTCTGTTAGATTGAGGGATCATTATGTATCATAATTATATGATTGAATTACATTTATATGTTAATTGTAAGATTGATAAATTATTCTGTAAATTTCTTAAATTCTTATGTTTTAGGACAAGATTATCTTATTAATATTGGCAATGTAAGAGCATAACCAATCATGTTATTATATGTTTGTGTGTGGGCCGGTGGCCTAAAATATCACAGTAAAGAATTGAATTGAATGATCATTCAGAACCTACCTTAACTGTCTTTGAAATGTTTAACTCCAATTTCTTCTGTATTTATACACATTTTATATGAAAATAAATGGTCAAATGCTAGTATTTATGATAAATTTTGGTCCCAATATATGATCATGTTAACACTTTACATGCGAAAAACACCTATCTGAATAATATACACTTAGCATTTCTGAACAGGATTCTGATTCCATAAGTATCATAACTGAGTTACATTCATTTGCATCTAACCTATGCCAGAAGAACACTTAAGCATGATTCTAATCCAAATGTCTTCATTATAATACTAGATTGTGAAGATGCGTTTAATACTAGCAATGACTTCGTGTATAAATTTATACGGGCCCATCCTCATCGTCAACACTATCCTCCATGGCACCACATCGATACTAGCAAATAATCAATATATATGTGTAATGGAAACTGAATAACTTAAATTGAAAAACAGAAATAACTGGCATGATTACTTTATAATTTGATAGAACTGCTCCTTCAGTGGCTTTCTATGAGTGTTCATAAAGAGTACCACGTCCCCTTAATGCAAAAAAGTACCAGTCCGCGAAAAATGCGAATAATCCGAGCCCGAGGCTATAAAAATCTGACCCGGACTATAAACTTCCGTCATGAGAGTAGTCCGACCGGACAATAGAGTTTTGGGAAATCGTAAATATGGGTTTTTCCATGTTCCTATAATTATTTGCGCACAATGACGTTTGGGAAAATCATACCAGAATTTTAACCAATCAAAACGCTGCCTTTTCAAGTAAGTACACACAACTTGTCTTCCGTTTCCTTTAACATGCAATTAACGTCACGGACGTGGTATCTGATGACAGTAGTCTTTTAGACGACTCGGATTACGCGTCAGAGTCTAGCGTAGATGATGGTGAAGAAAAATTAACATAGAACTTTTTAGAATAGCGCCGTCGCCTCACTGTAACCACAAAATAAATGAATAAACATTCAAACCGCTGTATGATTTCACACGATTACTGTTGCTCGGCTTTCTTCACAAATAGACATCCAAAGCGATATATTAAACGGGTAACAATATTGTTTTGGTTCCGTTTTTGTGTATTTCCTGCATCAGTATAATGTGTACACCGAAGTCACATGCTACTCACATATTAGCATTAGGTAAGCACGATATTGACACATTCCACAATTCATGACGTCCTTCCCGCGTGTCAATCAGCTGTGTAATTTTTTGAAAGGAAATTCATCACCGATGACGTAATGCAAAGAATTAATGACGCGTTTCTTTGGTCACATGACTACTATGTTCTCGCATGCCTCTGCAAATGATTTATTTTTAGCATAGTTACAAGGTTTCCCAGGATTAACAGATTGGTCATACATATAAAGGAGATTTTATAGTCCGGGTCATTTTATAGCCTCGGGCTTTGACTTTTGATGTAATTCTCAGACTTAAGTGTTGTGAAAAACGTTTTCTTGCTAAAGCTTTTGCGAAATCGTTCTGTGCAGTGTTTATTGAGCGACTAATTGCACTTATTTCAGACATGAACTGATTCGGATATGCTTTGTGCGCAAGACTATTAGCACATAGATATGTTATCAGACATATTCTTATAATTCTGTAAATATAATTATGACATATGTGTAATTCAGGTTAAATTTTGATCTTACTCAAGAAAAAAATCTGAAAAAATCTGAAAGCTACTGGCATACCAGAAAATTCTGGTGGCCCACTGGGCTACCACATGCTAAATAAATTTGTTGGACACTGAGCTTGAAGCAACCACTAATTATAGAATGGAAAAAGTAAATATTTATTGGAATATTATGTTATATATATTATATAGTATTATGAATATTCTATGGTTTGTTGAAGGTGCAAAGCTTGGTATCTCAATTTTGCTTTTTTATCTGCATCAGTAATTTTGGTTTTGGGCAAGTAACTTCTGTAAAGTTGCTGGCCTGACTAGTGAGTAAATTTAAAATGCTTATTCCATAGACTGCCTTTTGATAGAAAGCATTGCAATACAACTGATTTATTGAATTTGTTCCAATTTTATGTAACAATTGTGTTGCTATGTTTCTGACCATTACATATCACTAGTTGAATGTAGCCCAGAAAGCTTTGAGAGTAGAAGTTTGGTCTAATACTGAAGAAAGAATTGATTTAAATGGTTAATAGTTATTAATTAAATAATATTAAATAGCATATTCTGGACATTCAAGACGAATACCATAATAATGATTTAAGTGGGATAGATGTCCCTAAGTAATTTAACAAATATTCTTAGATACAATTCAAACAAGCTCAGACTATAAAAATTCTACGAGGACTATAACTTTTGTCACAAAGCATAGTCCTGAGGACTATAGTAAAAAAAATTAACTGAGAAGACTGAGGTACCATCTAACATTTTTGTCAAAAATGGAATTTTGGTATATTTCATTATAACTTTATGAGATCTTTATCCTGTGAAAATATTATAGCTGTATTTTAATTCAGTCCAAAAATATAAAGAAAAACATAAAGGTACCATGTGAAAGTTGTCAATTTTCTGCATGCAAAAAGGGACAAAGCGCTGACTAGTTTATACAAAAAGGTACCATATGACTCATTTTCTGCATTTATAAAGCAAGTGTTCATCATTATGTTAACATACAAAATTGTTTACTTGGTAGCTTTTTGCACCAGAATGAATACACGATCCAGATATTTTTATAAGTATCAGATATCAAAATTTTGGTCAATTGTTTTCTTGCAATTAGAGATAATAAACAGAGAAAGTGTCAACAACACCAGGTGTGATTAATTACTTTCATATCAGTTTGACGGAACAAGCAAGCTTCATATGATACATTCATAATGGCTACATCTAAAAATGTAAGTATGTTTTTTCATTCTAGATGAAATTATACCAATACATTGATAGCTATTATTTTAAATATAAATCAGCAGCTGATTTATGCTTGAAATGAAACAAACACAAGATTAATACAAATATATTTATAATCAATCTAGTGTGGTAGTCAATGGTAGGCTTTGAATTTTAAAATCACATAGTTTTAAAATTTAATTTATTGACAAAACATAATTTGTTACCATTTTGTTTGCAGAATGAAGAACCAATGTGATCAGATGAAGAATTCTTCGACACGCACAAGCAGGTGATACAAATAATAAGACAACGTTCAAAAAGTCCTGACAATGAATCTAACATGACTCATAACTGTACAAACTGTTGGTTCAAGTGTGGTGATAAATTTACAGAGGAACAAAGGAAAGAAATATTTACGTTGTATTGCCATTTGGGTTATAAGCACCAAAGGTAGTTCTTTGTAAAATGGCTGAATGAGGCACATCCAGTCGAAAAGGCACATGGAAGAAAAATGCTGTCACAGAAGTTCTTCCTAGCATATAATGACAGAAAAGAACATGTTTGCAGGAATTATTTTTACATTTGATACAAAGAGGAAAACAACAGACTACACACTTGCAAGGAAGAAACATGGTGCATTCATGGAAACTGATACGAGAAGGAAATCAAGTTTGGCCACAAGCTAGATCCTGAAAGAGTCACCTTTGTCAAAAATACATTGAATTCTTCCCAACAATGGAATCCCATCACAAATGGAAATTGCGCAGAAAGACTTATCTCATGAACTAAACATAAAGAAGATGTGGGAGCTGTACACAAAATCATGTGAAAGGAAAAGAACATCAGTAAGCCTTGCCATGTACAGGAAAATATGTGAAAACTACAACATCTCCTTTTACAAACCAAAAAAGGACCAGTGTTCTTTGTGTAATCTCTTCTAAAGAAGAAGACAAGCTGGAACAATGAAAGAGAGCGCACGAGGAGAAATCTAGAGACAACAAAGACAGATCTAAGGCAGACAAGGACATTTATGTTGCTGCTTTGACTCACAGACTGTTCTTACAACGCCATGTTCTTTAGTCAGCAAACTTTACTATTCACTGAAACTATGTTGTTGTAACTTGACCATTTATTCTTTGGTAGACAAATAAGTTGTGTGTCATCTTTGCAACGAAACACAATGCAAAGAGGATCCTCATGCTTAATGAAGAACACTTTGTCAGTCAGTAAATAGGAACTATTAAAGGAGTATAATTTTCAGACTCTGCTGCGGACAGAACTGAAATCAGTATGTAACTGCATCATTGCTGTACACATCGTCGCAATGTCCAAACCTGAAAACTATAAACCTCAATTTTTTGAATCAGGACACTCTTCAATGGCATGTGACTCAGTACATTTAATAATAAAAAGGAACAAAGAAAATCATGCCAGCACATGTCCCATCACAGTGGTTACACTTTAATTTCGTTGGCACGGAAGTTACAGTCATACATTGCTGTTTCAATGAAATACAACCATGTTTTTATGTCAAAGATATTGTGAAGAAACATTGTACAAACTTCAAATATCAATAATGGGTGAACCTGTTGTAGGTCAAATGGATACAAAGTCAAAGAGAAACCCCAAAATTTGTATTCGTAAGTTACAGCTTTGACCCCAAAAGTTTCCAGAAGATCAACGTCGAGAGGACAGCAAGAATAAAGGGGAGATTGTGCAAGTGGCCTGAAAGTGACGAAGATTTAACATTGTGTTATGATACAAAACTTTCAATCTCAAAGCAGTAGAAAACTAATTTGCTAGCTTTGCATTCAAAGGAAATAATTCAATAAGAGTTTCACGGTTACAACGAGAGCTTAATATCTAGCAACTTGTAACATTAGACTTACAAACTTTAACTGTAACTGAAGAGGAAAGCAACCTTGAAATCTTCATAAAGAATTAAAATAATGCCTTTAATGCAGTGGAAGTAGGATTGACGCAATAATTCACAGATGAAGAGATCAACATGCATAGCGCCACAGGAAAAAGGCAAACAAAGATATACCAGCAAAACTAAGATTTGACATTTCTAAGTTTAGTTTGATGCAAAAGCTAGTGAAAGTATTTTGAGGTTCCAGACAAGGAGATAGTCCTTACAACACAACCAGTGAAAAGGAAAATTCAGGGGTTTTTTGCTATATAACTGTAGCCGCTTAACGGCTACTTCTCCACCTGAAAAAAATTCCCCTCAGACCGAAAAATTCCCCATTACTTGTTTATTTTATTTCAAAAACTTGTATTATTTTTTAAAAAAAAAATCGCCGATGTTTACACAAACGGAGAATCCATTTCTGTTTTTAAAGCCGCGACTGGGTCTAATCTGCGGGTCCCGCATCTGCGGTCACAGAATTTTCGGCCGTTTGTCTAAATAGTAAACAAAACGTTTGTCTCTCGTGAACTCGTTACACAATTTCCATTTTTATTATAACCAATAAACGATATTTATGGACTGAATTACGATGTCATGATCACGGGTTTTATAATTTGATCAAGGGAAGTAACCGCTGCATCGTCCTGGTCCCGGACGTTCAGAATTTTAAACAAACTTCAGTTTACTTCTGCTCGATCATGATGTCGCACAATAGCAGATGTTACACAAAAAAGTTAAAGAAATCTGACTCTGCTGGTTCCAAACAGATATCGTCATATTTCATAAGTCGTGTAGATGAATCATCCAGCAGCATTGATGAGCCTGCCACCACTTCATTCCAAAGTCAATCGCCACAAACTCCCGACGGAAAGCCAAAACCCTACCAACACTGATTCAGACAAAGATCCTAGTTGTTTCATTGATGAAGCGTAAGTATACTTTTGATGAAAAAGTTAAATGAAATCAATGCTTGTGTTAGTTTATTTCAATGCATTTGGAGTAGAGAATTATGAATATTTTGTTTTGCTTAATCCATGTTTGGTAATATTATTTATTGTGACACATTTTTTCAGAGTATCTGTGGAATGTGTTCCTCTGCCAGAGAGTGAGGACAAGCCAGTAAGTGTTGAAAGTGGAGATGGATCATCAGTTTCCACTGTTCAAATGAAGTTTGTAAGTCCATCATCCCCACCTAACAAGAGATCAAAAACAAGTGAGCATGACAGTCGTCTCTTTCACTCTGCCCGTTATGAATCAAGATTTGCTTGGGTATATTACAGTCAATCTAAGCAGAGGTATATGTGCAAACTCTGTGAACTGTTTTCATTGTGTGATGACAAATCCACCCCATATGTCAGTTGTGGTGCAGTATTGGGTACACATCCTTCGAGGAGATTAGAAATCCACAAAAACTCGGTAAGACACAAAACATCAGCTGCAACGTACTCGAAATGTACAAGTAAAACAATTCCTGTACTCCTGTCACAGAGACGCAAGTCATCAGATGAAGACACAGTAGAAAGAAACAGGCGCTATGTTAAAAAGCTGTTCCAAACCTGCTTATTTCTTCGTGAAAAAAACTGGGCCCAAAGTTACATGGAAGACTTGGTTAAGTTTATGGGGAGCACTTGTGATGCTGACATTAAGTTAGTTTTGGTTGAAGATTCGATCAACTACTTGTCAAGTACTTCCGTTTCAGACATTATGAAGGTTCTCAGTAAATACTTAGAGCAAAAGATACTTGCAGAGTTACGGGAGGAAAAATTCACTCTATTAGCAGATGAATCTACCGACCATAGCAACAGAACCCAGCTGTCAGTCTTTGCAAGATGGATTACCCCACAAGGACCAAGAGAAGAGTATTTAGGCCTCATCCATGTTGAGCAAACAACAAGTGCAGCTCTGATGGAGGCAATTGAAAGGTTCCTGATGGGCAAAATGGTCCAATTCCAAAATGTCAGGTTCGTGGCCCTAGATGGATGCAACACCATGAGTGGGAGCAACAAAGGTAACTTATCAGACGTTTTAATGTTTAGCTTTATTGAATTGTTTAGTTCACATATTAAGTTAATGTCATGGTAGTATGAAGTTTTAATGACTTAAAAATACATTTACCAAAGCATTTTTTATTTTTGTATTTTGACAGGACTTCAGAGAAGAATTCGGAATGTTAGCCCGCTCTGTATCTATATCAACTGTCGAAATCATAGACTTGCGCTTTGTTTTGTACACCTTCTGAAGAGAAATGACATCTTGAGCGATGTAGATAAATTGCTTCTCGCAATTTGGAAGACATTCCACTTCCCTCCGAAGAAAGCTACTGTTTTCGAGAGTTTTCAAGAGGTTTATGGTCAGCGCCCCATCAACATGGTGAAAGCAGCAACAACAAGGTAGATATAAATAATTAAAAAATGGGTTTATAAATTTAATTCACTATGACTTTATGAACTAAATAAAAAAATTTAATTTAAATAATCTTTGCATCTTTGCTCTACCTGTTTTGTAGGTGGCTCTCACACCTGCATGCGTGTGTCAGATTTACAGCTCGTTACGAAATGTTGCTGGACACAATGGACAGCCTGATAGAAAGCACTCATGAACCAGAATTACATGGCATCAGGAGTAGCATGACCAGAAAGGAAAACGTGTCCATGATTCTTGTGCTGACAGATATGCTAAAACCCATCAGCTACCTGTCGTTGTACCTCCAGGAAGATTGTGGTGTTTTTCCGAGCTTCCTGCGCGAGTGAAGCAGTGCACAGATAACCTTGAAGCCATCGTCCAGCAATACCAGCAAGGCAACTATGAAGGGCTCCAACACAGGTAATGTGGTGATTTTGCCTAATTACATTTTATCCATTCATGTAATTGCCAAAATCTTGTGCTGATGTGTGTTGATATATACATAATGATAATTATCATACATTTGGTAGCTCTGCTGTTATTTATTCACAGCTGCTAGACTTCAGAAGACAACTGTTTATGTACAAGTGTGTAAACTGTTGCAAAGTTCAGCTTGTTTGAAGTTAACTTACACTTGTTTTTTAGTTCCTGTTGTTTTCCCATGTTCACTAATATTTTTTTTATTTGCATGCCTTAATTTATAAGTTTTAGGCCAAAAAGATCTTATTATATATCATGGAGTGATGATTTCATTAATGACAGTCTTAATTTGATTGGAATTTACAAAATAAATGCCACAATAATATGTCATATTCTAAGATTGTAGTCAATCTAGTTATTGTATACCTGCATGTATTTTTCATGCTTTGCATGATCATGCCATGTTTGAATTTTTTGTAGATATAACAATTCTGTCTTGTCATGTATATATAAAGTTTCAGCCGCCAAAATTGTTCTTAATTAAATTGTACCCTAATGAATATATTTAATTTATTGTTTGTGTTCTCTATGCTTTATCAAATGACATATGACTTAATTTAGTGTAAGTGTTCTTTATGCTTTACCAAATGACAATTAAGCCTGCTGTCTACCAGTAAGAAATCAATAATCTTTACATGATTTTATTTAAATTGCGGTCCATGTTATTTGAATGTTAGAATGTCAAATCTATAGTTTGGATCAAAATCATTTATGAACTACACACGTATCTTCTGGGAGAATGGCTGCATTAATACTGTTGGGGCAGTGCTTACTAAACTCCAAGAGGATGTGACCACTAGACGAGCCTATCCACTTATTCAGCCCCTGTACAAACTGGCAATGCTTATTCCTCAATCCACAGCAGTAGTTGAACGTGGATTTTCACTAATGAATGACATTGCCACAAGTCAACGGACTTTGGCACAGGAAACTTTGGACTCGCTAATGAGGATCAGCAGCTTCTCACACTCCCTAGAAAATACCCTAAGTGATGCAAACTTGGACCAACATGTTGATATGTTCAAGTGTTTCAAAGCCAGGAAAATGGCTCTCAGAAATGTTGTTTTTAAGTTTTCATTGTTCAAATTTAAGTTGTTATCAGTTTTGTTAATGTATGGGTTTTCCCCAAAATGCGATTTTCACACGTTTTTTTCCCCTTCTGAAAGGCCAGGCCTTTTCCCCAAAATCAAAAAAAAACCCCTGAAATTGCCAAGAAACTGCTGAATAAGTAAACAAACATTTTATTGGCAGCATGTTTGCAGTTATTTCACATGGGTGAAAGTTTTCATGAATATTCCAGATTTTTAGTTATCTGGATTTACTAATTTTTAGTGTTTTCATTGTGTTATAATTATAACTATCTTTTCGAATATTCGAATCCAATTTTCAAATTCGAATATTCATATGAAAATATAATTTTCCAAGATATTCATCTTTATTGTTTTTTTCAATCTGTTAAGGTAATAAAGTAAAATTTTAGATATTTAAATCAAGATACAGTTATCTGTTTGTCAGCAAATTTGTTTTGATAACACATGTCAGTTTGTCACTTTAATGTGGTAATTTGCAAACAATTAACACGGTTGTTGTTTTAACCATTATCATCAGTGATCGGGAAAGAATTTTTATCAATGGGACAATGGCCCTCTGTGACCCAAAATTAATGTGACATTTTGAAATCCAATGTGACATTTTCCAAATGTAATGAGACTTAAACGAAACACTTCATTTAAGCTTCACATGTTTAATTAATAAAACTAGAACAATAAACTTTCGTAAGTATTTTTAACAACAATGAATATAAACAAATTAACATAATAACATAGATGTCTTTTCGTTTAACTTTGTCAATGTTTATATTTTCATTAGCATTTTTTGGCATACAACTTTCTGTCTTTAAATGCTTTCCAAACTGACAGAACCTTCTCAACATCAACTTCATTACCACTCTTTGTAAATATTCTGACTCTCATCAAATTGACATTAGTTGGATCATGTTTTCGTTGTAAAAATAAATCGATTGGCGACTGCCGTTCAGGTTTTTTCAATTTCTTTTTGGGTGGCATGTTTCGAGAAATACAGACGACTTCTTGCGTAAAACGACAACAAGCGAGTGATTACTTTTAATAAGCATCTATCATATAGACGCTTGCAAGCGCCTATATGATAGACGCTTATTAAAAGTAAAAGAAATAGCTGGCAGCCGATACTGAACTGGTACACCCGTTGACTTTGGTGCAACATGGAACGGGAACCAGTTAAAGCCGATACCGTAATATAGTAAATCGTACCGAGTGGTACGGGAATTAACCCCGACCAGCAGAAAAACATAATGGCGTCGCTCACCTGTTACGAAAAATTCAACATGATAAAAACGAAAACAAATATCGGAAAGCGCCAAGGGCGCATCCAATAGGAAAAGAAATGGGACATTTTTTATTTTAATGTGACTATGGCGCATGGCGCATGCCTTTCCCGATCACTGTATCATATGCATTTAAATTAATGGTTAATTGCCACGAAACTTTACAAAGGTGCTATAATAATCCTGTTTGATGTATCATTAATCTGCTAATTATGCAAATTTAATGGCGATAAATTCGTATGAAGCGACAATATTATAAATATATAGATCGCTTGTCAAACTGTATGGGGACAGGATTATCTTCTTGAATAAAAATGAATTTGAAAGTTGATAACGAAATATAGATCTATTGAAAAAGGAGTATCATAGATACTTTGAAGTTGATACTTTGATAGACAAGATAAAAGCTGAAAATTTAAATTTTGCAATTAAAACTAAAGTAAGACAGTTGAAGAACATGTGCTAAAGATGATAGTTTTTTGTTATTTAAGTAGATTGTAATAAAGCTGTAAAATGTGTTGAGATTAATCAGAGACAATTATTGAGTATCATTGAATTCAGTGAAAGAAATTATTGTTAAGATCTGTGTGAAATAAATCTGATAATCCCTGTGTGTTGTTAAGTTATATCTTAAATGGTATTATTTCTTGCCCTTCTCTAACATATGTTTTCACCACTAAATTAGACATGTCTGGTTGCACTGAATAAGAAAACATGCAACACAAAATTAGACTGGTGCTTCCAAACAACTTTGATTTTTACAATAATGCTGGAATATAACTACATCTGATATCATCATAAAGACAATTTTCAAAGTAAGAAAAAAGAAAATTCTCTTGACCAGGAAAACTATGTCCTAACCGTAGTGCATGAGTATTCAGACCAGTGTTTTCCTGTCATTTGACCTGGTGACCTAGTTTTCATCCCGAATTGACCCATGTTCAAACCTGTTCATGTTATCATTAATACAAACATTCTGACACAGTTAAACAAAGATCCAATCAAAACTGTGACCTCTAGAAGTTAATAAGGTTTTCGAGTGATTTGACATGGCGACCTAGTTTTTGATTCCAGGTGACCTATGATCGAACTTAACCAAGATATCATTAAGACAATCATTTAGACAAGGTTTGGTGAACCTCTTATCGAAAGTGTGACCTATAGAAGGATAACAAGGTTTTCCAAAGATTTGACCTGGTGACCTAGTTTTGGGCCCAAGATAACCCATATTCGAACCTGTTCAAGACATCATTAAGAAAAACATTTTGATTTGGATTGGTGAACCTACAATCACAACTGTGACTCCTAGAGTGCTAACAAGATTTTTCTATGATTTGACCTGATGACCTAGTTTTTGACCCCAGATAACCAATGTTCAAACTTAAGCAAGATATTATTAAGACAAGCATTTTGGAGAAGATCCAATCACAACTGTGACCCGTAGAGTGTTAACAAGGTATTTCTATGATTTGGCCTGGTGACTGAGTTTTTGATTCTAGATAACACATGTTCGAACTTGTCCAAGATATCATTAAACAATCCTTCTGACAAAGTTTGATGAAGATTCAGTCAAAATTGCAACCTCTAGAGCATTAACAAGGTTTTCTGGTGTGCTGACCTAGTGACCTAGTTTTTGACCAGAGATGACCCATATTCGCCTAATTTTACAAAATCATTAATACAAACATCTCTGTCTGATGAATTGCTCAAAAGTGTGACCACTAGAGCATTAACAACCCCCAGGTGTGTTCAAACATGTTTTGATCATGTTTTTTTCGTTGTGGAAGGATCTTACAATAACTGTATACCATATAAAAATAGCACAAAGCAAAGGTCAACCAATAGAGGTGTAGGACAGTAGGGAGAATAGTGTACTGACGTTTTGTGTTCTGAATGTACAGGGTTTAATAAGAAAAACATATAAATAACTACAATTGGATGAACTCAAATGTCTTTTTAAAGATATATTAATGGTCAAAATGATTTTTTTGTTTTTCCAAAAAAGCTTTATAACACTATTCCTTACATAATAATATGAGTATTCACCAATTTCTGCAACTTGAAATCATAATTTTGTGCATTTAATTGCATATCGAAAAATCGTTTTTCTTATTTGACTACGTTAGTCAAATAAGATTTATATTTGCCGCAAAGCATTCCGATTGTTTCCGTAAATAGTCACGTGATTAGCGTCTCTCCATATAAGGAAAATCAAAACAATGGCGGATCAAGCGGGAGGAATCAAAAGAACAAGAAAGAAAATGTCCGATTCTGAAAGAAAAAGGAGGAAATTAGAAAGAGACAAGGGTATTGCTCAAACAAGAATATACTTAGGCAGCGAAGCAAGTCGTTGGAAAACTTTGAAGGAAGAAATTCGTGCGAAAACTGACCGTGAAGTCGCAACGTTTTTGATCGACAGGTAGTCTCCGTATGCAAATGAGATGAATTCCGAACGTAACCAATCTCTTCCGAGCGGTTTGAAAATGGCGGCTTGTTTGAAAATAAGTTGAATCGTATCGGTTTGCATCGAGTTTATTAGAAGAAAATATACAGAAAAAATATTGTCAAACATTTTTATAATCATTGAACTTATGATTTACAGTGAAATTTCGTGAATGTAAGATATACGATAAAATGATAATATTGACCATTAATATACCTTTAAACAACATAGTATTCTTTTATTCACTGAAACATGGTAAGATGACTGTATCGGTTGTTCTGTCCCGGGTTTACACACCATGAGTTAAATAGAGCTAACATAAACAACAAGAGGGCCACACTGGCCCTGCATCGCTCACCAGGATAAATGCTAATTAACTTGTTACTAAAAAGGTAATAAAGGTACACGTGTGGGCAAATAATGGGGAACAATAACAAACTCGATATAGGACCATCAAAGGATACTACCAAAGAATATTTGTGATAACTGAAGGATGCCACAGACCAAATTTGGTGATGATCCAACCACTGGTTCATGAAACAAATCATTTAAAGGTATTTCTATTTTGAGCTCTAGTAGCCCCTAAAAGGCTCAAATTTATTTGAGAAAACTTCAGAGATGACCATCTAAGGATGCGACAAACCAAGTTTGGTGATGATCCATCCATTGGTTCATGACAAGAAGACGATTAAAGGTTTTTTCTATTTTTAACTCTTGACCAAATTTTATTCCAGCAAATCTGATAAAAGTCTAAGGATGCTACAGACAAAGTTTGGTAATGATCCATCTATTGGTTCATGAGTAGAAGATGATCAAAGGTTTTTCTATTTTTAGCTCTAGTGACCCCTAAAAGGGGCCAGCTGGTGAGCAAATTGCAGTTAGAATGTCAAAAGGCTTCAATGTATTTGAAGTAAATCCGACTGGTAGTTTCCTAGAAGACCATGGTTGACGCAAGACGACGAACGCCGGAGCATCCACCTACCCATCCTAACTGCTCACCCTGAACCTTCGGTTCTGGTGAGCTAAAAAATAAGACCTTAGGGTCGTGGAATTCGGACCTAAACTTTCGCGACAATTTTTATAGAAATTTTGATTAATTTCTCATTGTTCAAAAAACACATTTTCGGACAAGATATATTAACTGTTTTACATTTTTTGAAAGCTGAGAGCTTTGCCTTTAGTTTGATATATTTTACAAAAATCTATTCAGAAATAAAAAAAAAACCTAGGGCCGTGAAATCAATGATTTTTTCTTATTTCCCGGTGCTAGGGCCAGGAAATACATTTTCTTATCTGTTTCAATATGCTATAAAAGTCTGTAAGTGAAATGTCGAAGTGGGGGACAAAGAAAACCTCAAGATCTGAGCAAAAGAAATGTCATTACATGTTATTTCATTCATTTGTATCTAGTTCAGACCACGAGCAATATGGAAAGAGTATTTTAGATCATATAGTTTCAAACCGTACAAAATGTTCTCCAGAAAACATTTATGTTATTGCACAACAAACATATTTTGTTTTGTAACTATTATTACAAATTGTCCAATTATTATTTATACAAACATTCTGACAACGTTTGAGGAAGATTCAATCAAAATTGTGACCTCTAGAAAATTAACAGTATTTTCAGGTACGTTGACCTAGTTTTTGACCAGAGATGACCCATATTCGCCTAATTTTACAGGATCATTAATAAAAACATTCTGCTCAATTCTAACAGAAAATTTATAATATTGTCAGTTTGTAGAGCAACTTAAGAAATGCATTTTTATATAGAAGCCATTAATTCTATCTACAATAATTTTTTTCATGATAAGTACATTAAAGTAGGAATACAGACAAATGTAAATACCACCTTGATATCAATCAGAGATTTAACATATCAACAAGTCACTATTTTTCTATATTTTAAACTAGAATATATGTTTTTATATTGACTTACTGTAGATGAATTAAAGGTGTTAATCACAGTACTATATGGATTTTTATGACAATGAAAAAAAAAAAAATTTAAATTAAAACATTTAAGTTACTAGTTGCCTTCTTATTTTGTGCCATAAACAGAATTTATGGTATTTATGATTAATCTCAAGAAATGTGGTCAAATTAAAGATATAAGAAATGTTTTCTTAAACAATTTGAATCTTCTTGTTGTTTTTTTGTATTAATACAATTATCATGTTGTTATTTCACTTATTAAACAAGATAAAACCTTGCTGCACCAAATAAATGGAAATAATAAGACTTTTTCTTCAATAACCTTGTTGTGCTGAGGTGACAATATTGTCACCATCTACTGTGCAGGATAGCATTACACTACGATAAGTTGATCAATGTTACAGCAGAGTATTTTTCGTTATCATTAAAATATTAACCTGGTTATACATATTACCACGTTCCTAATTTTCTACCTGGCTAAAAATTCATGACAGTACTAGTATGTAATCATGATACAAGTTAAATTCTCATTTACCATTCTTCTTCATGTCAAAAAACATGAAAATACTCAAACAAATGAAATCATACATCAAGTGCTACATAATCTCTGACACACTGAGAGTCATACTGATTTTTATTGTGAATACATATTACTGCAATTTGCCATTTAAATGCAAGATAAGAAGTTCCATGGAAAAAACTGGTACTATACTAAACTTGTAACTAATATTAAATATTTTCCTATACTAAGATACCACAAGGGCATTTTTATTTAAAAGGACAACATGTTTTTAACAGACTAGAATCTATGAATGCAAAAAATATCTGACATTAATTTTGATTCCTTCCATTTGACTGTGTAAAAAATAATGGAATTAACACCGTTGAAAATGTTTGACAGTTGCGGTACATAATGTAAACAATGCTAGGTGGAAACTGAAGTAGAGGTAGTGCACATATGTTTCAGTTATTTTTATTTTACTGGTACTCGCGGTAATAAGTATACAAGGGATATGTGTTATAGTTTCATGTTTCATTATTTCAAAAATGAGAAATTAAGTAAATAAACAATTATTTAAGATTTTGTTAAAAATGTTACAAGTTACAGTTATAACAACTACAAGCTAGACCAAAGGAGTAGAATTGTCTATTTGTGACTGAAACTATATTACAATGTAATTCACAGAAATAAGTAGTGATATTTGCAGATAATACGATATGAATAGGCACTGCATAATTACTCCTCCTGAACCAATTCATCAATTATGTACATAATGTAACATTAATGATTAGCCATTACCTAGAAATATCACCACTTCAAGTTGAATGGAAGAACAATAACAACTTCTTACTTGAAATTGTCCGCCTGTGTGTTGATTAAACTTCAAACCTCAGCTGTTCACTTCACATAAACAGAATCTTCTAAAACAGCCATGTTGTTTCATTAAAGAAATATCACCACACAAAATGAAGGAATCAGTCCGTTATCTCAACTCAAGTCAATGAACAGATGAAAAGTGTCTAAACTGTCTGGTATCACTGCATTAGCATTAAATCTCCATGTCGCGCCTCGCTGGGTCAAATTCTGGCGTCAGTGGAACACAAAATAGAACACAGAAGTCTTGGCGCACGTAAAACGATGCTTTTTCAGAGTTAGTTGACATGAATTATCCAAGTTACGAATATTTTAACGCACTTTAGAGTTTCTAAACACAAGTTTCCTCACAGTGTTATGCAAGTGCAACTCAGATCGCAAATCACACACGCCATTTTTGAGGTACAAATGCGCGGGATTTTAGGCTTCCGGTCCAAGACGGAAACAAGAAGAAAGCGGGACGTGAACGGGAACCAGTACGATACTGGTTGATGAACTGGTACCCGCTGACTCTGTACAGAGACCCTTTGATGCATTGAAACATGGAAAGGGGACCCTGGTTGTGACCTTGTGCAATCCGCGGAAAAGCACAGAAAATGCGAAAAGTGCAGAAATTTTCCGTACAGCAAGATATGCTAATAGAACACAAATTCATTTACAGTGATTACTGTGTATAGACTTAAGTATACATTTGTACCAGTTAGTGTTTTCTGTGCGTTGTACAACTTGTTGAGTAAAATGTGAGTACCATACACGTACATCAATATTGTAAAACTACGATATTAAGACTACCTTTCGGACGAAAATCAATTGGCATTGATATTTAGAGAGTCTCATTAATGAGTTGGCATTGTATTTGCATCAAAAACCAGCCCGAAAATAAATTATTATAATGAGGCGGTCTATTATTGACGTGATTGTTACTTTACTGTATTTTAATATAACGATTGACATTTGTCGAATGTATGTTTAAGTTGCACTCCAGTAAAAACATTGAATCCCAATTAGCTGCGTCTGTAGAGTACAAGTCTGTTGGTAACTGGTTCAAGTCCCAGACTTGACACTTACTTATCAGCTGCAATATGACAGAAACATTTCATCTAATGTAAGTCCCCACCATTATGTGATACACGGTTGAATTAAAATGAGGGAGTGAATTTGTAATTCTGGACAGTTTGAGGACGAGTTTCACTTCATTTTTCAGTATATGAAAATATAATGCAGTTAGAAAACGTTATTTACCATTTCAATACTTGCATCGACCAAATATGCAGAAATTAATTAATTCACTATCCAGCACCCGGGAACAATTACTTAGCAGTTTTGCGTTATATTTACATTGCTGTCTTAAAGTTCGCTTTAACATTTTAAAAGGATAGGTTATGTGGTATTCCAAACATTTAGATAGATAATTAAATTTCATCATCGCATTCAAAACTTCGTATTCATATTTATATATATTTATATACGTGCATGCATGTTTAAACACTTCAACCTTCGATTTTGTTTCAACTATTTGTGGATGATAAACTTGGAATTTTTAAATCCAAAGTAATAAATATATGTTCTGTTCTGTTCTGTTCTGTTCTGTTCTGTTCTCCGGCGACTTAATTAGTTCGACATAGGTGGTCATTGTATAGTTGAAAATCGACGATAAATAGAACCACTAAACATTGTGACAATCCGTTTTGCTTACATTTGTTTGCACATGTATTTCGATTATACAGTCAAACCTGGTAACAAAGGCCAGCATTGGTAAAGACAAAATGTGGTCATGCAATTATTGTTAAGTGGCTTTATTCGGAGGTCAGTTCGTTCTAAATAATCAACAATGATTTTCTAAAGAATGGATTTATTCACAGAGTGGCCTATATTCGGAGGTGGCCGCAAACACAGGTTAGGCTGTAATATGTCCCTGAAGTATCTATCTATTAATTTTCATCTTGCTTGTCACTATGTATGGTAATTGATAATGGAATGTTTAAAATCTAACACTTTATTTTACTGCAAAATGTTTGTAAGGGATGCATTGATGAACCAGTGTTTAAATATACTTTAATCACAGACTGACATTTTATTTTTTATAAATGCCAGTATAATACCCTGGTTCATGTTGAGTTCAAGGTTTTTATAAAACATTACGTACATTGGTCATTTAATGACCGGCTAGTTATTGGTTTGTTAATTTCTTTAAAGTGTACATGAAACATGACTTACGAGGGTTGTCCCAAAATAGCGTATAATTCGTTAAGATAGTTATCTGTCATAATGTTCTGATATGAATGCATGTTTAGGATAGCTTGACCAATTTTCTGACCCATAGACGCTAATATGTGATTTTAAAATATGTATTTTAAACATCATGTGTAGCCACGCATGTGTAGAACAATATTTCAATACAGTTTTTCATGATAATTTCTATACCGACGTAAAGAGCAAGAATTGGCGCGTTTGTCGGTCACTTGAACTTCCTAGATAAAATTATAGCAAAGGACGAGACCTGGACGCATTATTATGAGCCAACATGTAAAAAGTATTATTCCATTACGCCGGTTATACCAACAGCATTTAAAGACAAGTCTGTCAAATCAAATCAATAAAAACCTTAAAAATATAAATGATAATGCTAATCTACGAGCGTGCAAACAGTCACATTATGCATTTCAGGTGGTGCGAATTGACCTCATGCTGGCGATTAGGAAGAAGTGTCCAGCTATGGTAGACGATCTGTCGTTTATCACCATGACAACGCGTTACCCCGCACAGCCGCTTCAACAGACATGTAGCTTGCTCTGCTTGGCTTCAGAAGGATTCCCCTTATTCCCCAGACTTAGCACCACTAGATTTCGCATATATCCCGGCGCTGAAGAAAAGTTTACGAGGTAGAAGGTTTCCAGACACAGATGATCTTAAACAGGCTATACTGTCGTTCAAGCGAACCCTGTCACTTCAGTGGTTTGCGGACACATGTTTACGTTGGTGAACCGTCACCAGAGGTGCACCCAACATCAGGGACAGCACTTCGAGAAGTGTAAACGTGACGTCATGTGCGCGACATTATATTAAATATAATAAATAGTATTTTGTATATATCCCGGAAAAGATAATATTACCTGTTAAATGTATCTTTTTGAGATTGGATGATGCTCAATGCACACTGGCTATATCTATACGTTATTTCGGGACAACCCTCGTAGATTACTACACAAGCAAAACAATACGACTGATCGAAGTGTTCTGTTTACTGTGTATTCTGAATGCATGCATTTTAACACAAGTTATAATACATTATTACATTATATTAGTGTTATTCATAACTCGTCAGGTTGTATACATCTATTCTGGAGCCTGACAAGTTTATGGTTTTAATAAAATCACACATTTACTATGTTTTAACAGACATGCTTGAATCCAAAGCTGTTTTCGGACAGAGAGAGTTCGGTTTATATTTTAAGTAACATTTTCAGGATATACAAGAAGAACAGAACTATTATATTACAGTATAGGTGAATAGGCAAGAACAAGCTTGTGTTCTTTTCTAGGAATTCGACCACACCACATACATGCCATACATATTAATGTGAAAAGAGAATAGACGTCTGTCTACTTCCCAATTTAGATTTGTATTTCCTTATATATATGACTGGTTAATTTTCGTGCCTTTATGGTAATAAATTACGCCTTTGGAATATTTTTAGTTTGACATACATATATCAGTCGTAAGGATCTACATGTGTTAGATTTGTCAGAGATATAGATGCCTTGTTTTGTTGTTTGTTGTTTTGTTGTTTTCAAGCACGATTTGTATGTGATATTGCAGGAATTCCAGAAAGCTTTGTTGTTTGGCTCTACCACTCATACACTTGAGTCAGATAGTCAAGTCTTTACCTTGCATAGCCGACAGCGTTTTGCTAGTGACTGTAGCTCATTTACGTACATAGATTTGAATTTTACAAATCGGTTGTCTTTGTATAACCACTTTGTTAAAACAATTTAAACATGTTCTACCTATGCCATATAAAACATATTTCAAAATTTTTTATTGCTAAGTTGTTCCTGTGTTACTCAATGGATCAGAAATTTGGGTGTGCATATGATGGCAAACACAGAAAGGGTGTATATTTATACCTGTAAATACTTTCTTAGATCTTGTAATGATGCAATTATGGGTGACTGCTGTCGTTATCCTGTGTATATTATTGCTTATAAAAGATGTATTAAGTATTTTAAAATATTAGTGATGCCTAATGATAGGTATGTTAAGAAATGCTGTAATATGGTACATGTATTAAACATAAGACACTAATGTGTATATCAATTGAGTTAGTCTCATAAAAAAGAATTTATACAGAAATGGCTTTGGTTATACATGAGAAAACCAGGGAGTAACAAATTGTAATGCTTTTCTTAATTCATATGTTCAGCGACTTAAAGACCAATATATTTAAATATGGAGATCTAAGTGTGTAGAAAAAAGTAAACTATCATTTTTTAATGAGCAGGCTCCTCACAGCAAACGGACCGACCTCGGCACGGCGAGTGCACAGAGTCGGGAGATTAACTATAAAACGCACACGACACTTCTTAGCACTGAATGTAAGCGTGCGCTGTCTCTTGAGTTGCGTTGTGTGCTTGTCCCTGGTCCCTAGCTGGAAACACAGATGACAAAAATAGTATAATTTGTCTATAGAGTTCATTTCTGAAATCCTGTATACAAAATCCTGTATACAAGTGATGATAAAGATATTGAAGCAGAAAATGATTAAATTAAAATATGCAAATTATTCCAAATGAAAACATTCTTGTAAAACACAAATGAAACATAGGTGGAGAACCTCGCTTGACAGTGATAGGTACAAATTTAGTGTAATTATAGTCTCATAAGAAAATAACAAAGCATTTAACCTAACAGAAATGTAGAATCCAACAAAAATTATATAAAATGTCTAAAAAAATGAATTCTACAATATTCAATTAAAGGATTCAACGCAAAAAAAACAGTTATTAAGCAAAATGCCTATTTTAAACTCAGATAATCTGCAGCATATCTTGTTATCACATTATAAAATAATAGTTATTTATATATATAGTTACATTAAATTTAATTAGTATGAAAATTCTAATGACCAGTAAATATCACATGCAGAGTGATTGAACACAAAAGTAAATATTTAATTCACTAAACTGAACTGCTCCATGCCAAGGAGATTATGTCACCATATTTATGTTCAGTTTTCAATTTTATTTTTTACAATGATACATATCCAGATATTTGGTTAAAGGGTACTATTGTAACCATATTTAATATAAAGGAGATAAAAAATAACCCTGCTAATTACCGTGGAATCACTTTAATCAGTATTATTGGGAAAACATTTTCATTATTACTGAGAAATCGCATAAATAAATGATGTGAATCAGAAGGAAAATTCAACAATTGTCAGTGTGGTTTTGGAGATGATCGTTCGACGTCTGGTGCTATTCTTCTGTTACACTCTATTATTCAAAAAGTTTTAAGTAACAAATCTAAATTATACTGTGAATTTATTGATTATCAACGTGCATTGGTCACTATAAATCGAGATGCATTGTGAATAAAGTTATTACAATCAAATATTAGTCGCAAAATTCTAAATATAACACGAATCAACCGGAAGTAAATTACCCAGACCTTACCTTAAGTGTTTGTTGTTATGATAAGGTGGTCTTAGTGTTGAGGAGGTCCCTATGTGAGGGTTTACTGCGTAAAGTTCTTTTATATCAACATATACATGTTCTATGTATGTATTTAAAAATCTACCACTTTTTAAAGCATTTATTTCAACTTATTTCATCCCTCCAGCAAAATACTGTTGTATGCGAAAATAATTACTCCGGGCGAAGACGAATAAAACAAAAATAAACTTATTGAACAATGCTATCTGCGCCCCAAAACGTAGTGAAATTGAAATATACAAGAATTGTACTTTACTTTCCGAATTCAGAAATCAGACTGCGCCCTGGCAGGGCGGCCAATTCTGCATTTGCATATCATTATTATTTCTGGGGCAGTTTGACCAACCAAAATGCAGAATTCAAAGTTTCATTTTCTAAATATGGGAGACACTCATCTCTCAACACCTTAAAGCTTTGGCAAGAACTAGACGCCAGTAAAACTAACTCAAACGCTGGACAGTCGACATGATAAATGGTCATCAAAAACATGGGGAACCCCCTATAGCCAGCACCTGCATAAACATTCGGAGTCTGTAACAATAACAATTGGTCAAACCTAAAGTGTTAGTTTTCTTTTTTTGACTAGTGTTATCAGTTAAACTGGGGTTACTTATACCGAATACCACAGGGGAATAGCACGTTGAAGGGATGGTGTATAATGGTGTATTAGGCTTAAAATAGTCACACGGACCAAAAACACATATATCATATATATACAAGGGTTACAACATCCGAAATGACAGCTTCTGCACCAAGTTTGTTTAACACTACCTAACTTTTTAAGAAATCGATCAAATTCCTAATAACTAGTGTCTACAGATAGCTAAAACATAGATAGCTAATACTACACATAACCAACAAGCACTTTGTCCAATTCAACAGAGTGAAGCAGGTATTTCATCTTTTTCCTTTTTAAAACTTCTGAGGATATCCACTTGCCATTTAATAACAGAATTTCCATTAAATCCCTGTATAAACTCATCAATGAATCCGCACGGGCTTCATTGTTCATTCTTACTTGGAATGATTTTGTAGTAACTCGTACAGTTAAGTCATACAAACACCTTGAAAAGGTTCTTCCTGGCACAATGCAAATACAAGCAAGTTGAGTAATCCTAATAAGGATTGTAATTGCCTTAACTTTACTTTTTTCTTGTGTTTAATTTGTTCTAAATAGTCAAGACTTGATCTGCTTTTTCTCTAGGCAGCTAAGTTTCCATACCAAAAGAATCAACTTCAACGCCATAACAGACAATCAACCGAAAAGTTGTTTTATCATGCTTAACAGGAATGTTGATATGTTCACATAGTCAGATATTGTTGAAGATTATTATCACAAATTTTAGAATTTGCCGGACCAACAAAGGAAAAATCATCTATTATGTGACTCATAACAACCTTGTACTTGGTTTCCATGACTCATTGTAAAGCGTTTGAAAATCTTGAAAATAGCTGACACGAAATTGATAATCCCATTGCTAAACATGCATCCATATAGTAAATTGTAAACTAAGGGAAGCTTAATAGATATTCATATTAGCAATAATGCACATAAGAAGAGTGATAGACCAAATAAGTAAATAAGTATTTTACAAGGTAATATGCGCACGGGTATGAGCGAAGAATAACATATTATAAGTATAGAAAACATACCTTGATATCCACTACAAAACATATATCACATAGCAGGGTTAATATTTTATCATATTTTGTGTATTTTATTCTTCAATTTTATGGTAAGATTCTTAAAGAAAACAAATTTCTGTCGATGCAAATTACAATGCGAATAACTCAACATTTTAAAAATATTATTTGTACAAAAACACTAGAATTAAATCAAGTGGTATGACATTACAGATGAAAAAAGGTGCGGCGATTATGTAAGCGTTTAAATTCTTCGAGTAGTGCATTGAATATGAGCTTATAGTAACAGTCACGTTGAAGACACATTTATACTGAATCCAAATGTCTTATATTCACGCAGATTTTTGCTTGACATAAATGCAAAGAAAAACTGCATAATAATGCCATTTAAGGTGAAATCGTTGGAGGCCCTGCGTATTTTTACAGTCGTTAAACAATCTACCCACTTTTATTTTTATATTTGGATGATCGCCATTTCCGGGATAAAGGATGTAATACTGTGTGTCCTGAAGTGTTTTTGTTTAGCCTCAATTTATTTACGTATTTCTTATGTTTCTGCAATCAGTTTTTAAAGTTTGGTATTTTGTAATCAAACAATGATTTCAGAATAAATAATCAATGTTTCAACACCATTAAATGTAAACGTAGATAACATGTTTCTTTCCTTATGGTCTCTGAAATGATGTCCTTATCTGTAGATGTTGATTTTCTACAATTTTAACGTCTCAGTTAGTTACAGTTTATACTAATTTATTTTAGCTCGATTGCGAGACAAACAATTTTGCTTATATTAATCACGCTTGAGTCCGCTTCCTAGACACTACACCAGTACTGCAGTAGATAGAAAAAACCGATACTAGCTCATAATCATCATATGGCGCAAAATACAAATTTACTGGATCAAACCACCAACATGCCCCCCTTTGTATTTTGCACCGTCTTGAAGGTTTGGCCTCGTAAAAATCTTCACCGGGTCATTCGGCGCAAAAAAAAAATAGATGGGAATTTCCCCTTCGCGAAATTTTCAGAAAATACGAGATTTTTTCCCCCGTATTTTATAAGTTAAAACGGTTTATAAATCTCGTAATTGCTCGTTATCCATCCAGCTATTAAACGACGCGGGATAACCGTACCACTTTGCCAACGATTAATTACCTTTACGACGTATTATTTTCTCGATCCTAAATATTTCTTGACTGGTTTCTCGTAGTTCTTGTTCGTAAAACGTATCCCTTATTTCTTCCCCATTATAGTCAGCTATTTTATACGCCACTAGTGTAGTTTTTTGTACGGTAGAAACGGTAAAGATTTCTTCGGTCCATCTCGGCGTATATCCCTTTTCGAACGTTTTCTTTTTCTTCGAGATCCTCACTTTATCACCTACCGAAAATCGCGGATTAAAAGTTTTTATTTTATAATGGTTTGGGTAAAGATTTCGCCAAACTCTAATTTCATTTTTCTCTTCACTCGCTTCAACGGGTGTCATTTTTGTTGACGAGTGTCTCGTAGTATTATATCGATCGTCGAACTCGTCCAACACGCCAATGTATACCCGCGTAGAATTTGCCGAAAAATGTTCCCACATTTTCTCCTTCATCGTTCTGTTCTATCTCTCCACCACGCTAGATTTTTCTTCATTTTCGGTAGAATATAATTTCACCAGGTCCTGTACTTCTTTATTGTAAAATTCTTCACCTTTATCAACCCACATTTTTTGTGGTATTCTTTCCTTTAACATCTTTTTCAACGCAGTCGCGACCGATTTCCCAGTTTTATCTTTTAACGGAATTAACCAACCGTATTTGGAGAAAATATGGATAACAGCCAGCAAGTACTTGATTCCGCGGTAAAATTTTGAGAACGCTCGCATATCTACTAAAATAGCCCCGACTATAGGGATAGGCGCATTATCCGGATTAGCGGGTACAGCCGCTCAAAAAGCGCTCGGATAGGGTTTATATACAAAAAAGAATGTAATATTTGTCGAGTCGAAACGGATGGTAAAGTTTATATTTAACACCAGCCGTAGGTAGCGGATTAGGAGCGGTTGGAGATGGATTGTATTTGAAAAAGGAAGGTACGATGTACAGCGGGAAAGGTGTACTTTTAGGTCGGAATAGTCCGTTTAAAAATATTCCGCTTCTCGGAATATTTCTTTGATTTAAACGAGTACACCCCCAAAAATAAATAGGGGATATAAACGAATCACAAGATTTTAGATTAAAAAAAATTAACGAAATTCAAAGTATATTTACGGCAGAGGAGGCGCGACGCGTATCTCTATGTAAAAAATACAAACGCGTTCGCAAAATTGCCGACGCCGTGGATATGGTTTTTAGTTTCGCTTCAATCGGTTTGACGGCTGGTGGAGCGGTCTTCTTGTCTACGATTGTTGCGGCTCCAGAAGCCGTCCTCATGGGCAGCGTCGCAACGGGTCTCGGTGCTTTAAGCGCCGTAGGAAAATATCTCGGTAGAAGATTTTCTACCAAAGCCGAAAAACACGAAAAAATAGAAATCCTAGCTTCGACAAAATTAAATACCATTTCCGCTTTAATTTCGAATTTCGGAGTTTCAACTCATTTTTTTGGAATTAGATAAATGTTATAAAATGAAGGAAGAGATTCGTAGAAAATGTTCAACAAGTCGATATAGTGTTTCGCGAACCGAAAACGGGTTGAAAAACGATGTTAAAAACGATATTTATAACGATGTTAAAAAGTACATTTTAAATTAAATTAAAAACTACGTTTTACTTTTATAAAAAAATGTCGTTTCTAAAAATTAGGGATCCGGAAAAAAGAGACGCGATGGTTAAAGATTATCTCGCGTTAAAACAACGCGCTAAAGACAATTTCCTTCAAGAGAGAATGGGTGAGTGTAGTTTACAAGAAGATTTGTCTACGGTTTTTAAACGTACAAAAAAGTACTACCGAAGAAATTAAAGAAGGTTTACGCGAACTTCCCGACGCATTTCCCGCTGTTCCAAACCCGGTGAAACCCGTTGATCTAACTACTATCTTTGATGAAAGCAAAGATCTTATTTGTGCTATAGAAAAAGATGACGCTGACCAATCGTTTGGTGTGAAGAAGAGAAAGAATGGACAGTATATGATGGGTAATAAACCCAATACCATTGATGGGACTGATATCATTGTGGAAGGTAAAAGATATGCAGGTACGCCCGGGTTGATAGAACTCATCACATCCAAGGATCCAGACGGAAGATTTATTGATGAAAGGGATATAACGAATTATACCGATTATTATATATTATTATTTCAAACAAATGCTATTCATAAATATTACAAGCCCACCATGGAATTAATAGATCAAGATTCAACCAAGTTTAAAAAAAATATTAGACCGATTTTGTAAACTAAAAAAAACCGGGTTCCGGTCTTTCCAATCCGAACGAACTTCACGAAAGATTGGATTTGTTGTTGGCGAGTAAAAATGCGGGAAATACGGGCGTGAAAGACGAATTATTAGCTATCTGTAACGAACTTTTAAATCAAAACGTATTAAATTTCGGTCAATATAAAACGATGCTGTCTATAATTAAAAAAATGCTCATTCCAAAACATCACGGTTTTGCGAGACGATATAAATACGGCGGAAGCGGTATCTTCGATTTCATTACGAGTTTATTTACCCGTAGTATGATGAAAGCGGCCGCCCAAAAAGTCGGCAAGCCGCGCTCGAAGCGGGTAAAACGGTTGCGCAGGAAACTGGAAAAAAAGTTTTGGACGTTGCCGAGAAAAAAGCGGTCGAAAAAGTGAAGTGCGCTTTAACGCCTAAATCCAAAACGAATTTAGAAAAAACATTTAACGCCCGTTCAATCGTCTTTCACCATCGAACCCGTTTCGCTCGGCTCTTTAATCGTCGGGAGCGGAATCGACGATCTAGTTAAAAAGTTTTATCGGAAATAAAAAAAAATATGAAAAATGAGTTAAAGAATGTTTTATAATCATAATTAAAAAAAAATGTCTTTGACATTTAAAGTTTTGACGTATCCGAAATATAATGCCGCTGCGATTTTTATTAAAAACGCGAACGTGAAATTCGGCGATGCTGAAATTTTAGAAAGTCGTAAAACGGAATACGGATTTAATAAAGCCGTCGTTAAATTAACAGACGAGTTTACGCTCAAAATGGCAATCCGTTTCCGCAACTTTGGATCTAATAAACAGAAAAAAAATTATATCGGAGGAAAAACTATATAAAAAATCATTCTCTCGTTAAAAAAATGGCAACAATTTTAAATATTACGGAAATTTACGCGACCGACGAAAGTATAGAAAGTTACGAATATCACGAATACGAACCTATTACGGGAACGAATGTAGACAATCCCGGCGAAATTCGTATCAATATAGAGACGCAAGATTTATTTACGCGCCCGAGCGAAAGTTATTTGTTGATTGAGTGAAGGTTGTTGAAAGCCGACGGAACGGCTTGCGCGAATGGTGACAACGTCGCTCTAACGAATAACGGTCTCATGTATCTTTTTAGTAATGTAAAATATCAACTCTCTGGTCAAGAGATCGAATCCGTCTTTCATCCCGGTCAAGCCAGTACCATGCTGGGATTGTTGAGATATCCCGACGATTTCTCCAAATCCCAAGGATTAAATTAAGTGTGGTGTAAAGATACCAATCCGGATGCGAATAGAGCCAACAATAGCGGATTTAACGTTCGACAAAATAATCTCATCGTTTTACCGGATCCCAGAGTCACGTTTAATTTTAGAATTCCGTTTAAACACATTTTCGGATTTTGCGAAGATTACGATAAAATTATGTACGGGAAGAAACAAACTTTAACTTTGGTAAGAAAATCCAATGACGACGCTGTTTTCTGAGCGAATGCGGCAGATGCTTGTCAAGTCAATCTGAATAAATTATCTTGGTATATACCGCACGTTCAACCCGCCGACGCGCAAAAGGCGAGATTGTACAAGACGATCGAAGAAAAAGCCAATCTTCCCGTAGGATATCGAATGAGACAATGCGATTCTATCACGGTTCCGCGATCCACGAGTTTTACCTGGAGATTATCCGTTAAATCGAGCACCGAAAAACCGCGTTGGATTATCGTCGGATTCCAAACGGGTAAAGACGGCAATCAAGAAAGGAATCCGGCTTTATTCGATCACGTCAACTTGAAAAATATGTACGTCATGTTAAATTCGGAAAAATATCCTCGAGTGGATTATCAATTAAATTTTGGTCAATATAAATTCACTCGCGCGTACGGTGACGTGGCCTCCTTCAGATCTAATTTTTTTACGGGATGGACGAATTGATATCCAATTCCAACATTACTCCGTGGGATTACAAAACTCTTTTTCCTCTATTCGTGTTTGACGTGACCAAACAGAGCGAGCATATGAAATATTCCGTAACGGATATACAAATCAAAGCGCAATTTCACGATAACGTTCGCGCCAACACGGAAGCATTTGCGGTGGTTATTAGCGATAGATTAATGGAATTTAAATCGGATGGAAATAAAATGAGCGTGGTTTACGGTTAATCTAAAAATCTTCGTATTAAAATAAAAAATGAGCGAAAAATTTAAAGCGAAAATCGTTCTCGATAAATCAAATTCGCGTAAATACGGAGTTAAGACCCCAACAGACGGTTATGTGAGAAAATTTACCGTAGTCGATTCGAAATCCAACATCCGGCGTTTGATGTGCCCGCGATCGACGAAGAACAAAGGAAATTTTTCGAAGCGGCACTAAGACCTAGCATTTCCTATTCCAGAATTAAACATCCGCAAAATCCCGCGTTTAATCGCCCATCTACGAGCGACGAAGAACAAAGAAAAATAGATTAAAAAATTCAAAATCTTTTAAAATTAAGAAAAAATGTTCAGAAAATTACTCGATTTATGGAGAAATCTTTTTCCCGATGAAAAAAAGAATATGAAGGAAGTTGTACGCGATGATTTTAAAATAACGTTACCTCCGGAAATCATCGAACATATTTTAAGTCAATACCCTTCTTCCTTTTTGGTAGAAGAAGGACAATGGATAGAATCGGAACATTTTTGGTTTAGTCAATGTTTAAATCGTTTTAAATGTACCGAACCTATCGAAGACAAACCTTGGAAAGAAACGTTTAAATTTTTATACGAGAAAGAAAACGGGTTTACGGTAAAAACGAAACCCGTTTTGAGCGGGCGCGTCAACGTGCGCGAGATAGAATGGACGAAATATTACGATGAGAGTTTGAATAAAAGGATTAATAATGGCGTAAATTGGGGGAGGATTGGCTCGATGTGTACAAGGGTCCTTAGGAGTGGTACGAGTTGTACGCGGGTCCGCGGGAGTGGATGGAAAAAATCGAATCGCGCGTACTCGAATTTTTACGAAACAATCCGGAGACGAAAGTTAAAATGCTTTTAAGATGTTGGAAGGATAATGATGATCGGGATATAGAATTTTATCATTCCGAAATAGAAATCAACGACGAAACGACCGATAAGAAAAAATTATACGATAAAATGGCCGATACGATCGTAAAGGAGAAGTGTGACGTTTTCGTTTTTTTTTCGAGAAACTTTGGATTTTACCGCTAAAGACCAAAGTTTTTTAGAAAATTATGTGGATCCGGATGACTCTGATCAATATTGGGAGAGTATCGATCTTCCGGACGAATTAGACGTATCTTCGTACGAGTCTGATAGCGAAGAAGATTTTGGAAAGAGGAAAAAAATTAAGGAGAACTCCGATTCCCCTCACCGTGAAAACGATATATTTACCGTCTTTACACGCCGCGGGCCAGTATATAAAGTTTGCACCGATGAGTATAAAAACCTACGACTGAAAAGTCTATAAAAACAAATACGCGATCGACGTACATTCTTCTTTAGAAGATAAATAAATGATTTTATATTTAAAGAATTTTTCTTATAGAAAAAATAAATAATGGCTGTAATAAAATCTTTATTGAATATGACGAAAAAGGGAATAGTCGATAATGAATTGGGTGAACGCGTGAAGGCGACCATTTGTTCGTCGTTTCCTCATATTCCGAAATGGTCTGAAATGAATGAAGTGGAAGAAGGCGGTCTCGTTCTATACGAACAAGATGAAGAAGTAGAGGGGTTGGAGTTTAATGTTGGTGATAGAGCTTGCTTCGCATTTCATTGCGGTGTTATTAGCAACGAAATAAATAGTGAAACTGTGGATATGAAAATAACCGAAATTGACGGCGATTATCTCGTGGGTTTGTATAATTATCGAGAGTGCGATGCTGGTGAAGATGACATGATTGATGACTTCATAAAAAATGTTTCCACGATTGCGTGGGATTGGAATTCCAAGAAGAATAAGGAGGAGAATACAAATTCGATTTTACGTCTCGCGCTCAAAAGATGCGTTCCGGATATTTCCCTCGAGATTATCACGATGGCTTTTTAAAAATTATATTATTCCTTCGCGAATAATATAATGTATAAAAAATGAATATTTTTTGATTTTCCATTTTAAGAATTTTTTTTATCAATAAAAAACATGAGTTTTTTTCAGAAGAATCGGCGCGATTAATCGCTTCACAAACTGGTTAACCGATTATGTTGATGAGGAAGGAGTTAACGGGGTGTTGGAAGAGATCTCGGAGGAAGTGAGTAGAAGACGAGCACCGCCTTTCGTGTTGGTGGAAAGCCAATCCGCTTTGAGGGATTTTACGACCGTCCATACGATAGAAGGATGGTCGGGTTACGATCCTCGAAGCTTTTTAGAGGCGGTTCGACCGCGAGTCACGGGTCATCTCGATGGACATCGTGAACATAAAATTAGAGCGGTTTTCAGAAGTTGGATGAAAAAACCCAACCTCACGACTGGCGAAGAAGTCGTAGCAGAGGCGCCTTTTGTTTCTAATGAAGAAATCACTTCCGAGGTGAAGAATGTCGAAGAATTGTACGATGCCATGGTCGAAAGAATATTGGAAAATATGGCGAAGTTTCAAAATGCGGGTAGCAGTTGGATATTTCATTCGATCGAACGACTCGAAATTCATACGACGGTTTATCAACCGTTGAGGGGAAATTCTTATATAAAATTACCGAAAACAATAGGGGACAAGAAGGCTATTATCAATATGAAAAATGAGGACGATAAATGTTTTCTATGGAGCATTTTGAGAGCTTTGAATCCGAAAGATAACAACGCAGAGCGTATAGATAATGATTTAAAAAATAAAGAAGGTACAATAAAAATGGAGGGAATTGAATATCCCGTGTCCCTTAAAGATATATCTAAATTCGAAAAACAAAACCCGGGTATCGACATAATCGTGTTGGGATATGAGGAGGGAAAATGCGTTCATCCTCTATCATGATAAGAATAAAGAAATTAAAAATCCGATAATACTTTTCCTGAATTATGATGACGAAAAAAACGCATTATTCTTGGGTAAAAAATCCGAGTAGATTATTGTCTAAACAAATTTCAAACGATGAACATGAAAAATTATTTTGTTGGAACTGTTTAAATCCGTACACCAAGCAGAGCGCATTGGACAAGCACAAGGAATCGTGCTACAAGAAGGACGCCGTAGTGATCAAGATGCCAAAAGAAGCTTCGCTCATCAAGTTTAAAAATCATCGAATGAAAATACAACATCCTTTCGCGATTTACGCCGATTTCGAATCTTTTCTAAAATCGATCCACACGTGCGCTTCAGACCCTAAAAAAGAGTTATACGGAACAATACCATTGGCACGTACCAGCCGGACTTTGTCTTTACGTCAAGTGCTTCGTCGATGGTGTATACGAGAGAGAACCTATCGTCTATACCGCGGAAAGCGATGATCCAAGATATTGGACAAAAATTTCTTGAAATGTTGGAAGATGCTGTGAGGGAGATTTGTAGCGTTGAAAAGAAATATATGATATTGAAGGGAAAAGACAATAAATTTCGAGCGAGCGACCGAGTGTTGGATTTGTAATGAAAAATTTGTAAGCGGTCGTAAAAAGGTCCACGATCACTGCCACTGTAGCGGGAAATATAGAGGAGCGGCGCACAATTCGTGTAATCTCAAATGTAGAAAAACATACTTTACGCCCGTATTTTTCCATAATTTGGCCGGATACGACAGTCATTTATTTATAAAATATCTGGGGAAAACTAAAGGTGATATTGACTGTATCGCGAAAACCGAGGAAGAATAGATCAGTTTTTCGAAAAAGATACCTATAGGCGAACCTTTTAAAGTAGAAAAAGGAAAGAATAAAGGAAAAGTAATAACGCCGAAACATAAAATTAGGTTGATTGATACTTTTAAATTTATGGCTTCGAGTTTGGATAAGCTCGTGAGTAATTTGGAAAAGGATCAATTTTCGATCATGAAAAAATATTTTCCGGACGAGCGACTACGGGAATTGGTCACGAAAAAGGGTGTGTATCCGCACGAATACGTAGATTCCGCCGAAAGATTTAAAGAAACGCGGTTACCACCGAAAGAAGCCTTTTATTCGCGATTAAACGGCGAAGGAATTAGCGACGAGAAATACTCCACGCTCAAAGTATGGGAGGTCTTTAAATACAAGACGTTTAGAGATTACCACGATTTATATAATAAAACGGACGTTTTGTTGCTGGCAGACGTTTTCGAGAATTTTCGAGACCTTTGCCTAAAACATTACGAGTTGGATCCCGCGTGGTATTTTACGGCACCCGGCTTGGCTTACGACGCCATGTTGAAAATTACGGAAGTGGAACTAGAATTATTGACGGACCCTGACATGTTACTAATGTTTGAAAGGGGGTTAAGAGGCGGGATTTCTATGATTTCGAAGAGATACGCCGAGGCGAATAATAAATACATGGGGGAGAAATACGATCCGAGCGAGCTCTCGAAATATAAAATTTATTTCGACGCCAATAATTTATACGGGTAGGCGATGTGCCAATTATTACCCACGCACGGATTTAAATGGATGACGGGCGAAGAATTAGAAAATTGGAGAAAATATCCGTGTATTTTAGAGGTTGATTTAAAATATGAGCGTGAATTACACGATAAACATAACGATTATCCTCTGGCTCCCGAACATATACCGAGGGATGGAGTAGACAAATTAATCGCTGGTGTAGGAGATAAGAAAAATTATGTACTTCACTATAAAAATTTAAAGCAATACCGAGACTGAGGATTAAAAATCGAAACAATTCATCGTGGCATTAAATTCGTGGAATCGGATTTTATGAAAAAATATATTGACCTTAATACGGAATTGAGGAAAAGGGCCAAGAACGAGTTTGAGAAAGATTTCTTCAAACTTATGAACAATTCCGTCTTTGGGAAGACGATGGAAAATATCAGAAACCATCGGGATATTAGATCGGTTAAGGACAGAAAAATAGCGAAAAAATTAGCGGCAAAACCAAATTTTGCAGCAAAATTATATTCGTACAAAATGTTTGAGAGTTCGGAAGAGAAAAAATGTAAAGGAATAAAAAAAATGTTATAAAAAAGAGTATCACCTTCGGGGATTATAAAAATTGTTTGTTTACGGGGGATGAACAATTGAGAAAAATGAATATTTTGAGAAGTCGGGGTCACGTACCGTACAGGGAAGAAATAAACAAAGTCGCGTTAAGCGCTAATGACGATAAAAGATTTATTTTACCGAATGGAATTGACACTTTCGCGCTCGGGCATTGGCGTATTAACGAATAGGAAATTATTTACAAAGAATGAATATTGGAAATTTAAATTTGCCAATCAAACCGCTCGACAATTTCGAATTGGCGGACGCGGTTGAAAAATTAAAAATTCCGAATTTTCGAGGCGTGTTCATGCGTAATCGACTCCCGAAACGCCCTCGAAAAAAAGGATATTAAATTTAGACGACACGAATCCGAACGACGGGATCGGATCCTCGAATGCCGGTGGCACGCATTGGGTTTGTTGGATTAAAAACGGAAAAAAGAAGTATTATTTCGACGGATACGGCGTACAACCGTCGGAAGAACTGGTAAAATATTTAAAACCGAAAATATTTTACAATAAAGATCAAGTGCAGCCCAGAGGATCGGTCATTTGCGGGCATTTGTGTTTATACGTCTTAAAGGAAAGTTTTAAAACTTAAAAAAATAATGCCGGTCGATAAATTTGGACGAATGTCTAAAACTCGAGTTTCGGATTCGAGCGTAACCACGGTTTATATAAAAGACAATTTCCAAAAAGGGAAAATTGATATGCTCGGAGAAAAAATTATAAATCTTGGCTTGCCGACGGAAGGTAGTGATGCGGCTAACAAAGCGTTTGTGGTAAGACGAGTGAATAAATTGAAAGATTATGATCTGGATAATTTAAAAAAGTCGTTAGATGGTGTTGAAAAACGGGTAGAAAAATGTCTAGACGAAAAAGAGTTGAAGGAGGTAAAAATAGATATCTTGGAAAAGATAAGAATACATTTGGAAGAATACATCGAAAAGGATAAATTAGAAAACGAACTGAACAAATTAAAGAAAGAATGGGCGTTGGATGATAAAACTGCCGACGAAAAAATTACGAGTATAATAATGGAAAACGTAGAAAAAGGAGTAGAAATTCTTAAAAAAGATGTTGAAGATTTGGTAAAAGATAAAGATGAAAGGACGATAAGTAAGATTATCGACGGAATACATAACGACTTTACCGCTGCCATTGAAGGACGAAATGATAAAATTAGACAACTGGAAACGAATATAAGAGATTTAAAAAAAGCTCAAGTGCCCATTCTCTTATTTACGCTCACGCTTAAAACCTCTTCTATTCGCCACAAAAAAAATCTGGGGAATGAACCAGTTTTTTCCCCATGATGATATTTCAGTACGCGTACGGATGCGTCAGTAATATCTTTAATATAGTGGAAAACACAAATATTAAATCTAATGATATATACGATTGGCAACCATGTGGAAATGAAGAAGGTGGTCGGGATAGTTGGTATTTTAACAAAAATGGTATTTACACGACTGACGCTAATGTGTCTTTCGAGTTAAACAACGTTAACGAGAAAGTGATGATCACGGAGTCTGGAATTGGTAAAATTGGAAGCATGTTTAGATATGGTGAATACGATGCACCCGCGGAAAGGCGGATTGATAAACCAACTGAATGGTGTTTATGGGTTTTATCAAATAGCGAATTTACTCGTATCGAGAACGTGGTTATAAAAGTACACTTTACCCCAGGTATCCCGTGATAGAAAAAAATAAAAACTTTGTTGAGCTAAAAAACTAAAGCTAAAGATGGTGCGTGATTATGGTTTAGATGAACGAGAAGATGAAATCAAAGAAATAAAAGATTCGTTGATCGATATAGAAGATAAAATAGAAGAAAAGTTGAGAGACGATATCGAAAAAGGAGTGGAAAGTCTTAAAAATAAATTGGGAAAATACGTAGATGATGACGAACTGGAACGGGCAAAGACGGAAATTGGACAAACTTTTGTCGACAAAATAAAAGAATTCTTGAGAGAATATATCGACGAACGAAATTTGGAAACCAAACTGGAAAACCTAAAGAAAGAATGGACGTTGGACGACGAAACCATCGAAGACAGAATCGAACGGAAATTACAGGAGAATGTAAAAAGAGGTGTGGAAAGTCTTAAAAAGTAATTGGAAACGTACGAAGACGAGAATGAATTGGAGCGGGCAAAAGCGGAAGTTGGTAAAAACTTGGTTAATAGAATGAACGAAAATTTAAGAAATTACATCAACGATCGGAAATTGGAAACCAAACTCAATAAACTAAAAAAAGAGTGGATGAGGCGTATACGTGAACAAACGATGGAGACTGAACTGAATAAACTTAAGAGGGAATGGGCGTTGGATAGCGAAACTATCGAGGATAAAATCAAAAGGAAATTACGGGGAGATATCGAAAAAGGCGTAGAAAGTCTTAAAAAAGATTTAGAAACGCAAGTGGACGAAAATTAGCTCGAGATTAGCGTGGATACTATAATCGATATAAAACAAAAAGATAACCGAATTGTTATCACCAATGATAAAAATAAACGAGACAACTTTTTCACATCGGCCTTTATTAAAAAGCCAAACGAGAATATCATTTATGACGATGTAGTAACGTACCACGTTAATGTAGGTTATGAACATTTGTACGGCACGGAACACTAGCGTCTTAAAAAGACGGGGGTTTACACCCTCAAAGTTAATTTGGCGTATACGAGAAAAAATAATCCGGTAGGAGACAACGATTATTACACGTGGACTTGGGTGATGGAAGAACGCATATATTTTGGGACAGGCTCGAAAATCGAAAAAGAATAATTAATAAAATGTGGTCGTTCGATATTAATTCGCCGGACACGAGAATCGGAATATACCCCCTCACGTACGACGAATATAAATTAACCGCTAAGGGATATATATAAAATTATATTATAAACCGTTTTAACTTTTAAAATACGGGGGAAAAATCTCGTATTTTCGGAATTTTCGAGAGGGGGAAATTCCAATCTATTTTTTTGCGCCGAATGACCCAGTAAAGATTTTTACGAGGCCAAACCTTCAAGACGGTGCAAAATACAAAAGGGGAGCCATGTTGGTGGTTTGATCCAGTAAATTTGTATTTTGCGCCATATAATGATTATGAGCTAGTACCGGTTTTTCTATCTACTTACTGCGTCCGAAAAATGGGATTATGAAGTTCATGAACGAAACCATTCGAAGCCGGGATTCGAACTCATAACCAGAGATTGGACGCTTTACCTCTAAACCACGATGCCTCCCATCTCAGGTACATAACACAATTAAAAAAAATGCACAAAAGCACCAGTACATACAGAATTTTATGTTTATTTGGTATAAAGGATGCACAATTTTTAATTCAGTTTGCTCAAAGTAGTGCAGAGTAATTCAAGAGTCCGGTTCACTGTTTAATTGAGACATGTATCATCAAGTGTACACAGGATTATTGGTAAGGAGGCGCGTAAAATCTAGATGCTCACGTAGACTATGGACACAATCAGCACTCTGTATTTTAAGAATACACAAATCCCTTTGTACACAATACAATCGAAATTTCAAAATTATCATTATGTAACAGAAATTATCATAATACGTAAACGATAGAAACTGAACTTAAGTTCACGTGTTTTCTCGTGTTTGTTGAAATATACGTTAATGCTTACGTGTGTTTCTTTACAGAATTAACATTGCCATTTAATCATTTAATTGACCAATTATTTTCTGACGTAAATATATAACAATAAACCGTATCTAATAATAATAATAATACACGTGTTGATACAATATAAAGAAATGTTTTTTCTTCATGACAAAAGTGCAGACAAGTCATGATTTCACTCACGTAAAAACACGCATTACCTGCCCTGTTTGACGTCAATCCCACCTCAAATAGAACAATTAAATGAATTTCATGATAATACGATGTTTAGACATAGTGTTGTATTTACAATGACCCAGTTTAAGGTTAATGACCCTGACTATTTATATACATGTATAGAGAAATATATACAGTTTTGACAAAACATCTGGAATCAAAGCACTGAGAGAACTTTTTGTTTTGTCTTTGATTGTAATGTATAATGTCAATGTTAATGTTAATATACAGTCCAGCAAGTCTGGTTAGGTGAACCGGTCGCCTAATATAACTGAAAAATTTATTTAAAAAAATAATTTTACCGAGCTTGAGTTTAAAATTTAAGACTGTAATATCTGCACAAAACCATGACAGATCTACCATTAAGGAAAATATGTATTATACTGGCAGTCATAAAAAAGTAACTTTCATAAAAATTCTTCCATTTTGGCATAATATAATGACCTTGAAATTTTAATAGTATACAGCAATTTTATGGTCAATAATGGATAAAAATAAAACATATCTTGAAATGTTTCAGCTATTTCCATAATTAAATTCACCTCAATTATTTGGGCTTTGCATATTTTATACCAACATCACTTACTGGTTACTTTCTTATGACGGCTAGTATATATTGATACATGTTATAAATAGTCCAATGAAAAAGTCGAAATGTTTTTTTCGTGATTCCACATATCAAAATCACTGAGAAGATTTGATCAATATGGTCAATAACCAAGGCATTCAGAACAGCCGCTGAATACATGAAAACACAACCCAGGATTCAAACTCAGGATATACGGGTCAGAAGTCGGATGCGCAACTTTTTGACCACCGCGAGATCTTCATGAGTTGGACAAATGATACTTTGAGATTTCTCTGTTTTAACTTTTTTTTTGTCGAAATTCATATTTCTGCAGAGAATGGTTCGTTAAGTAGGAGTGCCGTGTGTTGTGTAATTTGTTGTGTTTAGGGTTCATAGTACTAAAGAGTACCCTCTAGTTGAGTGGCTAGTTTATTTCTGAAGGGCAGTATTCACACGACTACAGCATGTACAAACAGGCTTGGCTTATCAGTATAGATAGCATAGTATTAACATATTTGGCAGTACACAACAGTTCTCTCCACATAATTTCATTGAATATACCCTTCAATAACCTGAAACAAAGTTCATATACATCATTAATTCAGTATCAGGATTTTATGAACATAGCATGAAATCAAATTCATTGAGAAAATTCGCATGTCCTTAGCATGTAATCAAGAGCCAACATATTAATTAAAACTTATTTATCTTAATTTCTCTGAGCAAGAAATGACCATGCGTCAGCCGTAAAACTGTTATCATGGTAGTACTGGCAAGCAATTATTTATATTCCAAGCGGTCAGGACGTTGCCTACTCCTCAAGGGATATTTCCTCTCAGGTGTCTGAAGCATGGCATCAACATTAGTGCCATTGTTAATTGCCGTCTGCTCTTGCTGGGGTGAGCAATTGTTATCTTTAGTTTCACATTCATTCTTGAAGTCATCAAAATTTAAACACGAATCTACATGTATATCGAAAGGCAATTACACAGAATCATTGTGGGTCGATCGACATGCCTTAGGCCTAAATTAAAATTATGTTTGTTTGCCCTGAATTTTAGAAGAGGGACTGTAGGTAGTATTTTTTTGGACTTTGAACTTTACTTTGTATGAAATTATATTTCTATCTAGAAGTATTCTATAGACATTTTCTGTATTCTGATATTATATAATCATTTATTGTTTGCTTTTAATCAACCATTTAACATAAAATGTTAATGTTGATGATTTTTCTGTTAATGCTATACTAGAGATCAGCCTCATTGAACGCTTACATTCACCTGGGCAGTCTGAACGAAGCGGAAAATTAAACAATCGCACTTCGGACTACTTTTACAGTACAAATTTATAGTCCGAAACTTAATTTAAAAAAAATAAACAATAACTGGCCAGTGACCAAAAAATGAACGAAAATAAACATAGAGTATTGATCAATGCCTCGAACACTTCAGTTTATATTTCTACCCGTGTAATGTCAGTCACATTTTCATAGTATTTATTTTCATCTTGGATTTCAGAAATCCGTTTTTTCTCTATTTCTAGTTTTGTAATTTGCTCACTAAATTGTTAATTATGAGATCAGAAACAAATAACGTATAACAATTATGCCTAAGAACCGAGCTTTTATGACGAACTACTGTTCTACAAACAATTGTATTTGTCGGAATGATTACCTCCCTTGAACTGTACATTAACTTTTTCATTCGCTCAGTGAATTGATGACAGACTTGTATATCGTCTTTTGTTCCCCTGTACTTATTACATTCAAAATAAGTTAAACAGATATATTGGACATGTTAACTTATAACACGAATGGCTTTCATGGATATAAAACGCAAAATCTAAACAAAGTTATGATTAAATGTACACATTGTATAAATCAACATTCACTGGTAAAATGCTTCTTTTTCGTACTTGAAATACCAGTAAGATTTTAGTATGACCCACTGCCAAAAGGTATTGTCTAATATATTTCAATAACAAGAATTGGTATGATAATATATAATGTACGCATAATTTGCATCACATGCAGTATCTCACATATACAATCAAGAATTTATAATTCGGTTCAATGCTGTTCAGTATATTCACAAATCTGCAAATACATAACTTAGGTTAAATTTACACGAGTTCTTAACACAATATTTTACATGATTAATACCATGGAAAAAATAGTTTTAAGCATATGATGACATATGCAGTATGGGGTACAGTACAACCCATGAAAACCGCACCCTGTTATATTGTATTCAGTTGATGAAGTATGTTTAGAAAGAATTCAGCAAGAATTAAGACTCCCGCTGTACAAATTTCGAATACACGCTTACTGTCAATCAAATTCAAACCAAACGAATATTTTTTCACGTGTTTTTGATGCTGCTTTAAATTTAACCTACATAAATATTTCTAAAATACAGTAAAACCCGCCAAATTAGTGATGAAACGATAATCGGATACTATCGATTATCGGCGTGAAAACGTCTGCCGATTCCGAAAATCGATTGCAGTTTTTCATAATCGATTATCGGTCTATCTCATTTAGGCGCCGTTACTAACTACCGATGCCTCAAACTGAACACACATTCCAGGGAAATCACTCGCGTTGTTTAAAAAAGATGGTGGATCGTCGATCAAGACGAAAAACAAATATTTGACCACCCCCAAGTCATTTGATGTTAAAAGAACCTTGTTAATGGTTCATATGGATAACACACTGCATTCACCATACTTATATGTTACAATGCCAACTAGCATAAAGCAGAGGATGACTAAGAACCAAAGGGTGCATAAATAGAATCAAACACTGGTGGTCTACTTATTTTACACTACTACACTAGAACCGATCATATAATCGGAAAATCGCATCGGATGTAATTGAACGTAACCATCACCTATTAATAATCATCCTTTCTGATGAAACCATTCTTTGTGCAAAATTCTAACATATAAAGAATTCTAAAGAAGTATATATCATGGAAGATTTTTATTCTTTTTATTCAGTGACTTCTGATAGAAATGCTACTTTCCTAACAGAAGTCATTTTGAGAAATGAAGCAGAGAATGGAAAAAAATAGGTTCTACAGTTTTAATGTATGTTTGTCTATCAATACCAAAGAATTAAACGTGAGTATATGGAAATGTGAACGTTCTAATTGCACCTCACATAGTTGTATATATAGAATAGAGATCTATCATATTCAAAAACATACTATACATCGGCATTGCGTATGAAAAAAACAACATCTGTCACAATTATTTTGAACATATGTGAAATTCCGAATTACAAAATGATAATTACGCAGTTACTCATTTTCAACAACTGTCACCTATCAGACATTGTGTCATCATAGAATCAAAAGACTGATACAGAAACTCGCCATAGTTATTCACTGAATGTACAAAAATGCATAAATTAAAACTTGAAAACCACTGGGATGTCAACCAATTTAACGACGAAGGCTCAAAATAAATTCATGAAAATGACAAGAACCTTTGTATCTTTTATCATTCAGTAGTTTTCTTATATTAGTAATACACAGAATACACAACACGAATTTCCGAATCTTCCGGCCTTACCACGAGTACACACTTAAATTCTACGTAAGAATCTTCTAAAATAACAATTAAAAAACCTTATAAATGATACTGCTCGTGATATGAAATGATCAAAATAACAACATAAGATATCAATCCCCAGTAATACTTCGTTAATGCATGTAGTTCTTAATTTGATACGATTCAGGTTATATATCGTTATAACGTAATGAAGCTTAACATGATACAGACTTAAAATGTTGATACAGTAAAACCCCTGAAAATCGGACTCCCTGAAAACCGGAATTCTCTGAAAATCGGACGATTTTTCAAGTCCCATGTTTTCCTTTTCTATAATCAATAGTTCTCTAAAAAAAAAACAGAATTCTCAGAAAACCGGACTTTAAGCTCATTCCGGAAGGGATCCGGTTTTTTAGGAGTTATACTGTATAATGAGATTAGCGTTTTTTGTTTCTAAAGAAAATTAATTCTATTCGGTTATCAATGAGGAAATAAAATGAATACTTCATTAAGAGAATGAAAACATTTGCTACCACAATTTCAATGAATACAACTCAATACTTGTTTATACATATCCAATACAAAAAAGAAAAACTAATAGGACGTACGTATATGTTTGGTTTGTATGTAAATAAATTGACATATTCCAATGATGATTTATCCAATATGATTTTTGCGAGCGATTTCGTTTCTTTTTGTATTCAATATGCAGTAAAACCTCGAAGATAAGGAGGATATCAATTTAAACTTTGTAAAATAGAGTGCGAGTGAAATTATATGATAACATAGACTTTATATCGAGACGGAGTTTAGTGAAAATATTTCACTCGACTCGAAAATAACTGATGACAATGAGGCTTGAAAAAAGGTTTGTATCCGGTTACCCGACCGACTCAATATTCTACCTGCCGACTCATAAGTTTTTACAGCGTCCGAATTGTAGTGATATATTATAATATAAAAACAAAAAATAAATCCATACATACCGACCCATATTTTTGGCATGAAACCGGAAAAAAAACTTTTTAGGCCTGAATAAAAATATTGTAAGAATATATCTAGAATACTAACCTCATTTTGACAAACGGATATGATGTAAGTTTCCGGTGGTAGTGGGGCACCTTAAGACTAAACCAGAAATAAAATTAAAATGCCTTATGTAGAATTTAACTTAAACAGATGATAGTGATTTTGTTACATGTATAAATGCGTATATTACTTCAGAAACATAACATAATATCAAAATTTTGAAGTATTTAAATAATAAATTGTATACATTCATAATACTTTATCAACTTAAAAGCAATTAATTGATAAAGTTCAAGTGAAGGGTCTTCCATGGTCTCTGACTGGTAATCATGAGCCCCTCACGCTGTGAGGAAAAAGAAGAAAAAGAAAGTCACATTTGTTGTTATTACGTTTTGGATATAAATGTGTACGTAAGTCGGTACATTCAACAGTTCATTTAACAGTATTAGAAATTTTACAACATAATGACTGTTTCTCTTTGTATTGAATACATGTATACAGGAAAAAACATTAAGGCCATTATTAATTGTCTATTACGCGACACCTAGTGGTCTTAATGTTGAAGTACTATAAATCAAAGTGAGGTTTTACTGTTGTTAATTTAATGTGATAAATGACCATTAATGTGAACAGTGAATGTTATGGTGCAAGGTCGATATTATCCTCGCCTACCTTGAGTTCAGATTGTTGATATTGTATAATAAGCCAAAGTTAAGAATAAAAACACATTATTCCAGCACAATTATGTTGAAACGCACATATCAATACCACAACAAAACGAATACAAAAGCACAAATTTAGCACATATTTAACACTAAAACACTACATTTACTCCACAACGAACAGAAGAACACTGGATTCCTGAACTGGATTCCAGAACCGGACTTCAGAACCGGACTCTTGGATCGGACTCCTGGATCGGACTTCTAGAACGGATGCTGCGGATTCGAATCAAGACAGCAGCTATCGAGAGTGGTTAACTAAAATTGTTATAACTTCTATCGCCACTCACATAAAATAGCTGAGTTAATATAATTGCATACACGCTGTTATAAACAAAACGTTTATGGAAGAAGCCTTAAAACTTATCATTAGCAGCTTGGATTCCGTTGTATAGACTTCACGATAAAAATCACATTCGAGTTCATATGTACAAACTAAATGTATACGACAGATATGTTTGTTATATGTACTAAATGTATACAACAGATATGTTTGTTATATGTACTAAATGTATACAACAGATACGTTTGTTATATGTACTATATGTATACAACAGATATACTAAATGTATACAGATATGTTTGTTATATGTACTAAATGTATACAACAGATATGTTTGTTATATGTACTAAATGTATACAACAGATATGTTTGTTATATGTACTAAATGTATACAACAGATATGTTTGTTATATGTACTAAATGTATACAACAGATATGTTTGTTATATGTACTATATGTATACAACAGATACGTTTGTTATATGTACTAAATGTATACGACAGATACGTTTGTTATATGTACTAAATGTATACAACAGATATGTTTGTTATATGTACTAAATGTATACAACAGATATGTTTGTTATATGTACTATATGTATACAACAGATATGTTTGTTATATGTACTAAATGTATACAACAGATATGTTTGTTATATGTACTATATGTATACAACAGATATGTTTGTTATATGTACTATATGTATACAACAGATATGTTTGTTATATGTACTATATGTATACAACAGATATGTTTGTTATATGTACTAAATGTATACAACAGATATGTTTGTTATATGTACTATATGTATACAACAGATATGTTTGTTATATGTACTATATGTATACAACAGATATGTTTGTTATATGTACTATATGTATACAACAGAAATGTTTGTTATATGTACTATATGTATACAACAGATATGTTTGTTATATGTACTATATGTATACAACAGATATGTTTGTTATATGTACTAAATGTATACAACAGATATGTTTGTTATATGTACTAAATGTATACAACAGATATGTTTGTTATATGTCCTATATGTATACAACAGATATGTTTGTTATATGTACTAAATGTATACAACAGATATGTTTGTTATATGTACTATATGTATACAACAGATGTGTTTGTTATATGTACTAACTAAATGTATACAACAGATATGTTTGTTATTTGTACTATATGTATACAACAGATATGTTTGTTATATTTACTAAATGTATACAACAGATATGTTTGTTATATGTACTAAATGTATACAACAGATATGTTTGTTATATGTACTAAATGTATACAACAGATATGTTTGTTATATGTAGTATATGTATACAACAGATTTGTCTGTTATATGTACTAAATGTATACAACAAATATGTCTGTTCTTCATTTGCTTCAACCAGGTCGCAAAACACACGGAATGTTTTTTCAATAATATATTAAACAACAGCAGTGGCATACATCTGCTAGATTTCTATACATTAGTTACATAGGTGACTAATTTCACTGATTGATCATCTATATATTTTGTAATGTAAACTACTTGTATACCGGAACTTGTTTCTTGTTGATACATATGCCGTAATTGTGATTCGACTTGAGACATGTATAATCCTGCATTATCAATGAAGTAGTCGTCAGTCTTTCAATATGTGATACTCTGTGTTGATCTTGAAATACAATGATTTATATTAGTTCTTGTATACATATGTTACAAATGTACAATATAACGAGTAACATACCCCTAAAATGTTTACTTCATGTACGTAAGGTAATACAAATCATAAACATAGATGTTGAATAACATCATGGGGAGTCATTAATTAACTTACATAAATAATGCTGAGAATGAAAGAAAACTCGCCAAATTTCGACAATTTTCGATAAATGGATGATTGATAAACTAGTGGAGAAGAATCGATCTTTTGCTTGAATGTTCTAAAATAAAGCAACGTTATGTTAATTACCAATAAGATGAGCGAGACGGACTATTTCAAACAGGGAATCACGGGCGGACTGATATATTCAATGAATCTTTATAGTGTACTTGTTTTTTTTTCGTAGCGATGGAAATGTCGAGCAACGTCTCTTGCCGACATGCCATCGGTAAGCATACCGATGGCTCTCTCACATTGCTCAAACGTCTTTCCAGCCCGACGTCCCATCATTGATTTTCAAAGATTATTTTCCAGTTTATGTGCTGACAAATAAGAAACCTCTCGAACTGTGTACTTTGTGACCCGCGGAGGATCATCAGATTTGCTGTGCACATACTGCACGTGATTTTCGTGAGTGACGTTTCACGATTACATAATGGTCTAGTGTACAAAAAGAAGTGCTGTCAATGAATGGGCACGATTGTTCAATACGGAAACGTTTTAGTGACATTGATTTATAGACGAAAATCAAAGGCGTAAAAAACTTGCTAAATTTTTTTCTGGCAATTTGCATTCAAGTCAAAACCAGATGGCTATACAAAATCGTAATCGAGTAACTCAGCCGTAAAAATATGCAAAACACCCAAATTGACGGAATGGCGCATAAATATAGCTTAACTACTTCTGGTGATCTCAATTTACATAATACCAATTTTACGCAGCGGAAGTTCTGTCAAAAATAGTTTCATTCATAAATTATTAAAACAATCGGTGATAACAATTTGTTATGTAAAATAGCATTGCTGGTATGACAATCGGCGGCAGGCAGAATAGGTCGGTCAAACGCTGTCGCCAATTTGATTGAAATCACCATATACGCTTACCATTTACGTAAGTGCTATCCGGTGTAATCTCTATTCACTGTGGTGGATTCCTTTCCCCTGAACCCAAACGTCAACAAGAAAAATGTCAATGCTGGATACGAGCGTGCGAACGGATCTAAGCAAAAATATCAACACGACATTTCAAAGTCTTCCATTGAATATTTTTCTTAGTTTTATACGGGATAGAATAAGCAAAACAATTTCTCTGTTACAGATTTTCTGCATTAAATACTGTAACAGTCAATGTCATTGCATGTCAGTTAATATGTCAATTAACTACCTTTGATATTATGCACAGTTTATCATACAGTATTTGCTCTGTAAATGTTGTATCTGCTTAATTTTAAAATTGGAAAGATATTTACAACATCTTATATGATACTTCCTCTGAAAAAAAAACGGACTGAAAATTTTGTTAATAATGCTTCCAAACATTGTTGATTAATTTCAAGTTCATGTTCGTGCATAAGGTAAGCACCCACACCAATTGCACAATCAGTATCAAAAAAGCAACTGTTTGAAGCCTCGTAAACACTACTGTCCCTGCAAAATGTTCCCAAACATGAGTTGTCTGATTTTACTGATGCTCATCTTTTTCTCCAGAACATTGGTTCATCACATTCTTTACCCATAAATGTAATAATTTTATTATTTACGATTTAAATTTGCATATTTATTTCCATGCTAATTATTGCAATGGGTCTTTTCTCAGTATACAATTTTTAGTCCTACTTTATAGACAGAATGTAGTGATCTTGAATACGAAAAATTAGAAGCCACTTGGAATACTTTTACCTAAAGCCAGACCTACCTTGTGCGGTGTTCTATATAGACCTCCAAAGCAAATGAATTTTATACTATACTTGACACAGGGGGCTAGCACGATGAGGGGATGGAGTATAATGGCGTATTAGGCCTAAAATGGCCACATGGACCAAAAACAAGTGTATCATATATATACATATACAAGGGTTACAACTTCCGAAATGACAGTTTTTGCACCAAGTTTGTTTAAAACATTTTAAGGAATCGCTCAAATTTCTAATAAGTGGGGCCTACAGATAGCTAATACTACACATAACTAGTAAGCACTTTGTCCAATTCAAAACAATGAAGCAGATATTTAATCTTTTTCCTTCGAAAAATCGTCAATTTCGTTTAGTCGAACGCGACCTCGCAACACCAAATTGATCAGAATTACCATACTAAATACTCCTTATAACAACAGGTAGAGGAATGACAACTCGTGCTAACCATTAATATCTCTAAAATACATTGATCCGGCACAAAAGAATAATCCAGGAATAGTCTACACACGTAAAATTAACAAAATCGTCGACTCCGTCATAGATTTCCACCTCACTACGCCATGGTGATTCAGCCAATGAAACGTCCGCTTACAAACAAATTACGGGGTAAAGGACACCGCATCGTAATATTTGAAGTTTCAATCATGCGACGATTTTTGTGAATTGAACGGGGATATAATGTTCCTGGGCTACGTTTTTGCGCTGAATCAGTGTACTTAAGTAGTATTTATAGTAAGCATGCGTTGTCATTTCTGTACCTGTTGTTTTAAGATGTATTTAGTATGGTAATTCTGGTTATTTTGGTGTTGCAAGGTCGCGTTCGGCTAAACGAAATTGACGATTTTTCGAAGGAAAAAGATTAAATATCTGCTTCATTGTTTTGAATTGGACCAAATGTTTATTGGTTTGTGTAGTATAATGTATTAGGTATCTGTAGACACCAGTTATTAGAAATTTGAGAGATTACTTGAAAAGTTACGTAGTGTTAAACAAACTTGGTACAGAATCTGTCATTTCCGAAGTTGTAACCCTTGTACATGCATGTATATGATACACGTGTTTTTGGTCCATGTGGCCATTTTAGGCCTAATACACTATTATACACCATCCCTTCAACGTGCTAGCTCCCTGTGATACTTGATAGTGTCTATTCTTCTTGTTGCGATTTTACTGAAATTGGATCTATTTTAATAAGTGATCTCAATACTGATGTTTTATCACAAAAATCCAGCACTTTGTTTTTTGCTTTTTATGTCTTTTATTGACATGTTTCATTTTACACAACGTATCTGTGATTATACCAGAATGTGTAACAAAAGCTCCAAGGCCATTGATCTGATTTTAGTTTCAGACAAGGATAGAATTTCTCAGTCAGGGGTTATCAGTACAATTTTGCTGTTTAATATTTTACACAAGAAAAGTTATCAAAACACTGTAAAGTTACCTTCTTCGAAAAATTATAACAAAGACGACATTCAAGCTGGCCTATTATCAGCAGATTGAAGTTCAGTCTTGTTAAATGATAATGTCACTGATGCATGGATTATTTTTAATTTTTTACTTATGTCAATTGTTGATAACTTGCTCCTGTCAAATAAATCCGTATTAAACAAAGGACTGAGCCATGGATAAATTCTGATATTTCACATTAAGTAACAAGGGAGAAAAAGCTTTTCATATACTGAAAGGATAACGAAACGCATGGTAACATTTGTTCCGATATTTTGAAAACGCGTTCTCCAAATAAAGTGAAACTTTGTGGATTGAGTAATTAGGTCATATTACACCTTGCCATGTATCGAAAATTTAGTCACGGTACAGTGCGCAGCTCTGGTAAATGGAGGAAGGAAAAAAAAAGAATCTCGTGCACCGTGTTGTTCTGGTCTCATGCAGCGTTAGTCAAGTCACTCTTCGTTAGTCTTTATACAGACCAACTGCTTCCCTAAAATTAATTGAGAATTTGATTCGTTTTAAGAATGGCACGACTCAGAGAAGTTCAGAGGGGTCAAGCCATTCAGATGCTGATGCAAGGACAGCTGCAAAATCAGGTTGCTAGGCACTTTGGTGTTAATGTTTCCACCATAGAACGTCTTGTAAGTCTTCGGGAACTGGGCGATTGGCCGATCGGCCGATCGACCTAGGTCAGGACGTCCGCGCGTAACTTCACGACGTCAGGATCGCTATATCGTCGTCTCTCATGTGCGTAATCGGCGCCCTACTGCCGTATAGAGTGCACTTAATGTTCGTGGAAATCATGGGCGTCCTATAAGTTCAAAAACTGTAAGGAATCGATTACGAGAAGTTGATGTAAGAGCACGTCGCCCCTACAAACGTCCACACCTTACCCCTGCTCGACGTCAGCGTCGTATGGCCTGGGTCGCTGCACATGCTCCACGACGGTTCCCACTGAGGCAGTGGAGACAAGTTTTCTTCACGGATGAGTCTCGATTCTGCCTTTATCGATCTGACGGCCGTCAACGTGTCTACCGATGTCGAGGCGAACGTTTTACGGACGCTTGCATTGTAGAGAGGGATACGTTTGGGGGCGGTTCAGTAATGGTGTGGGGAGGAATCTAATACGGGTTAAAATCACAATTGGTTATTGATGGCAATTTAACAGCAGCTAAGTATAGAGATGAGATCTTCCGACCCCATGTTATCCCTTTCTTACAGCAGCATATTCTAACCCTCCGGCACCCATTTGTATAAACATTGGTTAACTTTAACCAGAGTTAAATCAGAGTTTTGGTTAAAATTTTGCTTAAGGTATCGTAAGTGGCTATATGGTGATATCAAGTTTTACTAATTTACAGTTTTTTTAAAAGTCAACCATAATTGTATACATTAATAAACCCACTATACAGAGTCTATTGCAAGTGATTTGAAACAAATATTGTACTTGGTCTGTCTTCTATAAACCAATATCGCACGTAATTTTCATATTTTTGAATAAAGATCACTACTCTGTATATAAGGATATATTACAACAATTAGCCTTAAAATAACAATCATGGTATAATGCAGGGAACCGTGTCACAGATTTTTGATAACGTCCTCCGTTCTTTAGATATTTGACTTTAAAGAAATTCCGTAGCCTGAACCCCGCTGACAATTACGTAATACGCCATAAAATAAAAACGAAAACAAATATCAAAATTCTGTGACACGGTTCCCTAGATAAGCATTTCCGCTACAAAATACCGAAAACCGCTTTGAAATCCATCTTCAAATAAGGCGGCAATCTTTGTTCAAAAATAGCACCCACTGCGTTTTTTTCTAAGCGAGAAATTAACAATAAAAGTGTCAGATCATTATCACCTTGTGTAATCAACAATTATTCTATAAATTAATACAGCCTACTAAAATTTGATAACCAATCAAATTTGTTCATCGTTAGCGGATCAATTAGTGAAACCGCCCACCATTTTAGATGACTCTAAAGAGCTTGATTACGAATTATTTGTCAAAATAGTATCATATCGTACCGATGCAATACACAGTACATCAGATTTCTCGTCAACCGAGAGGCTCTCAACGGGGAAAACGGCTGATTGGGAAATCGAGTTGAATATGGCTGTGGAAACCGCTATATAAATTAAATGAAAGGTAACCATGCATTTAGTGTAAAATTAAGAACTTAAGATGTGATTGATATGTAGAAAAGTGTCTATGTTTTATGACTGTTAATGTAATCATTTAAAAACATACTAATATATAAAGGTAATTGGATACATAACAGAATAATATAAGATTCTCGAAAAACATGCGCGTCCGATGTCCATAAGGCGTTACTGTTTTTCATCTTATTGTTTGTTTGATAGCTTTTTAATATTTTACCAAAATATACAGAGTTGCTTGATAAAAGTGCACGTTGAAATAACTTTATTTTATTGATTACATCAATGAAATAGCGAAAATGATAATTTTCGTTGACCCAGTCTCCCTGTATTAATTTACTGGCGATTTAAATATATTTTAGTTTTATAACTTTAATTGTGTTTGAAACCTGACTCTGGAATATATAAATTTAATTAAACTTGCAAAAATGGTACGTCATAACATTAACGGGGTAACAATCTTTGACAGCTCGTTTTCTTATCGTGTGCGTTTTATTGCAAGGTGCATGAAGTGTCTGCATACCATATTGCTGTTTATTATATCTCCCGCCAAAACATAAAGAAATAATTGATGCGACATATATAAGGTCTAAATTGACCCATATTGATAGTATAATTAGCAAGGCGTTAGAGTATGATATCGATATCACACTTCAATAAGACCACCGTTCCGGATCAGTTATTTCATCATATATTTCATATTAAAAGTACATTAGATGCTAGTAGTCCAATCGACCAAGGTGTTAATGAATTCACACCTTTCTTGCACATCAAATGATTGTTGCAGTTATATATTTATTACGTAATTTTCCACCATAAAGTTTCCATTTTCACAATATGTCACGTCACTATGGTCAAGTTTTTTACGGGATATAGATTTATGCAGTTCGGTATCTTTAGCATTCGTAAACCAACTTCCGCGAGAAAGAGATTTCTAACTACATTTTTCAATTTTTGAGAACACTCTAACACCTTGCTTAGCCTTATTTTTCTTATTTCCCATTTTAATCCGCTTGATGTTGATAATCTGTCGAATTTCAAATACTTATGTTAACATACGGCAAGCGATACCAAATTTAATATCGATTGATACAAAATTGCCCTTAAGGAGCCTCTAACAACGCCGCCTCCTAGATCGTTCTCGCTGATAAAGTGGAGTCGATATGGGGGTGCAGTTTTTATCGCGATAAAACACTATTTTTGCATATTCGGATCGATTTTTTTGTTGCATGGTATGATAGTATGATATTTAATTATTGTTAATAACTTAAAATGTCATTTTCGCTTATTTTTACGTTTGTAGCCACTTACGCTACCTTAAATGTTCGGTTAGCTGTTGTAGAAAATTTTGTTTTTGCTAAAGCTCAAATAAATCTAACCCAAGTCTAAGATGCTGGTTAAATCTTAACATAAACAGTAACCAGTACCAAAATGGCAGCCCTTTTTAAATGTTTAACTGATTTTTTAATGGTTAGTAAACCAAAACCAGAGCTCTGATTGAAAAATGGGACAACATCCTCATAAAGACGGATTAACGCTCTCATGAACTCTATGACCAGAAGAATAAGGGCCGTGACCACAACAAACGGCGGACACACAAGATATTGATTACTCAGTTCAATTCCAATTTCAAAATCCTATGGGTCCATTCAATTTAAGTGTCAGTACCTCTAAACCAATTGTCAGATGCAAAATACAGACTTTTGGAAATTTTTAAGCATTAATTTATCTGTAAGTATACAAAATTTCGTTTTAAATGAAGCTCGATATGATACTTTTTTTCATAAGTGTTCATAGGTATGGTAAGATTTTTGTAGACGAATTTTATAATGAAAAAGGGGTTATTTTAAACAATTTTTCAGAGTGTATAAATACAAACACAGTGCTAATAAGGCAACTGGTCTCAGTCAGGTTTTAGAAGTGGGTTTTCCATTGATAAATGTTTGATTCATTTAACTTATTATATAAGATTTGAAATGGATAAAGACAATATTGTAGGTATCAATATGTAGATATAAATTTTAGATTTACAAAAAGCATTTCATACAGTTGACCACTCCATCCTTCACATGAAACTTCAATCATCAGGTCTAGGAAATGATATCCTTACATATGTTGTTGGTTTAGGTCTTATCTTTCTGCACCCATTTGTATAAACATTGGTTAACTTTAACCACTGGGTTAAATCAGAGTTTTGGTTAAAATATTGGTTAAATGTTCGGTTAGCTGTTGTAGAAAATTTTGTTTAAATTTAACCGAATGTTGTTTTTGTTAAAGCTCAAATAAATCTAACCCAAGTATAAGATGATGCTTAAATCTTAACATAAACGGTAACAAGTACCAAAAAGGCAGCCCTTTTTAAATGTTTAAATGATTTTTTTGACGGTTAGTAAACCAAAATGGTTTAAACCTTGGTTTAAATTAACTATTTGGTTAAAGTTAACCAATGTTTATACAATTGGGCCCTGATAGACAGCAGTGGATGTGGCTGGTACTCATTCTACTACTGCTTCCGTAACTTGCGGTGTCCCTCAGGGGTCCATATTAGGTCCGCTTTTATTTTTGATGTATGTAAATGACATGTCTGCAGTCATAAATAATAAGTCACTGCTATATTCTGATGACCCTGGTATCTGGTATCTGGTAAGAAAATGTTTGAATTGAAGAGAAATTATTTCATGACATTAATCTTATAAGTGATTGGTTAATTGACAATGAACTTTCACTGCACCTCGGTAAAACTGAGTCAATTCTGTTTGGATCAAGGTCAGACCCTAACCTCCAGGTCACATGTAATGGCACAGTTATTATGCCCGTATCTTCTGTTAAGGTGCAACACTGGATCAAAACCTATCACTTGAGGTCATGGCTCGTGGCATTCTGCAAAATGCCAATGCAAGATTTCTTTACAGAAAAAGGGATTACCATACCCAGCACACTAAATAATTATTGGTCATTTTCTTGATACAGTGTCATTTTGATTATTCATGCTCATGGGTTATGCAGGTTTTGAAAAATAAGTTGCAAACTACTCAGAATAAGCTTATGAGATTTGTGCTGGATTTAAACTGTAGATCACATATAGGTGCTGAACAATTCAAGCTGCTCAATTGGTCATCTCTGAAACAACGTGTTTTTAAAGTCAAACTTGATTTAGTCCTAGCCTGTATGAGAGATCACTTTATATGGTATACGTATCGTCTCTGAGGTTTAACCCTACAATTCGCTATATCACAGAAGCATATCGGTATTATAAGGTAAGTACTTACTGCACCCGTTTTAAATTGCATTCACAGTTGTATAAAAATCTTCTATACACGCGATCTTATCGTTTGTCATTCTGTATTTCAAAAGAATATTGATTTTGGTGTATTGGGTTTTAATCTTTTAATATTCATAAGTACATTACTTCCTGGTCCAATCAGCGAAAAATCAATATCTGATATAAATTCGTTGTCGGTGTTTGCTTAAATACAATCGTTTACGATGTTTTGTGCAGTGTTGTGAAGTTTTAAATCAAGTTAAAAACGGGTTACAAAATGAGCGGTAAGTTAATATTGTACTTAATTCTCTTATAATATATAGGGGACAATGCGATACATAAGGATACCGGAGTAGTATGGTGACATATTCAAACTACTGTTACTAGTTCTCTATTCTGTGTCTTGCGTAGTTTGTAGTTTAGTTTCTGAATAGTTTTATCCGTCATTTTGATACTTGTATAAACATCGGTACGTGAAACATTTTGTGATTACTGTTCGTAAGGCTAATCTTAACGTTTTTATTCACGGGTAAATACAAATGTGATGTTGTCAATAGTTGTTGTTTAGAATCAGTTGTTTCACTCGCTGCAATGACAATGTAATGTTAATACTGCTGCATTTATCTTAGCGTGCTGAAGTTTGTTCCCAGAATACCGAGTGGTCATGTTTTCTGAAAGTATTGGGTGTGGCAAGTGTATGTATATTGTCTCCTAAATACAAAGAAAATGAAGGAATCGGAAATTAATAGAGGGGTGAATATGTCCTTTATTTACTATGTAGTGGTTTATGCCTGTAATCCTTAAAGGCGTGAAAATACTACTGGAAGTCAAACACATGTAAATACTTAACTAAAATTTACTATGTACCAATCAATAAAATTTATATGGACCAAAAAAGAAGGTTAAACACATAATGTAGAAAAATGTGTATAATAGTAGTTAACACAGACGTCTTAGTTTGGGAAACCGGTCAGATAATCACCTCATGTCGAACGATATCATGGATATCATGCGATATCCATTTCCACGTGCACGCACGGGATGGACATCTGGTTTACATGTGTAAACTTTTTTCAATGCAAATTATTGTACTTGACGACCACAGTCATTAAAGTACCTAAATAACTTTATATCGATGCAATTTGGGCAAAATTTTGATTCCTCAAATTGCGAAACATTTAAGAGAGAGAGAGAGAGAGAGAGAGAGAGAGAGAGAGAGAGAGAGCCGTTGGGATGCTGGAGTTTCAACGGAGGGGGTTGCTGTGCAGTCAGAAGTCTAAGACGGCGGTTTGTGCAGACCGGAAGCACGGAGGATCTTCCACGTAGCGGTAGACTACGTGTGACCACGCCGGCGCATGACCACTATATTTTAAACCAACATTTACGAAATCGGTTTTTTAACTGTGACACTTACAGCGTCTGTTATCCCAGGTACTCGTGACCCAAGGATATCCGCTCAAACAGTACGAAATGGTTTGGCTGAGAACAATTTACGTGTATATCGTCCCTACGTAGGAACTGCATTTCTTCTAATATCATCAGATCCAAATAACAAACAACTAACCGTATTAGTTAATAAAGTACATTTGTAAGTAGCACTTGGGCAATGCTTACAACGTTCAACCGTTTACATAAAACACATAGATAATACACTTCTAATATATATCCATATATGTTACTTTACTGTTACTTGACTGTAAATGAACTTCGATGAATTGATTTGAATTATTTTGCACAAAAACTGTTAATACATACCTATGTGGAAACAGTCCCATTAGAGTCTCGCGAGAGTCTCTTTTTTGGTTTAGTATTAGGACAAACACTATAAATGAGTAAAAGTGAGCGCATAAATTTATCAAAATAAAGACACTAAATATTGTGTAAATATAGTGAAATAAATTTAGATAGTAATTCTATTTCATGTAATTGTTTTATATTGTCATTTATTACATTTGTTGATATGCCGTATGTTTGTTTATTTTCCCATACGCCTTTGGCCTACAATAAATTCTTAAGGTTATAGAAAGATTTGATATTTTAGTTATTCATTATTGTGCATCATTAAATCACTTACTCTGTGTGGAACACAGAAGTACAAAAATGTGATGGATACCCGTTTGCCCGATCCGACAGGTAATATATTATTTACTTTAGTTAATTATCCTTCTTTGATACTAAAGTCAGTACAATAGCTGAGAAAGTGTATGTAATTACTGCACTATTACTTTGACCGACGCTAAAATCATCTTCAATAATCCAGACTTCAATAATAATCAGCATCTGGGCGTCTTCACTCGAGTATATCTTCGGATGCGCAGATTCTCTGTCGGCTCGTATTATGTTTCCAGACTTAAGATTTGCCCTTGTTTAGTTTTTGCTTTTAGATTCCAGCGAATAACTCTTGATGGCTGAAAATTTACCTCTGTCTTCAAGGTTTATTTGCCCTTGTCGGGTTTTTGCTGTTCGGAACAAAAATAATATAGCCAGTTCTGAAGAATCATTGGGGGCCAATTTTACTACATACCGAAGAGCTTCCGTATCCTTCCGACTGAGAAAATAGAGCGAAACTATTTTCAATATTACACTTCAATGGCAATTTCCATTCAAGTAAAAATCAGATGGCTATGCATAATCATAATCGTGTAATCATAATCGAGTATCATAGCAGTAAAATGATGCAAAACATTAAAATCGACATAATGGCGCATGAATACTGCAGAACTACTTCTGGTAATCCCTATTTACGCAGCTGAATTTCGGTCAATAATAGTTTCATTCATAAACTATAGTAATGATCGGCGATAAACAATTTGTTACTATAAATAGCACTGCCTGTATGTCAATCGGCGGCTTGCAGAATAGGTCAGATAAACGCTGCCGCCAGTTTGATTGAAAATCATGGAGGACAATAAAAAAATGTCGAAAATATACAAAGAATATCAACTGGGGTTTCTAGACAAATGTTACGGTCTGCGTAATAATGACTCACGGTACGTGGACCGGGAAAATATGAAGAACGTGCGGTGGATTCCTTTCCCTAAACCCAAACGTCAACAAAAAATGTCTACGCTGGATACGAGCGTGCGGGTGAGAGGGTTTCACGACGGAAAATGTACACATGGACTAATATTTGTTCCAAACATTTTGTTGGAGGCAATGAGCCAACCTCGGACCATCCTGATCCGATTTACTACATTACAAGTAAGTTTATTTACAAACTCGACTGATACGTACTGAGGTCATTATCTATATCAAACATAATAAATTCAATAATATGATCGATGTAATTTCGATTTGAGCTAGTTTCAAACCGCTTTACGTGTATTTTTTAAAATAATTATGGGGGACTTCGATAAATCATTCTGCAAATTTTATTTAATATGCCTATCAGAAACGGATCCAATCAAACATGTCAACACGACATCTAGTCTTCCATTGGATATTTCTCTTTTAGTTCCATAGCGGAATGATTAAGCATAACAATTTCTGTGTTACAAATTTTCTGCATTAATACCTTAATATTTATGGGTAACGTTAAAGTCATTGCATGTCAATTAATATGTCAATAGCTGCCATTGATATTTGTAAAAAGTTAAAGAAATAAGACACACAATTTATCATAAAATATTTGCCCACGAATGTGTATTACAGCTGAATTTAAAATTGGAAAGATTTTTATAGTTTGCATATCATCAGATCTTACACCATCTCGTATGACATCCTCTGAGATATAGACTGATGGATTTGCTAACAATGTTGTCAGACTTTCATGATTAATTTCAGAGAGAAGGCACCCACACCATGAACACAATCTGTAACAAAAAAGCAACTATTTGAAGCATCACAAACACTACTGTCTCTGCAAGATGTTCACCAACATGATTTATCTGATATTACTGATTCATCAGATTTATTACCCGTAAATGTAATATTTTTATTCCTTTCAAAAGTTTATGATTTAATTTACATGTTTGGTTTAATTTCATACCCATTATTGCAATTGGATCTAATAATTTTTCCTTAAAGGCAGGGATAAACATTTATTGATTTGTGATTTAGTTTGTGAAATAGTCAGCTTTACCTTATTTAATGTTATTATGTATTAGAATCTCAAAAAAAAATGTTTTTGTTTCAGGACAATCCACTTTCAATCCAACTTGAGCCAAATACTGTGATTGTTGTTTCAATTCAGGACAATCCAAACCAATCGGACCCAGATAATGAGAGTGACAAATTTTATTATCAACACACACAGACAAACTTTGTATGCAATGATGTATTGGCCCCTAAATACCCTAATGATTTTGTTGGTTTTTATAAACAATACAGTTAAATAAAAAAAATACAGTTGCATTTTGTGTTGCTCTTGATATGGCATTTGTCAAGTGTTTTCAGTTTAATTGAAATCACCATTTCTCCTGTTCATAAAGTCTCAAATGGCTTTAGTGTTTCCCGTCGAAGATGGAGGGATATGAATTTGGCGTCTGCCCATCAATCCCAAGTACTTTTGGGATTGAGTTTGCACATATGGACGTGCTGTGACAAAGAACCATAACTTCATTTTGTCCATTATACTTGGCTGAAGCAAGAGATACATGAAGTATTGAATGCATTGAGATGAAACTTAATACATTAATTGCCATAAGTGATAGGAACAGTACTGACAAAGAATCGCAACAATTACTTTACCCATTCTTAAATTATCTCCCCTTTTGTATTTATATTATTATCATCTAGAGCATACCTCATGAGCTACCGAAGCTTCACACACGAATAGAGGCTATTGATAATTCTTCCCTTTATTAATTATCTCCCTTTTGCTGTTGAAGTTTGAAGTATAAATGTTGAGTTGGTACTTAATATATCGACAGAGATCAGAGGCAGTGCAGTGACCAAGAACAATAATCTATCGTAGCCGATTTTTAGTTCCTTTATTTTTTACATGTATACGACAAAAACTATTGAAGAAATTGACTTGATTCTTCGCACTTTCGCTTCTCAGTGCTTTGATTAAAATATTGTGTTGACATCTTTGAGACTTACTTAAAATCTTACTCTTATGTTAATAATAAAAAATACAATGTCTTAAACATGCTGAATTGATTTGAATAAGTGCGGATTTAGTTAAAGACAATATATTTTGACTGGAATTGATGATCGCTGGCTCATTATTTTGCTACTGTTAATCACATGATCAAAATACCACGAAAATTTCCCAGAAACAGACGCCAATACCCCTCTCCTTGTTTGGCGAAACACCGCCGGACATGTTAGTATCTTGTGTGTCCTCAATGCGGAGCTGTCGCAGCCCTGATTCTTCTATGCATGGAACTCATCAGGGTGTTAAACCTGGCAATGGGGGATGTTATTCCACTCTTCCTGCAAGGCGTGTCTGAGCTGGACCGGATTAGTGGGGGTTTTTGGACGTCTCCTAACCCTCCTATCCAGTTAGTCTCACAAATCGGTGACAAATCGGGACTGCATGCTGGCGAATCGAGTGGGTTAATGTTATTGTAGGCAATAAATTGTTGGCAAACTCTAGCGACATAAGGGCCGTGTATTGTCTTGCTAGAATATCATGTTCCGTGCATGCACACATGAGACGACAACTGGGCGATGGTTTTCGTCTCTATAACTGACGCCGGATAAATTACCGCCACAAACACAAACTGAACCACCAACAAAAGGTGTCCCGCTCAACGGCGCACGCGTCGGTATAACGTTCCCTGCGACGTCGCCCGTCCGCACGGTGGAGAGTGAACCGGGATTCGTCGTTGAAGAATACCCGCCTCCATTGCCTCATAAGAAAATATCCTGGTGAGTATGCTACCAACCAAGTCAAACGGCGTTGGCGACGCGCATCAGTAAGGGACAGACCAACATAGGGACATCGATTATTAATCCATCCTCACGTGGTGTGAGTGACGCGCGGACCTCCACTTCGCGGTCGGTCGTTGACCCTCTCCGTCACTCGTAGACGTTGGACAAGACGTTCAATAGTTCGAATATGCATACCTAAATGTGCAGCAACCTGCTCTTGGCTTTGACCCTGCATTGCCACAACTAGTTCGCGCTGGACTTCCGCCAAGCGTGGCGTGGATGCAAATTGCTAAATTTCAATCAAAGTTTGACAAATCGATCTGAATACTTGAACAGTATCAAATAGACTGAAAATTTCCTTGTGCAAACTCACCCTGCACGTGATTCTTGCAATTGAACACATGACTCTCATGGTACGAAGAGGTTAGGTATTGTGTGATTTTAAACATGTGTACCGTTCCACATCGAAAAACACATCAATCTGACCGATTTTCACTATTCTAGGCCTAGCAATGAAATATATGTTGTATATATTCGCTATTTTGCTTCTAACTGAAAAAAATTGCCAATGTTCCTTCTAGTTTTATTCCCACTTATACCATCTTGAACAAATAACCTTTTCCTCAAAAATAAGGATCAGAGGAATCCAACCGAATATCAATTATGAAAAATTGAGAATGAAAAATTTATTGTGTGTAATTTCAGACAAAATAGACAAAAGCAGGTTTATCGTGGTCGAATGGAAAAGTTCGGACAAGCCAAAAACTGAGGATAAGTTGAGGAACTTTCTAATGGCCAGAACACCAGGTGAAGACCTGAACATAAAACTTGGTTCTCGGAAGACGCTAGCTCTCATTGAATTCAAGACAGGAAAAGGTCAGTTGAATTATGTAAACATAACCATTGTGCATATATATTATTTATTGTTTCACTTTCGGATGGATACGAATAAAGCCATGCCGTTACTTTTACTTTAGTTTTAATTTAGTTTTATTCGGCGATCTGTCTTATATATTTCTTCTATATCTGTATATGCATCAGATATGTTAGCTTACATTATCAAATTAATTACATATTGTTTAATTAATACATAATTACACGACTGAAATCAAATTAAACGACAAAACATAGTGATATTTATGGTTTAGCATGCGTTGTTATTCATCCACTTGGTGTTATAATATGTGTTTATAAAACAGTTTATGAAATATCTGCTTCATTGTTTTGAATTGGACGAAGTGCTTATGGGTTATATGTAGCAAAATGTATTGGCTGTCTGTAAGACACCAGTTTTTAGAAATTATAGTGACTGAAAAGTTAAGTAATGTTATACAAGCTTGGTGAAGAAACTGTCATTTCGGAAGTTGTAACCTTTGTATATGTACATAAGGCCTTTTCAGAAACACGATTTATCTGCCCTTGATAGCTCTTCATTAGGAGATAAAAAACGCACACCTGCTATTTCCGGGTCATACTGCGTTTCATAGATGTATGATTTTTAACACTGCATAAATAGTGTATCCTAAATAAATGTATGTCAAACTGGTTGTTAATGTCTAAATTACTGTATTTGTATTTATATAGTAGTTTCTACTCCTCGTCATGTCAGAATAGAAGAAAAAAAACAAATTAAAACAGATTTAAAAAGCTAAAATAGCAAAGAAAGTGTTATTATATAGCTATAACAGAAATACTCATAAGGTTGTGTATTAGTTATCTAATATGCAAACCTTCACTAAGATAGCTTATCACTGCGGTGAACAAAATTTTTTGTGTAATAAGTTATACTGTCAAAAATAGTGAACTTCGCCACCTGGGAATATCCCGGAGGGAACAATTTTTAAGATATTCAAAGGGATAGAACCTTCTGATTTAATAGACAAAAATAGCTATGCTATTTCGCCAGTGATATTGTTGGGTATGAAAGAACTTAGTAAGGAAACTAGTTGACAAAAAGCAGCTGATGCCTCGATTTCGAACTTATTTACGAGTAAATAAGCTGGGATTCAGCATTGTAAGAATAATCAGTCCAACTTTGTGTTTGGGAACAGTGACCAAACCGTGTTGTGTGGAGAACATTTGGTCTGACATTTTGGACCCACAAAAGGAATCCTTGTCCCCCCAGGTTGTATTTTCCCTTGAGCAGATGCGAGTGGAAAAATCAACAAACACGGCAAATTATTTGGATTTTTTGCTTGTTCGTTCAACTCTTCAGGCATTATCTGATAAAGATGCAGAGTACGTATTTTATATTTACTAATACTTCTTTCCGATAAAACATGAGTTTTGCACAGTCATTTTTCGATTATGTTTTTGGTTGCATCAAACAATTGAGATTCAAAATATTTAATGAAATATACAGTAATTAAAGTTTTCTCGTAAATAGCGCTCAGGCAAACCGACGTTGTCTTTCATAGAACTGTTTTTTTTTCTTTGGAGTGTGACTGAAATTAATCCGCGACACTCTGAAATAGAATTGCATATATTGTTGATCTGTGCATTGCAATTGAAAACAAGTGGTTATGACTCTGTGTATTAATTTGTGTCCATCCTTTCAACACTTGAAAAGATTTTTTTAATGTGAATGTTTTATCTTTGTGATTTATCTTGATAGCTGTTGTCACAAAATTGCAAATTCGGCGCACTTGTCTTTTTATTTTATCTTAACGAAAATCTGCAACTTCAATATCATCAACTTGTCAAATCATAGCCTGGGTGACACGATCGTAACCGATAGCAATTAATTAAACCGGAAAATCAGTATGCGGTCATATATATTTAAACCACCCGCTGTTATATGGATCTACATTGCTTTTACAGATGTCTGGGGGTCAAGCATGTTCTATTTTTAATCAGTCATGGCATGTGACAAACACTAATTATTATTCTCACAATGTTTTATGAAATTTTTAAACGTGTTTAGAAGCACGTATAAAAGTAAAATAAAATGGCAGGTTCTATATGCTTAAAACAATTTTTTTAAAGAAAGAATTTGTCACTTTAAACTTCGATTTTATTAGACCATTCGATCCCTCATCGATTTTGAAGTTTGAATACATAATATTGTCATTTATTAAAATAAGTACTATGTGATAAATATCGTTTATTAAATGCAATCTTGTAGATATATGCGCCATTATACTTGTTTAATATTGTTGCTCATATCTGTTTTAGTGTCACAAATATATTATTTGTATAGTTAGAGAGTATTATCATTTAAAACTATTAAATAAATTCTAAATGTGGGTCCAACAATTTATGCATTCAATGAAGTACTACTAGGACCTTAATGGAAATTTTAACCTGACTGTTTTACACCTCTCTGATATGATGATTGACTTTGTCATTGCTGGGACCAATATACATTGGTCCCAGGTCATTGTCAATTTTTCTTCATAAACACATTGAACAAGGTAGTATTATTAATTTGACGTCAACCAACCATCATTATCAGTATCTAACATCTTATCAAATAGTTGATTAGTGTTTATCAATTATTTTCAATTAATGCCCTCCTTGGAATCTCAACACATAGTATATCGATATCGGTCTTGTAAGTCTCGAGACGCCATTATCAAAATACTACCCAGTGTCCGAAGGAAACCGTTTGAGACATATTTTTTCAAGGGAGATAACCTACTTTCTGAAAAGGCCTATACATGATAAATTTGTTTTTGGTCCGTGTGGCCATTTAAGGCCAAATACATAATTATATACCATCCCTTCAGCGTGTTAGCCCCTATGACATATACAAATATAACACTTGACGTAAAATGAATGAGTTATTTTCTTTTGTCGACACTATAATCATTTAATGTGGCGTGACTGGCTTAATACGTAAAAAACGTATAAAGATATTTTAAGTTATTTACAAAGATTAAACATTTTACTGTACTTTCATATTATGCATTAAGTATAAAGCCGATCAAGCCAGATTGATCGAATAATCGTTGACTGCATGTGAAGATAAATGATCTGACATTCTTTTATTGCGAAGACTTGAAAAAAATGCAGTCAAATGCAGGTGTCAATTTTGGAATAAAACATGTTTCCCAAACAGGCTTGTCTGGTTCTTGTAAATTTCTTATGGTAAATGAACAGAGGGGTACAGTTGACCACCTTGTGCGGAATGAGACTTTTCTGAGAGAGGCGTTGTCGCACCCCATTACGCTCGCGTTATACGGCGGAAAACGCTTTTATGCCATGGGAGCGTTATACGACAAAAAGGCCACCTAACGCCGCATAACGCTCGCCGAAACATCATCATGAATTCAAACACATCATCATGAATTCAAACCCACATCAATTCTAAAATCTCAGTATCACCTTCACACGGCCTCAGCATTATCAAATTAACTCTACATATTTTACAAATAACAAACGAACTACAAACGTCACGTGCCATGGGACAGAGAAGTTGCGCGGAATCGGTTATTAATTTCTTGGTTAGTAATTGCTCTGTATGCTTTTCAAGGGCCAAAACTATGCGTTGAAGGATCAGAGGTCGTTTTTATCAAGCTTAGTGCGAATTTTGCAATTTTTTTCAACACTGGTTTCTAAAAATATATTTTTAAAATGGGTGTACATATTTTCATGTAAATTAATGTACGAAGCTTGATAAAACGATCCCTTGACCAGTACAAATCTTCGACATGCGCATCTCCTCTTGCTGCTACTACTGCTACTACTACTACTACTGCTACTGCTACTGTGCTACTGCTGCTGCTGCTACTGTGCTACTGCTGCTGCTGCTACTGCTGCTGCTACTACTACTGTGCTACTGCTGCTGCTATTGCTACTGCTGCTACTGCTGCTGCTGCTACTGCTATTGCTACTGCTACTGTGCTACTGCTGCTGCTATTGCTACTGCTGCTACTGCTGCTGCTGCTGCTGTTACTGCTACTGCTTCTGCTACTGCTACTGCTACTGCTACTGTGCTACTGCTACTGCTACTGCTTCTGAAACGTTGAGAGTTGATAGTACTTAATAACCAGATCAGAAATTTTACAACACAATGTCATTTTTACTTGTACTGATCTCCATGCAGCGTTGTACTGATCTCCATGCAGAATAATAAGTCTTAAGGTTATACAAAGAGGCCACCCATAGGAAAATAAAATGGCCTTTAATACAATAACTTGGAATAAGAATCATAATCCTTGGGGTCAAATTTAGATGGTCTCTTAATATAATGTGTGGTCGTTTAACACAGATGGTCGCTTGTAGGTAGGTAGGTAGGTAGGTAGGTGAGTGAGTGAGTGAGTGAGTGAGTGAGTGAGTGAGTGAGTAAGTAAGTAAGTAAGTAAGTAAGAAGTACATAATGAATTTGTTGCTCAAGAAATAACTAAAGAAAATAAATAAAGGGCGACAAAACAGAAGTTTCAAGCACAACACATTTCACAATTGATTTCATACTGTGTAAAAAATGATGAGCGTTTTGCGACAAAAAGGCCTAGTTGCGCCGCAATTCGCACTTAATGACAAATGTGAGCGTTTTGCGGCGCTGTCGCCGTATAACGCTCGCGGGTGAGCGTTTTGCGACGCGAGCGTAATGGGGTGCGACAAGGCGTTTGTAAATAAACAACACGCAGTAGCTACGACTAAGAAAATCACGCCATGTCACTATGAACAAATTAGAAATCACGTAACATTTGTATTAGCAATGACGGTGTACGACTAGGAAAATCCTGTTCAAAAATATAAATGTTGAATAATTGGGTCTTCTGAACTCGGTTGCAGACCTAACATATTAATGTATTTTGTTGTTCTTTTAAGGACTTATTTGTCAATACAACCTATAATACGCTGACAACCTTGCATTAGTATATGAAATTAAGTCATTCCAGTGTGGCCACATTTGTGCCGACTGAAAGATATCGGGTCAAATTCTACCGTCTCTTGCTCGATTTCTTGGCAACGGCTTAGGCTAGAAGCTCAGTTTGGGTATCATTTTTTGCGAAAATATATGTCTGAAACCACTACAAACTTGTTTTTAAAGCATATATGATTGATATTTTTTGTTTTTTGAAGACAGTTGACATTCACTGGAACGAAGGGTTATATGCTTTCCATTACAGGGTCGAATTTTGTGAAAATGTATTTTTCATTCAACGTAATTTAACGTAATTTTGGGTTAAATTATGATGTTTTATAAAGAATATATTTCATTTTTACCATCACAGGTCCGCTACTAATGACTTCAGTCACAATATGCTTCACAAGAATTCTAAATAAAGGTGAACCTAATTTTCCCTCACAGACATCATGTCTACTACATCTTTCTGTTCTTTCTAATGAATAGGAATGGGACTACTCTCTACAAATATCTTACCCGCCTTTTTTACATGGACTTTGCACTTAAAATAAAAAGCCATCTTAACATTAACTGACTGAACGAATTGCCTTGATTAAATTCTCTTCAGGGCTTGTTTTTCTTGTTACACTTCACAGGGGGTAGTTGAAAGTTCAAATATTTTGTCTGATTCACATTTGTCTTAAACATGTGCTTAGAAACATTACACACGATGTATTTTAAACATGTTTATATTTTACTGGGACGAACAAGAAACGCCGGGTACATAAAATATGCAACATATATTTAAATAATTGGCATAGAATAACGAAAAGCGGTCAGATTGATGTGTTGTTCGATGTGGAAACGGTACACATGTTTAAAATCACGCAATACCTAACCTCTTCGTACCATGAGAGTCATATGTTCAATTGCAAGAATCCCGTACAGAGGAAGGTCATTGAGTTTGCCCATGGAAATTTTCAGTCTATTTGATACTGATCAAGTGTTCAGTTCGATTTGTCAAAGTGTGATTCAAATTTCGCAAAATTGCATCCATGCCACGCTTGGCAGAAGTCCAGCGGGGACAAGCTGTAGCAATGATTTTGCCGGGTCAAAGCCAACAGCAGGTTCCTCCACATATTGGTGTGCATATTCGAACTATTGAACGTCCCAACCGACGTCTGCGTGTGACGGGGAGTGTCAACGACCGACTGCGAAGTGGACGTCCGCGCGTCACGACGCCACGTTAGGATCGGTTTCTCACTTACGTAATCGCCATCTCACAGTTAGCGAAACTGCAAATAACACCGTAGGCAGTCATAATCGCCATATTCATCCTGATACGGTTCGAAACCGATTGTCCGTCAATGGCCTAAGAACCTCAACGTACCTATGTTGGTCTGCTCCCAACTGATGCGCGTCGCCAACGCGGCTTGGCTTGGTTGGTAGCACACTCAACAAGAAATTTTCCTATGAGGCAATGAAGACGGGCAATTTTCACCGACGAATCCCAGTTCACTCTCCAAACTGTATGAAATTGTAATTTAATTGTGGAACTCTAGCTTATTACATTTAAGAATTATTTTTTAGAATTTCTGCGATTTGTATGTAATTTAACAAGCAGTGTAAGGTATTTTACAAGAAAGAATAACAACACACTTGATTTTTATACGCTTTCTGGTTCATGTATACTGTAAGTTCCTGCGCTTGTGGTAAACCAGACGGGATTATATTTCATTTCTGACGAAAGTTAACATGCGATGATTTATTTTCCAAAGAGATTTTATAAAAACAAATCTGAAGAGTTTTTGCATAAAAGCAGTCTAGGACAATAACGTTTTATTTTCAGAGTATTAAGACGTCTTTTGTATACAAGCAGTGCAAGTTTTATTTCTATGGACCAACCATTTTATTTATCATTTAATGAAACGGGGTTCGAGTTGTATTATAATAAGTCTAAACAAAAAAACAAAACAAAAAAAGCAAAAGCATTCAAATAAACAACAAAGTTGAAAAAACCAGATGCAATGAAAAATCGAGTATTACATAACAATTGAACTATACTAAATAATTAAAGTTTAAACAATATAAGTCCATATCAATCTTGAATTTAATTTGATTCATATTAGCATAATATTTAATTTGATTTCATTCTTGTTTGTAATTTGATTTACATCAGCATAGAATGGGGGTGTTTATTTTATAATAACAGTTGTACGGCATAGTTATCAAAGTACAATGGGAGTTAGTATTTTTACATTTAAACTTTTATTAATTGCAGACCCTCGGTACCTTAAGCAGGCATGGATAAGGGAAGACTTCTGGGAAATCATAGACATTTATGCAGTGGCTGAAACTCATCTGCTTAAAGTTGAAAATATACCGTCAAATGCAGAGAGTCGACAAATCTACAGATATTTTACCAATGAGACAAATGTAATGATTCGTCTGAAAGATATAAAGGTTGAAGAGAAATATTTCCGGCCACAGGATGGTATTTGTGTCGTCGCATTAAAATCAGCTGAAGGTACTTTTTATCTATTTTTTTATTTCTGAAAATCTTCCAAATCACAGAACAAATAATAGCATCATTATAATAATAAAATGTATATGAAGGTGATTCGCATTATTAAAAAATATATCTTGGGTTGTGATTTAATGGCTTGTCCTTTCAAAGATATTCTAAATAAAACGATATATGTCAAGAATCTGAGTAAAATTGTTCATGTTACTATATCGATTATTTTCTGTTTCTCTAGATGTGCGGAAAATATGTGCTAAAAGTGAACAATTCCAAAAGTTCAGGGAAAATAAGCTTAAAGTATCTCCATACTATGAAGCAACAGATCCTCTAAATGATGATAGCTCCTTGTTTGTGGAGCCAATCACCTTAAATGATATTGATGGAACAAAGTTAACCTTTTTGAAAGATCAAGATTTCATTGAAGATAAGTTTAAGGAGAAATGCGGACGAATTATTTGGTACAGCAGTGGCATAAAGGGAGTAATTTTAGAGTTCGACTGTCCACATGTCACAAATAAACGTCAACACAGTGAAACATGGAAACAAAGCGCCGAAAAAATGTTTTCAGATATTTTGGATACTGTAATTATTGTAAGAAAACCTCTGCCTGTTGAAGTCTGGAGTGCTGCTTGTGACATCGTTCAAAATATCAGCGGTAATATCTGGGTGGAAAAGGACGAGAAGAAGAAAGTTATTGTATTAGCTGGTTTTAAGGGTAAGTTATGGCATTGTTTTATTCTTTGATTTAAGTCAATGAATTAAATGTATTCCTATTCTAACTGTTTTTATTAAATTTGTTGTCATTGAATAAACATACAAATTATTTATAACTGAATGATGTTTTATACATTAATGAAACAGAATATTGACTTTTTTACAGCAATGTTGGATTAGTTGTATTTTTTCGGATTCGATTTGTAGTCTCACCATTTTGAACAGGCTAGTGTGCACGAAATGACTGACAACTACTGATATCGTAAAGAAAAAAATCTTATTTCACGTTAATATAGTAAATGAAATTTGTATTTCAGACGACAAGGTTTTGATTGACATCAAAAGAAAGGTTGATGAGATAGCAAAACCTAAACCTCTCATAAAAAGGGAAATCAAAATCCCAGACAAAAATAGATTAATAGTTTTCCAAGACCTGTCTCTCAGTGACTGTATCAGAGGTGTTGATTTTGACTTTAAAACGAATTCCAATATTATTATTTTATGCGGAGATGAACAATTAGTCAAAGATGCTGAAACGTCTGTGTTAGAAACATTAAATCAGATCACTTTCCGCGAGTCTACTTTACAATCTTTGGATATTGCAGCAATACTCTCAACTGAACAAATAAAAGACAAAATAAAAAAAGAAAAAGAAGGGAAAGGTTGGCAATGTGGATACACAATTGCAGACAAAAGACTCAGAGTGTATGGAGTCAGAACATGTGATTTAGAACTGTTTGAAGAAATGATAAAATCATACGTTGTTGTGCAGAATATCAAATACACAGGCAAAGTGACAAATGTCAGCGTTCTTGAGCAAAACCTGGAAAGAGTGGAACGCAAATATTCTCCATATGCCAAACTTTCAATTAAATTTCAAAAGAATGAAGTTGTTATACAAGCAACATGTCTAGCTAGTTATAAAGAGCCTCTAGATGAAGAATTGGAGAAACAAATCGATGTTCATTTGATTAAAGATGAGATCTTACAAATTGATCCGAATATTGTAAAGTACATTAAGGAAAATGCTTTTGGTGCTATGAAGAAAGAGATCGCGCGGATGAAACTGAAAGAAGATGTTATAGAATTGAACGATACCAAAGGCACGATCCGAATCACAGGTAACGCTCGGGTGAGGCAACAAATTCTTGGTGTGGTTCAAGATATTGCAAGTAAGGTACATTCGCATTGGATACCCATAGAAAGAGAAGGAATTCATGACTACATAATGGGTGGCAACGGCTATACTATTGTAAAAGATATAAATGATAAGAAACAATGTAGCATTCGAATGGCAACTCTATATGAGATGAATGATCAGAATATATATTGTATAGTTCCACTTGAAACAGGTCAAGCACTGTTTGTTGGTCATGGTAGCTTAACAAATCCTAATTATCCTGTCGATGCAATCGTAAATGCTGCAAATAAAGAACTCAGTCACAGGGATGGTCAAGCAAAAGCGATTGTCGATAAAGGTAAATCTTCTACATTTGTGGTAAATCATATTCCAGGCATATTTATGAATACAGACCTGAATTATTTCAATTCTGAATGAATAATGTATAGTTGGTGAAGTTTTCGTTTCAACTTTTGTATATCATGGCTTGAGATGTTGCTGAGCTTTTGAACTGTATTTCAATTATTTTTCCAGGTGGAAATTCAATACAAGAGGATTGCACAACCTATATAAAACATCGAGGAAGAGATTTGAATGTCGGTGATGTATATGTTGGAAATCCTGGCAAACTTCCTTGTCAAAGAATCATTCACGCCGTAGGGCCAGAATGGAAGGGAGGCAATAACAACGAAAATGTTGATCTGGAGAAGGTCATGGAAAACATTATAAGAACTATGAATTCAGACAAAAATATTCTTCGTACATTAGCCATGCCTTTAATCAGTACCGGTGTGGGTGGAGTCCCCAAAATATGGGCAGCTAAGGTAACGATGAAAAATACTTTCATGTAAAATCATATTTGTATTAAATACACGTCTTTTTTGTTTTACTTCATTATAATAGTTTCAATGCAACTTCATATAACAATGCACATTGTAGTAAAAAAGTCATGTTTACGGTTACCCAAGAATCGTTTCTAAAAATGAAGCAATTTTGGGACGAATTTTACCTCTAAGTATGAATGGTAATAATGCTTAGAAAGAAAAAAAGAAGTTTTTCGACCTACCTTCCCTAACTCTTTCAGTCAAGTAATCCTGAAATAACTATTTTTCTAGCCTAAAGTATATCATTGCACATTTATAGCTGTTGGTCGTACTTACGAAAATTACGAAACGTGCGATTTTAAAGGTTATAGTTAGACTATAAATACGTACATCCCATTACAACAATTTATCTGTTAGATTTTGATGCTGACTATCAAGAAAAAGCTGAAAGACTTCCCAAAAGTTCGAGAAATTTACTTCTATGATCCTAATCAAGAAGTAGTTAGAACAATTCAAAAGCAGATGGAAGCAGTGTTTGGGAGCAAATGTTTTCACATGCCTGCAACTAATATTGGAATTGGTCAAGGTAATATTTAATAATATATCCGTCGCTTATTGGAATTATATAATTCAAATAATGTTATAGTTCTAATAGTGGTTCAGGATTATATTTGGTATGTTTAAATCTGAATATATGTTGCTTACGTTCATTTGTCTAGTGTGATGTTTTTCTAAGGTACAATGACAAAGATTGGTGTGTCACAACTCTTCAAACTTAGAAGAACAGGTTCAAGAACGCTACCATTGCCTCGAAACAGGACGCTTGTTGTACAATGGGGAGACATTGGAAAGACAAATGTAAATATACAAACAAAAGTATCAATATATTAGCTTATATATTATTCAGAGGAAGTTATTCTATCGCCACCATCAAAACTGAAACATACGGTACCAATTCTGTGTTTTATTTTGTTAAGCGTCAACCTCATTTTGTAAAACCTGGCTATTCAAAAACTTATTTTGTAAAAGCAAACCAATTTTCTCAACTTCAACAGAAACATTACATTCAGCATATTAAAAAGAGCAACCGTTAACCCAGAAAATAGAAATCTTACACTTCTGATGCTGATTTTGCGAGTTACCGTATCCTACACTGAAATTCAAAGTCTACTTAAAATATGAGTTCCGAGTAACTGCTGTGTAGAAGCTATATAATCCAATCAAGAAACCGTGAACTTGAATAAAATGGTGTGAGTTTTTTGGCTGAAGGAGCTCAAAACCTTGGCGGACGCTTAACAAAATAATAAAACCTTACTTTTATAATTATAAAGTTTATTTGTGAAGAAATCAGGTTCAAGTAAGTCTGATGTTTTTTCTTCTTATAATCCTATCATTGTTTCTAGAAATCACTCTTACCGTCGAACCATTTATACGGGCTATCTTGGCAAGCTTTGATTGGTAGTCTCCCTTTAGAGATCACACTGATAATTATTTATGATTATTTAATTATTATGTTCTTTTTGAATACTTACGTTCGTTTTATCTTCATTATAGGCTGAAGTTGTAGTTTGTCCAACGATTCAAGCTCCTAAACCCTCAGGAACTATCATACAAGTTCTTACTAGCATGGCTGGAGTTCAGTTCAATTTGGCTAGTGAATGCGAAACCAGCTTTAAGAAGGCTTACAATGATGGAAATGTCCCCGAAGGAGGTTTGACAGAAACACTGGCTGGAAAACTACCATGTTCCAAAATATATCACGTTAAAATTGCGGCTTCATGGAATAAAGACAAAAAGAAGGCTAGGGAGGTACATGTATATGGCATGTCTACTTAAAACATTTTTATTGCTGAAAAAGAAATAATTCATGCGATCATTTTTTTTCAACTGGTGTTGAAGATGATTGGGTCAAGTACAGAACTGACAATTCAGATGTCGTCGGGCCGAGACCAAATTTGCAAATTTATTTTATATCTATTGTAATATTTTGTTGAAAATGTTGATTCAGATGTCATAATTATGATGTCAATTGCTTAGACAGGTGTTCTTCACTACTACTTATACCTAAGGAGTAGTGTTTCATCGCCTAAAACTAAAATGTCGTTCATTAAAAGTTTATCTACCTAATTTATGCTCAGTCGGTTGTTCGGCTTGTCCCAAAACATAATAGCTTTTGATACGGATTTAATTTGTCTCGGTTTATATTTCGTGACATGATCGTGATATAGGATGTAGCCTCGTACATTAAGAAATGCTTAGAGAGGGCAGTGTTGCAGAAAGTAAGCCAGATAGCTTTTCCTACTATTGGAACTGATGACTGTGGATACCCGGTCGACGAAGTAGCAAGGATGTTCTTTAAGACAGTCACAGACTTCGTTAAGTTGCATGCAACATGTACATTGGAAAAGATTTCTATCATAATTTACAACACGGATATACTCGCTACCACGGTTAGTGCGACATATTATATTTTACATGTCTGTTGGTAAAATTCTAGACCCGCTAAGTACATCATGAATTCATTAATCTGTTTCTAACATTGCTGTCGGACGAATTGTGAAAAAATAAAGATAGAATACAGGATGCAAATTTAATGGAGAGACATAATATTACTGTGCCCATTCAGTTACTTGAATAAGGTAAACGGTGCAATAAGCATTATGAGCAGCTTGTTTATTAGCAGCTGTTCTCTAACTCCATTTCTTTGGGAAAACTTGAATGAATGTTTTACAAACTCATTTTCTTCAAGGCTTTTGAGGGTGTAATGGAAGAAATCTATAACCGTCGACCACATCGTCTGAAAGCAGATATTGAAGAGCACTCAACAGAGAAAACCAAAAATAAACGTGTGTATAAATATTACATAATAAGCTAAAAACTTTTACTTACCTAAAGTTTTATACCCTTAATGTCTAAAATCTTTACAAATTTTACAGGTGTCCATAATAAGAATGATTTACCGTGAGATCTTTTCAGAACTATGACAATCATTAGAGTTCTCGCCCCTTTTACTTTACATTGAAGTCATAAGGAGTCGCTCATTTTTCGGAGATTGAAGTAAAAGAAAGATCCAACTCGCGGTAAACAGATGCAAAAACATAGTACTAATATATCCCGAAATCGTTCTTGACCGACAATTAGCAACAGTCAAGCCAATGCATGATCAGTGAATCCAGAGTGTCTTTACCCGCATACTGATTTTTCAGTTTTTACGCCCGAACGTAATTTTTCACAATTACACAGTTCAAAGGAGCAGCGAAGATGATTAATGTCATCACAGCACGATTCTGATTTAAGTCAACGTCCGGTATTCAGTCAGTGATTATGTACAGCATTTACCTAACCATAAACATTGACCGGAAATAGCACACATGAGAAAGATATTATAGGATGCAAAGTACTGACTGTTTTCACTGTAGGTTGTTTTGAACATTTATTTTGATATTACTATAAAACCATTTGGTACATTTGACACTGTGTAGTATTAACACGATCACGGAACTGATTGTCAAATTAGCTCTTGTGTCTAAGAGAGAAAAACAATTTCTGTCGTTTCGTAAGACCTTATACTGGAATCCCGTAAAATCAGCTAAAGTCGATATAGAGTGAAAGAAGAAACGAATCACATGGCAACGAACAAAACCTTTCGGCATAAATAGAAGTATGTTTCATTTAGTTGCACACCCATTTCATTTTCAAAGCACTTTGGTGCTTATAATAAGTGCGTAATGATATATCAATCTTAACGTCTGCTTGCGGTCTCGATTTCAGCTAGCCAAACTACTACTGAACAAACCGTGGTGATGAATAATGGAAAATTATCAGGACAGAGTCAGAGTATTAAGTCTTTCAACGTCGGATCAAGTTCTAAGTATGTTGTAAATCTTGAGGTATCCACAATAGAACTGTCAAAGGTTTGCATACTATGTATTTAAATATTTATTAGATATGCGTAAATTTTCATGTCTTTCATCGAGCAAATTGGTTGTCTTTATCAAAATAAGTCAAAATAAGTTAAATGAAAATCAATATAATTCCAAAATCTGGATTTTATAGACATTCATTCGTTAGGCTACCAATTAATATTTTCTAACTTAAGACTGACGTCATAGTGTGCACTACATCATCATTCCCAACGCTGAATGGAGCGATAGCTTCAGCAATAATCAAAATCGGAGGAAAAGAAATACAGGATGAGTGCAAAAAAAGATACCAAAAATATCCAGACTCTGGTATAGCGATCACAAATGCTGGAAAACTAAAATGTAAAAAAGTGTTTTATGTCGTGCTTCAGAACTACAAGCCAAACAAAAACGAAAAAGTAAGTGTTTTGTATTTTTACATTTACTGGTATTTATTTTGATTACGCTTGTCGGGGTTAATTTTATAATTTTGTGGTAATTTCAGGTAATTGGTAAATTCATTATTTGCCTATTATTTAAAAGATAATATACTTTCAACTCTTGTATATAACAGAGCATATACGAAGCAACATTGAAGTGTTTGGAGGAAGCAGAAAGACAAAAATACTTTTCCATTGCTATGCCAACTTTTGGTACTGGCGGTTTCAAATATCCTGGGACAATATCGGCAACTGAAACATTTTCAGCAATCAAGGATTTCTTCAAGACACCTAGGCAACATTTGAAGAACATAATTATTGTTTTGTTCGGGCCAGATCACGATGCTTGCAAAGTAAATTGATTTTAAGAATTTTATTGGGTTTAAACATAAAATGTGCAGAATGTTTATTATTTAATGTGATGTCATTGTTGAATGTATGGATAGATAGATATATTTTATTTCACATATTACAAAAACAATTAAATTAACATTTCAAGTTATATGGCTATATCAAATAATTTTAATTGTAATTTTATCATTATTAAACATGATTGAAATATATGTTATAAATTATGTCATAATATCATATATTATATTATAAGCATTATTGTCTATTAGCACAAAATATTGAGTTACAATATGGTAGGGAGAAAGTGTTTGACATAATTTGACATAATATTCGTTATCTCCACGTTTTAAGTTTTTGTAAATATATTTGGATAGGTTTAGTTTAATTTCTCGGTTTTGAGAAGACATAAGTTCAGTAAATTTTAATGTATTAGGTCTTTTCCAATAGTATTGTTTAATATGTTCTTTTCTAATATCAAAATAAAGGGGACATTCGTGACAGGAAATGAAATTCGTCTTCGAGGATATTACAAAATTGACATTTTCTGAGCGTGGTGTTTTAAACTGGCTTTGTCCATCTACCTAATTCGATTTCAAATCTATGACTTGAAGTTTAATCTACATAAAGCTATTTGATATTTTCTAACTTTAAAACAGTTCTGATTAGCTTTAAACTCGGAGTTTGAAAAACAGTGCACTGCTCTTGAAGAGTCATTTAGTTCTCCAATCCATGTTTGAATAAAGTTGTCCTAAATCATCATTAAAACCTAGCGTTTCTAGTATTCGTTTAACATTAGCTACCCAATTAATTTTATCAGGATGCAAATTAAATTCATTTAACCCCATATCAGTTTTAATCAGTATCGAAATACTTGTGTTATTCTGTTAGATTTCAGAGGCAACCTTTCCAATTCACCGTATATGAAATTGTTTTGTTTGCGTTCTTTATCAGAGTTGCTTACAGAATTTAAGATGATTTTTTTCGATTAATTTTGCGTCTAATACCCCTAAATTTCTGCACCGTATTTTAGTTCTAATTTATATCTTAACATTCATTCGCATCAGAAAATGCCGATTTTTTGTTCCGGTTATATTGATTCTCCATTGATTTGAGTCGTTATGAAACCTGTATATTTGTCTAATCCACTGAACGAATGCTGCTAGTTTTGTCATGTTGTAATGGAAAAATGTGTCTTTGTCAAGTTAAGGAATGCTCTTTATCAAAGCTGGGGACATAACAATATTGTAAATTTCGCACCATTTGAAGAAACTATTTTCACAGATGTATTTTAAAATATTATGTATCTGATGGTTGTTAGTTTGTAATTATTCAGTGTTATAGATATTTGTAAGCGTTAAGTAAATAAATATAAGAAAGATGCAGAATTATCCGCTATTTTTACATGTTTAGTAGCAAATCACTAAACACAGGATTTGTTGCGATATGAATTTGACTTTTTACTTGACAGGCATTTCGTGCAGAAGCAGTCGCTAACTCAAATCTGACGCCAAATGCTGTCCAAAAAAGCCATGATAGTTATGGCCAGCAGGATTTACATCCATCTACCCAAACCGGTAACTGCAAATAGACTTTTCTAGTATCATCGACAAAAATATATTGACATAGACTTACTGCGTTTATACTTAAATTAGCAATAAGACATTCCCTGTTATAATCAAAATATGATACTTAGCTTAATTTTAATCGAGGTGTAACGTCACACCGATAGGCAGAGTATTTGGTTGCCTTTTTTTAGCTTTGACGATGAATAGAACCATCTACGCGTTAAATTTGTCTGGTTCCAGGTGGATTTCAGACTCACAGAGATGTTAAACCATAATTTCTTGTCCACAGAGGTCCCTCTTTACTGAGTTTAAATGTTGATATCTGTTTTTGCCTTTTTGTGGAAAAGTAATTTTAAATTCAGAGCTTTGAATTCAAAACTTGTCTTTAACACTTTCACAAGTTTTTGTTGACATGTTTTATGTCTTTTGGTTTCAGTTAATTCTGGGTCACTAAGATGGAATGTGCCAAATGCATCCATTTCATTGGAAATAACTTATGGGAACCTTGCAATGGCAAAGGTATATGATTGATTTTTCCGATGTAATTAATTTACGTGGCTCTCTCTTCCGTTAATCTAGAGTTGTTTCATTTACATACACCTATTATGTACTAATGGAAAAAAGTTTAGCTCGTCCAGAAAGGATTGACTCCTGGGGAAAGGGTGGGTACGAAATCATAAAACCAAATACATTTTCAGATACAGTAGAACCTCGATTATCCGAAATCGGCGGGACCGAAAAAATAATTCGGATAATTCGAGGTTTATATGAAAATAAAAGGAGAACACTCCAAAATACATTATGACGAACATGTAAATTTATAAAATTTGACCAGTTAATGAAATACAATGTATATACATGTTATAAGAATATTGTAAGCATACATATATTTTCAATAAAAACGAACACTAAAATAAAGTCAAAGTTCTAAACAAAATTCCATTACATAGTCACAAACACGAACCAGCATCACTAATATCTTTGTCATCCGAAGTATGTAACAATTATGGGAAATCCTATGTATTGTTTGTTTTTAGTATTTCATGACATTTTATAAACTACGAAAAATAAAGTGAACACTTTTAATGTTAATTGCATATTAAAGTCAAATTATGATATCATTAAACTTCTTCTATTAAAGCAATTTATTAATAAAACAAAAATTAAAGGTGAATCATCCAACCGAATTCGCATCATAATTAGGATAATTATGTTCCCGAAATTGCAAATAATAAATCAAACGAACAATACTTTGTTAGTAGGGTTTTATAAATTGTTGTTAACACCCTTTGACACGTTAAAGAAATCCTTCAGTGGACAAGTCTGGTCGATCGGATGTTAATTGTCGATTTCGTATTACAGGTGTGAAAATACGCATACAAACCAGTTTGGGGACCTGGTTATCACTTCGGATAAGCCATGGTATTCGAATTATGCGATTCGGATAATCGGGGTTATTTTACAATGAAATACATGTATATAGGGAAAAGATCGGGAGCGAAATTTATCTTGGTTCAACCTCTCCCCTCGTCTCCTCCAAGTTCGAACCCTGCCATCAGCAAATGACACGTTAAACCTAGATTCGTCTGAAAACAGAACGTGGCGCCATTGCCTGCGAGTCCAATCCCATTGACGTCTTGTTTGACGGTGTCGCAACGTCCGCGGAATGCCAACATAGGGAAGGCGCGCTTCCAATCCATCCTATTCCTTACCGTCCTGTCGCAAACTCTTGTGCCAGTAGCATTCCTCAGCACACGTCCTAACTTTTGACTAGAAAGAATTCTATTGCGTCGAGATGACGTCGTGAGAAAACGGTCTTCCCGCGGCTTGGTTACGAGGTTTGCCTGATCTTGGTCAGTCTGCGACGTTTCCAGTTTGCTGAAATCTGTTCAGCAGTCGACTTATTGTCGATTCGTAGCGATGTATTTCTGTCGAGCAACGTCTCTTGCCGACATGCCAGCGGTAAGCATACCGATGGCTCTCTCACGTTGCTCAAACGTCATTCCAAGCCGACGTCCCATCATTGATTTCCAAAGATTATTTTCCAGTTTATGTGCTTACAATAAGAAACCTCTCGATCTGTGTACTTTGTGACCCGCCGCGGAGGATCATCCGATTTGCTGCGCGCATGCACATGCACGTGATTTTCGTGACGTTTCACGATTACATAATGGTCTAGTGTACAAAAACAAGTGAAATCATGTTGTCAATGAATGGGCACAATTGTTCAATACGGAAACGTTTTAGTGTCATAGGCGTAAAAACCTTGCTATACTTTTTTCTCTCAGTATATTATATTCTTTTATGAACCGTATATTTTGTTTTAAAGGCGGACGTCATTTTAAACACTACTACAAGCTACCCAAATCTAAATGGCGCGATTTCCCAGGAGTTATGTCGGATAGCTGGTCCTCAGCTGAAGAAAGCCTGTGCTAATTACAAAGGCAATGCACCGGAAGGGATAGTGGACGAAACAAGTGGATTCAACCTCAATTGTAAGAAAGTTTATCATTTGCTGATGCCGAATTGGCGGCAGGCGACCGGAGAAAAGGTGAGATTTACGCACGCCCAAGCTCACGAAATCAGTTTACGCATAACAATTATTGCATTTCTACAAACAAAATCATCTCTTGAACTATGTTCGTATATTTAGACCATCCGTAAGAAATCGTTCGTTTGCTGTAACGCGACCCAACATGTTTTGTGTGGGGCGGTAGGACTTCTTTTGAAGAATTATTGGAACTTCCGCAACAAAAATCCGAGTACCTATACATGAACACAATGAGCGTCAAAGAATACAAGCTTTTGAACTTATCAAATCCTCTGCAAAACATGGATTTTGTCGTAAGAACGTAGCAGTGGGAAACGGCCTAACTTTTGATTAAACAAAAAATCCCGGAGAGCAAATATCGATAAAGAAAGAGTAAAAAATACCGAGAGGGTTGAGAAAATTCGGTCGCGTTACAGCCAAGATATTTCTTTTTTGGATGAAAAATCATGATGACGAGCATAACTTGTAATTGAAACAAACATCGTGTAAAAATGCACGGGAAAACTTATAAATACAAATTTACGTTTTTTTTTCTAATTTTACATAAATATCTCTGTCACCATTTTGGGATTTCGCTTACCATGTCTTGAATACACCAGATATGTTGCTTAACATGCAAGTGTATGCAGTTTATGCATGAAATTTAGGATAATATTGTATTTATGGACTATAGTAATTGATCTCTTATTCAGATGATTGAAGACTTTGTAATGGACTGTCTTTACAAAATGAAGCGGAGTAACCTCAGTACAATTGCCATACCATCTATAGGTACTGGAGGTGCACACTACAATCCTAGTAAAGTGGCTAGAGGAATTTATAGGTAACTGAACATGTATACTAATAAAAAGAAGCGTATTGGCAATTTGTTGGATACATAAAATGACATAAAACTTTGCAAGTTAGATGATTGATATTAAATTGTTAAACGTTCATTATCGACGTTTGATGCAGGCTTAGGCAGCTACAAAGCATAGAAGTTGCCAATGGCATAGCGTTCCAGATGCCTGAGACAACTAGTATAAAGTAGGTCAGGGTGACATGTTGTCGCGAGTTATCATATTGCATGTATTGCATGATTCATTGGCTTGAGCAAAATGGCAGCACGTGAGACTAGGCGATCTCATCTCAGGTATTAAAATTACTATGGACAGCTAAAAGTTGGATCTTACCTTGAGATGATTATTATCGACTACTGGGCTCCAAAACGCTGGCGTGTAAAACAATGTTGATGTGGCCTAAATCCTCCATCGACTCGGCCAGCTTATATACTGAACAAAATAAGTGTCCTCTGCTGTGTTTGAGTGTAGATATACGTAAATATGGAAAGACGGGTTAAATCATTTTTAGCTTAATACAAATCGCTCTACGTACACGGAAAACTGATGAAATGGTTGATTAAATGTGGCGGGGGTCGTAGACCAAAATCACACATTAATAACGGATATGGGACCTTGTGCAATCGAGTGCTGCCTGGCATCGTTTGCGCATAAAACCGACAAGTATATTGACTTCTGCATGTGGAATGTTATTCCACTCCTGGATTTTGGCTGTTGTTAGTTCATTGATGTCCGACTGTGGAATATTATCCCACAGGTGTTCGATGGGATTCAGATCTGGTATGCATGCAATCTTATTCGTCCTGAGGAAATTCACAGTATCTCTAGCTGTATGGTTTGTGGCATTTTCCTGTTGAAACAGAGTGATACTGGCATTATTTTGAAACAGTGAGATGACGTGCCTCTAAACAATCTCATCTCGGTAGCGTTGGGCATTCAAATTCCCATCGATCACGACGAGAGGTGTGCGATAACCATGCGCAATGCTTGTCCAGAAGACGGAACCTCTGCCCCCAAAACGATCGCGTTCAAGTCAGTAAAAACAGTCGGTAAAAACTTTCTTCTACGGTTATGCACCCTCCCACCACTTTGATGAATGGAAAATCTCGTGCCCAATTAACACGATTTTACGCAGTGGCGTAGCGTCAATACACAACCAACGTAAAGACGACGTCCACGTAGACCACCCTCGTGCAAACGATTGCCTACAGTTTGGGCAAAATTTCGTTGTTATGTGTACCAAGGGTATTGGCTAGTGATGAAACGATAATCGGATACTATCGATTAGCGGCGTGAAAACGTCTGCCGATTCCGATAATCGATTGCAGTTTTTCATAATCGATTATCGGTCTATCTCATTTAGGCGCCGTAACTAACTACTGATGCCTCAAACTGAACGCTCATTCCAGGGAAATCACTCGCGTTGTTTAAAAAAAGATGGCGTATCGTCGACCGAGACGAAAAACAAATATTTGACCACATTTGATGTTAATAGAGCCTTGTTAATGGTTCATATGGATAACACACTCCATTCACCATGCTTATATGTTACAATGCCAACTAGCATAAAGTAGAGGATGACTAAGAACCAAAGGGTGCATTAATAGAATCAAACACCAGTGGTCTACTTATATTACACTACTACACTAGAACCGATCATATAATCGGGAAATCGCATCGGATGTTGCAACCGATCGCAACCGATAATCGATTATGATTTTGAATCGATGTTAGCAGCAGTGGTAGTGGCAGTTTGAAAACGATTGCGTGTGTTCATGATATAGCGGTCTTGAACAGGCGCCATGGCGCGCGAACGTCCACTACGTGGTAAATCATCTCCTCTTGGAAACGTTGCCTAAGGTTTCATATTGAACAGCTAGAACTGCAAACAACCCAAGCAATCTCATTCGCCATGCCAGCATTAAGCATTCAAATGACACATTTGGTGCATATAAAAAAGAAAGAAAATTTAATCAATTCTTTTTTAACGTCCAGTGCTGATATAGTGTTTCGTTGAACACCTAAACGCCGGGCGAAATCATTTTAACCATCTTTTGCTGAAGCATGCCGACTTCACGTAAACGTGCATTGGGAGACGTGGCTTTTTGTTCGGAATTTGAAGAAACAAACCAAAATTTTGCAAGAAGGTTTACCAAAATTTTTTGGTGTGTAGAAATTTCAAGTGCAGGTGTGAAATGAAACCTGATGACATGAAACACAAGAATGTTTATTTTGAATGTTTTTGCTCTGTGTAGTTCATGTGACGCGGTATTATCGGGATGTGTTTATCGTATGGAATGCATGAATGAAATCTTTTGACAAAATCGCAGGAAGACGAAGAATAAAAAAAAGAAAATATATATTAAAAATTTTCTCATACACATTTACTTTTTTGTCTGAAGATGTAAAGAAAAGATGTATCAAGGCAAGATCGTTTCTTTGCAATGTTCTTTTGTATGATTTCTCTGTAAAGACTCATACATAATTTTATTTAATTTACACATTTTAGGGCCGTTCAAACATTTGGAGGACAAAATGGTGGAATGAAGAGCTGCGTGATTTTAGTGCTGTTCCCGATATCGAATGATGTCAATAAAGTATGTAAAGCACATATTTATAATGTACATGGTTGAAGGTGCTCAGTTATGCATTTTCGTTATTGCAATCTTCTGAAGATTAATAATTGCCAAACTAACATACGATGTATTTGTCTTCAATAAGTACTTTTTATTGAGTTGTAAGCGCACGTTCGATAACTTCTTAAAAGAAAGATTGATATATTTGCGATGTGTCTCAACACCCATTGTAGAACAATACTAGATAATATGAAAAAAGGAAGATGTCTTTTCATAAAATCTATTTGAAATCTACTTTCATATCAGACATTTGTTGAAGAACTGCAATCATTCAAGGGGTCTAATGGTGCTAAACCTAAATCAAACAAGAAAGGTAAGCTTGTCATACTTGCTACTAGTATGATCGTATAATTTTGAAACTATTTTACATACAATGTAACTAAAACAATTCATAGAAAGTAACGCTTTTGAATATTTTACTCCACACTGCTACAATATTTATTCAATATAATACTAAAACTATGGCAATTATTAATATTATATTAATTATCCGGCTGCTGGGTGGGATAAAATTCTCAAAAACTTCATTTCTTCAATTTTAAAATTTCTTTTTCTCTCACATGACGACTTTTCACTGAAATCCTGATTTAGTCGTGTCTAGCATGTCTCCTGATGATTGAATATTGTAGGTGTACAATTCGAGACCGATGGAAGCACGTTGGATTTCGACGATGATGACATAGTAATTTCCAGAAAAAGAAGAAACTTCGTTCTGTTTCAAATAACTTCTGATGACCCGAGATATGTTGACGATATAATCAGTGATATACAAAACAGAATAGATAAAGAGATCAAAATATTCAGTATAGCACTTGTAACTGAAAACAATGTTAGTGATGTTGACTTGGTGAAAGGCGAAAATTGGGTGTGTATTCAATATTAATTACACAGTAAAGTGTGTAAATAGGTTTCTCATATTATATATTTTAACATGTGTTTTGACGTCATGAATTTTTCCTAGTGAACGTTTCGTCATATCGGTCTAAGTTTTCATGTAAAACCAGTGGTCCATTTTCTCAAATGTATTATTGGTTTTAACAAGTTTTGAATTTTCTTAAACAAGTTTCTCTCCGTTTATTGTAATTCCATTTTAAAAAGTAATCACCATATAACTACACATAACGTTGCTAATTGTACAGCGGTTTTGTAGAAAAAAATACTTGAGTTCGGTGAAGGTTACAAAGTCAAAATTACAATGGATGAAAAAGCGAAGGAAATAAATGTCCGTGGATTCGGTGATTCGGTTATGGAATGTTACCAACAAATTCTTACATTCATAGCTGAGATTCGACTCGCCGAAAGAAACAAAAGGATCGGCAAAATTGTCAGTCAGGTAATTAAAAAATAGCAAATCCTCAAAAATCAATTACCTGTACATATCAATTTGAAATGTATTCTGTTACGTAGTCATCATACTGTCTTTTAAGTTTGAGAGTTAAATCGTAACGCTTTTTGAATTTACAAAAACTATGTACTTGCCAATACTTGAAACACATTAATATCATGTTATGTCTTTTCCGCTAATTTGCTGCGAAAAATCTAATTTGTACCAGTAAACCTAAAGGACATTAACAAGACTGGAAAAGTGTACGGAATTATATCATGTCTTATTCAGACTCGTGATATAATGGTATTGTCTCCGGATTTTCTACTGGGTATGTGCATTGAAGAATCACGTTAACTAACGTTAATGCGTATATGTGTCTGGTTAGTCAATGTATTACATTTTTACTGTTTTTACATTCAGCATATTGAATGGTATTACACTGAAGACAATGGCAACATTTGGGTACCTTATCCAAAGAACATTGGGTACGTGTTAGAAGGTGCATTTTCAACACAAGGTAAGGATGTTGCACACATGTTTAAGGTTACGCAAAGTACTGATGTATGTAATATCCAATACATGTTTTTGTTTAAACATGTGAAGTATTGCCGCTCCACACATATCAATAGCCAATATTACTATATAGTATAGTTTTCTGATTGTATCAAAAGGCAATCTCTGGAGTTTTCAACAATTTATCTTTCTTACTTTTTTATTCTTCTTTATCTTTAAGACTACTCTAACAATGTGTGTTTGGTTCATTTATGTCTAGCAAAACATAAAGAATTTCTTGATGTTGATGACAAGATATATGTTGCTGATTTTAATGCTATGGTTGAATATAGAAAAGATGACGAGAAGCTCAAAACTATGAAAGTTAGCATGATACGCAAAGATTTCACAGAAGGTAAACAAGTTTAACATGAAAACATAAAACTTACAATTATTACAAAATATACGACAGACACAAGAACATTTTTCACGACAATTTTCCGCGTATTTGCAAAAGATGGAATTCATTCATTGACTTAATAAAGTACTGATACAACATGTCGGTAACAACATGTAAATATTTATAGCAAAAGTGTACGGTTTGCTGTCTTATCAGATACATAATTTATACATACTAATGTATTAATTGTGTACTCCTTTTTGTACTTAATATTTGCTTCCAGGATTAATGAAAAGTTTACCTGAAGACTGGGCACCGATGGAAGAAGGTCTTATATTGAAAGAGGTGAAGTTACAACCGACTGATGCTGAATATCAACAAGTTGTAGCAGAACTAATGAAAACTGCTGCAGGATCTCCGACTATCATAGAGGTACATTCTAAAGCATTGAACACAATACCATTATACATATTCAGTACGCTTTAATACTATGTGAGACGCATTACTACTTATGGGTAGGTATACAATGAATGAATTCACGCCAATGTCATGCAGATAGAATCACCTGAATCTACTAGTGCTCGAGGATCAGAAGAATTATCGTGCATATCATATCAAATCCTATGGATTTATTAAACAAGTCATAATGTTACGATAAAAATAACGCTTTGTCGAGTTTTTATCGATAAAAAAATGACTATTTTAATTTATGCAGTAAATAACGACATGTTAGTGTTAAATTCTATTTATGATATAAATCAAAACAACAACTGACAAAAATTTCATAACTGATGTATGGTCAGGAAAATTCAAACTGACGTAACTCATAGAATTTTGTGTCCGTAAACAGCTCCATGAAACCCTTTGCGCGAAACATTAATTAGTGAATATTTGTTGATTATCGAGACTTATGGAAACCATTAGCTGCATATTACTGCAATTGACCTCACACCTAGAAAAAATAATTGGTGATCAGCTGGACTACAACGTTTACAATGATATGTTCTTAGATAACTCTGACAGCCACAAAACTAATGAACGTATCACATTATATTAATTGGACTAAAATTATGTTTATTTTACGTACGAAAGTTCTTATTCTGACACAGTAACACTTTTACCCTTCGGCACCGGACTTTGTACGGCTATACCATCACACGAGAAAAAGATGCAATAAAGGACCCTTTTTGTGCTCATGGTCGTTTTGGCAACTACAGGCCTTCTATCGTGTTTAGCGAGCCATATTTTTCCAATTCTTTCCTGGTTGGAAATAAGGAACTCATGTTTCTTCACCAGTAATAATGTTTGCGAATTGTCTTTGATTGAAGTTTTGAATTAACCTTTTTTGGTCATCTGTCAATATATGGGGTATCCATATGGCAGAAATCAAAATGAAATGCACCCGCGATAGCGATATGCCAACAGCTTTAGCACTATCACGAATCGTGTACCTGCCATCACTTTCAATCATTTCCCTGACTTTCGTGACATTTGTCTGGCCCGTTACAGTCACAAGTCGGCCAGATTTTGCTGCATCTTTGACGGACTCTGTGTCAGTGACAAATTTCTTTTTCCACCTACGAACTGTCTCATTAGATACCTTATCACACCATAAACTTCACCCAATATACTCAGCCCGTTTCCCAAACACTTTTACAACAGTGGTCAAAGACTGGCTCTATTGAAATGTCTTTAAGTTTAAAACTGTGGAAGGCTCAAGTTTATACCATTGGAAAGGTATTGAATAGAGCTATTCAGGCGTATCAAAATCCAGGAAATCGTGCAAAGCGTTATTGCGCTGTGGTTCAATACACATTACATATCGAGTAACATCGTATTTCATTTCATTCAGCTATCATACCAAATTATGTTAACGTTTAGGATTCACTTCCGTGATTATCGAACCTGAGTCGCGTAGACGCTTTAAATTAGAAAATAAAGCGTCTCGGTGATCCGGTGTCACTAATGAAATCTCCTCTAGTAATCAGTTTTACTTTGAGCGTTCTTTGAGCCTGACGTGATTTTTTGTTTGTTTTAACGATTTGATTGTGTGTGTGTGTGTGCTCGCGCGCGCGCGTGCGTGTGTGTGTGTATGTGTGTGTTCGCGCGCGCGCGCGCGCGTGTGTGTGTGTGTGTGTGTGTGTGTGTGTGAGGGTGTGTGTGTGTGCGTGTGTGATTGTGCGTGTGCGTGTGCGTGTGTGTGTGCGTGTGCGTGTGTGTGTGTGTGTGTGGATATTTTGTGCATATTGGATTATTTTCTAAGATGGCACAAGCAGCTATTGAAGACGTGTTATCTAATGCTGCAGATATGGATAATTCATCAGAACTTAGTGAAAAATCGTGTGTACGTGCGAAAAGTTCGACTTCAAAACCGTGTGCTTCATCCTCAAAATTGAATTTGAAGGACATGGATAAGAGGATTTCTGACATGGAAAATAATATGAATTTTAGTTTGAATTTAATTATGCAATCTTTGGTCGAGCTTAAACGTTCATTTCAACAGATGGGTGGTGATTTTATCTCTCCGAGAGTTGAAACTGTTCATGGGGATAGTGCTCCTTCCGGGAGGTACAGACCTCTAGATAATAACATTGATATTGACATTGTGTCGTTACAACCTGGAGAAAAGGAAGTGCAGGACCTATGCGGTATTGAGGAGGACAAACCGGATTCGGTGGAGTCTACAACTTCTCGGAAAATACTCTCGTTATAAGATTCGCGAATCAGCCAAGATGCCTAGTGAGTTATTTGGTCAAGATTCAGCTATTGAAAACTCTTGTTCTGATAAATGTTTAATTTAATTTAATAAATGATAGATGAATCTCAAATTAATGTGCTCAAAAAGCCTTGGCGTGCGGAAATGCCTGAACAAATATTTTCATATAAAGAGGAATACAAGACTTGTTTTCCTGTTCATGAGAAAATGAGTTCTATTCTACAGGTTCCTGGCTTGGATGAACTTTTAGAACCTATATTATTAAAGAGACATGGAGACAAAATGTTCAAACCTTGGAGGAAAAGCCGTCAACTTCGTAAACAGCCATTGAAATCTATTGAAACCCTAGCCTACCAAGGTCAACTAGCATCTAGAATGAACATTATTGCATTAGCTTAATATGTACAACAGGGTTTGGTTTGCTTTCTGTACAAAAAGTATTTCAAATGGATACTCTTGTAAAAGTAATAAACTTAGTAAGACCAAATGATTGGGCAGTATCCATAGACCTGAACGATGCTTATTTGCACATTCGTACATTCCCAGCTCACAGTAAGTATCTGAGACTTGGTTTCAAAGGCCAATGTTATCAATGGAAAGTCATGTGCTTCGGCACCACAGTAGCACCACGGGTGTTTCCCAAAATTGTAGTGGCTGCCTATCTAAGAACACAGAGTATTCGTCTTGCAATATATCTAGACGATTGGCTGATAATGAATCAAGTCAAACAAAATCTAGTACAAAATCTTCATCAGTGTACCAACCTGCTGGTTTCACTGGGGATCATAATATACTTGGAAAAGTCCAATCTAATTCCACAACAAAATTTTGTGTATATAGGAGCTTGGTTCAATCTCAGTCATTTGTTAGTATATCCAACATTAGAGGGATTGGATAAGATAAAACTAGCTAGGCAAAATTTACAAACTGGTCAGATAAATGCAAAAAATTTCTACATTTACTAATGTTGACGGCCTCTTGCATAGAATTGTTTCCAAATGCTCGTCTGCACATGAGACCAATTCAATTACACCTCCTCAGTTTTTGGAGACCAGCAAAACATCCTATGAATAGGATTATTCTAGTTACATCTCCTCAGTTTTTGGAGACCAGCAAAACATCCTGTGAATAGGATTATTCTAGTTACATCTCCTCAGTTTTTGGAGACCAGCAAAACATCCTGTGAATAGGATTATTCTAGTTACAGCTCATCTAAAATCACATTTAAATTGATGGCAAAATTCAGCCAACATTATGAAGGGTCGATCACTTCTCCAGTCAGTGGGAGAAGTGACACTCACAGCAGATGCTTCGAAAACCATGTACGGGGGTCATTTAGATCACAGTTATACACCAGGAACCTGGACCAAAGAGCAGTCGGATCAGCATATCAATATGCTGGAAATGGAAGCTGTTTACTTGTGTCAAAACATTTTGTGCCCAATTTAAGGGAAGTCTGTATTGACAAAAACGGACAACACAACTGTAGTACAATACATAAACGAGGGGGAACAAGGTCAAGCAAATTATGCATAGAAACTTAGAGAAAAAAATTCACCTTAAGGTATTTCATTTACCATGGGTTCAAAATTGTTTGCAGATAAGTTGAGCCGCCACCAAATCGAAGCAATAGAATGGACTTTGAATCAATATTTTGTTCACGAAATTTTTCACAGATGAGGGAATCCAATGATGGATCTATCAGCAAACACCAGTTTGGCTCCTGTCTACAAACGACTCCCAGAGGTCGGGTTTTCTCAAAAGTCTAGGAAATTGCTCATAGCCGCTTGGCGTTTGGGAACACTGAAAGATGCTAATAAATCCAAAGTGTACAATAGCTGGTGTAGTACAAAACATACTGATCCCTATTGTACGTCTATAGTGGAAATCGCTGTTTTGTGGCTTACTTGTATCACAAAGGTTTACAATACAGTACAATTAATGGTTACAGGCCCATGTCGTCAGCAGTTTTACCTTGTATTGAAGGACACAGTCGGTCAACACCCATTTATTATTCAAATGTTAAAAGGGGTATTCAATTCCAGACCGCTGAAAATCAAATTGGTTCCAGAATGGAACTTGCTTAAAGTTTTATCAGCTCTACAAAAGGAACCTTTTGAACCTTTTTGCATAAAGCATCTCTTAAATTGGTAACATTGAAAACTGTTTTTATGATTGCTATTACATCTACAGGAGATGCAGTGATTTACAGTCTTTTCACATTGGTGAAGGCTCTGTAAATATTCAGAGTAAAGGTATTACTTTTCTTTGTCATGGTTTAGCCAAGCAAGACAGGCAGTCCAATCGCGAGGCTATAGTTTTCATTCCTGCTTTTCCGGAAAACAAGAAATTGGACCCAAAGAGATGTATATATTATTATCTTAAAGCAACAGATCATTGTCGTAAATCACCAAAAGGCACTGGTAAAGATGAAAGAGTTTTTCTAGGACTGAACAAACCGCATATACCAGTTACTGCTTAGACAATTTCAAATTGGATTGTTGAAACATTAAGAATAACTTTAAACAATAAAAATTTGAATGTTAAAGCTCACAGTACTTAAAACTGATTACAAGAGTTTTCATAGGTGACACCGGATCACGGAGACGCTTTATTTTCTAATTTACAGCGTCTACGCGAGTCAAGTTTGATAATTACGGAAGTGGATCCTAAACGTAAACATAATTTGGTAAGATAACTTTATTAATAAAATTTGAATTTCAGTGAAAATTTTATAATCTTGCCTTAAATTTATGACTAGGTATGAGTGAATTGGTCAATATATTTGAGGCTCCTTACGGCGAAATTAATAACCGCTTGATTCGAATCTAGTTATAAAATTGCTCTAGAAACAAATTGAAAACAAAATACAAATGTAAAATGAAATTTGTTTGTTTCGATGTATGACGGTGGTTTTATTTCACCCCGTGACCATTAGATTTTATATTTTCACGAGTGGTGCATCAAATGGTCACTCGGTGAAAATAAAACCACCGTCACACATGGAATCAACCGACTATCCTCGATATCCTAAATCAATGGTCAATAAACCATTTACCAATTGTAACTATTCGGCTATTTCCTTTTTATATTTTTTTATTTACGTCATCGCCAGAACCCTCATTAACGGAGACAGAAAAAAGGGCGAGCGTTTTATAAATGCACAACTGCACCCTGACGTTACGAGGGAACGACACGAGATTAACAAGGTCACTTCCCATGTCAAACAGGTTACACCAGGATGCATCTAATTTTTTAAGCATGGACTTTGGACTTTTTCTGCTGGAAGACTTTTTTTATTATCTGATGATACGTTTTGTCAGTTAGATTTAACCATTAATCACTTACATACAATTCATTTCAACATCATTAATTTTGATCATGCGTTTCGATCCTCAATTCCAAGATATTTTAAGTCGGTTTATACACTCAACCGTATTACCATAATATATAAACTATTTTAACTATCCATTTTGACCGCGTAGAAAACACCAAAGCCTCTGTTATATTACACCAAGCACAACACCAAATGTTTTCGGTTAATATCAATTCAATCAATTTTTGGCGAAAGTTGCAATGACGTCACAATGTTTGTTTTGGTTTTGTCAAAGCATATGGCTTCAAAACATTCAGTCGCGAATTCACGCTCGCGACATGATAGTGAAAAATATTGAAGATATTTTTTCTGGGTTTGAACGTTGCACCAATAGTCAGGGTCATACCCAAGGTAAACTTGGGTAGAAACACCGACCTTCAGGAAGCTGACTTGTGAAATTTAGTCGCAGTTAGGATTCGAACTCGCAGCTATGAAGGCTAGTGTTTACTAATCAGAGACCATTACCACACGACCATGGACGACCATCGAAAAATACATAGGTGTTATTACCACTGCACTCCATATGTTTTACTATACATTAATGTTTACTATTTGTAATCGGGAATTCCCCGATGTATGTTTGCCTGTGTTTTTGCGCTAGGCTGTGCAGTGTTGTAGAATGAGCATAAATACTGAAGTGGCGGTAATAGCGAAAGTTGAAACTACCTTGCGCTGTTAATTATATTACTGTACCAGTTGTTTATGGTCTGTATTTTAACAAGGTATATGTCTGCGCCAGTGATTCTTATTGTTCACCGTAATGTATGCATTATTATGATTTTTTTTCGATATTTCAAACGTTTACCATGACATTATTTCATATTTTCATAAAATGCCAAATTATGTTATTTTACCCCGAGTCTATATTATATTGTTAAGAATAGCTTTTTGAACAAATATCGTTAGTTTTTGTAGCTTTTTTTAAAGTTTTGTAATTTTTTCCAATTGCTTAAATTGTCTCATAGATACGACGTATACAAAACCAGTTCTTATATCAACAATATGAAATGACGAAAGAACAATTGCAGACAACTCATAAAAACACTACCAGTGTTATAGAAAGAACTCTCTGGCATGGTACGACTGGAGGAACAGAAAATTCTATCACATTGAATGGCTTTAATAGAAGTTATTCTGGGAAGACACACAGTAAGTTATTGTGGTGTTCAGTATTACGTGGAGATAATCCCATTGTCAAAATCATAGGCACTCGATTTCCATGATTATATACCCGAGCAGACCTGATTTTTTAATCTAAACTCATCAAACAACGCAAATCTGCAAAGAAACAAATGCGTCATTTCGCTACTCTGCGTATCAGAAAAACTACAAGGTAAGTCACTCGCCATTTTTTCGATTGACGAAAGTAACGGTATCCAGTCTGGGTCCTGGCTTTCCTCCTGAAATGCGCGCGCTTTTCTGGAACCACCCGAATAGAGCACGCATTTGCAAAAAATACCGGGACCCAGGCTGGATACCGCCACTTCCGTCAATCGAGAAAATGGCGAGTTACTTTTACATGTAAATGTAGCTATATATACCATACTGCCTATGTACAAGGTATATTAATTATGCAAGAAAACATACAACGCACATGCTAGTCATTATCTTTTGTACAAAACATATAGATCGACGTTTCTTTTATGCTCATTAAGTCCAACGAATAAAACTATTTGTTGAAAGATGATGTCCAGATATTTTTTCATGATACCTGTATGCCACATGTATCAAATTTGACGAAAGCTCTTGAGAATCCGATCAATATTATACACAAAATACTACACGAAGTAGTCATCTTTTCTTCATGTATTTTACTTAATTTATTAAAAGTGTTATGCAGTAATTTCAGAAAGATTAAACCGAACAAATTAAAATAAAAATAGGGATAAACTTTGAAAATGAATATCGCAGTAAAAACGTGGAAGGCTTGAAGATTATTTTAACACTATTTTCTTCCGTGATTTTAAATGTCTACATTGCATTTAGGGCATATTTGAGATTTGAATGGTAAGTTTATAAAACCACGCCATCTAGTAATAGGCCGATTATCACTAAGTCGCCGACGTCGGTTAGAAAAATCCGGGCCGGCGAGATTACTATATGGACAATCATGACGTCGCGATAAACAGTAACTTTTTATACTGTATACTAAAGGGGAAATTATTCAAACGGAATTGCCACAGCAATCATGGATGAAAACAATGATGACTGTTTCCTCACCGAGGGTATAAGACGAAGTTAGCTTGGAAAGGTGAATGGCGAGTTAGACTTGAGTGGTACAATTTGTAGACTTGCATGAAGTCCTACGCCACAGGTGTTTTTCGGGATACGCACTAAATTCGGTTATTTGATTATTTCACAAAAACATAGTTACAAATATGATCTTGATTATATAAAAGATATGCCACAGTCGACCCGAAAAGAAAAATAGCATATAAATAAGTTATTGATTTGTCAGTCTTTTTCAGGAATAAGTCTCAGAACATGTATTAAGATTTATCTAAGAATTCATTAGACTAATTAGCCACTGACGACAGCGGACACCGAAAAAAAACCGAATAGATATGCTATTTCAGACCTTCACCTAATTTAGGTGGAATCAAATTTATTAGAGATATCAACGCTTTTTATTTTCAGCTTGTTATTTTTAGCATGTCACACCATTGGTTAACATTCTTATAGATAAATCATTCATGGGTAAGGTTTTGTACGGTTCAGGTGTATGCTATTTTAGATATGTTGTCAGTGTCGTTCAGAAATTGTGTGATAATTTTGTTTGTGTGTTTCAGAAATATAGTGTTCTGTGTTTTTAGAGTTGTTCAGACATAAGTGATCATTTTTTTTTTGTTATAGAGTCATACTGATATATGTTGTATGCTGTGTTCTGAAATGGGGTTCAAAAGTTTTTTGTAGGGTAATGCTTGCTTGAAAGTAGAATTTATTTATTGTGACTCACCTCGGTCATTAGTATATGTTCTATTTACCTACAGATGATGTTTGGTACGGACATGGAGTGTATTTTGCTGTCCATTCAAAATATTCGTTGATGAGTCATTACTCACCACCTGATGCAACTGGTCTTAGAAGAATGTATCAAGTTAAAGTTTTAACCGGAAAAACAACAAGTGTACAAAGAGGGTATTCTGACAGATACGCACCTTTGCTACCGGGTTCCAGTACAGAAAGGTACTTTGATTTGTTAAATTTGTAGATGAGTTTTAACAAACGCTAAATCGTTATGTAACAGATGATGTTACGTATAATACGCATATTCATGGAAAGCTTAATTTGTTTTAGTGTCATGACAACCTTTTGTATGCTAATTAAAAAATATCATACAACCTCTAGGAAGTTAAAACATTATGAATTAGTGAGACAGTCGTAATCAATCTGTTACGATAGTATTTCTAAGTTTCGATGAGTTCATTTTATACATAAGAATAAAAGAGAATGAAATGAGATATTATTTATGACCATTATCTGTGTTAGCAGCTTTCTGTTCGAGTTATATGAATCTATCTTCGTGATGATGAACCTATGTACATACCTTTATTTGTTTTGACGTACCTACCTATGTTAACAAGTATGATATATCTATGTTTTTATGTCGCGCATTCGGATTTTTTATTATGTACCTACCTTTGTGAACAAACGCTGTAAAAGTCGGCAAATGACCCTTGCTGTTATTGCGACATTAAACCCCGGTGAAAAAACCTTATTCAATCATTTAACCACATTTCTATATATAGTAATTCAAGCTTGTCTTAAACTTATCCTTTGATATACCTCGATTTGCTTTAATGAAAATGATAACGTTTCTTATTGGCTAAACGAAATAATGTTGAAATTACATTACATTTTCAGATACGACTCTACATGTGATGATGTCAACAATCCAACAGAGTTTGTTATTTTCAGAGATACCCAGTCATATCCTAATTACATTATATATTTTAAATTTTAATTCGTGGCATATCTATAAGTTTAGCATTAGCATATGCTCACGTATAAGTTAACCTGTTTGACTTATTTATATTCGTCTATATACTTTGTACTATGTCTGAGTTTTATTTCATGTAGACTGAATATTATTTCATGTATGCTATATAATATGTCTGTTTATGTATGCTGTACAAATACTATGTCTATGGAGTTAACATTTCTTTTAGTGACCGTTGCATGATTTATTGTACCAGAAAAGTTACAAAAAAATGTGTCATTGGCATTCATAATAACGTTACTACTCTTTCTATGGAGAACTATAATAGAACTTCCAATGACTTCCAATCTAACTTAGTTACTGCAAATTGGAATTCTATGTGACAATGTATCTGAAGCTTGCGAAATTTCAATTTGTTTTTGTACATCTGTTTATTGACATTATTGCACCAACCAAGCAGCTTGGCATTAAACAAAAGATCTAATCCATAGATTAATCCAGATATTTTACAGTATATTAATCTGAGAAACAAAGCATCTAATAAAGAAAAGACATGAATGATGTGAACTATAGCGAGTTTTAATTGTTAGGAACAAGACTCTGTATCTCATTGATTCAGTTAAGAAAAACTGTTTCACAGAGACTCTGGAAGAAAACCAAAATGACTCTAAATCATTGTGGAAATTTTTGAAAAATCTAGGTGCCATCGAATAAGGGTGTATTTTCTAAAAGTAGTAATATTTATCTTAATGCTGCATCAAAACTTGTTGGAAAATTACCTGCTTGTGTCGATAAGTTTGGTGAATCATTTGTTAAATCATTTTCAAAATGTTTTTCTTTTTCATTGGTAACTGAGAATCAGATCCTAAAACATTTAAATTATTTAAATTCTAATAAGGCTTGGATGGTATTATCCTCTCGTTTTGTTAAAGATGGTTCTTCCATAATTGCTCAACCTCTTGCACGTGCCACCTGTTCATTCAATGTTCTGTTCCCGATGGTCCAAAATGTGCCGTTGTTCAAGAAGACGTTTGTAGAAAAACTATCGTCCTGTCTCTATCTTGAGTGTCATCTCAAGATTTTTGAAAAGGTTGTTTATGTTTATGTGGAATCTTATTTCAAGGTTAACAAGTTATTGTACAAATTTCAATTAGGTTTTATAGTTGGGTTCTCAATAGATACATGCTTAATTCGTCTTATTGACTTCATTTGGATGGAGATGGACAATGGTAGGTATAGATAGAATAGTAGGTATAGACTTCTGGATCTCAAAAAGGTTTCGACACTGTCGACCACTCCATCCTTCTTATGAAGCTTCGTTCGGCTTGTCATGGTGAAAACATTTTGCGGTTGTTTTCTTCGTACCTCTCAGATAGTCCATGTTTCAGTGAAACATTCATCAACTTCTCCAATAAATTGTGGCGTACCGCAAGGGTCAATTCTAGGTCCTCTTTTGTTCCTTATCTATATCAATGACATGTCGGCGATTGCCAAAAATAGACTTTCTGTATATTTTGACGATTTCTGGTATTGTTGCCTCTGGTAAGTCGTAGAATCAGCTCTTAAATCGCAAAAAGTTACCTTACCCAGCATACTAAAAAACTTCTTGTTATGTCTCTTAGTTATTCAATGTCACCTAGATTATGCGTGTTCTGTATGGTATCATGGGTTGACTCAGTCACTCAGAAATAAACTTCAGACGACTCAGAATAAGGTGATGAGATTTGTTCTTGACATGGATCCAAGGTCACACAACATTTTCGGTATCTTAACTGGCTACCGGTTGACAAACGTGTAGACCAGATTATTCTTTGCGATGTATTCAAGGTTAAACATGGCTTATAATATGAGGAAACATTTTGTTTCTTGGGATTCTGCACATACATATAAAACAAGGTCAAGTGAAAAGGATGCTTACATTATTCCGAAGGTTAAAGGGTTTGGATCAAGGTCTTTCTGTTTGTTAGGTTATTCTCTTTGGAATAATTTACCTCCTAGTATAGCTCATACCACCAGGCTGTCTGCTTTCAAAAATACTGTAAGAAAATATCTGCTAGATCTTAATTCTTATTTATTATTTCAAATCTATTGTTACATTGATGTTCAGTTTATTATTATAATAAGTGATATTTCTATTTTGGTATAGAAACTTTTTAAACTTAATTTCATTTTACAGTTTTTATTGTAATCATATCATAAATTTGTGCAAATCAAACATTTTCAATTAGCTCAGTTCTGCAGAACATATTTTTCTGTGATAATTACAATTTAATGTGATACATTTTTATCGAAATATTCTATATTTTTAATAATCTGTGATATTAATGCCTCTCGGTATCAACACAGAGGAACGCAACGGAAATAGGAGTTTGTCTCTTTTTAGTCGCACCTACTTTTGTTGTACATGTCTTGGACTTAATTTCATGTGTGTTCATTTTATATTTGCTGTCATGTTTTGTATTCATGTATATATGTACATGTATCTTTATCGAAATAAAATAACAGTCTGATGTCTTACTTCATACAATACTAGGACGAAAAAGAAACGCCTGGTAACCTATTAAGATTGTTTTAAAGGATATAATATAATACAAATGTATTACATTATTATATTCATTTTTTGTATAGAATTTAATCTGTATGGAACCAGCTTGTGAAGTTTCAATCGATTTTCAATGCTGTTTATGCGAAAAATAACCCCCTTTTAACGATGACCCTGCTTGTTTGGCGCAACACCGCCGGACATATCAGTATCTTGTGTGTCCTCCACGCCTCAGAAGCCCTGATTTTTCTATGCATGGAATTCATCAGGGTGTTAATCCTGGCAATGGGGATGTTATTCCACTCTTCATGCAAGGCATGTCTGAGCTATACCAGCTTAGTGGGGCATTTGGACGTCTTCTAACCCTCCAGTTCGTCTCACAAATATTCAATCGGGGACAAATCGGGAATGACTGCTGGCCAATCGTGTAGGTTTATGTTATTGTTGGCAATAAATTGCTTGCAAATTCTAGCGACATAAGAGCCGTGAATTGTCTTGCTGGAATATCAGGTTCCGTGCATGCACACGTGGGACGGAAACTGGGCGGAGGATTTCGTCTCTATACCTGACACCTATCCGTCAATTACCGTCAATCACGATCAGGGGTGATTTAAATCCATACGAGATACCGCCCCAAACACATACCGAACCACCACCAAACCTGTAAAAGACGCACGCGTCGATATAACGTTCCCCGTGACATCGGTATACACGACGTCGCCCGTCCGCACGGTAGAGAGTGAACCGGGATTTGTCGGTGAATAATATCTCTCCATAAGTCTCCATTACCTCGTAGTAAAATTTCTTGGTGAGTGTGCTACCAACCAAGTCAAACGGCGTTGGCGACGCGTAGGAGTTAGGGGCAGACCAACATTGGGACGTCGGGCTCTTAGGCCATTGACGGATAATCGGTTTCGAACCGTATCAGGATGAATATGGCGATTATGACTGCCTATGGTGTTATTTGCAGGTTTGCTAACTTTAAGACGGCGATTACGTACGTAAGTGAGAAAGTGTTATGTAGCAGTGTTGTATATATATACAATGTAATACATGTGTTTATAGTAGTTTGTATGCCCGTCTGCCCGATTAGCTCAGTTGGTAGAGCAGCTGACTTGCAAGCAGAAGGTCACGGGTTCGAGTCCCGCATCGGGAACTTTATTTTCTGCCTCCAATTACAGTTATAAACTGATCCAGACGTGACGTCGTGACGCGCGGACGTCCACTTCGCGGTCGGTCGTTGATCAACCTCGTAATACGCAGACGTTGGACAAGACGTTCAATAGTTCGAATCTGCACACCAAAATGTGCAGCAACCTGCTGTTGGCTTTGACCCTGCATTGCCACAACTAGTTTACGCTGGACTTCCGTCAAGCGTGGCATGGATGCAAATTGCTAAATTTGAATCAAACTTTGAAAAATCGATTTGAATACTTGAACAGAATCAAATAGACTGAATATTTCCTTGGGCAAACTCAATGACCTGTCCCGGCACGGGATTCTTGCGTTTGAGCGCGTGACTCTTATGGTGCGAAAAGGTTAGGTATTTTAAACATGTGTACCGTCACACATCGAACAACGCGTCAATGTGATCGATTTTCTCTATTCTAGGCCAATCAATAAAATATATGTTGCATATTTTATGTACCCGTCGTTTCGTTTCGTCCTAGTATCAATACTTCGCTTAGCGGGCTTTCCGAGATGTGACATCGGTAGCAGTGAATATATTTGTTTTGTTATGAATTGTGACCCTTTTCAGGAAGTTTTATTGATATTAACGGATTTCCGCTTTATACATTTACATGTCGCGGTTTTAATGGCTTTAATGTATGACACTCCTTATACTGTACTTTTGTGACATATTAGCTCAATTTTACATAAAAATGCTAACTATACGGAAATAGTATGACCACTTGTTTTTGTTTCTTTGATAGTTATCTTAAAATACTTCAATTTATTTTACGACGCAGCTTTGAAATTTTGTAACAGTTGTTGCCCTTGTTGACAAAATAGAAAAAAAATCATTTTTGTAGATATTGCATAGTAACCTATATTTTGTTTATCAAATTAGATTGGTACTTTATTTAGAATCTTTTTACTATGAGTTTTCATTGAAATGGGTAAATCATTTTCTATCATTCTATAACAAGAGGGCGAAGATGACCCTTTTTCGCTCATCTGAGTAAAGATTGCAACATCTATGATTTCCGGTGATTTGTCTCGGTGATCTAGTTTTTAATCTGAGTTGAGTCATGTTCAAACCTGTTCATGATATCATTAATACAAACATTCTGACACAATTTGAGGAAGATCCAATCAAGACTGTGGCCACTACAGGGTTAACTAGATTGCCCAGTGATTTGACCTGGTGACTTAGTTTTTGACCCCAGATGACCCATATTAAATCTTTCCTAGATATTATTAAGACAAGCATTTTGACAAGGTTTGGTGAACCTCCAATCAAAACTGTGACCTGTAGAGAATTAACAAGGTTTTCCAATTATTTGACCTGGTGACCTAGTTTTTGACCCCAAGTAACCCATGCTCAATCCTTTCCAGGATATTATTGAAACAAACGTTCTGACAAAGTTTGAAGAATCATTTGTCTGATGCGATCATTATTTGTGACTTCTAGATGGTTATCAAGATTTTCCAATGATTTGACCTAATTACCTAGTTTTGAGATGACTAATGTTCGCATAATTGAACAAGATCATTAATACAAACATTCTGACAATGATTCATGAAGATCCAATCAAAACTGTCACTTTTAGAGTGTTAACAAAATTTTCATTCTATCTTACCTGGTGACCTAGTTTTTTACCCCCAGATGACCCATGTTCGAACTTGTCCAAGATATCATTGAGACGAACATTCTGACCAGGTCTGATGAAGAATCGCTTAAAAGTGTGACCACTAGAGTGTTAACAATCATAAAAATCATAGATGATTTAAAAATCAGTTCGCTCCATTTTGTGAAGATAGTTTTGGGCCTTAAGGAGATAATATCTTCATATACACTTGTAGAAGTTGGTATGCAGTTATAGACATTAGGATAAACACATAGACGTTAATATACACTCATAGACGTCGTTATTCACACATTTTCTTGTTAATCAGCTAAAAACACACTGGTTAATCTTCCTAGTCACATATATATACTGAACCAAAAAAGAAACTTTCGCAAAGTAGGTCTTAAACTTATAAGGTTAAACACATAATGCAGAAAAATGTGTGTGTGATTATGTTTACATACATACATACATACATACATACATACATACATACATACATACATACATACACACATACACACACACACACACACACACACACACACACACACACACACACACACACACACACACACACACACACACACACACACACACACACACACACACACACACACACACACACACACACACACACACACACACACACACACACACACACACACACACACACACACACACACACACACACACACACACACACACACACACACACACACACACACACACACACACACACACACACACACACACACACACACACACACACACACACACACACACACATACATACATACATACACATAGACATACACGCACGCACGTACTCACGCATGTTAGAAAGGGCGAAGAAGGTTTTTATAAAAATATTTAAGTAGTAATTCTATTACAAGGTAGTTTTGTAATAAACTTTTCAATGGCTGCTCAGGTTTTCGAACTATCATAATACTAGTATATACAATATCATAATATAAATTGAAAGTTTCCGAGGTGTGAACATAACAGCAATGGCAAGATCACACATTATGTAGTAGTTAACAATGACGATCTATTTTGTGAAGCCGGTCAGATAATCACCTCATGTCGAACGATATCATGTGATCTCATGCGATATCCATTTCCACGTGCACGCACGGGATGGACATATCTGGTTTACATGTGTAAACTTTTTTCAATGCAAATTATTGCACTTGACGATTACAGTTATAAAAATACCTAAACAACTTTATATCGATACAATTTGGGCAAAATTTATATGTCGCGAATTGCGAAACATTTAAGAGAGAGCCGTCGGGATGCTGGAGGCAGGAGCTTCGACGGAATAGGTTGCTGCGCACGTTGGATCATCTGTACAGTCAGTCAGAAGTCTGAGACGACGGTGTGTGCAGACCGGAAGCAAGGAATATCTTCCAAGAAGCGATAGACCATGTGTGACCACGCCGGCGCAATACCGCTTTATTTTAAACCAACATTTTCGAAATCGTTTTTTAACTGCGACAGCAACAGCGTCTGTCACCCCAGGTACTCATAACCCCAGGATTTCCGCTCAAGCAGTACGAAATGTCCTTGCTCCAAACGTTGTTCTTCTCTTACAAAATCATGGCATTATTTCTGTGTTTCAGCAAGACAACACCAGACCTCACGTCGCCCGTGACCATATCCAGTTCTTGCGAAACAACAATATTGATTTCATAGACGACTGGCCCTCAAAAAGCCCGGATCAAAATCCCAATGAGCACCTTTGGGATAATCTTGACACACGTGTACGGCAACGTCAAAATCCCCCTGGTAATGTGAATGTGCTCAGTGAAGCTGTGCTATAAGAGTGGAATAATATACCCCAAGCTCAAATTAATAATCTCATCCACTCAATGCGACGTCGCTGCCAAGCTGTTAGTAATGTTCGCGATGAGCATACTCGTTACTAAAGCAAAAAAAAAAAATGAATCGACACCTGACTTACATGTACATGTTATTGAAAAAATCCAATAAAATTGATAATTTTCAGATTGTAAATGAACTTTGAAGAATCGATTTTGAATTATTGTTCAATAACAAATACGAAAAAACTGTAAATACACACTTATTTGCCGATGACGCTGCTGTGTTTGCGCATGATCCAATTTCTCTTCAATCTACATGTATTTTGAATGATACACAGCAGTAGTGTAACTCTTAAAAACTGAATGTGAAGAAAACTAAAGTTATGATCTTCGAAAAGGGAAAGCGCACATCGTATGACTTTTTGCTATACAATACGCGTATAAATATCGTCGAAAGTTTTAAATACATAGGCGCACATTTATTTCAAAAACGGACGCTGGATCCGTACTCAAAAACTTATAGCTAAGCATGCATCGTCCTCAGTGCATAATTTATTTACAGTTTTTGATCATCTGGAACTACCTATAATATCAAAGAAATTATTTCTTTTTGATTCAGGATTATTACCCGTTCTGAATTATTCTGTGGAGATCTGGGGACACCACGCATGCCCAAATATAGAAACTATGTTCTCTAAATTCTGCCAACGAATATTAAATGTAAAACCCTCTACTAATTTAGATGCATTATACGGAGAACTCGGCCGTTTTCCAATGAAAATTCACAGGCAAATACTAGCAATCAAATACTGGGTAAAAATCTTAACAACTGACGAACATACCATATTATTCAAGACATACAAAATGATATATAATAACGCTAATAATAATCGAACATATAATGGAAATAATTGGGCATACAATATAAAGACAACATTAGATCTAATATGACTGTCCACACTTTGGATAAATCAATTCAAAATGCTAATTAATTATAAAATTATTGAACATCGAGTTCTAGATATATACTGTAAGGTACCTCGCAAAAATTGCATTTTTGCGCCTTATTTGTCAAGGATGCTGGAATGCTCAAGGCAATGTATAATACTGTAAAATCATGTGTGAAAGTATTGTCTCACGCGGATTTATCTGATTATTTTGATGTCTCCATAGGTTTGAGGCAAGGTGAACCGTTACTACCATTATTATTTACTCTCTTTATAAATGATTATCAATTACCGATTGTATAAATAATATATATCTTTAGAAGAATCTGATATTGATCTCTTATCCATGTATCTTATACTATTTGCCGATGATATTGTTTTGTTTACGACCACTCCTCTAAGCCTTCAATCACAAAAATATTCACGATTATTGAAATCTTGAAAGATCTATCAAATTCTGGATTAAAATAATGTCTTATCAAATTTCTATTACTTATCTATTATATAATAAACAATGTCAATCAAGTAATTCTAACACATGGACTTAAAAAATGAAAATGTTATTTGATGAACTTGGATATAGTAATATGTGTTTAAATTTCAACCAAAATACAGTTATCTCCCTCCCATTAAAGGTAGATTACATGATCAATTTATCCAAGAGTGGAACGCAACTAGATGTAACATGCCAAGACTAAGCGTTTATAACAAAATTAAAAGTGAATTCAGTTTCTCAAGTTATCTGCGTATGATTGAAAATGACTCGTTAAGAAAACAAATTTCCTGCATCAGATTATCGTCACATTCACTTAAAGATCATATTCATTGCTTTAGGAGAGCTTGAAAATATTAAATAAACTCAATTTTACATACGTACACAAAAATAAAAATTGGCCGCTTAAATCGAAATAAAAAATTGACAAATATCACAACTGCCGGAAATATCAACGCGGTTACTTCCCTTAGTTTGTGACGTCATAGTTGACATTGATCATTGTAACTACTAGCTATAGCATATAATATAGCCTATCGTTAACACAACTGTAAACAACGTTGCGAGTGTATATTTTACGAAGATGAACGATTTATTTGATGATTTGTCATTTATGAAAGAACATTTCGCCGTACAACTGTACCATTATGAGCCTTTTGACAAAAATCACAGTGAAATTAGACATAGCTAGACCCACAGACGATTCGGAAGATGAGTGTAGCAGGGACTTCTAAAATGATGCAGCACCATGTAAGGATGATTTATTTACTAGCATTTATTCAAACTACCGTAGTAAAACACACCATTTAGGTGCGTCTTATCCACAAGAATTATGTTTTTTCCTCAGATTTTCTTCAAAAAAAAAAAACGGGGATGAGTCTTATGAACAACTGCGCCTTATACTTGGTAAAATACGGTAGCAATCAAAAATAAATGGGATGGGTTTATCATTAGAATAATTGTTGATTGCACGAGACAATGATTTGACAGTTTTATTGTTAATTACTCGCTTAAAAACACGGTAGGTGTTGCTTTTTAAGAAAGATTGCCGCCTTATTTGAAGGCGGATTTCAAAGCGGTTTCGGAATTTAACACATATATATCATTCAATATTTTTGTGTTCTCACACAAAACCATTAAAAGTTTATTTTCCATGCCGGACCTGAGCAGTGAAGTGTTAAAAACAAAGCTGTTGCAATCAGTATGTGTAAAATCTTGACCTAATTACCACTAGTGAGAACAATATTTTTTTAGTTTTTACTGTGTTAGAAATTTACTTGTATTTTATCAGGAGTAACGCTTCATAAAGGTAATTGGCTGCTTATGTTTAAATAGCAACTACACATTTTTTTTGCTTTTAAGTTTTGTAAATGCTAATATTTATAAAGAAGTAAGTTAAGTGGTATAAAAATTGATTTTAATATCTAAATACGCGGGTTTTTTTAGTCTTTATTATTCGTACCTGGGCGGCTTTCGATAGTCCCATAAATATTCGTATCTGAGCGGTAATGGGATAAAAGTTCAAGATGGAATGAAATTGTTGCATTGATGATATCATTGAAATATTGAAACAATAAAATTCGCTTTCTATGTCTTACAGTATTAATATACCGGTACTGACAATTTAGATATGCCCAGGGACTCTACATTACATACAGAGATAAGCTGTAGTTCTATAAATCAGTTTAAAATGTCAATGAAACGTAACTGACTCAGGAATAGATAAATTTGATGTTACACAAACGATGCCTAGTTGTATGTATACATGGTTTTGCTAATTTGAACTTACGGAGCTCCTTGGAGCCCCTAGATTGTTCGCGTTGATGTCAGTAAGGGGTACAGTTTTTATCGTTATAAAACGCTATTTTTGCACGTTCGGTTTGAATTTTTGGTGCAGGATGTCGAAGTATAATAATTGATAATTGTTAAAAAAAAACTTAAAAATGCTTTTAACGTCTTTTTTACGTATTTAGGCATTTACACTATATTAAGCTCCTATGAATGTGTATATACTCTGTGTCAACTATGACGTCACAAATCAAGGGAAGCAACTCCCTGTTTTTTTCTCAGAAATTAGCTACCGTGTTGCAAATCTTTGTTTTTTCAGTCCTTTAAATTATTTTTATAGCCTTATCATGGCATACATGCTTACTTACTAATGCTTATAAACAATTGAATTAGCGACAGTTAATCAATTTGATCCTTTTCCGTTTATATGACCTTTAATATAGAAGTAGGTATGTAATACAAGACATAATAAGAAGTGAGAGAATTTGCAAAGTGTGTACATTAAACCAATTAGAATCTGCAGTTCATTTCTTGTTATGTTGTCCTCTGTATAATGATATTAGAAAGAAGTATTCGGGTAAAATTTCTTGGCCATCTATAGAGAAATTTACTGAAATTATGTCATCCGAAAATAAAAATTCCTTATACAAATTAACATTATTTGTTACAGAAGCCCTAAAATTAAGAACAATTCATTTAAGCAGCAGTAACTAAGGATTCACTCAAAATATATTAACAGTCTATATTGGGATAATTTATTTTGATATTATTGAAATGCTGTTCTCGTTTGTTTTATATTTGTTGACTTGTAATGTAGTTGTATGTATGTTTGAATATATATGTATGTTAGTTATGTTCCACTTGTTTCTTTTTCTGTTTCTTTTTCCACATAATCTTGTAGTGATGTATTTCGCAGGTATGTAATGCCATGTTCTTTTTGTATGTTTTGTGTCATAGACATGTATATGTCGATTCACACAATAAACTGTAAACTGGTATATTCTTAGCAAATATGTTAAGAACATGATAGCAATTAAAAAATGAACATAGTATGTATGTAGAGTGCAATAAATAACTGTAATGGTGTGCGTATGTGTGAGCGTATAATTTGGGTTGATGCGATATGTTTGATGATAAGTAATATGCATTTGAATGTTTATATTTCTTATGCTTTTCTCAGTTGTATTTGTATATTATCATCATCTTGTTTATTTTCATTTGTAAATGGCGATAAACTTGTAAAAGTTTATCCTAATAAACTATTGCATTGTATTGCCTTGCGTTGCATTTTTTAATTGTTTTCTGTTATTTACCACGTGTTTGAAATAATTACACGTGACCGCTTATTGACAGGCGTCAATTGATCGGGTTAGCTGACGATCGCTCCAGTCTATTGATTATCTTTACATATTTATTGGGGTATTGAGGATCACGCGAACAACATACAGTAAGTTTTATGACATTTCGCACGTACTTAGCGATTTCGGACCGTTTATAGAACGTTTATGGACCGATTTTTAACCAAATTTTCACTTCTGAGATCAGTCCGAGAACTTGAAATTCGGTCTGGGTCGGCAAATTTTCGTTTTTCAGCGCCCTGCAGTATATATCATACTCATTATCAGACACATTAGGAGCTAGTTTACCATGAGTTGTTTATCTTTCAAATGATAATGGCAGTGATCTAAAATGGCGGTGCTTTGAATTGGCTGTGTTGCGCAAATTGGTATTCTTTTGTTGGCCAGCTTCGATTGACAAAATCTTGTAAAATTCTATTATCATAATATTTTTTATGAAAAAAGCTCACCATAAAGGTGGCAGTTAATAAAAAGCATATTTATAGTTGAAAAATTTTAGCTGACTTTCTGGTATCTCTTTATATCAGAGGTAACACACACTGAAGAGAGATATGAAAGAGAAGGGAAGAGGGAGATATGTAACAGGCCCTAAATAATATTCTCAGGTAAGAAAAGCTTATACACAAATTAAATGCACAGTCATTTCATGTTGACAATATAGTACATTAGTAGCGAGAAAAAACATGGTTCTAACCGGGGATTGAACCCAGGACTCCTAGTATTCTAAGCAGAAACAAAAACACGTCACGAGGGAGTTAACCGAACAACAAGGCTGCTGAAAGTGACATATTCCTACAATTACTGCAACAAAATCTAGCCAGATACGCGGTACTTGGGAATGCCGGAATCCACTTTTCACCGAAATCGAGCCGGAATCGACTCGGAATACCGGATTCAACTTATATATTATAATTTTTGTTGTTATATTTTTCACTTTACATAATTTATTATCAAAAACATCTTATTTCCATGTTACATGTTACCTGACTACATAATATTCTATTTTTGGACATCATACTTAAACATGCATTAACCCCCAATTACTTTAAATTCGACGAATTTACTACAATTTTTGGTACGGATCTAAAATATAACACAATAATAATATTGATTAAATTCATAAAACAAACACCACTAATTTACAAGACGTTCGATTCCAATAGAAAATAGATTCCTGCATTTCCAACCCCATGGTACGAGCAGATTAATGTGCATGTGATTTTAAATATAACATTAATAACACAAATAAAACGATTCAACCGTTGAGTAAAACGTGTATATCCATTATGCATAAACTACGAAAATTTTGCCTTAATGTCCGAAAACTTACGGAAAACATAACGGTACTCCACCCACTGGTGTAATGCAAAGATTTAATAAGATTTTCGGCAAAATGAACGACACAAAGGCATATCAACATGATAAATTACAATACATGTACTGCGTATATATATATATTTATATATCGATTCGAGTTCATACTATCTTGTATTTAGCTGAGTGAGAATCCAATCGAATAATTTTATCCAGATATTTTTCATAGTGCGTCTTGGAAATAGGGCGAATTTCACATCGTTTCCTTGTCTCTAAGGATATCAACAGTAGGAATGACAGAATTTTCAATTACAACATTGTCACATATTACCATAAAATATCGTTAATGTCGAGTTATCCTATTAGAAATGATCAAGAAGCTTTTTCAGGCGATACTTTCCATTTTGTTTGTTAGCGTCAGAAGGTGTGTCGAAATCCCGTTATCTGATTAGCCACCCAGTCCCAGTGATTCGTGTGCGCATTAATAGTGTTTACGATGCTTTAAATTTATGAAAGAAAAAAACAACAAATGAATTAAAATTTTTTCTGAAATGTTTTAAAATGATGCAATTTTTAAACAAAATACAGTACAGAATGTATAACAATTCTTTTTTATTGACTGATGATAGGATTATTTTTAGTATGTCCTTGTTAACTTAAAAATAAACATTTCAAATGTAATAATACCATTGTTGAATGAAAACCCTCATAATTCGTGGAAAGTTATGCAAGATAAAGAGAAACTTTTTTCATAGCACACTGATTCGAAACAAATTAAAACTGTGTTACATCGAGAGTACATAGGATATATTACGGCTAGTACCTGACTGAGTAATTTTGACAAATATCTGAGGGGTGCTGAACGGGAATATAGGCGCTCTAAGACTATGAAGGTTGAATCTCCATCTCCGTCGAACCCGTCAGATTTCTGGAATAAGGTTAATTCTCTGGGACCAAGGAAAGACAAATCGATCCCGATTGACACCGATTTGAATCGCTGGCATACAAATTTTCAAACTTTGTATGAGGAGGTTGATGATAACAAATTCGACAATAATCATTTCGTCCAGGTGCATATCCACAAAACTTTACTTGAGCATATTATAGGTGATCCATTGTACAACTGAAATCAAAGCCTGAACCAAAGTTTGATTTGAGAAAAATTTTCAACATTATGATGAAAGCAATGTCTCGCTCATTTAGCGGGTATGATGAAATTCTATACTGTATGTTGAAATATTCAACGGTCGCTCCATTTAAATTAGAAACTGGGCGATTTGAAATTATTCCAGAGCAACAGCGTGTTTGCCCATTTTGTAAAAATGATATCGAAAATGAACTTCATGTATTGTTTAATGTAATTGTCATGCTTACATAGACATTATGAGTATGTAGATTAGAAACACCGAATTTCTAACTTTATCTGACAATGATAAATCGAAAGTTTTTCTGACAAATGAAACAATAGTTAAGGAAAGTGCCAAAACCTGTTTTTTTATTTAAAAAAAGAGCAGAGAAGCTTTATGATTAATTTTCACTCGTATTTATTTTACATGTAATTTGTAATTTACATTTAGAGTCATGCAAAATAGTCATTTTCATGAGATTGATAATTTATAGTTTAATAATGTATTGTTTGCTATGTAGATTTACTCTTCAAACGTCTCTATTAATTTACTTGAGAAACTCAATTTGTAGTAATGCATTTATTTATTTGGAACCGTACAGAATACAGTAATGTATATATTTAATACGAAAGTACAGTGTCCATGATTGGGCTATTTAGAATAAACAGGACTTGAAACGATAATATTTCAAAAACAAGTTATATACAACATAAATTTAACCTATACTTATGTTGAACCGGCATCAAAGACTTCCGCGATAACTGGGATATACAGCGGATGTTAGATTGTCAGTACTGACAGATTGTTTATCTGCGAATTTCTTATGTCGTTTATTTTTTCTACTGTGCGTACGAACTTCAAACACCCTCATAAAAGAAAATGATACAAAAACAGGAAAGGTAAAATGATTGATTACCTAGATTATAGAGAAAAGACATTAACGACTGACTCAGTTGTCTTTTACTTCACGGAGTTGTGGTAAGATTCATGAGTTTATTACAGGGTCATATTCGCCTTCTAACCTCCATGGTAAAAGAAGAAAACATTAGTATCGTTATACTACGCTGTGGTAGCACATTTCTGGCTGCTAGGCAGCTAGGTAGCAATAAATTCATACATGTTTCTGAACACATTTTTACAGTATAATTATACATTCTACACGTGCTTATAGCAATAACCCTAATTTCCGTCCCTTAGCACACTATATTTTTTCTTTTAATAGTTCAAGAAAACCTTAGATACATTTGAAATTTTACACATTCAATAAAAAAAAATACCGGCATAGCAAATCTAAGCTGATAAATGGAAGCTGAGAAACTTGCGAAAAAAGTACTGATGTACGAGTCATGTAGTAGTAATAAACAAGGTCTAGAATGACATGGAATGAAAGACAAATCAACAACTTTAAAGATAATGCCTGAATTGATATTGAACGATAGACGAAATCAGCTCTTTACAGAGAAAGTCTGGAATGACATTGAAAATAGAATTCACCTCCTTTAAAATGATATAGAAGCATTAGATGAATCAATCCCAGGGAGTCAAAGCCTACAAATAACGTACAATTCAACCCTCCGCAATCAGGTCACCAAGAGCTCTGTTTCAATAATAAAATCCTTCGCCGTGAACCGACTGAGGCATGAAAGTCATCTTACGATAACAGTTTTTATCACTGCGCTGTTTTCACTTCCAATTTCTTCGTTATAGTTCGTATCTTTCTGTCATTTTTGTAGCGGAAACGAGGCAGTAATTCAGACTTTTATTTTAATATAACTGGTAATTCTGAATGATCGTGCAAACTTTCCAAATACCAAATTATGTGTAATAATTGTTCATAAACATGACAGATTTTTTGTGTAAATGTCTATCTAAAGATATTTTTGATGATTTTTTCCGTTTTAGTTAGAAATATGCATGTAAATTATTGTTTACATATCTTAGTGATATCAACTTCATGAATTATTTTTGTAGACAGGCTATGCATGCCTTCAATGTTATAACCTGAAAATTATCTCTGTCCAATATACAGCAAACAATCTTTAAATTAACTACGCCCGAAAATAAATACTGCGCTTTTTACTATTTCATTCATGACAGAATGTCAACACAGATCAAGTGATACAGTGACAATTGATTCCTTCTTTCATTCTATCAAATTTTAGTTACTCGCATTTAACATCTGTCAGTTTTGGAATGAAATACTTAGGAAGAAGATTGAAAAATAAGTGTCGTGCTCTACGTATTATTTTCATGAATATTGATTGAATTCTGATTACAAGAATTTATAAGAATGCACTAAAATTTCATCTTTGAGAGTAAGACGACTGTAAACAATGACAGCTCACAAAGTTCTGACCCCCAACATTTTAGGAACACAAATAGTTCTCATCAATTTAAAAGTGTGCGCAATGCCAAGAATGGAAAAAGTTGCTCATGTAACTCCCACTGACCAATTATTACCTACTCCGACGTATAACCTGTCTCTGACCTATTACCTATCCAGACATATTACCGGTTCCTGACCTATCCCCCGTCCCTGACATATTACCCGTCCCTGACATATTACCGGTTCCTGACCTATTCCCCGTCCCTGACATATTACCCGTCCCTGACATATTACCGGTTCCTGACCTATCCCCCGTCCCTGACATATTACCCGTCCCTGACATATTACCGGTTCCTGACCTATCCCCCGTCCCTGACATATTACCCGTCCCTGACATATTACCGGTTCCTGACCTATCCCCCGTCCCTGACATATTACCCGTCCCTGACATATTACCGGTTCCTGACCTATTCCCCGTCCCTGACATATTACCCGTCCCTGACATATTACCGGTTCCTGACCTATTCCCCGTCCCTGACATATTACCCGTCCCTGACCTATTCCCCGTCCCTGACATATTACCCGTCCCTGACATATTAACTGTCCATAACATGTTACCTAACCATTCGACTGAGTCAGGGAAACCATTCACCCAGAAGCCATTTGCCACTTAAGAAGTGATAGTTGTCATATTGTATAAATTATATACTAGGACGGAAAAGAAACGCCGGTAACCTATTAAGATAGTTTTAAAGGATATAATGTAATATTACATTATTATATTATTTTCATTTCTTATATAAAATCTGTACGGAGCCGGCAGGCGAAGCTGGCAAACTCATGCGACATGGGGCCGAGCATTGTCTTGCTGGAATATCATGTTCCGTGCATGCACACATTGGACGGCAACTGGGCGGAGGATTTCGTCACTATATCTGACGCCGGTTAATCATAATTACCGTTAATCACGATCAGGGGTGATTTAAACCTCTACGAGATACCGCCCCAAACACATACCGAACCACCACCATGGATGTAACGTTCCCTGCGACGTCGGTATACACGACGTCGCCCGTCTGCACGGTAGAGAATACCAGTCTCCAATGCCTCATAGGAAATTTCTTGGTGAGTGTGCTAACAACCAAGTCAAACGGCATTGGCGACGTGCAGGAGTAAGGACAGACCAACATAGGTACGTCGGGCTCTTAATCCATTGACGCGTAATCGGTTTCGAACCGTATCAGGATGACTATGTCGATTATGACTGCTTATTATGGTGTTATTTGCAGGTTTGCTAACTGTGAGATAGCGATTACGTACGTAAGTGAGAAAATGTTATAAACCGATCCAGACAGATAGTATTAACAACACGTTTTAATAGATATGATATATTCACTGTTCAACCAGTCTGCTTTATAGTTACGTACAATACATGTAATTCAAGTTACCATTTTTTCACCGAGCCATTGAACTATGTAAATGCCCGTGTCACACATTCATGAGTTGATAATGCAAGTTCCCACGAGATGTGGTGAATTCAATCTTCCTCGAAAGTTGGTGATGAAGATATTTGTACAATATCTGCTTGAATTCTCTACGATGGTAGTACGAGATAAGCACGATCACCGGGGACCGAGGACGAACTAGCGCGAGGTGTTTGCGATCTGTACTCGATCCTCTCTAGACATCTGAAGACATTCTGACGAGTCGATACGAGTTTCGGCGAGTTGGGAAGAATCAATGCGACATCTGCACCCAATTGTATAAACATTGGTTAACTTTAACTACTGGGTTAAATCAGACTTTTGGTTAAAATTTTGGTTAAATGTTCGGTTAGCTGTTGTAGAAAATTTTGTTTAAGTTTAACCAAATTTTGTTTTTGTTAAAGCTCAAATAAATCTAACCGAAGTCTAAGATGCTGGTTAAATCTTAACATAAACGGTAACCAGTACCAAAATGACAGCCCTCTTTAAATGTTTGAATGATATTTTTAATGGTTAGTAAACCAAAATGGTTAAATTTAACCTTGGATTAAATTAACCATTTGGTTAAAGTTAACCAATGTTTATACAATTGGGCGCTGCACGAGTTCTGCACAAACTGTGTCGATTGTACCCTGACAATCGTTCGAGTTAGCAAGACATTGGGCGACAAAAGTATAAATACTAGTAGTCGATAATCGAATTGCTGGAGAGAGTGTAGAAAGATAGCGCCGGCAGTAGTAGGTTCGGCCGTGGATCATGTTTTTTTTTGTTTTTATGTGAATTATATACGGCGACCGGTTCACCTAATCAGTTTTCCTGGACTGTATACTAACCATAACTAACACCCTTCCACAAGGAGCCGACACCTTCTCCACATATGGAGGAAAATCGACATTTTTTTCAAATTTTCATAGAAGGGTATGACCTGCCGCGACCGCAATTCGAACCCGGATCTCCGAGTCACAAGTTCAGCGCATTGACCACGGCTGAGGCGGATCATGAGACGGATTGATTTTGGCCTATATGATCGCTTGATGCGAGAGCTATAAATGGAAGTCAGAAAATCATTCACTAATTTCCTGCGGATACCGCTAGAAATATTCTTTATCTAAAGATTTACCTGTTCTCGGCATGGTCACTGTTTGAGCTCTGGACAGCAAAAGATCTTTGTACCACTCCGTAGAAAATATGAAAAAACGCGGCACAACTCGTAGCGATGTATAGTTGTCGAGGGAAGAACGTGACGTCTCGTATGAATCTCTTTTATACCAGCCAAGACTCGCACACATGTCAAATTAAACTCGTGTGTGTGTCGAGGAGTCTCATGGACTGACTCGCAGTGTCTCGTGCGATATTGGAACATCTTTTAGCGGCGACATTTCCACGACACTTCCCCGAGTTGTGACGAAATGCACGCGACATTCTCTCGACATCAGTACGAGAGCGAAACAGCGCGAGAATTTTGAACGGTTTAAAATTCTCGCCGTTGTGAGCCGAGAACCCGCAACATGTGGCGAGTTGCGAAGACAAAAGTCCGGGATCTACACGACAACGCCTTCAAATCTCGTGAATGTGTGACACGGGCAACTACTAGTATTTACACTTAGAGCACATTTATTTTCATGTGATCAATATGGTTACAATATACAACAGCGCGATAATATCATATTTGCATTCTTAAGATAACTTGATAATTTCCAAAAATACAATGCTGGTCCGATATATTTATTCGGAGAAACAATAAATTGCAAAAAATCGAAACTAAAATGGGGAGAACACAGTTCCGGACGGAAGTACTTACGAGAGCTACACTATGGGGTTATTCCTATTGGTGTTCCTTTGATGTTTTAACTCTGTGAAACTAAAACGGGGGTAACAAGTTTATGTTTTAGTTATTAAGAATTATTTTTGTTGTATATATGACAAAAATTGTTGACTATAATTTTCGAAAGAAAATAAATAAAATTAAGGATTGCATCCTATTTTGGAAAAGAAGCTTACGTCGATAGGTAGTATATAAGTCATAAAATCTTTATTACTCCCCCGCTAACAAATTGCTTTACGACTTTACCGACACCTTCGCCTCACCTAATGAAAATGATATACACTATTTTTATTAACTTTGTATGGGGAACAACAGTTCCAAACAACAGAGCCAAATGAATCAGTTTATAGACAGCTGATATCCAATAACAATAAAAAAGTGAGAGCTTGTTGTCGCACAAGAATTTGCTGTAAAAATATAATAAGGGCAAATAACTCAGTAATAAACAGCAGTGTGAATTATCTCCCCTTTATTCACAACTAGACATCAACAGCTATCATCTGTGAGAGTTTGAAGAAAATATATCAAGTAATGTAGGAAGAGCTGTCCGCACAGGGAAAACGGACGGACAGACGGACGTGCAGCTATAACATAATACGACCCCTCTGGCGCATAAAAAGTTATTTTGTGTAAAATGTAAAATGCGTCATTATTCCATAATAGATGTATGATAAAACAAAAACTTGACGGATATTATTTGTTAAATTACTTACCGTTTATCATAAGTCAGTTAGCAACTTCAATCGATAAACGTGTCCATATGATCGTTAATTTATTATGTATTGTTTAGCCACAATTCAATATGGCGGCCGCCATTAACAAATTTTACCGGGTCAATTCAGATAGAGCGGGTGGTTTTAACTGTAAATGCGGAACAGTAGTTTAAATGCATCATTTTTTTATTATTTTATGAATCTTATTGTACATTTCTGATGTTTGTTCGTCATTTTTTTCTCTCCCTTTTTCCTGACAGGTGCAAATCACTGTATTTACATGTCCTACATGCCATATTCTGCTTACAGTATGCCAACAAAATATTGTATGGTACATGTAAGATGGATACCCGACTCTCATGTTACCTATGTTTGGGCAATAAAGTGAACTGTAAAAAACTGGCAGCTTCCGGAGTTGATCCCAGGACCTCTCAATTCCAGAGCGAGTGTTCTACCACTGCGCTATTCCCGCTAATGAAAATCATTAATTTAACATATTAACGCTAGACTGAAATTAGCGCAATAATATCGTAAGTAGAGTATTTTCATTTTTTGATTATTGAATAGTTTTCAAAACATATATATGCAACACGTTTATGTATTTTACTGACTCGAAATATTTATTTGAAGAAACATTTACACATTTTATTCCAACTGCTTTGGTTGATCTTTAGGGACTACGTCTTTGGCGAAGTTTCGGTGTTGATGAATGAGATGGCGAAAATGTATTTCTGCGCAATCCCATATGGTATAATATGGTTACACAGTTGAGATGTACAAGTAATAATTCAAAAATTGATGCAAGTAAGAAACTACTCATTTCATGTAAGCATATGCATACTAACTGTATTGTATTCATTTTTTTTAAATACAAATGTATAATTGTCGGATTCCTTATGCTAATCATTACGGCTAAATATGTGCACACTGATTTTCTTTTAGGTATCTTGCCTTTTTGCGGCATATCATGTGCTTGTTTATGTTTGTTTGTGGATATGTTTGTACCCAATGGACTATCAAGGTCTACATGATTTATAAGTGATAACCCTCGGAAACCTTATTTGCGATAAAAAAGCTACGTTTAAAATCAGTCGTAGATGTTCACGAGCGTTTGATAGGTAAAACGACAAGCTTACAGAACAGAATGCACAATGAGTTTGAAATCATGTATTACAACTTTAAAAGTCTAAGCTTGAATAGAGCTCCGGCAAAAAAAAATTGACATCTACCTTTTATAAATATTTACTCTATCCGCGGCATATATCCATCCTACACAAAATTTAGCAATTTGTAAATTGATGTACATCTGTGATAGGTTTCCAGATGGCGTTATAATTAAATATTTGCCTGGCACGTGGTGTGAACGAAATGGCTGCTGGTCAGGTATTTATGTTAAAAAATAGATTAGATCAATTAATAGAAAATATGTATTTATGTATTTCATGATTTATATCATACTGTACGGTTTATATGATGTTGTATAGTTATATATCATGTTGTATAGTTTAAGTTATGTTGTATTTCTGATTTTGATATCTGTAGAGTAAATGAGATTAGAAAAGTTCTCTAAACATTGGCAAGCAGTATCTTTTTTATGTGGAAACTTATGAAAATACAAATAATTAAATGGATTTAGTGTTATAAATCCAAATAGGTAAACGATTAATGTATTGTATCGTTATGCAATCATCGTACGATCAGACATTGGATTTATATATTTTCTTGATAAAAATAGCGACGAAACTTACATTACACCTAGGAGATTTGTATTGTACTGACATGTACACCTAGGAGATTTGTATTGTACTGACATGTACACCTAGGAGATTTATATTTTACTGACATGTACACCTAGGAGATTTGTATTTTACTGACATGTTCACCTTGGAGATTTGTATTGTACTGACATGTACACCTAGGAGATTTGTATTTTACTGACATGTTCACCTTGGAGATTTGTATTGTACTGACATGTACACCTAGGGGATTTGTATTTTACTGACATGTACACCTAGGAGATTTGTATTTTACTGACATGTACATCTAGGGGATTTGTATTTTACTGACATGTACACCTAGGAGATTTGTATTTTACTGACATGTACATCTAGGGGATTTGTATTTTACTGACATGTTCACCTAGGAGATTTGTATTTTTCTGACATGTACACCTAGGAGATTTGTATTGTACTGACATGTTCACCTTGGAGATTTGTATTGTACTGACATGTACACCTAGGAGATTAGTATTTTACTGACATGTACACCTAGGAGATTTGTATTTTACTGACATGTTCACCTTGGAGATTTGTATTGTACTGACATGTACACCTTGGAGATTTGTATTTTACTGACATGTTCACCTTGGAGATTTGTATTGTACTGACATGTACACCTAGGAGATTTGTATTTTACTGACATGTTCACCTTGGAGATTTGTATTTTACTGACATGTACACCTAGGAGATTTGTATTGTACTGACATGTACACCTAGGGAATTGGACTGATCACCTAGGATACATGTTTTTCTCATTGTTTGCAGATCCAAAGTAAGGTGTGCCGTTCTGCCATTCTCTATTTAGCGGTAAATATTGGTTCACTAAATAGATGTAGCCGTATTGTCAATTGAATAAGATACAAATTAGATGGAATAATAGTTTACACAAACGTTTGACCGTCCGTTCTCTGCAACAGTACTTACAGATCATCCAGCCAGTGGTGATCAAATCACCGAATAGTAATAATAATATCTAATCACGAAACGATAACATTCTTGTTGCACAATTAGACACCGTACGACACATAATACTATTATTCACGAGCGGAGTTTAGATAGATGTAGCAGATGGTGAATGAATTATCATGCTGTACTGTTGTTAAACGTTAACTTTTACATCAAAATTATATGTATTACTGAAGTATACTGAAGACCCCTTTCGGCGTCACCAGGCATGTTTTCGTCCTCGGTAAAAAGTTCTATACACGTAATAAACATGCATGATTTTTCATCAGAAGTGAAACTAATCCGAATGAATGAATTAATTCAGCAAATAACACGCTAGTATTCATGTTAACTGGAACACGGGTAGGGTATTTTGAACTAACTACTCATGAAATTATAGAAATACAAATATGTTTTCAACAGAACGATGAATCTTAAGTGTGTGCAAGTATTAAGAAAATAAAATCATTTGTGTATGACGGGAATATCATTAGATGGATTATCCGAGGAATTTTTCACCGTGTGTTAAGAGGAATGGTAGCCTGATCTCTTATAAAATGAACTAACAAAATTCAGTAGTAAACAAGTATTTCGCTTGCTGTGTATATCGGTTCTTTGTTGCACATTTACAATACTAGTGTAACCACAGTTACCTGTTTTTTATGAACATTATGTTTATAAAATAATCAAAGTACTTAAGGACGATTTCTGCATTTTGTTTTATTCAAGGAAAAGTGATCATTTTTTCATATTTTATAGAAAAAAGTATAACAAATCCAAAAATGGAAAGAAAAACAGGGGTCACCGAACTCGTTTTCGAGATAACAGCTCATACTTTGTGTAGGTGTGCAGCTGTTTTTTAAGATTTGCTGTGTACAAAGAGCTTATCGCTAAACACATACTATCACTGTTATATCATGATAAAATCATGCTCAAACATACTGTTTTTACATGTAAGTATTCATTTGGCATATATTGTGTTAATTTAACACAATTCATACCATAAATGATTTAATTCTGTCATACTATGTTTTTATTTTCAACTGCATGCATGAAAAAATGGGTTGCAATTTCGACAAAAAAATATTATTTTTCATCTTTTATTCCCCTTTATCCGATATTCTTCCGACAAAACTTTCTAATTTTGATATATATCTTAGAACAATGTCTAATAAACATATTTCAGTGATAAAAACATGAGGTTGCCGAGCTAATTTCAGTCTCAACTCTGAAATTCAAGTATATTGTCAAAAATAGTCGACAAATATGATTAATATCAAAAATATGCATATCAAGTTAATAAAGATTTTGCCTATTTTCCAATAAAACTTTCTAATTTAGATATATATATCGTAGAACAATGTCTAATAAACACATTTCAGAGATAAAAACATGGGGTTACTGAGCTAATTTTACCGCCAACTTCTAAATTCTGTTGCATCGTCAACAAATATTTGCCAATTTCAGTTAAATTTTGTAATGTGTATATGAAGTTAATAAAGTGTAGTTTTCTGTTTATCATCCAATAAAACTTTTTAGTTTTGATATATATCTTAGAACAATTTTGTACCACATATTTCGCTTTAAAAAACATTTGAATCTTTGAGGTAATGTTAGCTCAGAGTCCTAATATCAGCTACATCATCAACAAATATTTGCAATAAATGATGAACCTCCATTACAGTCATATGAAATAATTCAATTATGAACTGTACATGAAGTGTTTCACATAAATTAGTCACTATTAAAAAATAGAGCACGCATTATAGGTTGCGTTTTTAGCGCGCTCGCGGATACGTTAGTTGTCCGAAAACTATGCAAGTGTTTCTTCCGTGAAGAGTTTTATTGTCTCCCTTATGTGCAGAAATGTTGCGCGTTACGAACTACCGAAATCGTCTTTAAAGTACAATTTTAGAAATATGAGTTAATGCAGGAGGGCAGTGATATCTTAATTCTTTGTCTTCTTGTTGTCTAAATCTCTGTTGTGTAATCGCGTGGCACATATGAATATATAAACAAGAGGGCCAAGATGGCCCTTTTTCGCTCACCTGAGTAAAGATTCAACAGATTTGACCTGATGACCTACTTTTTTGACCCCAGATGACCAATGACCAAACTTGTTCAAGATATCATTCAGACAAACATTCTGACAAGGTTTGATGAATATCTAATCAAACCTGTGATCACTAGAATGTTAAAAAGGTTTTCTAGTAATTTGGCCCGGTGAACTAGTTTTTGACCCCAGATAACCCATGTTAAGAAGTTTCAAGATATTATTAGGACAAACATTCTGACCAGGTTTAGTAAATATTCAATCAAAATTATGACCTCTAGAGTGTTAACACGCTTTCCAATTATTTGACCTGGTAACCTAGTTTGTGACCCTAGATGAACAATGTTAGAACCTTTTTTTCAAGATATCATTAAAACAAACATTCTGACAAGATTTGGTCTGGATCCAATCAGAACTGTGACCTATAGAGTGCTAAGGTTTTCCAGTGATTTTACCTGGTGATCTAGTTTTGATCCAAGACAATTCGTATTCGATCTTGTCCAATATATCACTAAGACAAACATTCTGACAAGGTTTGATGAACAAGCAATAAAAACGGTGACCAATGGACTGTTAACAAGGTTTTCATTCGATTTGACCTGGTGGCCTAGTTTGTTACCTCAGACGACCATGATCGATCTTGTTCACAATATCATTAAAATAAACATTCTGACAAAGTTTAATGAAGATCCGATCAAAACTGCGACCAAGGTTTTCCGGTGATTTGACCTGGTGACCTAGTTTTTAACCCCAGATGACCCATGTTCGATCTTGTCCAAGATATTATTAAGACAACATTCTGACAAGATTTCGTGAAGAACCAATCAAAACTGTGACCTATATAGTGTTAAGAAGGTTTCCCAGTGATTTGACCCGGTGACCTGGTTGTTGACCCAAGATGAACCATATTCGAACTGGTCCAAGACATAATTAAGACAAACATTTGCTGTTTTTACATGTAACTATTCATTTGGCATCTATTGTGTTAATTTAACACATTTTATACCATAAATGATGTCATTCTGTAATAGTACAGTCTTTATCTTCAAATGCATACATGAAATAATGGGTTGCAACTTTGACAAAAGAAAATATGTTTTCATCTTTTATTCTCCTTTTCTGATATTCTCCCGACAAAACTTTTTAATTTTATATATATCAAATAACAATGTCTAAAACACAATTCAGGTATGAAAACATTGGGTCACTGAGCTATTTTTGGTTCAATATACAACTCAGAATTTCAGTTATGTTGTCAACAAGTATTTGCAGTTTTCAATTTATTTCTTCAATGTATATATGATTTAATAAGATGCAGTTATCTGTTTAGTTCCAACAACACTTCAGTTTTGATATATATCTTAAAAGAACGTCACACATATTTCACTTTAAAAACATGGGATCATTGAGGTATTGTTAGCTTCAACTCCTATATTCTATTACATGTCAACAAATACTGGCTACAGACATATGAAGTTTGAATTAAACTTGTTGTATTTCACATTAACAAGTCACACTTGAATATTAGAACCCACAAGTACAACGAAATATGATGCATGTTAGATCCAGCCTGAAAATTCAATTCACTATCAGTAACAAACAACAAAAATACCTTGATTTACTAAATTCATATCATGTTCAGCACAGTAGCTCAAGCAGAAGAACAATGTAAGCAGGCCAATATTTTCAGCATTTAAACAGCAAAAAGTCAAAATGTCTTGTGCCAGGGCATCTACCAACCAAGTTCGAGTATAGTAGCTCATGAATAGAAAAAGATATAGGCATGGCTAAAAGTTTCGGAGGGACAGACTGACAAACAGACGGACGGACAGGACGAAAACAACATGCCGATCGATTCGATCATATGACCTTTAAAAATAATGTGCTGCATGAGAAAACAAGTTTATGCCACAGTCTTATTACAGTTATATGAAATAGTCTAGCTAACACGACGAGTTTAGCCAGAAGACTGTCACTACCACATTCACAATTAATTATCAGTGCAGAATAAAATCCACCTTTTGCATCAGATGCAAAGGGTTTTGGCAGCTTGGTCATATTTTGCAGCTCAACTATCAGTCGAGTCTGTTGAGCCTGTTTCCATGCTTCCAGAGTGGACTGGGCCTGTAAAATATTTTAATATTTATGTACATATGTTTAAATTAAATGTTGAAAGTCCACAGTAATGAATGGAACAGCTTATTAGTAATATTTCTGATCAATTTAAATAATATTAATCATGCTATTGTGGTGTAGTCGTAGAACACTGGATCTCTTATTAGCGAATGTTTGTTAAAATGTCCTGAATAATGGCTGATAAATTTAGTAATTAGAAATTTATTGTGGTAGGCATACACGAATTATATGTGACAATTTGTTAAATTAGTATGTTTAAGTATTTATGCACATGAAATACGATATATTTCTTTGTCAATTACTTCTACACAAAAGCAGAGTCGAGTATGTACACTACTAAATTACCACTGAAGAAGGAAAAACACACATTACTGTGGATGTTCATGTTTATTTATAGAAATGATTACGCATATAAAGACATTTATGCATACATTTTTATAGGGAAACATTAAAACATTTATTTACATTACACGCTTAATACCAAAATAATTAAAGCAAATACTTACATGTAACTCACTTGAAAATTATTTAGGGGCTTTTCTTGTAGGGTCCTTTTTGGTTAGGGGCCTGTCTGGGTATATATCCTGTCAAGTGACGTCTAATTCAGAAAAAAGCCTGGTACATGCAAAGATAACTCTAGCAAATTCGTAAACAATCCAAATTAATGGCGCAGGTACATCAGGCAAGCGATATTTGTATCTCATTAATATTGTTTTACTAACGTAACTTCCAAGTCGGAGAGTGGGGGTTATCACGTCATTCGTTTCTAATGACATTTTAGAGGCACCAGCACCCAGTTGTTACGATTTTCATGCGCCTTGTAATCTCTTGGTTCGTGTTACCCTGTATCCTTTCGCAAATGTCCATTTAGACCAAATTCCTGAGACATTGTTTTTGCTGCGTTTAATGTTTTAGCGGATAACGTTGCTCGTCCGAAAACTATACAAGTAACTGCATTGCGAAGAGTTTGATTGTCTCCCTTTAAGTGCAGAAATGTTGCACATTACGAATTACTTGTCACATGTCATGCTAGAATCAACGGAAACCAGTTAATTTACATTTTGATCAGAACATGGATTAGTCCACAGCGTTTGTTATGAAACGTTAAAACATTGATTATTCTGTTTAATGTTTTACAGTTTCTTTGTTTAATTTACATTCTTATACAAACTTGAATATTTTGGTCTGGTTCACTTGAGCGCCATCGAACTATATTGATGCGTATGCATTTTGTTGTTCTTGGGCCCATGCAGATAGAAACAGTGACATAGGAAAGCGATGATACATCGCCTTCCAAAAACAGTGATTACTGGCCTTTAGATACCTCGGCTAGAACAAATCAGGTGTAAAACTAAGGACTAAAACTTCTACAGTTATTGTTTTATCATTTATGTATCTATTAATTCATTAACGTTTAAAAATGCCATCATGATAACAATCAATAACAATCTGAAATTCAATCGTGCAACGGTATATATTTATGATTAATTACAGCTACAAATATTATTGCATTAAAACAAAATTGCATGTTTTACGGCAAATAAAATGTACATAAATGAATATATGATGACAAGAACATGGGCAAACATTGTTTGCTCGAAGAGCACAATCACGACATGTGGAATTATTAAATATATTATGATTGTTATTTTTATTGCATTTCGTGATACGTAATTTGAAAAAGAACAGTTCTTTCACTTTTGGCTAACTTCTGACAAGGATGCATGAAAAACCTTAAAAGTCGCACCTATCTAGATCCTGCCAGTGTCACGCTTCAGTGATAAATCAACACTTAAAAATAAAATATAAAAAACACACATTAAAATATCAAAAGTTGCAAAATAACAATTTAAACATAGATAAAAAATTAATATCCTATGAAATATATACCCTCTATTAAGTGATCATTTAATAGCAGTATATATGTAGTTATACAATCAATGCAAGGTGCATATTAATCCTAAACAAATAGTAAAGAAAATAAACAAGAATAGTTCATATAATAATAATAATTCGATAATTTAAAGGAAGACGTACTTACATAGAACAAAGCTCTACTAGTGTTCGATAATCTAGAAGTCCATTTCTGTATAAATTGATCGTTAAGTTTTTATTTAACTATGTACAAAAAAATCTTACCATTTCCTATACCTTAATATACCCATGCATCAACAAAACCTAGTGAGCATAGCAAGTCTTTCAACATTGAGCACCAATTACGCCTATTCTCATGTTGTTAAAGGTCAATTTTGATAATTTATGAATAATAAAAGCATACTTGTTTGGCCTAAGTTGTAATATCTTTAACCAATAGTTAATACTGCGTAATTATTTTAATAATATGTTCATCAGTCGTTAAACGTTTTACCTAGTACATGTATTTGATTGCTAGACACATGTCTGTGTTGGAAGTACTAATACTTGTTTTTTTCTTATTCGCTCAGCGGTGGTATGAAGAATTGTTTTGTACTGGTTTGTGTTGTTTGATAATTTAGATTAAAACTAAAGTCTGTACGGATATAAAAATCATGGAGACCGAGTGCCTATGGTACCGATATAGAATATTTACTTGCTCATTTATGTTGAACTACTAACAAGTCGACACAATTTGTGAAAGTATTCATTGGAAACGCTTGTAAGAATCAATTTTAATGTACGAGTAAAAGTAGCGTGTGAACATAAACATTTATACATTTACATTGTAGAAAAACTTGATCGTGACTGGTTTTTCTTCTTACTTCAATATTTAAACCAAACTTCTGGAAAAGTAGGTTATTATGAAAATGGGACTGATTGTTGAATACACTGACGCACTTATTTTACTTGGCGTGGTTTGCTAAGAATTCTCCGAGTTACCTGTACAACACAACAAGTCTACCAAGAGTGTGGCAATTCTGTTAAAAGATCAACACGGCTGTCAGTAATAACTTTGTAGTTAGTGTTAATCGTAACTTAACATAAATTATAATGAGACAAAAAGACACGTGTGGGATTATGTTCATTTATATGTATTCCGACATAGAGGGAAAGTAGTGGATAAATAGAACGTACATACGAAAGGTATTCCGAAATGAGCGATCGTATCATAACGTTTTGGAACAGTATGTGAAAAAATGCAAACGACTGAACACAACACTAGTGAACACTACACTGGATTATTTGAATGCATGATATGAGTTTATCTAATAACCGGAAACTATGTTTAGTTGAGAATTAGTCATGGGATTTAGAACAGCTAAAGATCTGTTATGATTTTCTTTAACGAAAATTATCATGCTGGAGTAAAAATCTGTGTGAAATAAGTAATGTTCAAAAGTATATTTTAGTAGGAGTAAAAGACTTTCAATTGAATGATAGAAATATTATGCATCGCTATTAGAGATACGGACTTTTAACTATAATAGAACGTATGATTCTGATAGAACTTTATATCATGTTCTGAGGTATTTTCTCAGCAAAACATTCGAAAAATCTAAGTGTTATTTTTAATTCTAACATGTCGGTTGTTGACTTTCCACGACGGTCTCTAATAGCACCCAAAACTTCGGTCATTCCACGGGCCTCTGGTGGTAGTTTTAAAAGAAATGAACACAGAATTGTAATAAATGTAGGCGGAGTGCGCTATGAAACTTATCGTTCAACTTTGAAAAACATTCCAGATACCAGATTAGCCTGGTTAACAAATAGTAGGGGACATAACCCTGAATTTGACCCAGAGTCTGGAGAATATTTTTTCGATCGTCATCCGGGCGTGTTCAATATGATTTTGAATTATTATCGCACAGGCAAGCTTCATGCACCTACTGACGTCTGTGGGCCCCTTTTTGAAGAAGAATTAAATTTCTGGGGTTTGGATGAGAAACAAATAGAACCCTGTTGTTGGTCCAATTACAGAGCCCATAGGGACGCTCAAGAAACATTGGCAGAAATGGACGGAGGTAAGGGCTACATATGGTCTTGGTTATTTTTGTCAATACTACACATATAATTCATAACCCGCGTAAAAATATTTATAATATATAAAAGTAAACAAATATTGCTGCCTATATAAAGTAAACGTTTCTTTTTCATTCCACCGTACATAAAGTTATTTTTCACTTCTCAGCAAATCGTAGAAACAAACGACAGTATCTTATGCATGTATATTACTACATTCAACATATTCAACTGAGTAGACGAAGTAGTACTAAATGGTACAGAATTATATTTTGTAGTAAAATGATTAAGTATATGATAGCATACCACAAAATAAAAATGGCCAACTTCTGATCAGCTTTAAGAAAATAAATGAGTCTTTGTTTTAATTATGGATATTTTCACTATCAGAAATTACATTACAATTGCGTATCAATCCCATGTTGTGTCGTCCTTTAGAGCGTCATGTTTAATGTTTATGTTTGAATGTTGAATATCGTTCGATTTTTAACAAATAAAATTATAGTTATCAGTAAGTCAGCTTACTGTCATCTTTTATGTTTATAGTACTTTTAAAATACTCGGTAAACATTCTAGAACTGAATATTCACTCATGTTGAAGCATAGTTTTGATAAGTTTTCATCGATAAATGAAATTTTATGAAGTCAGATACAGATAATTGTCCTATCTATTTGAAATCTTAAACAATGGCTATGCTACATTTTGCCTTGGTTAAAAGGGCGGTGAAAGCGTTTGCAGATGTTGAACTCGGTTGTGATCTGAGCATCGAACCAAAATGGTCAGTAGATATTAAATCATCATTAAAAATGTATGTCTTATCCTGATCGTACTTCGTACTTGAAATAAGTAAGCAAAGAAATGATGATTGATTCAAAACTGTTCTAGGCAGTTTCGTGTATGCACGTGATTTACATGCTGCAGATGATTTGTCCCATCAAGAGAGTAACTTTCGATTTACCGAAGATTACTTCACTTGATAACCGGGATAAAACCAATTTTCTGAATGAACGTCTCGTCTCTTAGGAAGACCATCAGTGTCCAAGTACAGCATTTTATTTTCTGTTATAGTTCAATATTTAACAGGCAATAAAGCATATAAAATGTTTCCAAACGATCTCCGAGATAGAATGAACACTTTTCTATAGGCCGATGAACCTTATAACTGTAGGAACATGAATCAAAGTACTGCACGGAGTGTTGAGGACAGGCTTTGAAATAATACAGGTCCGTTACTAATGCCTGTGAGAAGGATATGACCTGCCGCAACCGTAATTTGAACCCGGATTCCCGGGTGACATAGCTCGTTATATTCTGTTTGATTGGTGTAATGTTTTGATTGTTATCAAAACATGTTTTGATATTGAGATTAGCACGGAGTCTGTGAAATACCAATTAATTATTGACTACATTGTTTGCAAAATGCATTAATAATGTTTAACAATATAATCTATCGTGAATGGTTCAATTTGATTTCACAATTAATATCGTACTTTATAAAACCCAAACATTTGAAAAAATATGATAATTGTCGCCGTTCACGTGAACGGCAACATATACAATGGACCAGGTTTGACCATTTCTTCCCTTACACCGCCTGCTCTAAGCCAGTCAGAAAGGAGAATTTAATACCACATGATAAAAAATTGGGCCGACAAAGATCCCAAAAAAGGGGCGCCTACTGGGCACATCATCCACCATGTTTCGTCTGGTTATCTGTATGTATAATTGACATACCTTTTTTAATGTATGCAATTCGAAACCAGTGTGTAGGCTCCCGCGGGGTAAACAATATTTCGAATAATTCACTCAAAAACATTAGCTTTTACTGTTCAAAAACGAGTCTATTTCTACAAGAAAGGATTTTATTCGATAAACATTTAGATATGAATGCCAGTTTAAGGCATCATGAAATCATTTGTTTCCTCTAAATGCGATACTTTGATATTTTAATTATATGTTTTACATATGCTCTTTTGGGGCATTTTTGTATCGTCATTTTTAACATATGCTCTTTGGGATAGTTTTATATCGTCCGAAATAAAATGCGTTGCAAACTCTCAATAAGAAATGAAACAGGAAATGAAATTTCTAGGAAATCTTTATTCAATATTCTATTCTTTATATACTATTCTTTTATACTTGGCTGAACGGCGATTCCAAGCATTTTTGGAAATGCTAATACATGTACATGTATAAATAAGAAGAAAATCATATTAACTTTAAACCTAAAAACCGGTGTTCAGTGAACACTATTATTCAGTAAATCAATAAGAATAAATACTAGTAATAAAAATGAATAACTTTATATTTCCACAATACCGTTCATGAGTATTTGAATTTTAAGAAGACTACATAAATGTCTTTAAAAAAACATCCTGTTTTCCTTTTTAAAATACAGGTTATTAGGCCGTAGGTATTAAATAAATACTAAATTAGGTACTTGCACAACAATATTATGAAAATAAATTAATTATTCAGTTTTCAGTTTTTGCTTTGATCTATTTTTAATTACGCGCGGAATATGTGCTAAAAAAGAGGTATTCCAAATACGTAAAATCACGCGAGATCCCGTGGGCAGAATTCTGCCCAGATTTCGACCAAAACTGACCAATCAACGTCCCGGAAATTTTAGACCATACCTGTTGTCTCTGTACAGACAGTCAATAGGAACCAGTTATGTGGAGAGCTTGTTCCGATGGGACCGAGCAGTGGCACCCATCAACACTGGCCTTGAATTCAGAAAATAGTTATCAATGTGGTACAACAACCCTATCTAAGATGGTAATATTCATTCAGATTGTGCCTCGTAGTGACATGGCTGAGTTTACAGTCATGCTACATGTATCCCCAGACCATCAACGAACCACCATTACCACCAACACCAACACCACCAAACGGGACTGTCTCCATGTTGTTTCTTTGATCATAAGCAGTGTCCCACCAGTGGATCTTCCGGTCATGACGCCATATTCCAATGACGTCGTGCTTAACACCAGGCCAGTCGTGTTGCTTTGTGACTGCGTGTAAACGTCTGATATGTCGCCTGGAGCGGTACCCTACAGATTTTACCTTACCTGAATGTTCTGTCACACAAACAATAGTGAACGGTTGGTATCTGGTAATTCTGAGACGACCTGCATTCTCCCTTGTAGCCCATGGTACCGATCGCTGACGATCCGTAAATTCGTTGGTTTTTTGGTGTTTCCTAACTAATTTACTGATGGTTGATGGATGGTAACCAATATCTTTTGCAATAGCTGTCGCAGACATACTAGCATAATGCATGCCAATAACGCGCCATCTTTCCGCTGTAGTCTTGGAAAAGTCCTATAATTAATCGCTAATAAAGAGGGCAGATGATTTTTCTAGTCATTGAATTTCAACGAAAGCGTATTGAAAGCTGGTTTTCTGACATATGTGGGGCACACGTCTATCACATGATGCACCATTTACACCATTCTGCCGTTCCAGAAATTTCAGGTCCATTAACGGTTTGCTTGTCTATGCAACGTAACATTTTTCACACAACCAAACCTTTTTCCTAACATTGTAAACATTTCGCAATGACCGTACGTTCAAGTTTAACTACTAACCAAAATGCGACTTTCTGCAGTCGCTTATTTGGACCTTACAACAGAAGAGTGCCAGTAAGAGATAAGATCATAGATAAACAGATAAAACTCATGACATCTTATTAACTTCTGATCTCGAGGTAGTTTTACACGATGACTCTCTTGAAATTCTACCCTGGGTCAGCGTGTGTCGCTTGAGAACAATCTAACTTCCGTGACTATAAATTATTATCTTATTACGGCTACATTTTGATAATTTTCCTATGACAAATGCTCCTTTTTGACGGCGAGATAATCATTCTTCTACACTACGAGCAAAATCCTTGCATAAAATAAAAAATACGACTTTTATGCTTGATAGAAGGAAAAATCAGCGAAAGGTGAAAAACTCAGTTAGCTGCCGTTACTGTATTCTACACTCGTTCTTGCACTTTACTAGATTCTGTTATAACATGATAATGTTGGTAAAAAATCACATGTTGTGTTGAATATAATCATTTCTTGTTGAAACTGATCAATAACCGGTGAAATTTTGATTTCCGTGTTATTTGACGTCCGTTACAAAATCGATGATTTTGTGAGCGTATTTTTAGACATAATGCAAGATAAACTTATGGATGCATCGTTTACGTCATCAAACCTTGAATTTCGTTTTGCCAACATATTCTGGAAAATATTGATTTGAACAGCGCGCGGATGTCTAGAAAAAAGGTAAGGGCTTGAAATACATAAACGTAACCTTTCATTGACGCTAATTTGATAATGCTGGATATACGACGTTGTTTTTATCTGCATATCATCAATTACCCAAGTGACTGCAGAAAAGAGCAGAAAGATGCCTTGAACCATTTACATGTAGTTAATCATGTCTCGGACAGTAAGCCGACATGTAACGGAGGTTAAAACAATCACAACATGTCAAGAAATGTCTCAAATTTTCTGATTGATGATCTCTAAATTGGTGCTATATCGTGTTCTGTCAAATGTAGGTACCCACTGTCACAAATAAACATGTTTATGGTAAATTTCATTGATTTAAATTACCAGCTTAGTGTATCGGTAACGGAAGTTAACGCGAATGCTATATCTGCGCATAAAACGTTACATTTTGCGCCAATAGAATATATATGGTATCAGTAATACATGGTTATTGACCGTTGACCGTTTAAAAGTATCAGCAATATATAGTTATTGACCGTTGACCGTTTAAAAGTATCAGTAATATATAGTTATTGACCGTTGACCGTTTAAAAGTAGTGTAGATATATAATATTTGATTAAATCACACCAATGTACATTGCAGGATGCCTTTTTTAAAGAGCTGAAATTCATAGACGTTACCAAGAGAAGAGGAAAATAGAATCTGGTAGTTTCATCAAGAAGGAAAGAGAAAAAAGAAAAGCGTTCCTGTCGCTCTATTAAATGACCAAGAAGCAAAGAGGAGACGAGAAGAAACACTGATTCGGGTTAATGTGGCTTAATACGTAAAAAAACGTCAAAATATTTAGAAAGATTAGATGTTATATTTTCATATTATGCAACAAAACAATTCAACCGAACGCGCAAAAATACCGTTTTATTGCGACAAACACTGTACCCTTTATCGACTTCTCTTTATCAGCGAGAATCAGCTAAGGGACGGCGCTGTAGGGGGCTCCGTAAGGTACTAATTAGTATCAATATCAATATTTTTAATCATTAAATTAACCAAGTGAACATACTTCTTACTAACCAATTACAATTTAAAGTCGTAATTTATAGGAAATTTATCGCTACTACTTAATTAACTTATGGCAAAGTTTTTTTTAACTCGATTTCCCAATCGGCAATTTTCCCCGTAGAAAGTGTGATATCTGACGTGTTCTGTATGATATGATACTATTTTGAAAATAATTAGTAAATAAAACTCTTTTAGACATCAAAAATGAGAGTGGTTTCAATAATAATTTTGATTGGCTATCAAAATTGAATGAATTGTATTAATTAATCGAATTTTTTCGCTCACCTGAGTAAAGATTGCGACTGATTTAACCTGATGACCTACTTTTTTGAAACCAGATGCCCCATGTTCAAACTTGTCCAAGATGTCATTAAGACAAACATTCTGACGAGGTTCGGTAAATACATTTATACAATAAAAACTATGACCAATAGAATGTTAACAAGGTTTCCCAGCGATTTGACCTGGTGACCTAATTTTTGACCTCATATAGCCCTTTTTCGAACTTGTCAGAGATTTTATCAAATCTAAGCCACTGACCAATTTTCAAGACCCTTTGATGAAAATGTGGCCTCAAGAGTGTTCACAAGGTTTTTCTTACATTTGACTCAGTGACCCACTTAATGACCCACATAGCCCTTTTTCGAACTCTTCCGAGATATCATCAAGACAAAGCCACTGACAAATTTTCTAGACCCTTTAACGAAAATGTAGCCTCTAGAGTGTTCACAAGGTTTTCCAGTGATTTGACCTGGTGACCTAGTTTTTGACCTCATATAGCCCTTTTTCGTCCGAGATATTATCAAGACTAAGTCACTGACCAATTTTCAAGAGCTTGTGACCTCTAGAATGTTCACAAGGTGAATGCCGCACGATGCCGTACATAGATCCATTAATATATCTCAGGTGAGCTAAAAATAAGAGAAGTTAACCAAAAATCGGCTGCGACAGATTATTGTTCTAGGACATTGCACTTCCTCTGGTCTCTGTCGATGTATTAAGTACTAACTCAACCCTTCAATACGTCTTTTCTACACTCCATATACGAAAGAAAAACTCAAACTAACAAATGCGATACCAGACAAGCGGTTTATTTAGTAGTAGTGCAACTAGGTAAAGGTATAAGTACATACAATAACAGATGTGAAAATAATTACTATATAGATGAACAACGTACATTGTATTGAACACAAAATTTAATTCAAATAGAATCCTGTATTTATACAAAAATATGCAGATCCACGTACGCTTGCATTTGTTTGATAATTCAAAATATATACACATGAAACGTATGCTTACAGACTTCTAAATTTGTTCATAATCTTCAATTCATATTTACCGCTGCAAACCATAAAAACGAAAGCGAACCGACTCGCCCAGGTAAAAAACAGAGATAAAACATTTTGAGTTGCTAAATGGAAACTCTGAAAACCCTGTGCCCGTTTGTCAGTTACGCCCGGGAACCATGCACCTGTCGGATCGCAAGAATGTCGAGCCGCATTCCTTGTAGGCATACGTTTAAAAAATTATTTGTAAAACATTGTATTGTAAGTTTTAAAACATAAGTATAATGTTAAGTAGTAGAGCAAAATTTTCTTACTTAAAAACGTCACAGGGATATTAACGGGCAAAATTAAAGAAACAAAGCATTATGCATGTGAAATGTCCGAGACCTTCGTTTTTTATACAATGTCCATTTTGGAAAAATAGAATATGTGAATCATCTATAGTCGTAAAATCTGTAATTTCGTTTAAACGTAGAACTACGAATGTGATAGAATTATTAACAGAAGACAATATCATGTACCTAAACAGAAAACTAGCTTGTGTGAAGTTGTCTGGTAGAATGAATTCCCTTGTACACATTTCTCTATTTATACATCCACACCCAAAATATTCACGAACATCACGTGCATACAAAACTGACCAATGTCCATTACCGTATAACGTATACGTTACGCAAAGACATGTATTTATATTTTTCTTCGAACCGCGAGAAATTAAAATTCAATAGGAAAAGGGAGGTAATTAATAAAGGGAAGAATTATCAATAGCCTCTTTTCGTGTGTGAAACTTCAATATCTTAACAGGTATGCTCTAGACAATAATAATATAAGTACAAAAGGGGAGATAATTTAAGAACGAGTAAGTCATGCTCCAGATTACTATAATTTGAATAGAAAAGAGGAAAAAATGGGACAAAATAAAGTTATGGTTCTTCGTTACTTACCCATATGTGAAGAATCATATCATGCCTTGAATAGTTTTTGAGATATGCTCTAGACAAGCATAATTTCAGCATAAATACCGTTAATATGGAGATAATTAAACTAGAAATCGCCAAATGGCAATATTTCGAGCCCACTAATTACCGTCCTTTTACAGTCCGGACAATGTAAAACATGCCAATTTTTGCTCTTTAAACCCCAAGTGTGACCTTGACCTTTGTGATATGAACCTGGGTCTTGCGCATGACACACCATCTCACCATGGTGAACAATTGTGCCAAGTCATTTTAAAATTCATTGATGCATAGGGAAGTTATGGTCCGGACAAAGTCGGACAGACTAACACACGCACTGACGGACACACATACATGGAACTGCCATTTTGACAACTATGGCGAGCTAATTGCAAGCGGGCTTGACAAAAATGAGGCAAGATGGAGTTATGGTTCTTGGTCACTAAAGGTTTACCATTGTGTAAAGTATAAACTCAATTCCAAAAGTGCTTGTGATGGACATACGCCAAATTTATATCCCTCCTTTTTTGATGGGAGACACTAAAGCGAAAGCAAACTACATTTAAGACTCTGAGAACAAGAGAAATACCATGGTGATCTCAATTAAACTGAAGCACTTGACAAATGCTTATACCCATATCAAAAGCAACACAAAATGCAACTGTATTTTTTATTTAGCTATACTGTTTATAAAAACTAACAAAATCATGAGAGCATTTTGAAGCTAATACGTCAATGTATACAAAGTGTATGTTGATTATGAAGTTTGTCACTCTCAATCATTATCTGGGTCCGATTGGTTTGGATTGTCCTGAATTGAAACAGCTATCACAATATCTGGCTCAAGTTGGATTGGAAGTGGCTTGTCCTGATACAGAAACATTTCATTTAGTTTCTAATACATAATAACATTAAATAAGTAAAAATAATTATTTCACAATCTAAATCACTAGTCAATGAATGTTTATCCCCTGCTTAAAATGTAGAAATAAAAACTGTATACTAGGAAATCTTATTAAATCCAATGTAATAATGAATATGAAACTAAACCGGACATGCAAATTTAAATCTTAAAGTTTTGAAAGTAATAAAAAAATATCACATTTATGAGTAAACAATCTAATGTTCTGGAGAGAAAGAAGCTTATCAGTTATATCAGATAACTCATGTTGAGGAACATCTTGCAGAGACAGTTGTGTTTGTGAGGCTTCAAACAGTTGTTTTTTGATACTGATTGTGCTCATGGTGTGGGTGCCTTCTCTCTGAAATTGAAATTAATCATGAAAGTCTCAAAACATTATTAGCAAATCCATCTGTCTATATCTCAGAGATACCATACAAGATGTAAGTTCTGATGATATGCAAACGATAAATGTCTTTCTTAAATACAGCGGTAAGATACAACATTACAGGGCAAATATTTTATGATAACTTGAAATATGCATTTCGATGCATCATAGTGGTGATAAACAATATACAGATTGGTATCATGTGTTTTTTTTTTGTTTTGTTTTGTTTTTCGGTTATTCGGAGTTTTCTTTTTCAAAAAATTCTGTCACTGAACGCTTAAAGTCACTATGAAAATACAAAAAGGATAATTCTATACAGGATTATCACGTTCTGTCTATGCAGCATTTGTTGAATCTATATTGCAACATTAAATTGAATATAACTGACAACTTGACATACAGTCCCAACAAGTGTTTGATTTTCGGACGTCAAATTTCGGCCGAAAAATGGTTCTTCAAAAATCGGTTTCAACTGTGGGTATTAGAATGAAAATATTCAATTTTAATTCGTATCTAATATCATATTATGCATTTCAATGCATACTTGTGCATTATAACAGATATATAAGGAGAAATTATGTGTTTTTGGTGTTTTCCCTGTTTTCCGGTTATTAAGTGTTTTTCGTTTTTTCCATGGAACGGAGAAATATCCAATGGAAGACTTGATCGAACAACCTAGGTGTCATGTTGACATGTTTGATAAGATCTGTTTCTGATCGGCATATTGAATAAAATTTGCAGATTATTCTGCGGGCCTACTGCGGGCCTAATTGCGGGCCTCTGCGGGCCAATCCTAATATGACTTATCTGTCACAATCCATACTTGTAAAGATTCAATATTTGATAATTTTTTCACGCTTCTGACCCACCAGAACACAACAGAACGTAATATATAATGCATATAATTAATCATGAACACATTTCTCAATTTATGAACGTAAATTAGTATTTCATCATCAAGTGGTAAATATCAAAGATCATAAAATAATTCAGAATGTCTATAGTATTTCCATTTCTTCCATACGAAATTAATCATGATAAAAAATTAGGCAGACACATACGATAAAAAAACTTCAATCGTGAATTCTTGACGTACCGAAAAGTATGGTGCAATCTTGATTTAGAATCACAAGTTCATACGGACAATTGATGGCAATTTTTGTAACGCGCGCTTCTTTTTATACACTAAGTAGTAAAATTTGCTGCCTACGATTATTTGAGAATTGGCTACACTATTGTTCGTTCCGAACAACAAAAAACGAAGTAGGTGTCATTTTTGAATAAAGTTTGCCGCCTTATTTGAAGATTAATTTCAAAGCGTTTTTCGGTATTTTGTAGCGAAAATGCTCATCTAGGGAACCGTGTCTCAGAATTTTGATATTTGCTTTCGTTAATCTATTGCATATTACGTAATTGTCAGCGGGGTTTAGGCTACGAAATTTCTTTAAAGTCAAATATCTAATGAACGGAGGACCTTGTCAAAAATCTGAGGTTTCCTGCATGGTATTATGATTGTTTTTTTTGAGGCTAATTGTTGTAATATATCCTTACATACATATTTGTTATCGTCATTCAAAAATATGTAAAGTACGTGCAATATTTGTCTATATAAGACCGACTAGGATAATATTTATTTCAAATCACTTGTAATGGACTCTGTATAATGGGTTTATTTAATTGTTTAATTATGGTTATCTTTTTAAAACTATAAATTGGTGAAACTCGATATCACCAAATAGCCACTTAGGCTACATTAAGCGACATTATGAAAGTAACAGGAAAGAAAGCACGACACTCTAAAAAACAGAATCTGTAAAGATACGACAGAAAGATTCCAGCAAATTTCAAATCAAGATGGACTTTAAGATACTTTAAGAGAAAACAGAGTAAACGGTTGGGACTAAACATCGCATTCTATGCTGTTGCAACGTCTGATAAAAAGTAAAGTATCTTGAATCTGTAAATTCAAAACTGTTGAAGGAAAAAGGGCCACCTTCAAAACAAATTAGATCACACAAGAAAAATCAGAAGCAGTAACAGTAAAAACGGATTCTAACTGATAATGTACACGATTTATACGCTAATTTTAGATAAAAAAAATCCAGACATAAAGATACCTCGACATTTCGTACAGGTCAAGTTTTGTAGCAGAAATACATGCCTTTGTTCTCGTCATCAAAATATTGCTCTGAAGATCAAGGCTATGCAAGACGTTGCCGGTACTAAAAACCCTGATAATTTCATAAGAAACAACGGTGATGATATGATACAGGAGAAGTTAAGACAACTTGAACAATCTGACGTGAAATTCGCAGAATCGAACAGAGGTGAAGAGAATGGAATAAATCAAATGGAAATAAGTTCAAACCAGTATGACTAAAACTAAATTTATTGAAATATTCATCAAGGATATAGAACCGGGTTAAGAATCAATACAGTCAGATGAGATATCTGCAAGAAAACTTGGATGATGGTTATGTACTACTCTGGATGGATTTCGCTGAAAACTATATATGTATCTCATTAGATGAAGTACAGTCAGCATATTGGACCAGTGAGCAAGTTAACCTGCACACATGTATTGCTTACTTTTCCCAAACTTGTAATAAGGCACATAAAAGTGTAGTGGGAATATCAGATCTTAATATTCACAAAGGCGAGATGGTTATTGCATACAATTATCTGGTACCATGCAATATAACCCAGAACCGTAGCCGGTTCATACCTTTTGACCAGAACATAGATTTGTCCGCATCGACAATACATGTAGCGAACACAGACGCTTGTTATGAATGAAATGTAAAATACATTGGTGTTTTTTCAGAAATCTTGATTATTCTGATAAAATGTTTGCAGATTTGCAGATTCTTTGCTTTGTTTTACTTTAGTACACAAAGTTTGGAAATTTTTGGTCCAATTTACTTTAGCGTTTGCGAATTATATTTTGTATGTGTATGCATTGGTTGTTCTTTGGCCCATACAGATAGAAACGTTGACATAGAGATGATAAATCAACAGTTCCCTAGATAAGCATTTCTGCTACAAAATACTGAAACCGCTGTGAAATTTATCTTTAATATGGCGGCAATCTTTATCCAGATATTCCTTGTGGAAGGGTAAGTTAGTACTGGTTAGCGCACGGTCCAGGAAAACTGATTAGGTGAATCAGTCGCCGTACATAACTGAAAAATTGTTAAACCCCAGTGACAATAAGTCACATAAAAACAAAGAAAAAATATTAAAAACAAAAAAGCCAATTTTTGGGTTTTATTTTTTCCATTTTGCCGAAAATTACGGTCGGCGGTTTTGTAAACCAATAAATAAAAATCGTGGCCTAATTGAAACAATGTAATCATTAAATATTTGCCTGTCCAGTATTATGGATTTTAAACTTAGGATATATTACATACATATCAGATAACCAGTGTATTCAAAAGTATTTATAACGTCTACCAAGACTTTGTTGTAAACGTATCTGTGACTTCACTGGTACATTGCCTGGTACCGGAATGGAAAAAAATCTATTAATCGCGTACAGTAACATTATTTCTAACATTAGAAACGTATGCTTATTTTACTGACTGCTGATTGTTAGCCAATCCCTGGAAAATATCATTCGTAGTAGTACTTCATATTTCAACCAATTTCGCAAAATATAAGAAAAATCTAGATTCTGTATATAAATTGTTTGAAAAAGCCTGAGAGAAAACAGATAGAAACCGAAACATCGAAACTTTAACATAGCTGCTATAAACTGCCTGTTAAATATTCTTCAAGGGAGGGGACTAAATGCCGGGTTTGTTTTAGTTCGTCACGTACTATTTCATAAGACACAGACGTAAAGCGGCTATGCTTCATTAAGTATGAACACAGCATGCGAAGTTCGTTTCACTGTTCAGAATACATAATGAAATATTTTATTGGAAAGGTCAAACTCAAAAGGTCTGAACAATACACGAAATTAGATTTTAAATAAAACTTATCGAATTCTGTACAGTTCTTTAGTAAAAAAACATGTTTAATTCAAAAGTTGCAATGTAATTCTCTAATCGTGTCACAAGATCATCATTTTGAAGAAAAGAAGATATCTTATGCGCTGTTATGGCAACAATCGGCATTGAGACTGTTAATATGTTTTTATTCCGCAAATCAAAAGTAATAACTGAACTGTGATTTGTTTTTCTTATAAAATAACATTAATATCGGCTCTGATTGGACATTAAGTATCTCCCATTGGCCCTAAAATAATAACATGTCGGTTAACGTTAGGCACAAGGTGAAGTTGTGTATCAGAAAATATATGCTTTCATTTTCAATAGTAACCATCACTTCACCGTGAAAATAATGAATTCAACATTCTCATTGACAGCTGAATTATCTGTCGTTAATACTCTTTTTGTGTTTTCGTAAATATAATGATTAATACATAATTATATAATGAAATACATTGAAAATATATTTTTGCAGGTAAATGATTTATTACATTATTATATTATACTTAGATTGATTAATAAATGGATTATGTAGCTTATTATGATTTGAAACTTTCAATATTTATATAAAGTAATAATTGATTGTTTAATAATTTATAATTCGTTCTCCTAAGTATACCATATTCACTACAATTTGTAGTTAATATGTACTTTATCATCATGTATAAAAGCAGTTTGGTTTTTGTCCAGCTGAAGACTGATTGTTTTTAATGCTTCAGTTAATAAAAAATATTGAAATTACATTTTTGCAGTTGTTAACCATCCCCTCAATAAACCCACGAAAACAAGTAAATGGTTGGTGTAAACCCCCCCCCCCCGGTAACAATTTAATCCTTTTATTTGGCATAAACATATATACGGCACAAGTACGTTTGGATGATTTTAAAAATAAATATATTGCTTCTATAAACGATACAGTATTTTGTAGAAAGATTAATGAATTAACTCAGACAGCGTGCCAATGCTCATTCAAAGAGGACATTGATAATAATCTTCACGAATTCTCTTCATTAATACATGGTGTAACTGATGACTTCTTCAAACGTAAGATTTATTCACATGGTAACGTAAACTCAAAATCAAGTAAATCTTGGTTTAATGAAGATTGTGAAATAAAAAGGAACAATTTTATGTTACATCTTAATCATTATAGAAAATATGGTTTAGGCGAAAATCGCATATCGTTAGTGAATGCACGGTCAGAATATAAAAAAGCGTTAAAATTAAGTCGAAACAAACATTTAAAGAAAAAACCAAAGTACAAGAATCATACAGGTACAAAATGCTAAGCTTTAGAAACTTCTTAGAGAATCGTCACATATCAAAAGCCCTGACATTCCTTTGTCAAATTTTGCGGAATACTTTAAAGCAATTAACAATCCAGATGATCATTTTTTCAACCCTGACGAGGACATAATTTATTTCAATGAGCGCTTTTTAAATTGTGATTTTCAAAGTATGTTTTCTGAGCTGGATTCAATGATTACTGAGCGTGAAATAATTCGCGCAATAAATGAACTTAAATCCGGTAAATGTGCTGGCCCAGATAATTACTTAAACGAGTATTTTAAACATGGAAAAACACAGTTATTACCTTATCTACATAGCCTTTTTAATTCTGTTTTTACTAACGGTTATTTCCCCGAATCATGGTCCGAAGGTCACATAATACCTCTACATAAGAAGGACTCTATAAATAACCCCGAAAATTATCGAGGAATTACTTTGTTAAGCGTATTAGGAAAACTTTTTACTCGCATTTTAAATAATAGGTTACATGTCTGGGCAGAAAATTACAACGTGTACGTTGAAGCACAAGCCGGCTTCAGAAGTGGTATGAGTACAACTGATAATATCTTTATTTTACATGACTTAATAACGCATATGATAAATAACGGTAAGTAACTATATTGCGGATTTATCGACTTCAGCAAAACGTTCGATTATGTTGAGCGAAACTCATTATGGTATAAATTAATCAAACTTGGTGTAAGAGGGAAAATGCTAACGGTTATAAAAAGCATGCACGCGAACATAAAATCTAGAGTGCGTTTTAATAACATGCTAAGCGATGAGTTTTCTCGCGCGTTAGGTGTACGCCAAGGTGAAAGTCTTTCCCCTTTTCTGTTTTGTATGTTCTTAAACGACTTAGAAGATCACCTGTGTACGCACGATTTTAGCGGCATTGACGTCATAATGACGAAATTGTTTTTATTGCTCTATGCTGATGACATTGTAATTTTTTCTATTACTGAAATGGGATAGCATTTTATTATTAGAATACTGTAACAGATGGAAGTTGAAAATTAACGCAAAGAAAAGTAAAGTTATTGTCTTTAGAAAATCTGGTCCTCTACTAAGCAACTTAAGTTTCCATTTTAACGTCGACCCTGTCGAAATCGTCACTTCGTTTAATTGCTTAGGGGTAGTATTCACACAAGGGGGTCATTTAATGAAACACAGTCGAGTAGACTTTTTTTCATACATGTGTTATCTGTTTTTCTGATCAAATTTATAGCGAAATTTAGCTTTCGATTTTGCTTTCTTGCATTGTTTTATCAATAACAATGTACGATTTTCAAAACTTTTCCCCAACCTGTAAGTCCGGTTAGCTGAACGTAATTCACGTCTAGCGACCTCACATTCATTATCAAACCACGGACTGGTAAACTTACGTTTACTTTCCGTATTTGGTCGAATACTGTACGATTTACCAAATATAGAGAAATCAGTATTATATAAATAGGTAGTAAAATCATCTACACCACAATCTCTTTCAGTGTAAAAACAAACAATGTCCTCAACAATACGGTTTAAACAAGAAACACTTTCGGCTATCCTACCCCTATAGACCTAGATATTGTCAGATTTCCAGACCAACCGTTTACCACTAGCACGGTCAGATGACACTGTAACATGTAAACATATCATGTACGATAAAATCATCAATTACATAGAATAAATCATAGGAACATATAACATAATCATACTGTTACCATGTTCAGAAATATTCGTGTAACTACCAACACCAGCGTCATTACCCAATCTATCGTTTACGATTTTCATTTACGCATATGTCCAGTAATTTGTTATCTGATGCATTTATTGATTTATCCATTGAAAATCTACATGGTAATATACTATCATAGTCAGGATCGTCATCATATTCAATAACATCTAAAAAAAGAAGAGAGGTCGTGTGTATCATGCATAAAATCGATTTTTCACCACATCGGGCATTATTTATACTGAAATATATGGAATTACTCGGGGGTAAATAAAGAAAACATACATATAGGTCATTGTGTAAACCACAATATTGCTTATCAATTTTTATCCATATAAAACCACTTGTATCTATCTCAACAACATCAAATACATGCTTATATTGATGCTAATAGAATAAACAAATAGCGCCGTGACCGCCGCCACTTTTAGCATCAATACTTTCTTTCCTAGGTACACATAAACATTCGTACCCACTGATGGCAAATGTATCATTTTTACGACGCTGCCATGTTTCGGAAAAGAACAAAAAATCAAAATTTACAAAATCTTGTAGACAGTTACTAAGACCTTCGACATTCCATGATAGAAAGTTAAGATAACACTTTTCTCTCCCGTCCTATGCATGGTCAGTTTGCGGGTTAGGATTCACCGACGGTTTACCAGTGTATAATACATTATCAATATATAGTTTGTCTCGGACTAAGACTGCGCGTTTTTTGTCTTTGCGTGCTTGTACCAACACTGGGATAAGAGCGCATCTTCTCTCTAACATCTCAGGTGTTCCGACACTATATAATTGGTATTTTTCAGGTTAACTGCCTTCAAAGCTTGTTTAATTGTAGATCGGGACTGGGTAACTCTGAATTTAGCGACTAACGGACGAGTTTTGCCAGGCATGAACTGACCTACTCCATGCGCACGATCAATAGCAAATGTATTTCTACGGTTCGCTGATATTTAGGACATGTTTACAAAAAAGCGTACACTTTTCCTACACAGTTTTCAACTACCCGGACATTTTGCTCGCTTGGCAGCACTGGCGTATTTTCATTCACGGGAAGATTATCGGAATGTGAAACCGTTGTCTGATTGTAAACAGAACTGGAAGATTGGTTCAAGTCGGTGCTTGTGGCACCGTCTGCCGGGGGTGGTTGCTCACTCTGGTCAGCGGTGCTGGAAGGATCGGGTCTCTGAGGGATTTTGCCAGCGCCTTCGGGGAACCCAAAAAACAACAGATTGTCGTTCATCGACCGAACTTTCAAGTCCAACACACTCTCATTCAATGACTTATTAGCAGAATGTGAATATTTATTCTCTTCCGCCAGACTTTTGACTTAGCGATATTTGCCTGATTATCAACAGAGGAAGCTGACAACATTTCATACTGGTCTGATATAAACTTTTGGCTATTCTCAATATCAATTATCTTCTTGTTCATGGCGTCCTAACGTTCAGTAAAAGTATTGACTGACACTTGTATAGAGTTTAACTGACCTAGTTTATCGTCCATGGAATTCAAGCGTGGCAAAATAGTGTCATACGAATTCGACTGCTGCATGGCCATAAAAGATACGTGGTTTACAGTTGTGTAGTTTGGAGTATATGGATAGCTCGACTGCAGAAACATATTCGGAGAGTCAATATTATGGGTCGATGTTTGGAGTCCAGGGGCTTGAGGGATGGGTGGGGGTAGCCGCCATCTTTGTCTGCCGCTTTACGCCTTTGTTATCGCATCCAGGTGATACTTTCCCCTGCTTGCGCTTGCCCATCATTCAGCGGATGATTATCGGTGACAAAGGGAGTTATACTATATTTGTATCGTTTATTTCTTTTTCATAGCGTTGTCTATGCAGTCAATACAAACAGCAAACAACACTGAATGTAATGATTACGGGTATTCTTTGTACATAATTCTCAACAATATTGTCGTTTGTCGCCAAGATAATTGCCATTCAGGCAATTGTAGAACAGCTCACCGTGTTGCAAATTATCTACTACTTGTTTTAAAGTGACTGCTTTCTTCTCGAGGTCCATTTCAGCGGCAAACCGAATTTTTGACCTCCAAATTCAATTGTAGAGCACATAGTATGCATAGAAGCATTATCAAATGCGGTATTTTTTGACACTTGATGAGTATTTTTTTTCTTTCTGATAAAGTTTAGGTCTATGATAAAGTTTAGGTCTATGATAAAGTTTAGGTCTATGATAAAACCTAATAATAAACCTCTGGTGACTTTTTTACGCAATCGACGCTGAATGAACTTTCAAAATTACCTAGAGAGCATGACTGAAGCATATCGATCATAATTGCGTCAGTAAAATGTACAAACAGGTGATTCGATGTTTGACCCGTCATAAGTACACTCAACCTGTCACAGTCAGTGTGGCAAATCACTTGCTAATCACAAATCTTTTTCATATCCCGAAGGGTCTTATTGTGTTATGGCGCTGCTCGTCCGTCAGTCTGTCTGTCCTTCCATTCTTGTGCGGACAACTCCCCTTTCATATTGACCTATTTTCTTCAAACTCTCACAGATGATAACTATTGATGTCTAGTTGTACGTTCACAGATGATAACTATTGATGTCTAGTTGTACGTTCACAGATGATAACTATTTATGTCTAGTTGTACGTTCACAGATGATAACTATTTATGTCTAGTTGTACGTTCACAGATGATAACTATTTATGTCTAGTTGTACGTTCACAGATGATAACTATTGATGTCTAGTTGTACGTTCACAGATGATAACTATTGATGTCTAGTTGTACGTTCACAGATGATAGCTATTGATGTCTAGTTGTACGTTCACAGATGATAACTATTGATGTCTAGTTGTACGTTCACAGATGATAACTATTGATGTCTAGTTGTACGTTCACAGATGATAACTATTGATGTCTAGTTGTACGTTCACAGATGATAACTATTGATGTCTAGTTGTACGTTCACAGATGATAACTATTGATGTCTAGTTGGGCGTGAAGGGGAGATAATTTACATTGCTTTTTTGGTTATTGACCCTTTCAATATTTTTGCACCAAATTCTTGCTCGGCCAACTACTTCTTTATTACTGGATCTATTTTCTTCAAACTCTCACAGATATTACTATTTATGGAAAACCGATATAATACAGATGGCTGATTTTTATTATCTAAGTAATTGCCCTTTCAAAGTTTTAGCAAACTCTTGTGCAATCCCCTCATTTATTTGATGATCTTTTAACTATCTCATCTTTCAATTATTGTCTTAAACTTTCACAAAAATCGCATAGTGTCTCAGTTGTGCAATAGGGAGCATAACTTATCATCATAGCATGTTATGGTTGTACTCATGTACACAACTTTCAGGCGTATTTTTCTCTGCTCTGCGGAGCTCTTGTTACAAAAATATAAGGGTATCTTAAAAATGCACCATTGACATTTTTATAACCAAAGCTAATGTTTTGAATTAAATCATCTAGATTGTGTTATGCCCTAATTCTTTGCATGTTTACGATATGTTTCAACTGGCCCTATATAAAAATTGGCGGCCGTAAGATTTCTGACAAATGAGAATACTTGGTTTATACCTGTCAGCTCAGACAGACACGTGTTAATTACAAATTTTCTTTTGTGAACTCGGAGACTAAATTCATGTTCCTTGGTGATTACTTACTGACCAGACATTAATATTAACAGATTACTTACTGACCAGACATCAATATTAACAGGTTACTTACTGACCAGATATCTATATTGACAGGTTACATACTGACCCAACATGAATATTAACAGGCGGTACGCAAAGGGAAGTATAGATGAGTGATTTTTCCCAGGTTTACTTTCAGCAAACATTATGGTATCGATATTGATCACATTATACTTAATCATCAAAAAATTGTTATACTTTCAGCTGACGTTTTTGACAACGAGTCTGACACGGAGTCGAGTCACCTCGAAGACATAAGAGAAAAATTTGGAATTATTGAAGAACATAGCGCAGAAAATAAATCATTTTGTACAAGAATTAAACCCCGGATGTGGAAATTGTTAGATGAACCGAAGTCATCAACCTCAGCTAAGGCAAGTAAGATACCAACATAATCTTCTCAAATCTTCTGCAGCACATCAGTAGCTTACGCTTACAAATTTGTTAATATATTTTCTTGGGCCACACCAAATCAAATTCCTGTTCTGGATTTTCGAGAAAATAAATGGGGAGAGCAAGCAAGTTTTTTTAAAACAGTATGTCATAAATGGAAGCAAGCAAACAAAACGAAATAAAAGATCTATGTGCAATATATAAGCATATATATCTGTGTCAAATATGAACTGGAGCAATTTCATATGAATTGAAGAAAATAAACAATGGATATTTTCCCTTTATTGCACCTGCTACAGTACCTGCATTTATGACACAGTTTTCAGATCTTTATGACTCGCACAGAGTAGTAAAATATTCTCATTAATTGCGCTATTCACCACAAACAAATCTTTTCAAGTATTGTTAAACAAATGCTTATAATACTTTGTATAAAGTTGTATAAATAATACATACACAATTCAATTCACAGCTTCTCTACTTGAATAAAAACACGTTCATACTTCCTAGACTCGTTTGTCTTACGAATAAGCTTTCTGTTGTTTTATACAGGCCCTTGGGGCAGTAGCTTAAATGACATTTTTCGTTTCCTGGAAAACATGAGCGCTAAATCCGACGAACAGAATTATGCATTGGTGTGGCCTTACATAACATTGTCTCTAGATCCTAATGTGTAAAAATGATGAACACAACCCAGTCAATCGACGGCCTTAACAAACAGACTGACAGACCATCTGGATTGCCAAACTGGACCGACAGACATACCAAACAAACCAATAGACGAATTAACTTGACAGTCAGAAAAACGAACTGGATGGGCAATCAGTCTGCAGAACTTCACATAGATAGAGTTACTAAGCTGACATACCAGGCTGACCAACCGGACTTACAGACAGACCAACTTGACAGATAAACGAACAAGCTTGACCAACAGACTAACTGGACCGACAGGCATACCGACTTGAGAGATAAACGAACCAACTTGACCAGCAGACTAACTGGACCGACCGACAGACAGACCAAGTGTACAGATAAACGAACCAACTTGACCGGCAGACTGACTGGAATGACAGACAAACAAACTAGACTGACAAAGAGACAAACTAACCGGACTGACAGACTGACCAACTGGACTGAATGACAGACAGACTTACTGGACTGAATGACAGACAGACCAACTGGACTGAATGACAGACAAACTTACTGGACTGAATGACAGACAAACTTACTGGAATGAATGATAGACAAACTTACTGGACTGAATGACAGACAAACTTACTGGACTGAATGACAGACAAACCAACTGGAATGAATGACAGACAAACTTACTGGAATGAATGATAGACAAACTAACTGGACTGAATGATAGACAAACAAACTAGACTGACAGACAAACCAACTGGACTGAATAATAGACAAACCAACTGGAATGAATGACAGACAAACCAGTCAATCAATCATGCAAAAATTATTCTAACATAGTCTCCAATCTTTCCACAATAAGCATATAGAAAATAAACTAACATAATGGGCCAGAAAAAATGATCGTGTTTACGGTTAATCCACTGGCCTTATTTTTGGCGCCGACAGTTTCTTAGTGTAAACTCCAACAGTTTATTAGTGAGTGTAAACTCCTACAGTTTCTTAGTGTAAACTCCAACAGTTTATTAGTGTAAACTCCAACAGTTTATTAGTGTAAACGCCGACAGTTTCTTAGTGTAAACTCCAACAGTTTCTTAGTGTAAACTCCAACAGTTTCTTAGTGTAAACGCCGACAGTTTCTTAGTGTAAACGCCGACAGTTTCTTAGTGTAAACTCCAACAGTTTCTTAGTGTAAACTCCAACAGTTTATTCGTGTAAACTTCAACAGTTTCTTAGTGTAAACTCCAACAGTTTAATAGTGTAAACTCCAACAGTTTATTAGTGTAAACTCCAACAGTTTCTTAGTGTAAACTCCAACAGTTTCTTAGTGTAAACTCCAACAGTTTCTTAGTGTAAACTCTAACAGTTTATTAGTGTAAACTCCAAAGCGCGAAAATATTATAAGACGAATCGTACTTTCAAAGTACCAAAGGTATGTTTAGAAAAAAATATTAAAGAAATCTTTGCCACCTACCTACCCTAATTTTCGGTCAAGTAACCGTACGGATAATTATTTTTTCCAGCTTTATATAATGATAACACACTGTTAGCTTTCACATTTTTACTCACCCATTGCAATCTCAAAAAGTGAATTTCGGGCGCTTAGGTATTTGAAAACACTGCCTATAGCCTGCGCATATTAAACAAATTCCTTTTTATCCATTCCGATCATTACCATGCATCTTGAGTACAGAAATATTGTATTTCACTGTTACGTCTGTAGTTGTTACGGTTTTGGAATATGAAAAGTGCCATAATACAATTTTGTTTAGTGTTAGGACTCAAAGTGATAATATACCCTCCTTTAACAGTTGACATATGTATTTATTATTTCTAAAATAACTATTGTCTGATATATTTAAAACTAATTTCACGGTCGTTATTTGATTCATGTGTAAAAGTTTAGAGGAAATCACCATGCTAATCCACTACATAGATTTAATCGCCTTTTATTTCAATCGCAAAATAAATCTTATGCTGATAATAAATTTCTTGTTAATTTCAGGTGTTCGCTTTCGTGTCATTGACTATACTGATAATTTCAATAATGTCATTCTGTCTGGAATCACATAACATGTTCCGTGAAAAGACTGCCTCTAATTCCAACAAAACCATAGGTTCCGTGAGAGATAAGGAGACCATGACAAAACCAGTGTTTTTTCTTGACGTCATCGAATATATTTGCGTCACTTTCTTCACCATTGAAATTGTCTTCAGAATTGTCTTCTGTCCTGATATTAGACACTATTTAACTAGGATTTTTAATTGGATTGATATGAGCATTGTCATTCCGTGCTACGCGTGTTTCATCATGCTTGCAGTAGATCCGGATATCCGAAAATCGAATGAATTCCGGTTTATCAACGCACTTCGCCTAACGAGAATTTTTAAAATTTTGAAATTAACCGTCCAGGTTAGTGGATTAAAAATTCTCGGTCACACCATAAAGGCTAGTGCAAAAGAATTACTTCTATTGGTGCTTGTGTTAATAATAGGAGTGCTTATATTTGCTTGTTTAATTTACTACGCTGAACAAGTGGATGAACCGGATATTAATTCTTTCTCGAATATTCCAAGTGGATTTTGGTGGGCGGTCGTGACCATGACAACACTTGGTAGGTAGATATCAAACCATTCGTATCTGTTCACAATAATTTCTAAAGAAACGATCGTTGAAGATTTTAATGTCACGTTATATACAATACGATTACAAGGACGCAAGCACCAATTGCTTTAATCTATATTTGTACAAAGAAATAAAAATGCATATTTATCAGCCTCAAATCCTCCTCTAATTCATAAAATATCGAAACCATACCGTACGAAAAGGTGCAGGTATAAAGTATAAATGTACAACTATACGTCCTACATACGCATCACCTCATTCGAATAAAATATAAATCATATGTTCGACATACGGTAACTATTTTAACTGCTATAACGGTCTCAATACTGGTTTAGTCGTTAATGTGTAAATGAAATCATTTTCACACACTCGTTTTGTTAATATAATTTATGTTCCGTATGTATTATTGGTGTTCCTTTTGTCAGTACGATTTCTACTTGTTATATGATGACGGATGCTTATGAGTTCATTTATATCTCGAGTCAATACAAATGTTGTCGTAAATTGCATTTATAACAGTATGACAATATTTGTAATCAATCGAAGTGAGGCTAGATCAATTTTTGTCAACCAGCTTGCAGTGAGCCCGACATAATTGTCAAAATGGCGATTCAGTGTATGCGCGTTCGTGCGTCCGTGTGTTAGTCCGTCCGACTTTGTCAGGACCTTAACTTCCCTATACATCATGAATTTTAAAAGACACGGCACAATTGTTCACTGTAATGAGACGGTGTCCTTGACCATATTTTAGAAGTCAAGGTCACACTTGGGGTTCAAAGGGGAAAATTTGGCATGTTTTACCTTGTCCGGACTGTAACTTCTTTAAGCATTGATGGGTTTCAAAACAACTAAGCATAATTGTTCTCATTGATGAGACGGTGTGCCATGTTTAAAGGGCCTAAATTTGCAGGTTTTATAGTATGTCTGACTTTGTCCGAACCATAACTTCTCCATGCACCAATGGATTTTAAAATAACTTTTGTCCACCATGGTGAGACGGTGTGTCATGCGCAAGACGAAGGTCCATATCTTAAAGATAAATATCCCACTTTGGGTTTAAAGGACAAAAAGTTGCATGTTTTACCTCGTCCTGTTTGTGTCTTCATTCAGTATTGATTCTGTTTAATCAAACTAAACATACCCTAAATCATTATACCCTGTTTCACCTTGAAATCAGCAGCAATCAGTTTAATAAAGAAGATGGTTATTTGTCCGTTCGTATGTGCGTGCGTACTTCCGTGTGTTAGTCCGTCCGAATTTGTCCGGACCTTAACTTCCTTATGCATCAATTATTTTAGAATTATACATCATAATCGTTCACCATGATGAGACAGTGTGTCATGCACGGTAACCTTGACCATATTTAACAGTTCAAGGTCACACTTGGGGTGTAAAGGGCAAAGGCATTCAACACATCTCTCTTTTTCTTATGACTCTTAATGGGTCCGTTCAAAATGTCAAGGTCATTCCCTGAAAAACCAATGGACCTTTTCAGGGTGATGACAAGTATCTTAGCAAGCTCGACACGTAGTCATTGGCGTCTTCTGGTCATTTAATTATTGGCAGATTATCCTATCCATTTGGTTGTTCCAAACTTTGAAATCATCGGCTAATTAATAATGTTTCAACATGCTAATATTGTGATGTGATGTTCTGCTAGTTTTTTCCTCATTGCCAATATCAATAAAATGTTCATTGTACCGTGTATACAAACTATTTCGCAACTTAGACAAAATACCTGGTTTCCCCTAACATACCCCAAAAATATAGAGTCCGTATGTAGGCAGAACTTTTTTTAAATGTATTTTTGCTCAGAGGTATTCGGGTTAGCAGAAAGCAGGAATTTTTATGCCGTACAGTTGTTGCATTGATCAGTCTTTATTGACTGGTCTTTGTTTAATAGATTTGATTATGTTAATAATACATTAATTAGACAAGTTGGCAAGAAGTGGAATTCCTCCAACAAAAGTTATTTGTTCCTCACGCATATTATCACCTGCTCAATGCCGTTTATAATTTGCTCCCGACTTTTATGTGAATTAGTGCAATGCTTGACATTTATAATACTGACATTATCAATAATTGTTTCCATGCCTCTGTATACCTATATTCTCGTGTTCTTTTGTGATATAGATGCTTGATTGATTATGCATTAGAACAACAAACTGCACTATCGACAGACATGTTTACATTGATATCGTTTTATTACCTTCATTTACGTTGATGTCGGTCTGTTTAAACTAGTACCAGTGAAATAACGAGCTGCTTATTTAATTTATTGAGGTGAATGACATGCCAGAACATTTGTAAATATGAAAAATAACAATTGAGTCGTTTAACATCGATCATATGAGAACACAATTAAACTAGACATAGTCCTACTTATTTCTAATGTGGTCATTAAATTACTAAAACGTGCACATGTTTACTAACAATACTGTCTGTTGTCAACATTTAAACATGTAAATGTTGATGCGCCATAAAACACCAATAAACAATAAACAAAGAAACATGTAATAATAAGATCTATTTTATTTATCTACATATATTTACATAGTATAAATCTTAGTGAAATAATAAGAAATGCTGATCACAAAAATAAATTTTGCAAGCAGATACAATGTATATGTTTATCTATTAATACATTCAATATAATCTCGTATATCTACCGATAGACACACAAACAATTATAATTATCATAAACAATACGACCTGAACCATGCAGCACCATCAGATTGTAATTAATTATAAACATACTCTGATAAGGTTTAGACAGCACAAGGGGATTATGTATTAAGTAACTTTTTGGCGATATCTTTGTTATCAAAGTCGGGCTTATTCGTTAGCAAAGTATTCGTGGAACTAAACTGGGGTGTCATTAGTGTTATATACGTAAACAACTTAGGTACATTCTTAACATTATAAACAGCACTGGTATATGTACCGTTCGTCATTAGCGTCTTCGAATATGTATCTTTGGCCAATAGATTGTAACATAATGTCAGGAGTATCCTTTCGACACATGGCGTGTGTTTGTGATGTACTACATCACTTATAATAATGTACATGTATCTTTATTTTGTACCAATACATGCCGATACGCACTTTATAAGTCTATTTAATTATATAAGATTTGTTATTGCGCATTTTAATGGTTTGCTAGTGTCCTTTTTGCATTCAGTGGGGTACCTAAACGCAATTGATTCCCTTATATAAAATTCAGTTGGGAATTGCTCAGCTAAGTTAGTACCTTAAGATAAATTATATTAAATATTTAGATGAGGACGACCTACTTATAATAAGCTTTTCCTTGATTAAGAACATAAATGATACCTTTTCATTTTTAAATGTTATTTTAGACACGATGCTGCCGGAAAACGGAAGATGAAAAAAGTCTAACCTTATGGATGTCGATCACGCTTTAATGTAAAAGTCATCCACTCATAATACGCTCACAATACTGAAATGGTCACTTTCAGCTAATCTGCTATCTATAACATGCACTTCTCTACTTACAGGTCATGCATCGTACTTGCGCATATGCATTATACACTTCCCTTTCATTTAATTTGATTTAATGGTGACTCACATTGTTTTATAGAATGTATAAACCACAGGGAGCTAGCACGTTGAAGAGATGGTGTATAATGGTGTATAATGGTGTATTAGGCTTTAAATGGCCACACGGACCAAAAACACTTATATTACATATGTACATATACAAGGGTTACAACTTCCGAAATGACAGCTTCTGTACCAAGTTTGTTTAACACCTCGTAATTTTTCAAGAAATTGCTCAAATTTCCAATAACTGGTGTCTACAGATAGCTAATACATTATACTACACATAACCAATAAACATTTGGTCCAATTCAAAACGTTGTAGCAGGTATTTCAACTTTTTCCTTCGAAAAATCGTCAATTTCGTTCAGTCGAACGCGACCTCGCAACACCAAATTGATCAGAATACCATACTAAATTCACCTTAAAACAACAGGTACAGTAATGACAACGCATGCTTACTATAAATATTACTAAAATACACTGATTCAGCGTAAACCAGGAACGTTCTATTCACGTTCAATTCACAAAAATCGTCGCATGATTGAAACTTCAAATATTACGATGCGGTGACCTTTGCCCCGTAATTTGTTTGTAAGCGGACGTTTCATTGGCTGAATCATAATGGCGTAGCGAGGTGGAAATCTATGACGGAGTCGACGATTTTGTTAATTTTGCGTGAGTAGAATATTCCTGGATTATTCTTTTGTGCAGGATCAGTGTATTTTAGAGATATTTATGGCTATCACGCGTTGTCATTCCTCTACCTGCTGTTTTAAGGCGTATTTAGTACGGTAATTCTGATCAATTTTGTGTTGCGAGGTCGCGTTCGACTAAACGAAATTGACGATTTCTCAGAGGAAAAAGATTAAATAACTGCTTCATTGTTTTGAATTGGACAAAGTGCTTACTGGTTATGTGTAGTATAATGTATTAGCTATCTGTAGATACCAGTTATTAGAAATTTGAGCGGTTCCTTAAAAAGTGACGTAGTTTTAAATAAACTTGGTGCAGAAACTGTTATTTCGGAAGTTGTAACCCTTGTATATGTATATATGTAATATAGGTGTTTTTTGGTCAATGTGGCCATTTTAGGCCTAATACACCATTATACTCCATCCCTTCAACGTGCTAGTCTCCTGTGGTATAAACATACAATTTACATATAGTTAAAAGGAAGTGTATAAAAAGTATCACAGTTTATTGTGTAGTCTGATTTCCTTCATGTAATTAATAATTGTTTCAGGCTAGACACTTTCAAAAAGCGCGTGCAAGTTTTCGACATCAAAGTGATATCATAATTTTTATTTTTTTCCGGACACTGCTGCAACATTATCCCCATCTTAAGTCATCAGTATAAATCAATTGATGAGTGCGGTGATTTTCTTTAAGTCCATGGTATTTGGTCTGGAAAGTGCTCCCGTCTGTTTCGGACTTTTTGTCACAGGTGAGGTCGATGCGAAACTCCGCCGATTCAAGTTAGAGTTCAAGATGGAATATTTGGAAATTTATTCTATGCAAAGGATCTAATATTTTCATGGAGATCCTAAATGACTTACAGATACCAGATAATGGTATCACTTTTCGTCTCCGTCCAGAGATTTTTAAATAAAGGGTTGAAAACAACTTGATGTGTAAGGTTAAAAGGATTTGATTTTGGTTTTAAAATATTCTGAGAAAAAAAGTTGTTTTTCCGTCTAAAATAAAAAGATGATTCGTTCCTCGAGGTAGAGGCTGCTGGGGAGGTTCTAATTGTCCCAAGGACTATTCTTAGACCATGATTATATATTGAACGGGGACTTTTGAATACAATTCCCTGGCTGATCCATATACAATGAATCCGTAATCCAGTAGGGAACGAATAAAAGATCTATATAGACTTAAAAGTACCTGTCTGATAGCTCTGTAATCGGAATGACCGTCTTTCAATGATAGTTTCGAGATTTAAAACGTATGATAAAATCATCTACATAGAAGGAGCAGTCTACTCCAGGAATAACAGCTTTAACTATGCTATTTTTAAATGCTAAATAGGGATACTTATAGGGTACAGCCTTGCGGTAAACATATTTCTTATCCATGGGGATCTGATAAATTGCTACCGGCCAACAACAAAGAAACGTTCATTTAAAAAAGAAAAAAAGTTGAAGGCGGCCTTAAAGCGCACAAGGTGATACTGTACCAGGTTGGTGACGGAACCTACTCTGAACATTCACAATAAGGTTGTTGTATTCCAAGAACCATACAAGTCAATCGTTCAATATTCTTTTCAGGGTTTTACAGTTTTCTTTCATTGGACAGACTTTAGTATACTTCTTTTGGTGCTTGGAAAAGAAAATAAGTTTTTCTCGTCTTCTTTGGTCTTATGCGCCTGAAACATTTCCGAATAATTTTCAGATGAAGACTTTTTACCAAATGCACTAGCTCGTGCCTTGGCGATTTCTTAAGGGGGGTTAATATCTTTGATGTCAGCAGACAAAAGATGAACTGGGGATGAACCTTTTCCAATAATTTTACGGATCATTTCCCAAGTCTCTTTAAATAAAGGTTCGACTATTGAATCTAGAGACATACATTCTTCAGTTTTTTGTTGACTACATTTGTTCTTCGAGCCTTTGCTTTCAATATACGATCACAGGGGGGCTAGCACGTTGAAGGGATGGAGTATAATGGCGTACTAGTTCTAAAATGGCGCCACGGACCAAAAAACACGTATATCATATATATACATATACAAGGGTTACAGCTTCCGAAATGAGTTTTCTTTCATTGGACAGACTTTAGTATACTTCTTTTGGCGCTTGGAAGAAAAAATAAGTTTATCTCCTCTTCTTTGGGATACAGGGGTTACAGCTTCCGAAATGACAGTTTTTGCACCAAGTTTATTTAAAACTACTTAACTTTTTAAGGAATCACTCAATTTTCTAATAACCTGTGTCTACAGATAACTAATACATTATACTACACATAACCAATAAGCGCGTTGTCAAATTCAAAACAATGAAGCAGATATTTAATCTTTTACCTCCGAAAAATCATCAATTTCGTTTAGTCGAACGCGACCTCGCAACACCAAATTGATCAGAATTACCGTACTAAATACAACTTAAAACAACAGGTACAGTAATGACAACGCATGGTAACCATAAATATCTCTAAAATACACTGGTCCTGCACAAAAGAATGATCCAGGAATGGTCTACTCACAAAAAATTAACAAAATCGTCGACTCCGTCATAGATTTCCACGCCATCATGATTCAGCCAATGAAACGTCAGCTTACAAGCAAATTACGGGGCAAAGGTCACTGTATCATCATATTTGAAGTGCCAATCCAATCTCTATCCAGAGTTGTCGTTCGTTATCCATCACATACATCTCTGTCAACGTCTGGAAAGTAGTTCAAAAACACGGGTCCGGGTCTCATTTACTTTCCATCTGATACACAGAATCACACTTTTGTTTCTCTAAATGTACATTTGTTGTCCTAATTTTTCACGACTACCTTCGACTTCTGCGTTTCATTTCCATTTAAGCGGAGTAACCGTGCGACCTAATTACCAAAAGTAAACAAATACTCTGGGTCGAGAAATAATGTGCTAGATAAATAAAATAATTTCCCTGAGTTTCAGGCAAATTATAATATCTTTTGTCTCGACTGTATTGTGCAAAATAAATTGCATCGCTCAGTTGTAAATTTTGTACCGTTTGTAGCTTTATTTCTTGTTTTACAAGAATCTTATAAAACGCTGAGACGTTGACAGAGATGTATGGGAGAGATAACGAACGACAACTCTGGATAGAGATTGGTTTCAATCATGCGACGATTTTTGTGAATTGAACGTGAATAGAACGTGCCTGGATTAAATTTTTGCGCTGAATCAGTGTATTTTAGAAATATTTATAGTAAGCAAGCGTTGTCATTAAATGATTAAATATCTGCTTCATTGTTTTGAATTTGACAAAGTGCTTATTGGTTATGTGTAGTATAATGTATTAGCTATCTGTAGACACCAGTGTTTAGAAATTTGAGCGATTTCTTGAAAAGTTACGTAGTGTTAAAGAAACTTGGTACAGAAACTGTCATTTCAGAAGTTGCAATCTTTGTATATGCAAATATGTAATATAGGTGTTTTTGGTCCGTGTGGCCATTTTAAGCCCATTACACCGTTATACACCATCCCATCAACGTGCAAGCACCATGTGTATACGATAAATTACGTTTTTCATGAGTTGGTCTCAGATTAAATTTCCTGAGCGCTTCGTTACGCTTTTAAATCTTCAGTATACCAAGGTATATTAATACAAATGTACGTTTGGAACTTGTCGAGATCTTGGGAAAGGATTTTTCGGGGAAGTAAAAAGGTCAGACGTATCCACACTATCGTATCACTGTTCACGAGAAATAGTCTGCTCGCAAAGTAGTGGTCTCATATATATATAAGGTAAAATCTAAAGGTAAAAAATATGTATATACTCTACTTAAGGATTACACACACGTACATATATACATATGTTTTGCCTTTAGATTTTACCGGTCAGTTTTAGAAAACGAATGTTGTAACAAGCAGTTTTCTTTAATATGCAGTTAAAACCTACTGATCTTGATTAATGAATTGTTAAAACATAATTATCATTTATTGCGTAATTTTCAGAGTTGATGCTAAGAATGTTTTTATACGGTATGTATTTTCTACATTAATGTGATTTAGCGTTGACTTGATGTGACTCCAAGAGATATCAGCTGGAAACCTGTTTTCACTTTAACAATGATACAAATTTGGCACAACTATCAAATATTTGATATACCAAAGTCATTTCACGTTATTGCACAAATGTTTTCTCTTACTAGAATATAACATGCTGAATTATTTTGCTAAATTTCTTTTAATTGGCGTTAGAGTAACATCGGACAGCTTATTGATTCTACCACAAATTTCGGTGAATTGATGTAATAGATCGTCAAATCTATTTTAATCTACGTATGTATCATCATATCTATGTATGCATCGTCATGTTTATGTATATCAATGTGTGTATTGTCATATCTATGTATGTTACACCGTATATATGTATGTATCATCGTATATATGTACGTATCATCATATCTATGTATGTATCATCATATCTATGTATGTATCATCATGTTTATGTATGTATCATTATATCTATGTATGTATCATCATGTTTATGTATGTATCATCATATTTATCTATGTATCATCATATCTATGTATGTATCATCATGTTTATGTATGTATTATCATATCTATGTATGTATCATCATGTTTATGTATGTATCATCATATCTATGTACGTATCATCATATCTATGTATGTATCATCATATCTATGTATGTATCATCATGTTTATGTATGTATTATATGATGATACATACATAAACATGATGATACATACATAGATATGATGATACATACATAGATATGATGATACGTACATATATACGATGATAATATGCGCATGCGTCGGAAAAACTTCACAACAAAATTTCAGCGCTATCATAAAATTTAATTATATATCACTTTTTCTGTGGAAAAGTCACTGTATCTCTGGTGTTGGTGGTAAAGTATATCCCAAATTAACAATATTTATTGTCTAAGTGGAAAAGCTTCGTAAACTTCTCCAACCGGACTCTGTTAAAAACTTTCCGTTACGATATCCGCATACTTCCGGTTATCCGATTACTGGTACATTATGAATTCCGTTTTTTGTAAAATCTGCACCTTGGTAGTTTTTATTACTTTTGTCGCCAATTTTTGTAATAGAAACCCATCTGAGGCCCACTCCAGCACAATTTTAAACAGAAGTAAGGTAATGTCCTCATTTGTCAATCATAAATCGCAAAGTCTTTGTATTTTTGCCTCTGTAAACACAGCTGATAAAAGGTACCCCAACAAATGTAAATTGTCTTTTCTCTACTTGTTCTGTTTGTTGGTCCAACAGTCTTCAGACATTGAGCTAAACCCTGGACCAGTGTGTAACACACCCCAGTACCCCTGTGGCAAGTGCGAACAGGAGGTATCTTGGAGCCAGAAAGCCATCCTTTGTGACAACTGAGATCGATGGTTTCATACAGACTGCCAAGGGATAGGTAATTCAACTTATGAAAAACTGTCAGACTCCCAATTTAGCTGGTATTGTCAATGTTGCGGTAGTTGTAATTATTCCATGTCCCTAAGAGTTTCCCTAGATTCTCTTAATGATACAAATATCTACTGTCACCTTGAGTCTTCAAACCAATCCATTGAAAATGATGTTTCTCTTCAACAAGTTGGGTCTTTCCTTAGCACCTCGGGCCGGAACTTAGATCATCATCCCCTACCTCAAGCCTCATCCACCCCAAAATCGAAAGTTCCTACCCTAAATCCCAAATCTAGAGCCAGTACAAGACCTAAAAAGGTGTTAATCAATAAACAACAACGCATAACTGTCCTTAACATAAATTGTAGGTCAATCAAAAATAAAGTCCCCGAATTACATCAGATGATCGACCAGGTAAAACCTGATATAATCTGCTGTAGTGAAACCTGGCTCAAATCCGACATCCATACTGCTGAGATATTCCCAGACAGTTTAGGTTACTCAGTCTATAGGGATGATAGAACTTACAGTCAAGGGGAAGGAGTCCTAATAGCTGTGACAAGGACCCTATTGAGTCAGGAACAGCCTGATCTCAAAACAGATTGTAATATCTGTTGTGCCAAATTGAGTATACCCGGTTCCCGAAATATCTATGTCGGTTCATTCTACAAGCCCCATGAAAATGATCCAGATGCACTATCTCAGTTATGGTTGTCCCTGCAGAGAGTCCCCAAAAACAGCATTATATGGCTTGCAGGTGATTTTAATATGCCCGACATAGACTGGTCATCAGAATCTCTCAAGAACTCCTGTAAATTTAAAGCCCTGTATGAAAACTTCCTTGAAAATATTGTCAGTCTCAATCTTGAGCAAATGGTTAAAATTCCCACAAGAAATAATAATGTCCTAGACTTATTCCTTACTAGTCTACCCTCCCTGGTATTTAATGTCAAATCCCTCCCTAGCTTAGGAAATTCCGATCATGATATCATCTTCCATGAATTAAGCAAAAATAGAGGTCGTCCCGCTCAACCTCAAAGGAAAATCCACTGCTATAAAAAGGCCAACTGGTTAAAAATGAAATCTGAATTGAACAAATTTTCCAGTAAGTTCTGGGACTGCAAACATACAGACCCAAACATGGCCTGGACCGATTTTAAGCACGAACTCCATAGACTCTGTGGCTTGTATATACCAACTAAAATAACCAAACATAAACAAAATCTCCCCTGGGTTACTACTGACATACTAAAACAAATACGGAAACGTGACAAATTGTTTGCCAAACTTGTAAAGAAAAATGTAGCTCCTAAATCCGATCCCCAATTTAAGACTTTAAGGGCGATCATCCAAAGAAAAATTCGAAACTCATATTGGTCATACTTAGAGTCAGTTATATTCGACAGGGATTCCCAAACAGGTCATGACAAAAAATTTTACAACTTTGTTAAACATAACAAATCTGAAAACTGTGGAGTAGCACCCCTCAAGTCTGAAGGTCAAACTTATACTAACTCAAAGGATAAAGCAAATATCCTAAACAGACAATTTGAGTCTGTTTTCTCGCAGCCTCAGCCATTAAGCCTAAAACAGATTTGCAAACATGTATTAAATCCCCCCCCACAGTATGCCCTGTATCAAAATAACGGTTGAAGGAGTTGACAAACTCCTATCAGGTCTAAACCCCAATAAAGCTCTAGGTCCAGATCAAATATCACCAAGGGTCCTTAAAGAACTCCACAGTGAAATAGCCCCCATCCTCACTTACATATTCAGGTTATCTTTAGAAACAGGTATCGTGCCCGATGATTGGAAAAATGCAACTATAGCACCAGTATACAAAAAGGGCAATAAATCTAAAGCCAGCAACTACAGACCAATATCCCTCACTTGCATTTCCTCTAAATTAATGGAGCACATCATAGTCTCAAACTTGATGACTTACTTCGATGAGCACAGTATCCTTAGTCCTTATCAACATGGTTTCAGGTCTAAACGTAGTTGTGAAACTCAGTTGCTGAGTTTCTCCCATGAAGTCTTTGATAGTCTAGATAATGGACAACAGACGGATGTCATTGTGATGGATTTCTCAAAGGCCTTTGACAAAGTCGACCATCACAAGTTAATCCTCAAACTTAAAAATATGGGTGTTAATCAACAGGTATCCACCTGGATTAGGTCATTTCAAAGAGTTGCAGTTGAAGGTCACACCTCCGACCATTTGCCAGTGTCACCCGGTGTCCCTCAGGGTTCAGTCATTGGACCCTGCCTGTTTCTGGCATATATTAATGACTTGCCTGAAACAATCAAAAGTAAGACCCGGTTATTTGCCGATGACACAATAGTCTACCTGACAGTCAAAGGACAGTCAGATGCGGCCATATTACAAAATGACCTTCAAAAACTAGAACTTTGGGAACGAGACTGGGCTATGGAGTTCAACCCAGACAAGTGTGAGGTGCTTAGGGTTACCCGAAAAAAGAAAAAAGAACCCTGTGATCTTCCCATACACCCTTCATTTTGATTTCCAAATTAGTGTCACACGAATGTTACACAATCTTGGCTGGCCCTCCCTAGAAAGCCGCAGACTCCATTCCTCTCTTATACTTCTCTACAAAATCCAGAACAACCTTGTTCATGTTGATCATAACCACCTCATCCCAACTAGAAATTTGAACTTCCTGATCCCCCAGTCACGTACCCAGTATCACCTTAGCTCCTATTTCCCTAGAACTATAAGGCACTGGAACAGTCTCCCATACCAGGTCAAATCCAGTCCCAGCCTAAATATCTTCAAGGAAAGGCTGGAGACAGCTCCTTTCTAACTCCCTATATGTTTTTAATCTTAACCTTGCACTCATTAGTCTGTAAACTTTTATCTTTTAACTGAGCACTTAATACTTTTTAACACAGTTTTCCTGACAAGCGCCTCCCAGTTATAATCAGTATTGATTGATCGGGAGTATCATGTAGATGTAGATCATCATATCTATGTATGTATCATCATATCTATGTATGTATCATCATGTTTATGTATGTATCATCATATCTATGTATGTATCATCATATCTATGTATGTATCATCATGTTTATGTATGTATCATCATATCTATGTATGTATCATCATATCTATGTATGTATCATCATATTTATCTATGTATCATCATATTTATGTATGTATCGTCATATCTATGTATGTATCGTCATGTTTATGTATGTATCATCATATCTATGTATGTATCATCGTATCTTGGTATGTATCGTCATATCTTTGAATGTATGTTCGTATCTATGTTTATATCTTCATCATTATTTTCACATTCCGTTAACTTAAGGAACAATATAGTTCTTCTTCCTAATTTATATTACTGTAGACATATTTCTAAAGCACGTTTGACCTTTTGATCTTAAAATAATTTGATGTATATGCATTTAAATAGCTTATTCTGAAAATTGCTTGGTTTTGTTTACGCTCACCGTCTCTATGTACCGTTGTAAGATGGTCTCCTCTTTTAAATGCGAGATTAGCCTTTCAACAAAAATAAATTTCATTATCATAATCATTGTTAATAATTCCTGAATTGATTGGTTGGTGGGTGTACTTGTTCACTAATTATAAACAAATACACTTGCTATAAAGCAATTCATCTATCGAGTAAGCTCGACTTGTATTATGATTGATTTCAGGTGAATCTGTTATATCTAATTCGCCCTGTAATATCTTAGCTGATATTTATGTTGACTATGACATTTAATAAATACTGGCTTTGTCAGGGCATGTATTGGGCAAATGTTTTGAACATAGTCAAACGAACGAACGAACGAACGAACGAACGAACGAACGAACGAACGAACGAACGAACGAACGAACGAACGAACGAACGAACGAACGAACGAACGAACGAACGAACGAACGAACGAACGAACGAACGAACGAACGAACCAACGAACGAACGAACGAACCAACGAACCAACGAACGAACGAACGAACCAACGAACCAACGAACGAACGAACGAACGAACAATATACTCTGAGTGTATTAATCTTGAGCGTTTACATAGAAACCCAACTTTTATATAAAAGCCTAAAGGTCATATTGTTCGATTCGGAGGAGCTTATAATTATCGCCAAAACTATCAACGCGATTACCCCCCCCTCAGCTTTGTGACTTTATAGTAATGTAGAATCCCTACATAAGATCTGAATTTTATTGTTAACTACTTGCTTAAAAACACAGATTGTTTTGCATAAAGAATGCTGCCTCATCTGACGATGAATTTCAAAGTGGTTTTCGATATTATGTAAAGGAAATGCTTTTCTGGGGAACCTTGCCTCAGAAATTTCTGTTTTCGTGTTTTTTTTTTAATTTTTGGCGTATTACGTAATTGTCAGGAGGTTTCAGGCTGTGGATTTTTTTTTTCATGTAAAACATCTGATGACCATTATCAAAAATCTGAGGCTTGTTATTTTTTATATTGTTGTAACGTACATTCACATATAGAGTAATAGCATTCGTCCTCCCTAACCTAAAGCTAGACAAAACAGAATACGTAACGTCATGTAACGAATTATAACCTAATTTTAAAAAACGCTCTTCTGAAGTCGGGCAAAATAGAGAACCAGAGCAAAGGCAAAACAGAAACACTTCCACGTCCCCATTCCCATAAGGATTTTATGAAGAAATAACCGTAAACTTTTAAATGCCTTCAGCCGTCGTGCAATGGAAAAGGTTGTGAAAATGATCAACCGGATCCAGACGCTAGACAAGTCTAGTGGAGTAACACGGGACAGGACGCCTATCCAAAGCTTTTTTCTGTTTGGAAACTTCATACATTTAGCCAATCTAAAAGAAAATGCTATCATCGAAGCGTATACTTGCAAACTGTACAGATCCGATACATGCAGTGCCTAGGAGTTTTACGTCCAACTATAACTGTATCAAACATCTTGACCTATACTCGGTTGAATAAATTATCTAATTCACAATTAGGGAAGACAAACGGAAGCAATCCGTCAATGCATAGTTCATGAGCCCACATATCACAAATCTGACATTGTACCCAGGTTTAGACACCCTATACGCCTCTCTGCATATCAGACTATACCAGTCCTGATTATAGTTTTCGTTTCCTTTCCATATACGTTAGCTGAGCGGGATTTATCCTTATTTGAATCTTTGGATGTGCATCGTTTTGTTTTAGGCTTTTTAGCTGACCTGATCATCTTAGTAAGGAAACGACAGCTACAGATTATCTTTTTTGGTAATTTTCTTTCCCGCTGAAGGTCTTGACAAAGGTGACAATTTATGTATGAGGATTTTCTGGGTCAGGACCTTCACAAGAGAGTCATAGTGTCCTATATCCTGACCAACACTCTCAAATTGAATGAACAAAACGTCTGCGGAATTGAATGAATTAACACCGTATATTGACATTACGGAGTTGTTTTTGCTCATTACACAAATTGGTCCGTCTAGAATGTCACTAGTAGCATTAATTCCAAGTTCACCAGGCATGCATGTAGGATCAACCACGGCCTCTATACTCTCCAGTACTGATGAAACTCTTAGTCGCAATGGCAATTCGGCGTTAACAACATCGCCTTCAATGTCTGTTGCTGACACGAGTACACATATATGAAACCATTTTCTCGTAATTCATCAGAATGACTTTGTTCATAAATTTCTAACATTGTATCTAACGGCTTCCCATTATCTTTTCATTCCACAGTTTGTAAATTTAGATACATTCCAAGAATAAGATTTGGAACAAACACCGGCCGTCACTTTTTACTAGATTGTATTGGTTTGATACACTAGATATAGAGTTAATTTCTTCAAAAGAGTTGCAAAGTAAGAAAATGTATTCCATTCTAACGACAAAAGTTCACAGCAGCAAGGTTTTTATGACTGTGGTGTCCGTCCAGTATGATAATGTGTGAATTTTCAGAGGAGGGGGTCAGCAAATCTCACAGTGCTCTTACCATTTTACAAACTAGTATTGGTCTATCCAGCCGTTCTTGTTTGCAAAGCCTGCCGCTCGATGCTAGTTCCCTGGGCTGGCAAAGCGACAAAGCCTGAGGCGCCATAGAACTCTGCATCCATTGTACTATCTTTGTTGAAAGGATGTTGAATGTCCATCCATACAGCTAAATCGAATGCTAACTTTTTATATCAATGATAGTAAGCACATACATCATTCGCCCCATTTCAGTAATGTGTTTTTTTTTCAGCTCAAGTTCTCACACGTCAGGCAATACATTTTCCGACCTAGCCAGTTCCTGGTTTCTGCACACGTTTATCTCTATGGCGTCTAAGTGTACCTGCTAGTATATCAAAATTCTTGCTTGTGCGAATTAACGGAGTACCATCTTCAATCGATTTTAAAGCCTTCCTCACGTTTGTTTTTGTCATATGCACCTCTATGTGTCTTTTTTGATATTTTCACACCATGCCTACGTAAACAATCTATTGAAGTTTTGTATAAGGAATTCAAAAAATTATTACATTACTGATATTATAACTACTATAAAAATTATTTAAAATGTAAATAGATGTAAAAGATCGAATAACAAAACGCCGGATAGATATCTATAAGTGTTCGGGGCTAAGCGTCCTGTCCCAAGCACACGTAGGCCTTTTCCCCGGACTTCATTAACATAGTTACGACGTCATTTAAATGAATAAGACCTCAATGTAACTGCTTTTCGCGAGGCTGTGGTTAAAGCTCAAACTCCGCTTAACAATACGATAAATAACACTTCGGTACAACTCTGTGTTCAAAGAACTGAACACTTATCATGGGCAGTTTTTTACATTAAATATGCAGAAAAAAATGTATCTGTAATAAGATTTACCTCCAAATAGAGCTGTATCTGTTTTGTAGAGAAATGTCGTCACAAGCATCACGTCATCAAAATAGAAGATTTTGAATGAGTGCTCATTCCTTACCATTTTATTAAACGAGTTGACTGAATAATATGACAGAGGCTCTGCCGAGTGTCATATTGTTTTTGTCAACGAATTTAATAAAAATGATAAAGGATGAGCGCGAATATAAGATTCTATTTATCACATAACCGTAAAAACGACCACAGAAGATGAAACAGACTATAGGATGACCTATATACAAGACGTCCAGTGTAGACTGTTCACTACTGTGCGCAAAAAAGTAGTGCAAGCTTCTATTAATCGTTTGGCGATAAAATGCAAGATAAAAGACATAAAATCGTTATTATATTTACACACACATCATTTTATTCATTAATAAAATCATTACGAATCGAAAATCGACCATTTTAACGAATATCGTAGTAGCGTAGTAATACAAAATATGCAAATGTAGTGATTTGGCTAATTTAAATATTTATTGCACGGTTTGGCAGTGCCGAACGATATTTACGGCACGGGTTTACGGCACTCCTGGACCGCAGGTTATGTGATAAAAGAAGTTACGTGACGTTTTATTGCTTCTTTACACTAATAAAAGGGACATAGGCGACTTACCTGAAGTGGACACGTTGCCTAATGCTACTCTACGCTGCAAAATATATCTCGATATCCTTTAGAGAAATAATCTGGTATAAGTGTAGTAAAATGCCTTTTAAATTTATTATTGAATTTACGTTTGCGAAGAGGAGAATAACGTCATGAAACACATTATACATCTAAAACAATACTCTTAAAGCAAACATGTCCGACTTAGACCGCAAGTTATATCTGTATACATGTACATTTTGTGATACTTCTCTTTCCGTTTGTCAGTTCAATAATTTTCTGTTTTAGGGTATGGTGATTTGTATCCGAGAACTGCATTAGGATATATCATTGGGACTGTATGTGCCTTGAGTGGTCTTCTCATGCTTTCATTACCAGTACCTGTGATAGTCAGTAACTTCACCCTGTATTACACGCATGCACAGGCCAGACTGAAACTTCCGAAGAAGTCTAGGAAGAAAGCACTGTTAAGTGCCGCTAATGCTCTTGTAGATCCAACTGATGCTTTTGAAACTGTGAGTGAGGACTCCAAACCTAGTATGTGTCGGACCAGCAGCGAAGACTCCGCATTTGGTAGTTGTTACGGTACTATCCACTTACTAAACCACGCATGCATCCAACATATATAAATAATAATATTTCTATAATTGTATCATTTCGTTTTAATGATCGTCACATAAAACTTTCAACACTTGCGGTTTGGTCTAAAAGCCCTGAATACTTATGCACATTATTATTTGGAGAGTGCGTACCAATCTATGTGTATAGTGCTTGATTAGACAAAAACAGTTTTTACACTACATGCTACACTTTCTTCTCACCAAGCGCGAATATGGCTATACAACTGCAGTACATAAAAAATTAGTGGCATTAATCAATTTAAGTTTTATTCTGTCATTGAAAACTCAAATGTACAAAATCAACAAGATCAATAGGGTCGGTAGTAATGAAAAATCCTTTCTGAGTCCATTCAATGACATCTGTTTTGCTTTTTGTTGAAACTATTTTCAAACAGGCTTGATCTAAAACACTACTTGTACAATGTTAAGGATATTTTATAGCCAAAGTGATATGAAATATGTATCAATACACTTTTCTTAAGTTTGAGTACAAATCAGTAGCAAATTCAGTTGAGCATGTCAGCTAAATTATTAATTACAAATCACCAATTATCGACTAAATAAACGTTCAAACCGCTAGCCTGTATAGTTTACTCTCATATTGCAAACATCAAATAATTATCGTAGCGAATATTTAGAATAGCTCTCTACCAAGTTCCAGTACCAAACCACTATTCATGGTATATTCATTTTGAAGCAAACGCTCTACACAATACAGATCATCAGTACAAAATAAATTGCAATAATTTACAATTATTTGTTTTGTAATACATTTGACATTGTTATCTTTTGTGCTGAATTAGGTATACATGTACATGTTTTCTGTTGGACGTTTTTTCCGAGTCAGTTTAAGTACTCCTTAAACACACTAATTTCCAATGGTTATTGATTCAAGTTCTTTTTCCAGATAAATTCAAAGAAGTTTCCGAAACCTACTGTAAGTATTAATAAATTTCATTGTTAACATGCCTATCATGCACTTTTCATTATTGCCACCCTAACCGAGTCCAGTTTGCTATAAAACACCCTCACTCTTCATTTGGATACATATATATGTATGATTTAGGAAATAAATGAATTTTTCAAATGAAAAAAAAACAGTATAGATCCTTAATATGGAGTTAATACACTTTATGGAAGGCCTAGAAAGTAAAATAAAATTAGAAAGTAAGTCCGTACAGGTCTGCTGAGATAAAACACGCTCGTTTCAAAAGCTTTTTCTTGTTAAATTTCGAAGAATATGATCAGTTCTTTTTCGTTTGTATATTACTGTGTAATATTACTGTACATTTATTACTGTCTTTTATCTCATCTCAATGAAGCGCCTAGTGCTTAAAAGGATGCAAGAGATTTATTCTTGTTTGTCATTTTACCATTGCTTGTTATTATTATCGATTCCGATTATTATTTTCCTTTGTATTTTTCTTTCTATCATATTTTTACTCTCAGTGAAAGGAAAGAGAAGTTCAGCGCCACCAACATGTAAGCCTGTAGTTAGTATTGTAACGTTGTAGAGAGCAGTTGTAAGATTAACATTAGCTGTAATCTTTACATAAATCTTTTATAATATTTACTTGAATTGATTATCAGAAATATGTCCTCGCAACATTTAGTTTTAACCTTACTTTTATTAAGTAATATTTATTCCCTACCATTCACCACAAGCAGCTTAAGGATTGTTTTCCTTTCCTCAACATGTAAGCCATGTTATTCGCCCGATTTTGATAACTTTATTTATACCTCCAAATTCAACAAGATTTTCTGTGTTTCGTAAATTGGAGTAAATTATCATGCACCGATCTATCTTCACACAGAAAGTAACATGCGAACATTTATCCAGCTTTTTATGTAATGTATATTCATTTCTGCTCTAAATGTTGTTAATGTATGATTTTGTTTTTACTTATGTTGAATGTAACCTCTTTCAAAATGATCAAGTTCTTGTACGATCTATCTAGTATATGTAATCTAGAGATTCAAAATATTCGATTGACATAACTAATGAGTCGTCGCTATTTATAGGAAACAACTAAAGGAGAAGTGAACCGTAAATCATAAATTTAAATATTTCTTAGCTCTTATAACTAATCTTTGTTTACATTTCTTGATTGACTTGATTAGGGTAAGCTTATTTAGCACTGTAATTGTTTCTTGACTGGTGATCGGATAGGTCATAGCAAGATAAAACCGACGTTGTTTAATATTGAAGAAGAAAAAAAGATGTAGGAGGGTGAGGTGTGATCATGTGTGTATTTTTTCAATTTTGTACTCATTTGTTTTATACTGTATTGTTGCATGTTTATGAATGAACAAATCACTCCTATTCACTGCACGTACATCTGTTTATTAACTAACTAGTGCAATACAAACATTATGCTTGATGCTATACATGTATAGTTCATATATTTCCATTTGAAGAGTAAGTATTTATCTTACTCTGATAAGCCTTTTATAAGAAAACTGCACGGAAAACGTTTAGAAAGTGTGATGCTGCTATTAAACAGTATAACATTGCTCCCCGACTCTGAAGTTTTTTGGGGGGATTCCGTCTTTTCTATTCATTAATGTGTAAAGTTAACCATATAAACCATATAATAAAATTTTGTCACGTGTCTGGACATCAACAAAGCCGTTTAATGGAATGATGACCCGCATAAGCATGCAGTTTTCATGATTAAAGTTGAATAATCAGTCTTCAAGATTCACTATTGCTAATGCACTGTTTAATAATGAGATATATTATCATATTATGCATGGGTTATCGTATCTTGTATGTGTTGTCATATTAATCATGTGTTTACGTGTTATATGTGTGTTATCATATTAATCATGTGTTTACGTGTTATATGTGTGTTATCGTATTAAATATGTGTTATCGTATGAGTATGTATTTTCATATTATGTGTCATATAAATGCCATAACTGTCAACATAAGAAAACTCAGCCAAAAATAGAACTTTATATGACAGCAGAACTGTATTAGACAATGGATCTCATATACCAAGTTATCTGAAGTGGAATGTATATTAATAGCTTTGGCAACACATGTTATATTTGTCGTGAAATACCTGTTGAGTCTAACTTAAAAAACAACACATCTTTAAATAAAGGAAATAATTGGAGCGTTGTTCGGATGGTTAACAAATTATTTGAACAACTCAGTATTATTATCGTAAGTAATTCAAATCACTATGACTTTGTTGGTCACTAAGTATGGTGTACTAATGTTAGTGACAGGGATCGTTTTACCTGCAACTTGAAGCCCAAATGTTAATTAAGGGGAATGATGTATGATTAAATTTAATGTTGTTGTGAACGAACGTAATATTGCTTCGTTTTTCATTTACAACATTGCATAATTATTTCAAATGTATTCTTTATTAAAAAAAGAACAGTGGTTACACAATTTAAGTGAACAAACTCATCCACTTGATGATAAATTAAAATGTTGATGGTTTTCCTCGAACGTTTGTTTCTCAGTCGGGTTTACATTCTACAAAGAAATCTCCATCCGATCTCACTATACAGTGATATAATTCGCGACTTTGTTTCAAATGTATAGCTTTGCAGTATTATGTGTACTTTAGAATTTTTTTGTAATTTCTGAAAACATGTGACAATGTTTAAACACTTTATTGTGACATCTCTTAACTATTACCTGTCTCTCAATTGACCTTACGACAGCGGCGAGTCAACCACGCCTTCGATATTCAAGGGAGAGTTAGTAGGTAAGTATTAAAGTGACATGTACAATATGCACAAAACAATTATTTCAAAAAATAAGTTTATCAGAATGTACCCGGCCCAATGTGCCTACAAGTCACTATAAAAATGAAACATATGTACAATACATTATCAGCTTTTAACAAATAGAATAATCATAATTAAGTTTTGCTATGTGGATTTGTCTCTTTTTATACGCTATGACTAAATATTTGGCAAACTTTCTTGGATAGTTTTACATGAGATATGAATTCCTGGCATCACCGTCCATGCTTAAAAGAACTCTTGAGATTAAGGGTCCAAGGAATTCATTTCTAATATCATTATAGAAATCACATATCAAGAGGAAATGAATCTCTGTTTCAACTTCACCAGAGTCACAAAGTAAACAGAGCCTTTGTTCCGGGTTTTCACCTGTGTATCGTCCAGTTTCGACCCTGATTGGTAAAATACCGCAGCGTAACTGTGATAGTAAGGAACGTTCATGTCTCATTAAATTAAGCACAGTGTACTGTTCCTGACCAAACTTACGTTTAAACGATATATAATATCTTAATTTGGGCACTTTCAGAATTTCAGTCTGTCATTGATCATTGTAATAATGATGAATTCTAGATTTCACTGTACAGAGGTGAACGCACGATTTTTGGTCAAAATGAATACTAGTTTGGTCAGGATATATTTTATATCAACAATGCATAGTCTAGTTCAAGAGTACTCTGTCAAAGTCCGTCAAACAAAATGGCATTCAGCATTGGTTCTTTTGATGGTGTTCCCGATGATTTCGGTCCAACTTACATAAAATGAGAGTTGACTTTGAAGAAAAACGTAAGGCTAAGGCATTTGTGTCTAGTTGTGTTAGAAGACGGGGATATTGTCAAAAGCCGAGGTGAAGTTTAACCTAGTTAAAGAAAACGGACAGTCGGCGTATGGATTGTAAAATTGATCGTGATGCACTTTTTTCCTCATAATTTTCTCTCTCCTATGGTACCACTCTTTTGTCTTTATTCAAAACAAACTTTATTTGATGAAAAAATAAGCAAGATAAAATATGATTTTAGCTGTGAATAATGATATTTCCATTAAGACTTAACAGAAAGAATTCGTGAATAAATTGAAAAAATGACCAAATTCATATTTCATTTCTTATCATTCATTCTGATATTCTAACACCTAATATTGATTTTATAATTTTATTCAAATTGTAGACAACTGAGACTTTTAGTTTATTTAATTAATGTTACGTACCAAATTCCAATTTGCTATAATTACTCCAATTTATACCATTTTAAGTTCAATTAACAATCAGATAAACTATGAATAACATGTCACACAGTCTCAGCATGATTTTTTAAATATACAAATCAAACAATGAATTAGTTACAACATAGTAATAAAGTAATTAATATTTTGAAGATATGCCTTTGTAAGATTGATGAATAAATGTAACAATTTTCAAGAGATTTTTTTTATTAGTGGATGGCATTAAATATATCGATTCTCGGCCAAGAAATGTTTCCAACAGTAGTTTTCCTAACCTCTTTAAATTTTGGACAACGTAATAAAAGTGATACTCAGTTTCAACTTGATTCAAATTTCACAATTTACAGATCCTATTTTCTCTTAATATATTACTATATTTACCTGCTTCTATGTCAAGAGAGTGAGAGTTAAGTCTAAATCTACTTAATTCATTCAGTGTTCTGTTTTTATCCAATTTAATGAGATATTCAGCATAATATTATGCAAAATCTGTTTTGAATTTACAGCAATATTTTAATCTCACCATAGTATTTATCGATGCTCCCCATTCCTGAATAAATGATCCCTTAGCAGATAATGATACTTAGCAGATTATCAAGCACAGACAATCCGTGTGTACTGTGGTTGATGTCAAAAGGCTCGGCGTACAAAACTAATATGTGAAAACATCTCATGTTAGTTATTGGTAAACTATGTTCGGAAACTTACATTCAAGAGTGCAATAAATGCTCAATGCTCACTAGTAATTTGATCACACATTTATTATTACACTGTTCTAGAACAGAAATCAAATAACGATCATGTATGATGCTTTTATCTCGTGTGAAGGGTTTTTGGCATTTACCAATTTAATACATAAAACACCTTTTGAGCAAGTTGTTGCTCTATTGACACTTGCGACAACTACATGTGATATGAAATTTGAGAAAATGGCGTTCTCTAAGGCAATATGTTCACTGGTCTCTTAAATATAACCAAATAATATCATGTATATATTAAAAACCTTTTGTAGTAGAATATAGACTTTAAGTCGATTGTATGTGTTTTACAAATGTTGTTAATTTTAACATCATCATCTCAAGACACTTTAGACACCTGATATCACATATAGTCTTTATATGACATGTTTTTTTCTTAATAATATACTGTCTCGATGTGATCTTTCGTATTGTATATATATATTTTTTGTATCGTGTGCATTGCTTGATAATGCCTGTTTAAATATGTATTTAAACATATATATAAAGCCATTGTATATATATGCTTTCCTCAAAACGTTCCTGTTACTGTTACATGTATTATAATTTATATAATGGATTGTACTCTTCATATATCTTGGAGGAAATAAAAGATTATTATCATTATTATTAAAAGATTATTATTAATCTGAACTTAAGATTTGAGAAATAGTTCGAATTCGGATTAAAATAATGCCGAATGAAAGAAAGACCTAAATTATCGGTACTTTTGTTAATATAATTTGCCCAGAATTTCTTATTTGATAACGTTTGGTATTGGTAAAGTTCAAACATTTGTGAATGGGGGTTTCATAATTTTAACCAAAAACTTAAAGATCGTTCTTTAGCAATCAAATTTAATGGATATCTACCTATAATTCACATTAAACAGCCAAATTTGGAACTTGTTTATTTACACCCAGTAATCGTTTACAGAATTCAATGTGTAGCTTGTCAATTTCTTTAAAATCATAAATACCCCAGATTTCCGACCAGTACAGGAGAATAGGAGATATTATTGTATCAAAAAGTTTGAACTGAGTTTAAATATCAAGTTTCACGCGATCAAAAATATGCAGTAAATTATAATATGATTTAAGTGCCTGGTCAGATAATGTTTTCACAAAGAACCATTACTAGAATATTCATATACTTCGTTAATATTTGACTGAAAGCTATTCGGACAAGTTGTAAATAAAACAATATCATCTGCAACAAAGAATTAGACGTCTTGAAAATAAATCTAAATCACTATTTGAAAGACAATTCACATCTATTGCATCAACAATACATCTTTTACATCAACAATATCGTTGATAAATAAAATAAACAATAAAGGTGATAGAGGTTCCCCTTCTTTCAGACCTTATGTAACGTCAAAAAGTCTGATATATTCATATGAATTGTTAATTTGACACATGATTTTACATCCTTATATATCGATTTTAAAATGTTTGAAATTTTGCAGCTTATGCCGGATTCAATGAGTTTTACCCACAATGCATCTCTTATAACCGTGTCCAATCCTCTGTCATAATCTATAAAAACGCACCATATTTTTGTTCTTATCTAATATTTTTTAAATTAAACAATGCAGAATAAAAATTGTGTCTGACGTCGATCTATTATCTCGAAAACCAATTTGACAGTCGTTGAATATGTTTTCATTTCTGCCCACTTGTTAATTCTGTTGCGTTAACAGTAGCGAAAATAGTATTGCTTATCACGTTTATTATTGTTTTACCTCTATAGTTAGATAAACTGGTACCCGTTGACTCTGGTTGTACAGATATATATATAAAACATCACGAATGAAAAAATCCAGTGCAACTACAATAATAACAACAGTCGAGACACGCGGTAAACACAGGATTATAAAGCTGGTTGAGAACATTCCATTGTCCACGAATTCAAGAAAGTAAGATCTCGTTCAAACGTTCAGTGGAGGAAAAAAATACGAATACGAATTGTCAGAGAGATTAGACACAATGTTGTAATTGCATATAAGTCCAAGCAAGTGATTACACAGCGTTCAATAAGCTTCCAGGTTTGTAAAACTACATTATTTACGATTTGTGGTTGAGAAAATTAGATTTTCAAAATATGTGATCGCTATATTCATGCATGCGCACAACCACAACCTTTATTTTCACTCAAGTATATTACAACATACAGTAAGAGGATTTTGAAAGAAAGAACATAAATATATTATAATTTGGTGATGGGACAAGTACACATTTTTTGGCATTTATGTTTGGTCTATGATTATTGTTTATGAAAACGTAAGTTTGACAGGATGAAAAATTATTTTAAATGCTACAATATGCATTATAAACAAAACGCGTAAAAATGAGAATCTGCTAGGCGTATCTGAGTGGTATTGGGTCGACTTATTTACTGCTATCAAAATATAATATACATCAATATATTTATCCAGCATTTAAAAACCATCCGCGTAATATAGAATAACATCGCAGTCGTGCCATTAACAAGACCTTTTGACCATTTTGTCGTGATTTTCAGTACAAATCGGTATATACCTTTGTATTAGACATCAATAATATGACGGACAAGATGGCGGATAGCGACGAGGCTTATCAATATTCGACTCTGATTGGCTGTTAAGAACTGTCAATCAAATCCAATCGTAAGGTCAATTGTAACATGACTCACCAGCAGTCTGATTTGTATTTAAACCTGTCGTTTTATGTGAATGAAAGTCGCTAACAAACTTGTGCAACATCATTATTGGTAAAAAACCTCATCATTCAGTCTTAATAAATTTCACTTTACGGTTTCATTTTCCAATCCAATATTTATTATTTTGGAATAAATCCAACCTCAATGAAGGGCTTCTTTCATAATATTCGTGATTTGTATTTCATGGATGAAATGTGATACGAGATATCATTTAAATCTTTCCGTGCAATTTTCTGATGTCAATGAAATGAATCTAACAATTTTATAACGTGTTGATTATTTAACCGTATTACAATCTGAATTCTTGCCATGAGTTTACTACACGTAGACACATTTTGAAGTTAGAATCTCGCGTTTTATAGCAAATGTCTGGAATGTATATACGATCAAACATATCGTAACAAATCACATAGATCAAGTTCGAGGGATATGTTACATCTTGTTACATAACTACAATGGAGTGAGTAACTTAATTCATAATACATGTATGAAATTGTATACTTATACTGTATTTCATATTTTGTCATGCAATTCTTACCGAAATTGGATGTTCGTTTTCCAGATTTATTCACCTATTTTCGCTCTGAAGAAGCCTGACAGGGTTGATTTTGCTAACAGTGGTTCTTTACCACATAATTACACACTTATTCAATTAATAATTAATGTCTTATACTGCACAGAAAAGTGACGCCAATTTGGACTGTGCATTTTTAATAAATGGTAACGCGCCACTTTTGTTACGCAATACCGCCTTATGTTAGGAATAAAATAAGGCATACTTTTTATATTCAAATATCTCACAGACGTTTCAGAAGTCTACAGATGTTGTATGTTAGCAATGGAACCTGTAAAATAGGTATTCTAGGGTTGAATTTTCTGTGACTTAAACCGTTTCATTGACTATATAAGTGATGAAATTGGATGTAAAGTTTTTACATTAAGACATGGTAATGCAAATGTGCGCTAAGATAACACTGATGTATAACTTATCCTATAACGATACCCCAAAGCTACACTGGTGTATAACTTATCATATAACAATACCCCAAAGCTACACTCTTGTATATCTTGTTCTGTAATCATAAACTAAAACCACACTGGTGTATATCTTTTTTGTAACCATACACTAAGACTACACTGTATATATTTTATCCTGTAACCATACACCAAGACTATACTGCTGTATAATCTATTATGTAAACATACACCAAGACTACACTGTGTATATTTTACCCTGTAGCCATACACCAAGACTATACTGATGTTTAATCTATCCTGTAACCATACACCAAGACTAAACTGTGTATATTTTATCCTGTAACCATACACCAAGACTACACTGCTGTATAATCTATCCTGTTACCATACACCAAGACTACACTGTGTATAATCTATCCTGTAACCATACACCAAGACTATACTGCTGTATAATCTATTATGTAAACATACACCAAGACTACACTGTGTATATTTTACCCTGTAGCCATACACCAAGACTATACTGATGTTTAATCTATCCTGTAACCATACACCAAGACTAAACTGTGTATATTTTATCCTGTAACCATACACCAAGACTACACTGCTGTATAATCTATCCTGTTACCATACACCAAGACTACACTGCTGTATATTTTATCTTGTAACCATACACCAAGACTACACTGCTGTTTAATCTATCCTGTAACCATACAGCAAGACTACACTGTGTATATTTTATCCTGTAACCATACACCAAGACTACACTGCTGTATATTTTATCCTGTAACCATACACCAAGACTACACTGCTGTATAATCTATCCTGTAACCATACACCAAGACTACACTGTGTATAATCTATCCTGTAACCATACACCAAGACTACATTGTGTATATTTTATCCTGTAACCATACACCAAGACTACACTGTGTATATTTTATCCTGTAACCATACACCAAGACTACACTGCTGTATAATCTGTCCTGTAACCATACACCAAGACTACACTGTGTATAATCTATCCTGTAACCATACACCAAGACTACACTGTGTATATTTTATCCTGTAACCATACACCAAGACTACACTGTGTATATTTTATCCTGTAACCATACACCAAGACTACACTGCTGTATAATCTGTCCTGTAACCATACACCAAGACTACACTGTGTATATTTTATCCTATAACTATAGAAAAAGACTACACTGTGTATATTTTATCCTGTAACCATACACCAAGACTACACTGCTGTATAATTTGTCTTGTAACCATACATCAAGACGTATCCTGCAGAAATATACATGCTATCTCATCGGCAAAAATAACGGACATTTGTTTACCATACTTGGTCAATAATTAATACATTCGTCATGACAGTCAGTGAAAACTAGAATTTTACTGGAAAACGGACCACCGAAATTCTGAGTTCAGTCATAGAAATTTTACTTTTCAATTAACAATTTTCTCAAGTGGTTTTCATAAAGAATCATTACCTAAGAATTTGTAGTCTTTAATTTACTTGCACGAACTAAGTAAGAAAATACAAAACCAACTTGTTAGACAACAGTGATTATGTATGCTGTAGATAAATAACATTTCGAGAAATTAATTTGGGAAAGATAAATTACTAAGTGATATTGATATCTTGGTGACTGATAGTTTGCAACTAAAATGAAAATCACGTTTACTGTTAGCATTATGATACGCACGTACTTTATAAATCGCGTTTTCCTGCTTTCATAAATCAAGTCTTCAGAGAACAAGATAATTCTGGTTTTTTTTATAAATGATTACATTTCATTTCTTGGTATATCCTACTTAACTTATCTGTTATCATTCAAAATTCATGCGAACCTTAAGTGTGATGAAAGTGAGTATTGTTTGTAATATTTTATATATTTTTGATTAGACAGAAAGATAGATTTTGATAAAATTCTAAAAAACATAAAAAGAAAATCATATCTTGAAAATTCAGACGCTTAGATAATCATGAATACTTAGACACGAAGTTTAAACTTGATAACCCAAATGTCTACTCATGATAAATTTTGCTAATCGCTAAATTCTGAGCCTTCTTGTTTTATGAATGATTTTATCCCAGAACGCGGACGAACGAATACATGCATGCTTGTTTGTTTGAATCATTTTTCACTGTACAAGAATACTTTGCTGAATAGTTCACTCATTATTTGTGTTATTCATTTTTCATTCGAATTTCAGAGAGTTTAATATCAAAATAATACCAGTTATGGACTCCAGAAATAGTAGATATTCTACAATCATTTGTACATATCTGAAATGTTGTTGATGCGCGCTGGTGGTTGCGTAAGTGCGTGCGTTCGTTTGTATTATTTGTTCGGATCATCATTCCATAAACCTTCTAGTTATGTGCTTACAACTTGAAATATAGGAAAATATAGTAAGATGACAATAGAAACACAGAGTACAAGAACTGTAACTCTACATCTGCATATTACCATTAGTTAAATTTCAAATATGCATTGTGTTCCCACTCCTTTTTTTACATCACCTTTTAATTTTTGTTCGACTTTATCCTCGATGGTTTCATCATCCTTCGTCCACTCTTTTTTTTAATTTATTTAGTTTAGATTCCAATTTTCGTTCGTTGATGTAATCTCTTAGATTTTCGTTTATTCTCGTAACCAAGGTTTTACCAATTTCCGTCTTTGCTCGTTCCAACTCATTTTCGTCCACGTACCTCTCCAATTCTTTCTTTAAATTTTCCACTCCTTTTTTTACATCTCCCTGTTTCCGTTCGATTCTATCCTCGATGGATTCGTCATCCAACGTTCATTCTTTCTTTAGGTTTTCCAGTTTGGTTTCCAAATTTCGTTCGTTGATATATTCCCTCAAGTATTCTTTTATTTTGTTGACAAAAGTTTGCCCAATTTCCGTCTTTGCTTGTTCTAGTTCGTTATCGTCTACGTACGTTTCCAACTCTTTTTTAAGACTTCCTACGCCTTTTTCAATATCATCCCTCAATTTCTTTTCTCTTTTATCTTCGATATCAGTCAATGAATCTTTTATATCTTTTAAATCGCTTTCTCGTTTATCTAGACCGTAATCACGCACCATTTTGCTCCCCCGTTTTATCACAAATGCTTTATTCGCTGCGTCGCCTCCGTCCGTGGGGTTACCGAGATTCGTATTTTTTTCTCCAAACATATCGATTCTTCCTCTTTTCAGAAAATTGTTAGTTATAAAAGATAAAGACACGTCAGAATCTGAAACGCGAGTTTTAGGTATTCCTCCAAATTTATCGACGGGCATTTTTTTATTATAAATAAAATTCGTTATATTGGTTTGTAATACAACCTTATTTGACCGGTAATAAAATTAAGATAGAAGTTTGTTATTCCTGGAGATATTGTAATATTTGCGGGCGTATCTTTGGTATTGAATGACCATCTTTCGCTAATTATCCCTTTTTCACCTTCAAACCGGTCCCAAAGTTCTATTTCCGTTCCATCTCCCAACATCACATTTAGTAATTTTTCTCTTTTTGTTTTTAGATATTTTTTTGTTAGATGAGTTGTTGGTGAACTATCTGCTACACCTCCAATAGGTTCTTTAATCATATATAATGTATATGTCAAATCAAAGTCGAGTTTATATCATCCTGTTTTTTAAGTATCCATTTTTCATGACCTGGTTCTTATTGAATGCCTGGGTACGCTGCGATGCTGTCATGCATAATACATTTGTTTGGTGATTTGTTTTTCGGATCATAGTAATAAGCATGTCCATTGATACGTTCACTGATGATTATTGTTTCACTCCCAATGTCGAGTGAAAATACAAGCGTATCAAATGCCTGATTTTTATAAATCGCTAGTTCCGTTTCCACATTATTTAATTCACGTTTTTGTGCTTCAAGACAATCTCGCACCATCTTGTTTCCCCGTTTTATCACAAATGCCTTGTTCGCCGCGTCGCTTCTTTCTATCGGCGTAATCTTGTTTCCGAGCCTTACGTCCGTTTTAGGCATTCGTCCAAATTTATCGACTGGCATTTTTTTATTATTCTTGTTGACCTTTATTTAAAACGTATAAACACAAATGCCCGCAAATGACTGACCCTTTCGGTTGCACTTGTTCGGCGTTATAAAAATTTTGGTTTGAGATAATTTACAATTTCAACGGGTGGTTGTATACCGTCAAAATAATTTTTTCCCTTTTAATCCAACAAACCCAATGCGTTCCTCCCGCGTTGGAAGATCCAATTTCATCATTCGGGTTCGAGTCGTCCAAATTTAATATTCCGCATTCCCTTTTCCAAGGACGTTTCGGCAGTTGATCTCGCATAAATACGCCTCTAAAACTCTTTTGCCGCGTCAATCAATTCGAAATTGTTGAGCGGTTTGTCGGGTAAAATTACGTTTCCGATAGAGATATTCATGCTTTTTTTCTTAATAATTTTGCTCATTAATACGCCGCCGGTGGTATGGAGCTAACGTGTTAATTCCGTCCAGCACGATATTTTTTTTGTCATCCTCACAACTTAGCGCGACCTTGTTCATTTCTTCCGTGTACATTTCGTGACTCCGGCTTCTCAAAACATTCATCTTTCGCAGTTGTTCCTTTTTCGAAAACAAGCACTCCTCGTAATCTTCAAACCGGATACTCTTTTTCACAACAACTTTTTTCATTCCTTTAATTTTTTTTCTCTTCCGGTCCTTCGAACATTTTATACGAGTACAATTTAGCTCTTACGCCGACGAATCCTTCGATAATTTTTCCACCTGCCTCGTCTTTGAACATCCCGATCGCTGTTTTATTAACTCCCGTTTCGATTCCGGACGGGTGATTCTTATCGAAATTACTCGTGTCAAATTTATCTTTCACATCCGGGGCAATATCTTTATAAAAATCTTCCGTTTCAGTCTCGTACATAAGACAATCAGTATCCGTAAACAACAATTTGGCCTTTTCTCCGTATTTCAGTTTAAAATACCCGTAGTGGAAATCGTACATGAGCGTTTTATTTAGATCTAAAATACACATTCCGTGGTAAACCGGCTTGTCGAATAGTAAGTGGGTCTTTTTCATGTGCATCGCGATAAGATTTTCGTCAAAGATGGTGGTTCCGTTAAAATTCGGTTTCGCCGCTATTTTTTTCGCTTTGATTTCGTCGGTAACCAATTTGATATCCGTGCTATTTCTGATATTTTCCATCGTCTTCCCGAAGACGGAGTTGTTCATCAATTTAAAAAAGTCTTTTTCAAACTCGTTCGTCGCTTTCGCTCGAAGGTTCGTGTTTAAATCGATATACGGTTTCATCCACGCGCTTTCCTCAAATTTAATTCCCCGCTGAATTTTCTTAATAATTAACCCCATCCTTTCGTATTGTTTTAAATTGGCATGATGCACCACGTATTTCTTTTTATTGTGTAGATTCGGGACCAATTTGTCTACTCCGCTTTTTTCCAAGTGTTAAGGCGCTAAAGGGTAGTAGTTGTGTAAATCATGCAGCTCTTTGGGTATTCTAAATCATCTTCTAAACTACAAGGTACATTTTTCCAATCAGTCAATTCCGCGTCGTCCATCCATTTAAATCCGCGAGTCGGCAGAGGTTGGCACATTGCCCATCCATACAAATTGTTGGCGTCCAAATAAGTTATAAATTTTGAAGGCTCGTTCGGGTTAAATTTATCCCCATATATTTATCATTCGCCTTGGAGTGTCTTTTCGGCCTCTCAGCCCCCTCTCAATCATGAGCAACATATCGGGGTCAGACAACAATTCTAATTTTAACCCGTCTTCTTCAACATGGCGTCGTACGCTAATCTGGGTGAAGTATAATACCACGCGGGATCTAACCCATAATTTTTTTCGCAGACGTATCTAAAATTTTCGAAAACGTCCGCCAGCAACAAAACGTCCGTGACGTTATACAAATCGTGGTATTCTTAAATTCTTTCCACATTTCTCGCGCGTGCGCGTATTTTTCGTTGTTAACTCCCTCGTCATTCAACCTCGAATAGAACGCTTCTTTCGGGGGCAACTCGGTTTTGCGGAATCTTGTTGCGGAATGGATATATTCGAACGGATAAACCGTCTTTTTTCAACAATAATTTTCGTTGCCGCTCGTTCCGAAAATATTTTCTTACGTTCAAAAATTGTTTTTCCGTTAAATTACTCGAGAGTTTATCCAAACTGGAAGCCATAAATTTAAAGCTATCGGTTTTCCGTCGTCCGTTTTTTTATCAATATAAGTATCCACTTTTACTTTTTTCGTAAAACTAATGTATTCTTCCTCAGTGTTCGCTATACAATCGATATCGCCTTCGCTCTTTCCGAGATTTTTGAGGAATAAATTGCTGTCGTACCCGGCTAGATTATGACACACTACCGGAATGAAGCTCGGTTTTCGATACACGAGATTACATTTAGCGTGCGCCGCTCCTCTACATTTCCCGGTGTAGTTGCAGTGATCGCGAACCTTTCTAGTTTCCCATTTTTCGTCGGAAAGTGTTTTTTTTTACATATCCAAAATCTCGCGAATTCTATCTTGTCAAATTTATCCATAATTATTTCTTTTTGCGGTATATCGTAAATTTCTTTTACGTTTTTTTCCAACATTTCCACAAATTTTTGCATGACATCCTCTTCATCCGTCTCTTGTACCCGCGGTCGTCGAAACATTTTATATAGTAGCAAAAACCCGCGGGGACGTGTTTGTGGTATTGTTTCGTATAAATTTTTTCGGGGTTCGGAGCGCACGTATCTATCGGTTTTAGGAAAGACTCAAAGTCGGCGTATATTATAAAAGGAACTAGCATCATTCTATTTAAGTTTTTAAACTCGATAAACGAACCTTCTTTCGGCATGTCAATACGCACGCATTCGTTCGCGTAACACCATTTCTCGTGTTTGTTTAACGCATCTTGGTTATTAAACAGGTTTAAACAGTTGCAACAAAAATAATATTTATGCTCTCTCTTCGAAATCTGCGAAGACAGTAATCTACTTAATTTTTTTATCAAACAATAACGTTTTTTTTCGTTATCACTAATCAACAAAAGGTCTATTATTACCCTTCTCTTAGGATAATCACTTCTTCTCAACGGGTAAATTTTACCCTCAAACCCAAACACCCGAACAGCGATACCCGGATTTTGCTTTTCAAACTTGGTTGTATCGCGAACAGAGACGGGGTAAGTGATCCCACCCATGTGTAAATCGTCTTCTTTACTTTTTAGTTCTGCGATTCTTTCGAATCCAAGGCCCGCAACACGCTCCACGAAAAACATTTGCCGTCCTCGTTTTTCATTTTTACAATTGCCCTCTTTCCTACTATTTTTTCGGTAATGGAATATAAGAATTTCCTCTCAACGGGTCATAAACGGTCGTGTGAATTTCGAGTTTCTCGATCGAAACGAAAATCCAACCACTACCCATACTTTGAAACGTAGCCATTTTTTCCAATATTCTTTCTACCATGGTATCGTATGATTCTTCTATATTAGTTCCTTCGATATCCGAATGGAAAGCCGCGGGATGAATGACACTATTGCCCTCCTGCGCGTTGGGTCTTTCCGTCTCGCATTTAAGAATCATTTTAATCTTGCGTTGCCTATTTCTTCCGAGAAAGTCGATTACTTTTTGTCGAACCGCGTCGAAAAACCTTCGCGGATCGTAACCTTCCCTCCCATCTATAGTATACACGGTCATAAAATTCCTCAAAGCGGATCGACCTTCTGTTAACTCAAATGATTCTCGTCTTGCTGGATAATTTCTCCTGATTTCTCTCGAGACTTCATCCAACACTCGATCGATTTGCCCTTCATCTACATAATTAGTTAACCAGTTATTGAAATGACGGATCCTGCTTTGAACTCCAGATAAAACGTTTGACGCAGTCTGTCGTGTACCAGATGAAACGTTTGATACAGCCCGTTGGGTTGCATGACCAATTCTTCCAAAGAAACTCATTTTTTTCTATTGCAAAAATTGTCTTTTAACTTGTTTCAAAAATTATATTTTTCACTGGAATAATATAATCTCTTAAGAATCCGAACCGCTTTCAAATCCCTCGTCACCCATAAGTTCTCAGTTTGATGTTGCTAATATGCATTTTTTCTCGAGTCTTACTATTGTATAGGGGTCTACCATCAAGTCTTCATAATCATCATCCAAAAGCTGACCCACTAGAAAATCCCCATCAATTTCAGTTATTTTCATCAACTTGTCGTCTGAGATTACATCGCCGTTAATAACACCACGATACAAAGAAAACCAGACTCTTTCACCAACATTAAACTCAAAATTCCTCATAACCCTCACCAGTTCCAGCAACGTCTTCAACCAGGATGACGTCCTCATCATGCACCCTATCCACCATTTGTGACCATATGAAGTCATCAATAGGATCTATGTAGAATTCTATCCTTTTAACTAGACAACACGATCCTTCCGACAAAAGTTTGATATTATTTTCTTCCACGCTCTTTTTTTTCTTTAGTAAATTTTTCTTTAACTTATTTTTCAATTTTAATTTCGTATTTGTTTTGCCAGATCCTCCCTTGATAAAAAGATATAATTCCCGGGTCCAGTTTTAAAAATTTAGCGGCTTTGTAAATCGATGAAAATGACAACTCTTCCTGCGTTTCAACGTCCTTCAATACGACTCGCTTCGGATTCGTTCGGATTTTTTTAAAAACCTTGTAATCATCATCCTTGGTTAACAATTTATTTTCCTTCAGTACCTCCTATACACACGCATTATTCCATTTTGTATAACCTTTAATACCATTTGCGCGTAAAATTTTCTTCATTTCTTTCAATGTAGTCATTTTTATTTAATTCGGGTTGGGTGGGCGCGCCATACGGTATATATTTTTCTGTAATCGATTTAGATTTAGGCGTTAAATTTTTTTCAACCACTTTCTTTCCAACGGCATCCAAAGTTTTTTTCCCGGCTTCCTGCCCAGCTTTCAGGCCGCTTTCCCAGCCGTCTTCGCGGAGGATTTTCCCGCCTCCAAAGCCGCCTGTCCGACTTTTTGAGCGGCAGCTTTCATAGCGCAGCGGGTAAACAAGCTATTGATAAAGTCGAATATACCGCTTCCACCGTATTGATAACGTCTCTTAAAACCGCGATTTTTCGCAACCAACATCTTTTTAAATGATGGATTGCATTTTTTTATGTTGATTGGCGTTTAATATTTTTTGGTTCGCGAGCTCGTTACAGATGGAAATCAGTTCGTCTTTAATGCTAGTATTTCCCGTTTCCTTACTCGCCAACAACAAATCCAACCGTTTGACGAGTAAATTGGAATCTGAGAGACCGGAACCTATGGGCCCGCCTTCATAAAGTTTTTTATTTCTCCAAATGGGTCTAACAATTTCTGTCCATTTTGCTCCATTTCTAGCCTTTGGGCCTTGGGCGGTATCAAAATTCCGGTAAATAGCATTCGTCTTAGATAACAACTCGCCGTAATTACCTTTATCCTTCCCGGTTAGGATTTTTTTATCCGGATTCTTGGATGTAATGATTTCCCAAAATCCTGGCGTACCCGGGTATTTCTCACCGTCCACAATTATGCCATCATCTTGAATGGTAACGGGCTTATTAACACCTATTAATTTCCTGAACACTCCAGCTCTCTCATTGACCTGAAATTTGTAAAAAACAAACACGATGTTATATAAAGCTTTGTAGCTGACCCTTTCATTCCCGATTTAACTCGTTTTCATTGGCCGGTTGTTGCAGTTTTTAACTTTAACAAACACAAAACTTCTACATACAAACGACGAATATATCTTTTTAATGAAGCAAACTTTGGCGAGTACCGATCTGAATTACGGATGACAGACTGGAACGTAACTCTCAATAACGATGATCTCGACGCAGCGACAAAACAATTAACAGATACAATATTAACAGCAGCTTCAAACACCATTCCTAACAAAACAATTACAATTAGACCTAACGACATTCCTTGGATAAATAATGAAATCAGATCACTAATCAAAAAGAGACAAAAACACAAAAAAGCAAAACAACAAAACACAAAAGAAGCCTGGTCATTGTTTAAACAATCGCGAAACTTAGTTACTAAACACATACGCAAAGCAAAACATAATTACACTAACAATTTGATCAACAAAATTAATGCATCTGACACATCTCCAAAATATGGTTTAAAACAGCTAAACAATTGACAAATAAATCATTCATTCATTCCTTTTAAAGGTTTGTAACTGTGCTCAAGTATACAATGCTTCAAGTATTTCGAATGTTGGTGTTTTTTAACTAAAACCGTGATACCAAGATAATTCATTGACAATAAAGAATACATGAACTTAAAAGCATTCTTTATTTGGTAGCGAAATCTGATCTCATTATGTAGTACACTTTTCCAAGATTGAAACTATGCTAGTTATTTATATATCCTTTTTAATGTTATAAACATACATTCTTTCTTGATTGGTTATTTAATTAGACTAAAATCATTGCATATTAGTTATCTATGTTTTAGACACTTGTTATTCGAGAATATTTCACGAATTAGAAATTTAGTTAGATAAGAAACCGATTCTTATCGAAAAGTCTGACGCCAAATCGCCAAATCGCTCACTCTTACTTTACACCATTATCTTATCAAAATTGTAAATTAAAATGCATAATAATATATACAATTATACTTATAATACTGTTATTTTATAATATACTGATCAGACATAACCTGATTAACACATGCAGCCGCGACATGGCCCAATTGTTAGTGCGCTGGATTTGTAACCCGGCGATTCGGGTTCAAAGTCTAATTGCGGCAGGTCACACCTATATAACTGAATTGTTTTTTAAATGACGTTAAACCCAGTGATTGATACATGTATTTAACCCATGTTATGATCTTTATCAAATATACGATCTATGTGGTGCTTCTCCGAACGTTAGCAACGTTGATCAATAGTGAGCAATGAACGGGCATGTATGTAATTTCACAGAATGCATGTTCTCCATGTTAGAGAAAAAACACATCTTAATAAATACTTTTTGTAAAGATGTATTTTACTGCCATAAAGTTTGTAACTATGTGAACGTTTTCTTTGACTGTTTCCTTACACTATGAACAATGTAATCAAACTTTACTAAATGCATTAGCCCGTTTTTGCCTTTATAAATAATGACTGTGATGATTATTTCGTTCGTTTGTTCGTTTATTTATGGTATTAATAAATCATTTTATTTACTTTTATTATTTGTACAAGCCTTCAGCGGGCATGTGAAACTTACTAATGACATGTCTTGTTTTGCTGTTGCCGATAATTTTATCGATTTTTTCATAAATTGCGTAAATAATTCATTATTAGACCCATGCTACTAGTGATAAAACACTTATGTGGTGCTAATTGTAATCTGTCTTATATTCTTGACTGAACAGATGGTGGTAAAAATGGTAGCGCTGGAATTAGCGTTGTTTTCACGTCGGAAAGTCCCATCCAGGAACAACGCCTACCTCTTGTTGAGACCATTCCCGATGATGTTGCTAATCATGAAAATGATGTTTCGTCTCGCAATAATAGCCTGGCGCCTTTCACATCACATTCCAGAGAACAAATTCCTCCACAGCGACAAAGGAGAGGTAACTCACATTTTCCTCTATGTAAGGGAACATAAGATAATTAATGACGACGAGTCGGGATTTTTTAATCTAAGCAGACAAAATTTACATTTATGTTCCACTTCTATTAGGTCTTGGGAAAAATGATAACATTGTAAGAATATGACGGAATAATGATTAAGAGGCAGGAAAAAACACTCAATGATAGCTCTATTTAATATGCATATAAGTTTTAATGAATGGATAAAATCAAACGAATACCCTAATTTCACTTTGTAGAAATTTAACTGCTCTAGGCAAATGGTTTATCGATTAGTCATGGTATTTCATGTATTGTCTGTGCTTGTTGGATTTCAAATTAGAATACATTACCAATATAAATCCTATCTAAACTTCGCTATTCAAATGGTCTAGTATTCATTGATAAATGTTTAACCGTATTATGTTTAGACGGCTTTCGTCAATAGTTTGTATGAATTCTCTTTGGCACGCTTTGTATATTAAAGTATTTTGCTCACGAGGCAATTGTGTACATTAATTAACTTCTCCGTTTACCTCCTGCTTCCGATAATGTAGTCATTCTTAATTCCAGGACCGGTATTTAACGTTCAGATGATTTCTAGGTTCAATATTTTTTTATTCTATGTTAAACATGTAGTATAGTACAAACAATGCATAAATAGAAATAAGTTACATAGTTTTATCACTGAAACGACACTAAAATGAATAGATAAATAATTATAAACAAACTTTGTACTACTACATATGAAACATAAACAAGGATGACACAAAAAGGGGATTAATATTCCCATATTTCAATTGTGGTCCTAATAATAAGTTATGATAAACAAGGGACATAAAAAACCTAAGAAAATACACAATATCACAGACACAATTTTCACTTAAAACAAATAATCTACAGAGTCTAAAATGTAATGTCAGGTTTTACGTTTTAAATTTTCTATTTTTGTACATTTCTTAAGATATGTTGGCAAACTATTCCATAAAATACAACCATTATACGCAAAATAGCTCTTTCTTTAACAGTTGGATTTCTAAAACATAAATCAGAACTGAATCTTATATCATGGTAATGATCTTGCACAATATTTGCAGAAATAAGATAATCATTCAAACAGGTTGGTTTAGTCAAATGTCGTTTATTCAAACGCGACTTCGCAGGAATAGAACATTCCTGGATTACATTTTTGCGCTGAATCAGTGTATTTTAGTAATATTTATAGTAAGTATGCGTTGTCATTACTGTACCTGTTGTTTTAAGGTGTATTTAGTATGGTAATTCCGGTTGATTTGTTGTTGCGAGGTCGCGTCCGATGTAATATTTTTTCATTTATTGCAAATACACCGACTGGTTTAGAAATGCTTTAGGATCTATGTGGGAAAACATTATCGGTGACTAAAATTTCCCACTAAACACAGTAGTATAATCAAACAAGCAGCTAGATAAGACTAACAGACTAAACATGGTAACAAGCCTACAAGCTTACAATATGCATTATAGTAAGGAAAAAATGTCCCTTCAGAGTATCATTGAAGCACTCGGTCATATTGACCTTATACAGTGGGGGGGGGCAGGCAGGTCCGGACACCTAGATATTCTTAATTTCTTTTTTGCATAAAGTTCTTATAAGTCCAGTGAAATTTAGTGTCAGACCCCCCCCTGGAAAATATATAGTTGCTGTCTCTAAGTACTCATCGGTACAAGCCCATTGTTGAGCTTCCCAGGCCAATGACACTTGTCTTTGTGCGACCATAAACATCAGTAACATCATTTACGTACCTATCAGTTGTAAGCGTTTTGTTCGCAAAGATATGTATGCCCGTCTTCTCCCTCTAGTACCACGAACTCCGCCATAATGATATATTCAGCTATACTGACAGACGCATCTTCATTCTCAAGACCATCCTCCTACCTGAAAATGAACACAAAATCTCATTAAGGAGAATAACCGATGTTCATTCAGAAGTGTGCATCTTACTTAGCCACGTATCTATTCCCCACACTTTATAATATGATGTTGAAAAGAGGGATGCGTCTGACGAGACTTTGACATTTAAATGACGACATAATGGAAGACGTGTATTAACCGCCCAATTTTAAAGCATATCACTTCTATGTATCTGGTAACGTTGCCGCATCTTCTCAACATAGCTCTGTGACACGCCAAGACGACATGCAACCTATCTTTGAAAGAGCCTTGTCCCAAACAAACTAATGTATATATTCATTTATAAATAATCGAGAATTCTTCGAAGTTATTCTTTCGTCATGTATTAACTAACAATTATCATTGCGCCATTACGTTAACCGAGCAAAACGTTCAAAATGTTTGTAACATGAACACGATGACATTTGTATATTAAATACCTGCTTTTCATGGGTATGACAAATCCTATGCTACCAGGTGTATGGTCAGGATAACAATTTAATAGAGAAACAAAGGGTGTATTAAACATGTACAGTTGGAGACATCTTGAAGAATAACGAGTTGTACCACACTTAATTGGCGAACAACATTAATGGCCAGAAGCAAAAATTCAATAAGACAGGGAAATATCACAAAGTTGATGATTTAGTGTGGGACTGGTTCAGACAAGCGTTACACAAAAAAACAGATGTTAACATTATACAGTACAACCTCTCAAAAGCAACACCCTTTGTAAGAAATAAAAATTATATTGTTGTTCCATAGAGGTTAAATTAATAGTTAAGTCGTACAGTGGCAAAAATCATTTTGTTGTTGAAGGAAAGTTGTTCAAGAGAGGGCCGCTCTGAAGAGGTCGCACTGTACTACCATCAAACTACTCACAAACTATATATGCATAACAGTGTATTGTAAAATGTAATGAAACATGAAATCACAATTACACTTTTTTTAATCAGAACTAACAGCAATTTACTTGCTAATATGCTATAAGTAGCAACAGGATGGACATTACGAGTACATATGCACTGATGTGTTGAAGACCGACACAAAAATCTCTTCTATACTGACATCCCCTTTAAACCGGCAAAATGTCCTGGTCCCGATCTATACCGGTATAGAGGGGTTCCACTGTAAATTGCAATTAAAATAACATGACATATTGATACACATAATGTAAAATATAAAGTGTACCATGTGACCCATAAATTTTGAGTAGCATCAGTAGAGTGATATTGACAGGTATCGGACAAAATGTTTACCCTACCCAACCACCGCTACAAGTTTTATGAACATGGGGAATCCCCCATACTTATAAAAACCCTTCAAGCTTTATGAACATGGGGAATCCCCCATATTTATAAAAAAAATGAAAAACCTCCCAAACGTTTGTTCGTGTTCCGAGTTATTTTTCACGCGCGAATGTATCGATTTTACGAGTTGAGGGGAATTCCCGTTCAATGTTATAATACAACCTTATATGCCCTTTAGCGATAAATTTAAATTCGTCGTACGTTAAATGGTATATTCCGATCCAAGTGTCTGGAGAATTAATATCAAATGACCACATTTTATTAATTATTTTTTTTTGCGTTTCGAGGCGGTCCAAAATATTTTTGTCCTTCCATCACCATGGTCCACATGTAATAATTGTTGTTTTTCCGTAGATATAATTTTTCTCGTATACGACAAATTAATGTCGAGCGTGTAAACACCCGTCTTTTTAAGGAGTCAGTGTTCCGTGCCGTACAAATATTCATCGCCTACAACAATGGGGTATTTTACTATATCGTTATAAATAATATTTATATTCGGTGTTTTAACAAAGGCTGATGTGAAAAAGTTTATTTTTATTATTGACGATAACATCTCAGTTATCCGGTTTTTGCTTTACATTAATTATGGTATCCGCGCTAACGTCGAGCGAAAATAAAAGAGTATTTAATAGATTAATTTTAAGAATTCTTATATCCGATTCTAGTTATAAAATTTTGTTATTACATATATTTACCCACGTCCATTTTTATCTTTTCAATGATTGGATCCAGATCTTTCTCGCCTACGAACATTTCCAATTCTTTTCTGAAATTTTCCACCCGCTTCTCAACATCTCCCAGTAATTTCCGTTCGATTTTATCTTTGATTGTTTCGCTATCCAACGCCCATTCTCTCTTAAGTTTATTCAGTTCGGTTTCCATTTTTTGTTCGTGGACATAACCCTCAAAATGCTCTTTTACCGTCGTTACAAAGGTTTTGCCAATTTCCGCCTTCGCTCGTTCCAACTCATTTTCGTCTACGTACGTTTCCAACTCTTTTTAAGACTTTCACTCCCTATTCGACATCACCCTATAATTTTTGTTCGACCCTATCCTCGATGGTTTCATCATCCCCATCCCTCGTCCACTCCCTTTTTAGTTTATTTAGTTTAGCTTCCAATTTTCGTTCGTTTATATATTCTCCCACTTGTTTTCTTATCTTCGTTACAAAGTTTTTACCATTTTTTGCCCGTTCCAGTTCATTCTCGTCTGCGTACCTCTCCAACTCTTTTTTTAAATTTTCCACTCTTTTTTCTACATCTCCCTGTAATTTCCGTTCGACTCTATCCTCGATAGTCTCATCATCTAACGTCCATTCTTTCTTTAGGTTTTCCAGTTTAGTTTCCAATCTCGTTCGTTGATATATTCTCTCAAATATTCTTTTATCCTCGTTAAAAAAAGATTTACCAATTTCTGTCTTTGCCCGTTCCAGCTCGTTCTCGTCTAGTACGTTTCCAACTCCTTTTTAAGATTTTCTACTCCTTTTTCGATATTATCCCTCAATTTTTCTTCTGTTTTATCTTCGATATCAGTCAATGAATCTTTTATTTCTCTCACTTCACGTTTTTGTTTCTCTAGACCGTAATCACGCACGATCTTGTTCCCCCGTTTTATCACAAATGCCTTGCTCGCTGCGTCACCTCCGTCTGTGGGGGTACCAAGATTCGTAATTTTTTCCGAACATATCGATTCTCCCCCTTCTCAGAAAAATGTTACTTGTATAAGATAAAGACACGTCAGTGTCTGAAACGTGAGTTTTCGGCATCTGTCCAAATTTATCAACGGGCATTTTTATAAAAACGAATTTATTTTATTTCCGTTTTTCGTTATAATTGTTTTTTCCCAATTATAACGGTTTATAATACAACCTTATGTATCCATTTTTTATAATTATAAATCGATAAAGCCATTTCCTAGACTCAAAAAGTAAATAAACCTCGTCCATAATTTTAAATGACCAGTTGCCTTTCATTATTCTTGTGTCATCATTTTGTAGTTTGCTGGTAAAATCTGCCGACTCCTTGTCCCACTCAGATACTCGCAGTCTTATCCGACTGGTCAATCCGGTCGATTCCGGAATGCCCGGTAAACTATTAGTGTGTTGCAAATCAATGTCGAGCGTATACAACCCCAGCTTTTTAAGGAGCCATAATTCTCTACGTTCGCTAGGTAGTATAGAATGAGGGTATTCTATAATATTTTTGTAATCAATATATCTGTTCTCCGTTTTATCAAAACCTTCCGTGATATAGTCAAACCCTCCATTTATTAAATTTTCCAAGTCAATAATAGTACCTTTGTTTATGTCGAATGAAATCAAGAGAGTATTCAATTGATTGCTTTTTAAAGTTTGTATAGTCGATTCTAGTTGTATAATTTTATCTAGTTTATAACCTTTCGCCATCCGCCGCATCACCTGCATCTGTTGGGGCACCGATGTTCGTAATCTTGTTTCCAAACATATTAATATCGCCGCGCCTCATAAAATAGAATCCGTTTTAGGCATCCGTCCAAATTTATCGACAGGCATTTTTTGTTATAAAGAGCGGCTTTTTTATTTCTTTTAAAACGTACGAACATAAATGGCCGCAAATTACCGTTCCATTCGGTTGTACTTGTTCCGAGTTGTAAAAAAATCTCGGTTTTAGATAGTCGGACAATTCCGAGGGAGGTTGTATTCCGTAACCGTCGAAATAACATTTTTCGTTTCCTCTTTTAATCCAACAAACTCAATGCGTACCTCCAGCGTCGGAAGATCCAATTTCATCATTCGGATTCGAGTAATCCAAATTTAATATTCCTCACTCATTTTTAACGGTCGTCTCGGTAGTTGGTCGCGCATGAATACGCCTCTAAAATTGGGTATTTTTAATTGTTTGACCGCGTCCATCAATTCGAAATTGTTGAGCGGTTTATTAGGCAAAATTACTTTTCCGACCGAGATATTCATATTTCTTTTTTTTAACTATTTTTATGACCTATAGCCAACGTGCGAATTTTATCGGTAAAATAATTCTTTTATCGTCTTCGCCACCTTTATTAATTTCCTCCGTATACATTGTAACTCCAACTTCTTAAAATATTCATCTTTCTCAAGTGTTTCTCACCCGTAAACAAGCAAGTTTTATAATCCTCAAACCGGATGCTTTCTTTCACGATGGCTTTTTTGATTCCCTTACATTTTTTCTCTTCTTCCCCCGCGTACATTTTAAACGCGTACAGTATGGCTCTAAGCCCGACAAATTGCTGGATAATATCCCCACCCGCTTCGTCTTTAAACATGCCGAGTACTTTTATTTACTCCTACTTCGATTCCAGATGGGTGATTTTCGGAGAAATTATTCGTATCAAATTTATCTTTTATGTCTCCGGAAACGTCCTCGTAAAAATCTTTCGTTTCGATTTCGTACATCAAACTATCCTTGTCGGTAAACAACAATTTGGCTCTTTTCCGTATTTCGGTTTGAGGTATCCGTAATGGAAATCGTACATGAGCGTTTTACTCAAATGCAAGATACACATGCCGAGATAAACCGGCTTGTCGAACTTTAATTGGGTCTTTTTCATATGTATCACGATAAGATTTTCGTCAAAGATGGTATTTCCGTTATAATTCGGTTTCGCCGCCAATTCTTTCGCTTTCTCTCTATAACTAACCAACTTGATATCCGTTCGGTTTCTAATGTTTTCCATTGTTTTCCCGAAAACGCTGTTATTCATCAGTTTAAAAAAGTCTTTTTAAACTCGTTCGTCCCCTTCGCTCTAAGATATATTTTTTCATCCACGCGCTTTCTTCGAATTTTATTCCTCGATGAATTTTTATAATTTTTAACCCAATCTTTCGTATTGCTTCAATGTTTCGTGATGAACCACATATTTCTTTTTGTCGCGTAAATTCGGAATCTACTTGTCTACTTTATCTATTTTCAAATGTTCCGGTGCCAAAGGATATTCGTTGAGCAGGTCATGCAACTCTTTCAGATATTTCAAATCACCTTCCAAAATACACGGTATATTTTTCCAATCATTCAATTCGGTTTCATTCATCCATTTAAATCCGTGAGTTGGTAAAGGTTTACTCATCGCCCACCCGTACCAGTTGTTGGCGTCCAAATAAGTTATGTATTTACTCGTTTTTTCGGGATTAAATTTTTCGCCCATGTACGAATTATTTACTTCCGCGTATCTTGTCGAGATCATAGATATTCCTCCCCTAATTCCTCTTTCAATCATGAGCAACATATCAGGGTCTGATAATAATTCTAATTTTACGTACGTTTTTTGTCAACATCGCGTCGTACGATAGTCCCGGTGATGTATAATACCACACCGGATCCGAAGGGTAATTCTTCTCACACACGTTTCTAAAACTTTTAAGACGTCTGCCAGCAACAAAGCGTCGGTTTTATTATACAAATCGTGATAATCTCTTAGAGTTTTCATATCAAACGCCTTCCATACCTCCTGTGCATGCGCGTATTTCTCATCACTAATACCTTCGTTATTTAATCGCGAATAGAACGCCTCTTTTGGAGGCAATTTCGTTTCCTTTAATCTTTCCCCGGAATCTATATATTCGTATGGATATAAGCCCTTCTGGAGTAACAAATTTCGTAGGCGTTCGTCTTGATAATACTCAGATTCGCTCGAAAATTGGTCCTTCGTCAAATTGCTCGCGAGTTTGTCCAAACTGGAAGCCATAAATTTAAAGCTGTCGATAAACCTAATTTTGTAATATCGGTTTTTCTTCACCGTCTTTATTATAAGTACTAACTTGTATCGTTTTCGTAAAACTAATGTATTCTTCCTCGGTAGACGCGATACAATCAATCTGACCTTCGCTTTTCCCGAGATTTTCGACAAATAAATGGCTGTCATACCCAGCCAAATTGTGAAACACTACCGGGGTGAATTCCGGTTTCCTGTGCTGGAGATTACATTTGCAATGTGCCGCCCCTCTATATTTCCCGGTGAAGTGACAGTGATCACGGACCTTTTTAGTTTCCCATTTTTCGTAGGAAAACGATTTTTACAGATCCAACACCTCGTGGCTCTCATGAAATCTACCTTGTTTTTACGGTTAAATAGTATCTTCTTGGGAGGCATATCGCAAATTTCTTTTACGTCTTTTTCCAAAATTTCTACAAATTTTTGCGCAGTATCCTCATCATCCGTTTGCGCGGTGTAGGTGACCGGCGCTTTTATGTACACTTTATCATCAAAACATTTAATGTAGTAACAAAACCCCAACGGATCGTGTTTCTGGTATTGTTCGGTATAACTTTCCCTAGGGTTTGGGCTACACGTATCAATATGTTTGAGACCAGACTCAAAGTCAGTATATACCACAAAAGGAACTCGCATCGACCTATTAAAATTTTTAAACTTGATAAACGAGTCTTCTTTCGGCATCACAACCCTTACACATTCGTTCGAATGGCAATATTTCTCATGTTTGTTGAATGCCTCTTGCGTATTGAATGGGTTTAAACAGCTCCGACAAAAATATTTTTTACCATCGCGGTTACTAATCTGTTTCGATAATAAATAACTTAATTTTTTTATTAAACAGTAATGTTGTTTTTCACCATCATCAATCAACAAAAGTTCTATTATCAACCTCCTGTTATGGCGTTTGCTTATTCTCAATGGGTAAACCTTACCCTCAAACCAAAACACATAAATAGCAATATCCGGATTTTGTGTTTCAAACTCTTTCAATGAAACGGGGTAACCGATACCTAACATGTTCAGTTCGCCTTTTTTACTTTTAAGATTTGTATCTATACGCTCGGAATGTGTTTCTTTCGGATTAAGCGCCCGCAACACACACCAAAGAAACCATTTGTCGTCCTCGTTTTTCATGTTTATAATTCCCTTCTTTCCAACTAATTGCTTTGGAAGAGGTATGTAAGAATTGCCTCTCAACGGATCATAAACGGCTGTTTGAATCTCGAGAGAAATGATCGAAACGAAATTCCAACCACTACCCATACTTTGGAACGTCGCCATTTTTTCCAAGATTTTTTTATCATGATATCGTACAATTCATCTATATCAGTTGCCTCGAGGATGACCTCAATATCGGAATGAAAACCTGCGCGTTAGCCATTTCCATATAACATTTAAGAATCATTTTAATCTTGTTTTGCGGATTTCTTCTAAAAAGTCGGTTAGTTTTTGTGGGACCATGTTGAAAATTACTCGCGGATCGTAACCTTCCCTTCCTTCTATAACGTGCACGGTCGTAAATTTCTTCAAAGCGGATTCACTTTCTTTTAACTCGAATGGTGGTGCTCGCATCTTCCCGAATAAATCCGATACAACTTTTTTAAAGCCGTAAGTCGAAGCTTTTCTGGGGCAACTCTCACAAGGGATAGTGGTGCTTCTGCTAACCGTTTTGCCTAATCAGTCGCGGTTTTTATTGATTTTTTCACCACCTTTTTCACGTTGTGCGCCGCGGTTGTGACTATTTTCGGGATAAGAGTCGGTACATTAATGTTTGGCACTGGTTCCTCAAGCATCGAACTCGTATGTTCGACCCCAGCGCCGGTCAATAAATTTTCCAACTCGGCTATCTTGAGTCTCAAATATTTGCGAAGGCCGCGTTGTTTCGCGACCTCTCTTAATTCTTTAACAGTCGGCATTTCGTTTTTATATGAGCAATAATTTTATTAAATCAAAAAATTAATTTTTGTCGATTATATTATATATTATTATATTCCTCGTGAGAATAATATAATCTAAGCGAAGACGCGGAAAATATGTTCCCTCTCGAGCCTTATTATTATAAGCCGCAGGGAGAGTTTTGACAACAATCGCAGTAAGGATCAAATTCCAAAAGCAGAAGACCCACGAAAAAATCTCCATCAATTTCGATTATTTTCGCCATTCTTTCACCTAGGTCGTCGCAACAAAACACAACTGTGTCGCCGACTTTATACTTGAAATCACACGCCTCGTATTTCTCATTAATTTCAAACTCATAGTCTTCCTCCTCATCATCAATTTCAGATCATCTGGGGATGTCATCTCCGTCGTATTCTTTCACGCTCATTTTTTATTCTTACGTGGGAAATATTTTATTTAAATCAAAAAAATAATTTTGTTATTCTGAGAACTCATCGATAACTTTAATTTCGTATTTATTTTGGTAGATTTTTCCATCGTGGGTTTTTATATTTGGTAGATATGCAGGCGTTCTCAAAATTTAATATCTGTTGGCCGTTATCGATATTTTTTCAAAATACGGTTGGTTAATTTCGTTGAAAGATAAGGCTGGAAAATCAGTCGCGACTGCGTTGAAAAAGATATTTAAGGAAAGAAGACCGCAAAAAATGTGGGTTGATAAAGGTAAAGAATTTTACAACAAAGAGATACAGAGTCTAATTGAATTATATTCCACCGAAAATGAAGAAAAATCTAGTGTAGTGGAGAGATGGAATAGAACGATGAAAGACAAAATGTTGAAATATTTTTCGGACAATTCTACGCGGGTATACATTAATATATTGGACGAACTCGTTGATCAATACAATAATACGAAACACTCGTCGATAAAAATGACGCCCATTGAAGCGAGTAGAGAGGAAAACGAAACTGAGGTTTGGAAAAATCTTTACCCAGACCATTATAAAATAAAGACTTTTAATCTGCAATTTTCGGTAGGCGATGAAGTGAGGATCTCGAAGAAAAAGAAAACGTTCGAAAAGGGATATACACCGAGATGGACTGGAGAAATCTTTACCGTGACGGCTGTACAACGCACTACATCAGTTACGTATAAAATAGTTGACTATAACTGGGAGGAAATACAGGGCACGTTTTACGAACAAGAACTACAAAAAAAACTAGTCAATAAATATTTATGATCGAGAAAATAATACACCGTAAAGCTAATAAATCGTTAGTAAAGCGGTACGGTAATCCCACGTCCTTCAATAGCTGGATCGATAACGAGCAATTACAAGATATATAAATAGAACGTGAATCAGGAATTCCCTCAACTCGTAAAATCAATACATTCGCGCGCGAAAAATAACTCGGAACACGATCAAAGTTTGGGAGGGTTTTAATTTTTATAAATATGGGGGATTCCCCATGTTTATAAATTTGAAGGGTTTTTATAAGTATGGGGGATTCCCCATGTTCATAAAACTTGTAGCGGAGGTTGGGTTGGGTAAAAATTTTGTCCGGCACCTGTCAATATCATTCTACTAGCATCTTTGAAACAGCACTTTGTCTCGACATTTGTGTCATTTAGTCACTTCGTTACATATATGATAAATACTAAGCACTCACAATATTTTGAGTAGAAATTATTCCGACTTACAATCATTGTGAAATCATATTTTATGTTTTGCATTTTTTATTTATATTTCAGTGAGTCTATTACCTGGCTACAAACCGTATCGACGTAATTCTACCATATCTTCCAGATAGCAGTCAGCAAAGTGTACAAACTATGCAACCCCAGTAAAAGTGTGTGTGAATATATATCCAAAAAAGATTATTTACTTGCGTTCCACAAACATAGCTAATTCAAATATTTTATACAAGTTACCAAACTGAATTAGGGTAGAGATGTATCTTAAACAACTGTAGCATTTCAAGTATGTCCAATTTATACAAATGTATTGTGATGTTGTATTGCCGTGATCAAATATTTTTCTGCTTTTTTTCAATTGGAATTGTGAAGTATACTTTCCGTGTTTCTCACATATTGTATGAAGAAGTAAAATGGGACGAATGTTTACGACTACTATACTAACGTGATATTCCTTTAATCATTTTATAAAATATTCTTAATCGTGATTACAGATTACAGATTAAGTGTCGTTATCGTAATTTTACCATGAATTTAATAAAATGTTTTTTCTTCTTACTTGGGTTGGCATCTCTTTATTGTACAAATATATCTATTACTTCAGGTTATGGTTCTGTCACACGACAACGTATTTAGCACGTGTGCCAAACGTATGAAAAAATAGCTAAAACGCTGGGGTAGATCAAATGGAAGCCGCTTTCTCGACGCACATGCAGTGCACAGCTACGTATACGACGACTACAAAACGTTCCCTTAACGTGTGACAAAACGGATTTGCTACTTATTCATAACGTTTATCAGCGTATATCAACGTGTACCCAGTTTATGTTCAGCGTTCGCGACCTATGCGAAGCGTGCATCCAACGATCGTGTAGAGTACTGCAAGCGTATGGACTTCAAGTTCGCGTGGGTGTTTTTGAGCGCGAGAATATTTATTATAAAATTTGGCAGGAATTCTTCGTGGAGCTCGTCAAACATCTCGGAGGAAGTTATGGAATGATCTCTGGCCCTCAGCGAAGTTCTACCATTAGCTGGTCTTAAAGGCCGAACTCCAACCGCCGTCCAAATCCATGGTCTTATCTAACTCGCCCTCCTTTTCCGCCTGTTCCTACGTATAACGTTTTACGCGACATTGATCAAGTTGATTTGATGTTGGAGCAATGCTGTTTGCAACCGCTCAGGATCATACATTCTTACGTTATAAATTGTGTTTGTAACTCGTCATACACAATACTGATAAATTATTAAACACCGAAAATCTGATAGCCCGCATTTTAATGTCCAATAGAATCATTCCAATTATAATAATGAAATGTTATGCACACGTTCCGTGAATTTTCGACGTTATTGCATACGCGGGAAGATCGTTTAACATTTCTGCAGCGTGTTTCAAACGTATGTGAGCGTATCATAATGTTTATGTAACGACTTCATAGCGTGCGCATCGCGTGTGTGTAGCGATTGTCTAACGTATACGACGATCGTCCAGAGTATCAGCCAGAGTCATCATACCTTCTGCATACGCTGACAAATGGCGGACAGCGCGACAAAAGGGTCCTTATGACAAAATGTTTCTTTTTGCAAGTTTTACATCATTGTAAAGCACGGGATTTCTATTTTCTAAATAAGTTTTCATTAGTGTTGTGTCTTTTCTACTCCACGAGTTACATTAATTCCAAAACAATACACAATCATGTCATTTTACATGAAAAACGACGTTACCAACGTCATAATTTCGTTCATGATCTTGTACATTAGGCATGCACTTCATTGACGAGTTTTGGTTATACAGCGCTAAAGACTGTATTTATTAATCAAATAAAACATTGAATATTAAAGTTATCAAGTATATAATTCATTAGCATAAAGTGGGCATAGTTTTCATAACAGAGTATCTTCGTCATAATTCTTATGAAAAACGAAAGAAAAACTGTGACCAATTTTTAAAAGCAATCTTTGACTAAATAGATTTATTTTATTATTTGTCTTTTTTCTTTCATATTGAGAGAAAATACCATCCCTTAACAAACAGGTGTCAACAATATTCAGAATATCAGACGTGTCCGATTATTGACTATTTTTCAAGTCCCATTTATGGAAAACACAGCGTAATGTCATAAAGACCCAATTGTCGTGCTGCCGACCAAATACATGTACGCTGTAATGTGACAGGGCCTAATTAAGCGACTATATGTTCTGTATGAGGAGCGGTTTCCTTATAATTGTTGTCAGTTGTTCCTATTGTACAACGTCATGATATATGCGTGGGAGTATGCAAGTGTGGAATAAATAAGAAATAATATTTACTGGACAAATATTGTTACCACACAAATGTATTTAAAGATAAGTAATAAAATTAACTTAAGTAAAAAACTTTAAGCCTGTGAAGAATTCGTGGTAAGTATTTACTTCAGTATAACCTTATATTGTTAAAACATTTCAGGAATTCATCAAATAATAAGATAATTATTGACAAGATAAATATTATAAATCCAATAAGCATACTCTAGCGCGTTACTGAGCCATGAACCCTGGCTTCAAAAGTTTCACGAAAATATAGGCAACATAGCCTCAAAGAAATCATGCAATAAAAATGAATTTAAGTAAAATTATAGGCATTAAATGACTAGACTGTGCTATGCAAATTAAGATCAGGATTAAGACTTCCTCAAAAATTGAGGATTTGTTTGAAATTCACTGAAAAAAATATGTTTGATGTTACTGTGAAAAAAAAAACAGAATACACCGCGAGAGCTTAAAATAAATATCCGGCAAAATGACTAACCGGGTTCACATGAAGTTACCGTGAGGATTAGTAATTCAATTAAACATGTAGATCATGACTGTAAATTGAAAATATCGATTATATTTTAATATACAATGTTTTAAGAAATGCACGATATATGTTCGCGAAAACAACAGTAAATTAACATGTCAGATTGACATAAAAATGATAAATAGCAGACAAAACCGGAGCATGACAAGCTTTTATAATTAAATGACAGAAAGTCCTGCAAGCGGGAAATAATCGCATTTTTTGTAATACCCAGACATGATTAAGGTTTATTGTTTGATGAATGCATGAGTGTAATTATAACAGTACACTGGAGGCGGCTGTAGCCTAATATTTTTTATTCAAGGGTGTTTTCTAAATGAGAAGTAGATGAATACATTATACATCTGACCATGTTTCAAGTTTGTATGTTATTGTTGGTATCGCTGGAGAAATAGCAGTGTGCTACTGAGAGTTCTGACGCATTTAACCCAACCTCCACTACAAGCTTTATAAACATGGGGAATCCCCCACACTTATAAAATCAGGAACCTTCAATCACGCTCCCAAAATTCAATCATGCTACAAAACTTCAATCGCGCTCCCCCGAGCCCTTCAATTCTTTCTTTTTTGAGACTTTAGATATAAAATCGATACGTGTAATGTATCAATTTTACTAGTTGGGGGAATTCCTAGAATACATCCTTATGTGTCTTTAGCGGTAAATTTAAAATCGTCGTACGTTAAAGAGTATATTCCGATCCCAGTGTCTGGGGAATTGATATCAAATGACCGTATTTTATTAATTATTCTTTTTTGCGTTTCGAGGCGGTCCCAAAATATTTTGTCCTTCCATCACCCAGGTCTACTTGTAATAATCGTTGTTTTTCCGTAGATTTAATTTTTCTCGGATACGACAAATTAATGTCGAGTGCATAAACACCCGTCTTTTCAAGATGCCACTGGTCTGTGCCGTACAAATGTTCATCACCTACAATAACGGGGTATTTTACTCTATCGTTATAAATAATGTTTATATTCGGTGTTTAACAAAGGCTGATGTGAAAAAGTTGTATCGCTCATTTTTATTATTGACGATAACAACTCGGTTATCCGGATTTTGCTTTATATTGATTATAGTATCCGCGCTAACGTCGAGCGAAAATAAAAGAGTATCTAATAGATTATTTTTAAGAATTTTTATATCTAATTCTAGTAGTAAAATTTTGGTATTATTTCCTACGATGGCTTTACCGACGTCCATTTTTATCTTTTCAATGATTGGATTCAGATCTTTCTCGTCTACGAACTTTCCCAATTCTTTCTTTAAATTTTCCACCCCCTCTCAAAATCTCCCTGTAATTTCCGTTCGATTTTATCTTCGATGGTTTCGCTATCCAACGCCCACTCTCTCTTAAGTTTATTCAGTTCGGTTTCCATTTTTTGTTCGTCGACATATCCCCGCAATTGCTCTTTTACCGTCGTTTCAAAGGTTTTGACTCATTTTCGTCTACGTACGTTTCCAATTCTCTTTTAAATTTTTTCACCCTCTCTGTAATTTTTCCTCGATGGTTTCATCATCCCTCGTTCACTCCCTTTTTGGTTTATTTAGTTTGGCTTCCAATTCTCGTTCGTTGATGTATTCACCCACTTGTTCTCTTATCTTCGTTACAAAGTTTTTACCAATTTCCGTCTTTGCCCGTTCCAGTTCGTTCTCGTCAACATACCTCTCCAATTCTTTCTTTATATTTTCCACTCCTTTTTCTATATCTTCCTGTAATTTCCGTTCGACTACATCCTCAATAGTTTCGTCATCTAACGTCCATTCTTCCTTTAGGTTTTCCAGTCTGGTTTCCAATTCTCGTTCGTTGATATATTCTCTCAAATATTATTTTATCCTCGTTACAAAAGTTTAACCAATTTCTGTCTTTGCCCGTTCTCGTCTACGTACGTTTCCAACTCCTTCTTAAGACTTTCTACCCCTTTTTCGATATCATCCCTCAATTTCTCTTCTATTTTATCTTCGATATCAGTAAATGAATCTTTTGTATCTCTCAATTCACGTTTTTGTTTATCTAGACCGTAATCACGCACGATCTTGTTCCCCCGTTTTATCGCAAATGCCTTGCTCGCTGTGGTACCTCCGTCTGTGGGGGTACCGAGGTTTGTAATCTTTCTTCCAAACATATCGATTCTCCCCCTTCTCAGAAAAAATGTTACTTGTATAAGATAAAGACACGTCAGTATCTGAAACGTGAGTTTTCGGCATCCGTCCAAATTTATTTCAATCCCATTTTTTCGTTATAATTGTTTTTTTTCCAATTATAATACAACCTTATGTATCCATTTTTTTATAATTATAAATCGATAAAACCATTTCCTAGGTTCAAAAAGTAAATATACCTCGTCCGTAATTCCAAATGACCAGTTGCATTTTATTATTCTTGTGTTGTCATTTTCTAGTTTGCTGGTAAAATCTGCCGACTCCTTATCCCACTCAGATACTCGCAGTCTTATCCGACTAGTTAATCCGGTTGATTCCGGGATGCCCGGTAAACTATTAGTGTGTTGCAAATCATTGTCGAGCGTGTACAACCCCGGCTTTTTAAGGAGCCATAATTCTCCACGTTCTCTCGGTAGTACAGAATGAGGGTATTCTATAATATTTTTATAATCAATATATCTGTTCTCCGTTTTATCGAAACCTTCCGTGATATAGTCAAACCCTCCATTTATTAACATTTCCAAGTCAATAATAGTACCTTTGTTTATGTCGACTGAAATCAAGAGCGTATTCAATTGATTGCTTTTTAATGTTTGTATAGTCGATTCTAGTTGTATAATTTTATCTAGTTTATAATCTCGCACCATCCTGTTTCCCCGTTTTATCACAAATGCCCTGTTCGCCCTGTTGTTTCCCAGGGTTACAATTCTGGTCGCTACGGTAATGTTAATAGTAAAGAACATGTTGCAAAGTCTTGATTCTGCAATGACAAACTTTATTCAGGCCATGTGCTTGAAATTCTCAAGGACGTAGCGCCCATTACGCAGTTTACGCAACTGCGTAATACTTTTTTGGCTGACTTTTTGAAATATGAAATATTGAAGAGCATCCTCTTTGTTAAAATCAAGATCAAATCCAATGTATTTTATTTACTACACACGAGTATAGTTTACACATATTACCAGAGTAATGGACAGACTAGCGAAAGCAACCTAAATCAATAATCATTCAAGGTCAGTTTTAACACCTGCCAAAATGTCACCGATGACGTCATTCCTATGTAACATTTTAACTTCTCGTTTACATGTATGTGTAGCGATTAGGTTATCTCGAACTGGTGTACGAGTACGAGTATCCAACTAAATTTGTTCATACTTCGTAATTTCCTGTAAACATATTCAGTTTATTTATGTGATAGATTTGCACATATAGTTTCTAGATCTACTTCTCTCTATGAGCTTTAAATATATCTCTCTTAGTCTATATACTGAATAGAGATGAGCTCCAGAAAACCTCCTCGACGTCTTCATGGACAAAAGTCCATTTTTCAGTGTTTTAAACTCCAAAATACCAGTGAAAGCTCATCACCTCTTCCTGCTGATAACTCTCAGTCATTATTGGATGACAACACAAAATCTTTTCCCGAAGAGTCCACATCTTACATAAAACAATATCAGACAGACAACTGCCAGAGTGATGGGTATTCAGCAGGTTGCTCTATGGGTGCGCGGTTTCTAGACATTGGAACCATTGATGTCACAAGAAGACTCAGAATGTCTGATTCCATGAAAATATCGACTTTAATGTCAAGATTTGAACCTTCGCGGAGTTGGGTAAAGCCTCAAAGCACTCACGGCAAAAGCGGGGCAGCTAGGCGTGTACCTGACCTAGTGTTTGATACTGAAAACTACCCGTATATAAGGTATAGTCCTTCAGTCAATGGTGTTTTTTGTGCACCGTGTTTTGTCTTTAATTCATCCGAAAACACTCTTGTTGCTAAGTCCCTTGTAGACTGGAACAATGTGTCTAGAATTATAGGGATGCATAAAAAACACTAGATCACAATAATGCAATGACTAAAGCTGACAAATTCATAAAAATATGTCAAAATCAAGAAAAAAGTGTCGTTGAGTTTGGCTCAAACGCTTACAGAAACAAAGTCGAGAAAAATAAGAAAGCATTGTCATCTATTGTTAAAACAATAGTTTTGCTGGAAAAACAAAACATTGCTTTTCGTGGCAAAACGGAAGAACACAGTAACTTCAGAGCTTTGATAAATTATCGCGCTGAAGTAGACAGTGATTTGCATAACCACCTAAAAAATTCTCCCAAACATGCACAGTATTTAAGCCCCGCTATTCAAAACGAGTTCATATATATGTGTGGCAATCAAATTTCAGACTGTATCGTGCACCGTTGCCAAGATGCTAGGTACTTCTCAATTCTTGCAGATGAATCTGCTGATGTCAGCAATACTGAACAGTTTGCTTTTTGTCTGCGTTACATTGAACGTCAGAGTTCTGGGGAACATGTGCTCCATGAGGATTTCCTTTCGTTTGTTCAGACAACAGAAACAACAGGTGAAACACTTCGCTAGTTACTTCTAGATGAAATACACAAACACAATCTGAACCCAAACTTTATCGTTGGACAAGGGTACGACGGTGCTGGGAATATGTCCGGTTGTCACCGTGGAGTGCAAGCAAGATTTACTGCAGAATTTCCAAACGCAAAGTATATTCACTGTCGCAACCACCGTTTAAACTTAGCAATATGTCATGCTTGCAGGGTACCGTTTGTGCAGTCGATGTTTGCCGTTGTGGGGGATGTTTTTTTTTTTATAACAAGTTCTCCGAAACGTCTCGGAGTTTATAGCTCTCATAACGACGACGGAGAAGCCTTGAAGAAGTTCTGCCCAACACGGTGGTCTTAGCACTCGGAAAGCATCACTGCTTTCTATACACACTTCAAACCAATTAAAGAAACACTAACTGACCTTCAAGTCGGCATGGGCGCCAAAACTATGTCCACAGCGTCAAGCCTTCAAAAGGCTGTCCTGTCTTTTGACTTTGTTGTCGCTTTGTGTTGCGTCAGCGGTCCCTTAGACACACTGAATCCTTTGACGGATTCAATGCAAGATCCTCAATGTGACTTGGTCAAAGCAGCACAGCATGCTAAAGTTCTTTATGGGTTGCTGGTCGAGAGACGCAATGACATTGGGTATTTTGGAGGACTTCAGCAGAAGACTGTCGCCTTAGCAACTGAGCATGACATCAATGTCTGTCAGCCTCGTGTTGCTGCAAGGCAAAAACACAGAAATAACATAGCCGCAGAAACCCCAAAGGAATATTGGAGGTTGAATATGTTTGTACCATTCATGGATCACCTTTTTTCCCAACTGCATGACAGACTGTGTCTCTCGACTGCAAGACTGAACGCTCAGTATCTTTTGCCAACGAAACTCCAGCAGCTTTCACCCGAAATGTTGGCCGATATTAAGCAGGAGTATTCTCCGTTCATAGATTGCTAGGCAATAGATGCTGAACTTGACCTCTGGAAGAGATTTGCAGCCGATTCGCCCATTCAAGGTCTGGCAAAGGCAGTTGATGAAGCATATCAACTATATCCAAACATACATGTTGTGCTGAAGATCCTTCTGACTATGCCAGTGTCCACGGCCTCTGCTGAAAGGTCATTTAGTAACCTTCGCCGCCTTAAAAGAAATACGATGACCGAGGAACGGCTGACTGGACTAGCTCTGATGCATATTCATCGCAATCACGAAATCGATATCGACCGGGTTTTACGTGATTTCGATGCGTCTGCGTCTGGGCATCGACGAATCGCACTTGTGTTTGATAAATGAGGAAATGACGAAATCAAAAGCATTCAGCGAAAGCAAAGAAACATATATATCGGTCTGAATAAAAAAGTTAAATAAAAATACAAAAAGGATAAAAAAATAAAAACACTAAAAACAAAAACAAAAAAAAAACGTCGCGGGGAAATCTATGACATCAAATTATACAATCATCACCGCCTGATGAGACCTATTGGAGAGGTCGGAACGTTTTATTCCTACCATTGTACTAATTAATTTCCCTTTTTTACAACATTATATCTCACTATATGCGTGTCTTAAAATGCACCATAATGCGTCTTTTCGTGTCCCTTTTTTTTCATTTTTTTCGCACCATGGCAGGGGGATACCCCCTCCCATACCCTCCCCCATCGGCACTTTGTGCCGAGATCTGCGTAACACTTTCAAAATCCTGGTTACGCCCCTGATTCTGCATTGATTATTTGATGGTGTTGTATTTAATACATGTGTGACAGTTATACAGATTAATTACCATACTGAGGCCGCAGTCCAGTGGTTAATGCGCTGGACTTGTAATCCGGAGATCCCTGTTCGAATCCCGGTCGCGGCAGGTCATGCCCTTCAATGAAAATTTGATAAAAATGTCGATTTTCCCCATTTGTGGAGACGTTGCCGGCTCCTTGTGGAGGGGTATGTTAGTACTTGTTAGCATACAGTCCAAGAAAGCTGGTTAGGTGAACCGGTCGCCGTATATGAATCTTTCAGAAATCAGGGCAAAAATACCCGGAAAAAGTAAAAACAATATATTGATATCATTTTATATCTAATTTTGATTGGTTTTGTGTGTTCTTTAGCAATCATGAATCCAAATCTAGTAAAACATGTTATAACAATGATACTATAGTTCATAGTTGAAACATACTCGTACTTTTGTAGATATTCTAAATGTGCATTGAATGAATATCGACAAGTTTACATAAAATCTCCCTTACACCAACATGTTCAATTGGTCATATTCACAAAAAAAAAAAACAAGTACACTATAAAGATTCATTGAATATATCAGTCCGCCCGTGATTCCCTGTTTGAAATAGTCCATCTCGCTCATCTTATTGGTAATTAACATAACGTTGCTTTATTTTAGAACATTCAAGCAAAAAATCGATTCTTCTCCACTAGTTTATCAATCATCCATTTATCGAAAAGTGTCGAAATTTGGCGTGTTTCCTTTCATTCTCACCACTATTTATGTAAGTTAATTAATGACTCCCCATGATGTTATTCAACAAAGGACCAGAATCTATGTTTATGATTTGTATTACCTTACGTACATGAAGTAAACAGTTCAGGGGTATGTTACTTGTTATATTGTACATTTGTAACATATGTATACAAGAACTAATATAAATCATTATATTTCAGGATCAACACAGAGTATCACATATTGAAAGACTGGCGACTATTTCATTGATAATGCAGGATTATACATGTCTCAAGTCGAATCACAATTACTGCATCTGTATCAACAAGAAACAAGTTCTGGTATACAAGTATTTTACAGGACAAAATATATAGATGATCAATCAGTGAAATTAGTCACCTATGTAACTAATGTATAGAAATCTAGCAGATGTATGCCACTGCTGTTGTTTAATATATTATTAAACAAACATTCTGCGTGTTTAGCGACCTGGTTGAAGCAAATGAAGAACAGACATATTTGTTGTATACATTTAGTACATATAACACACATATCTGTTGTATACATTTAGTACATATAACACACACATATCTGTTGTATACATTTAGTACATATAACAAACATATCTGTTGTATACATTTAGTACATATAACAAACATATCTGTTGTATACATTTAGTACATATAACAGACAAATCTGTTGTATACATTTAGTACATATAACAAACATATCTGTTGTATACATATAGTACATATAACAAACGTATCTGTTGTATACATTTAGTACATATAACACACATATCTGTTGTATACATTTAGTACATATAACACACATATCTGTTGTATACATTTAGTACATATAACACACACATATCTGTTGTATACATTTAGTACATATAACAAACATATCTGTTGTATACATTTAGTACATATAACAAACATATCTGTTGTATACATTTAGTACATATAACAAACATATCTGTTGTATACATATAGTACATATAACAAACATATCTGTTGTATACATATAGTACATATAACAAACATATCTGTTGTATACATATAGTACATATAACAAACATATCTGTTGTATACATATAGTACATATAACAAACATATCTGTTGTATACATATAGTACATATAACAAACATATCTGTTGTATACATATAGTACATATAACAAACATATCTGTTGTATACATATAGTACATATAACAAACATATCTGTTGTATACATATAGTACATATAACAAACATATCTGTTGTATACATATAGTACATATAACAAACATATCTGTTGTATACATATAGTACATATAACAAACATATCTGTTGTATACATTTAGTACATATAACAAACATATATGTTGTATACATATAGTACATATAACAAACATATCTGTTGTATACATATAGTACATATAACAAACATATCTGTTGTATACATTTAGTACATATAACAAACATATCTGTTGTATACATTTAGTACATATAACAAACGTATCTGTCGTATACATTTAGTACATATAACAAACGTATCTGTTGTATACATATAGTACATATAACAAACATATCTGTTGTATACATTTAGTACATATAACAAACGTATCTGTTGTATACATTTAGTACATATAACAAACATATCTGTTGTATACATTTAGTACATATAACAAACATATCTGTTGTATACATATAGTACATATAACAAACGTATCTGTCGTATACATTTAGTACATATAACAAACATATCTGTTGTATACATTTAGTACATATAACAAACGTATCTGTTGTATACATTTAGTACATATAACAAACATATCTGTTGTATACATATAGTACATATAACAAACGTATCTGTCGTATACATTTAGTACATATAACAAACATATCTGTTGTATACATATAGTACATATAACAAACGTATCTGTTGTATACATTTAGTACATATAACAAACATATCTGTTGTATACATTTAGTACATATAACAAACATATCTGTCGTATACATTTAGTTTGTACATATGAACTCGAATGTGATTTTTATCGTGAAGTCTATACAACGGAATCCAAGCTGCTAATGATAAGTTTTAAGCCTTCTTCCATAAACGTTTTGTTTATAACAGCGTGTATGCAATTATATTAACTGAGCTATTTTGTGTGAGTGGCAATAGAAGTTGTAACAATTTTAGTTAACCACCCTCGATAGCTGCTGTCTTGATTCGAATCCGCAACATCCGGTCTAGAAGTCCGATCCAGGAGTCCGATCCAAGAGTCCGGTTCTGGAATACAGTTCAGGAATCCAGTGTTCTTCTATTCGTTGTGGAGTAAATGTAGTGTTTTAGTGTTAAATATGTGCTAAATTTGTGCTTTTGTATTCGTTATGCTGTGGTATTGATATGTGCGTTTCTACATAATTGTGCTGAAATAATGTGTTTTTAATCTTAACTTTGACTTATTATACAATATCAACAATCTGAACTCAAGGTAGGCGAGGATAATATCGACCTTGCACCATAACATTCACTGTTCACATTAATGGTCATTTATCACATTAAATCAACAACAGTAAAACCTCACTTAGATTTATAGTACTTCAACATTAAGACCACTGGGTGTCGCGTAATAGACAATTAATAATGGTCTTAATGTTTTTTCCTGTATACATGTATTCAATACAAAGAGAAACAGTCATTATGTTGTAAAATTTCTAATACTGTTAAATGAACTGTTGAATGTACCGACTTACGTACACATTTATATCCAAATGTAATAACAACAGATGGGACTTTCTTTTTGTAATGATCATATATTCAAAATAATGTACTGTTTTTATTGCACCTCATTTTACAGCCTATTTCGAAACTAAGGATAAGAAATTTCCGTATTGATAGATTGGATAGAACCACTGAATTTCCGTAAACTAGCTGGACAGCTTCATCACATGTGAAATTTGTCAGGTCGAGGGTTGGATTCCAACTCACAGCGTGAGGGGCTCATGATTACCAGTTAGAGCCTTCGTCGTTAAATTGGTTGACATCCCAGTGGTTTTCAAGTTTTAATTTATGCATTTTTGTACATTCAGTGAATAACTAAGGCGAGTTTCTGTATCAGTCTTTTGATTCTATGATGACACAATGTCTGATAGGTGACAGTTGTTGAAAAATGAGTAATTGCGTAATTATCATTTTGTAATTCGGAATTTCACATATGTTCAAAATAATTGTGACAGATGTTGTTTTTTCATACGCAATGTCGATGTATAGTACGTTTTTGAATATGATAGATCTATATTCTATACATACATCTGTGTGAATATGATAGATCTCTATTCTATACATACAACTGTGTGAGTATGATAGATCTCTATTCTATACATACAACTGTGTGAGTATGATAGAACTCTATTCTATATATACAACTGTGTGAGTATGATAGATCTCTATTCTATACATACAACTATGTGAGGTGCAATTAGAACGTTCACATTTCCATATACTCACGTTTAATTCTTTGGTATTGATAGACAAACATACATTAAAACTGTAGAACCTATTTTTTTCATTCTCTGCTTCATTTCTCAAAATGACTTCTGTTAGGAAAGTAGCATTTCTATCAGAAGTCACTGAATAAAAAAAATAAAAATCTTCCATGATATATACTTCTTTAGAATTCTTTATATGTTAGAATTTTGCACAAAGAATGGCTTCATCAGAAAGGATGACTATTAATTTAATAGGTAATGATTACGTTTAATCAGTATTATTGTGAGTGAGTGAGTGAGTGAGTGAGCGAGCGAGCGAGCGAGCGACCGACTGACTGACTTTCATTGAGTACATGTATTGATTTACCTAATATAAATACATTACCTAGCCCAATGGGCTTAAAAGCCTCAATCAGATGACAATTAAAGAAAATCACGTGATCAAAAACACATGAAAAATGTGATTAACAAACACGAAAATTACGATTTTTACAGCGGTACAGTAATTTCAAAGTTAATAATAAAAGTAGTTTATATTAAACCAGATATTATTGAAAAAGGGATTTTATATCAATATTCCCTATTTTCTTATAAATTCCATCATTTTTATGCACTTTTTTGGCGAAATTTATGTCCAAAAACCGTGTAAAGAAAAAGACAGAACAAAAAAACTCAGTTCTAAGTGCGTAAATTTACACACTGTTTTTATTATCTACATACAAAATTTTATCACAAATTTAGACCATAATACAAGTGCGTAAATTTACGCACATTAGAAAACAGAGGAAATTACACAACTGTAAAGTAGTGCGTAAATTTACGCACTATACAAAACAGAAGAAATTTCTGTACTAAAGGGAAGTGCGTAAATTTACCCGCCATAAAAAACAGAAGAAATTTCTGTACTAAAGGGAAGTGCGTAAATTTACGCACCAAACAAAACAGAAGAAATTTCCCTACTAAAGGGAAGTACATAAATTTATGCACTATACAAAACAGAAGAAATTTCCCTACTAAAGGGAAGTGCGTAAATTTACGCACCATACAAAACAGAAGAAATTTCTGTACTAAAGGGAAGTGCGTAAATTTATGCATCATACAAAACAGAAGAAATTTCTGTACTAAAGGGAAGTGCGTAAATTAACGCACTATACAAAACAGAAGAAATTTCTGTACTAAAGGGAAGTGCGTAAATTTATGCACCATACAAAACAGAAGAAATTTCTGTACTAAAGGGAAGTGCGTAAATTTATGCACCATACAAAACAGAAGAAATTTCTGTACTAAAGGGAAGTGCGTAAATTTACGCACTATACAAAACGGAAGAAATTTCCCTACTAAAGGGAAGTGCGTAAATTTACGCACTGTACAAAACAGAAGAAATTTCTATACTAATGAGAAGTGCGTAAATTTACGCACTATAAAAAACAGAAGAAATTTCTATACTAGAGGGAAGTGTTTAAATTTACGCACTATACAAAACAGAAGAAATTGCTCTACTAAAGGGACGTGCGTAAATTTATGCACTATATAATATAGAAAACTTCTGTACAATACAGAGTGCGTAAATTTACGCCCCATGCAGAGTTAAATTTCACATCTATCCAGAAGTATGTAATTTTACAAAATGGAGCATTTTATAAACAATTGTGTTGATCGTTTTATTGTCCTATGGCATTGTCACAGTTATGGTCTTGAGTATATACATTCTACCTGAAATAAAAATAATATAACTTAAAAAAATAACCAATGCAATAAAACAATAACACAAATCTTATAAGTGGGATTTTTACAACTGTAACTTCTCTAGAGAAAACTGTTTTCATATTTTCATTAGATACAGTTTGCATATTTCAAATACCAAAGCAATATAATTTAAATAGGAAAGATAGAGAGGTAAGTACCTGCATATAAACATGATGTATAGTGACAAATTTCAGTGTTGGCAATAATTTGCAACTAAATGGCACCAACTTGTTGAATTGATTTCCATGTTTAATAGGTTTAGATTAATAATAAATTAATTATAATTTGACTAGTCAGAAATGAACACTTTATTCCATTTCAAGATATAATAATCCACATCTGATATAGACACAGCCATTGAATTACCTAAGGTAAGAACATTCATACCAATTTCAATAAGAAAATCTCGTTCCAAAAATGAATACATGTAACTGAGCAACACAAAAAATTCTAAATGCATAAAAGCCAGGCAGTGACTAACAGTGAGTTACGCATTTGAATGCAATTTACATTGCTTTTTCACTAATTTTAATTCATTCATTTCTAAGTTTGAATAATATATCAATAAAGTATCATTTCATTGAAAATTCTCACACATTCAAAAGATTGAAAGTCTATGACAACTATAATGCATTACATTTTACTTTTTCACTGTTTTCCTTTCTACTTTTCTGACATTTTTTCATTGCATAAAGTTGAGTGTGAGTGTGAGTGTATATCACTGCTTTATAGGGTATGTGATAAAAATCTTCTACAATTCTAATGCAACTTTTTAGCGTAAATTACACATCATAAATGTGTTCATATTGCCAAGATGATGAACATTCCAACGAATTTTAACAAAAACTCACCTGATGTATTCTTCTGACCAGATCATCTTGAGTCTGATTAGTTTCTCATAGTGGTTTTGTTTGTTTTATTTTTCAATTTTCCTTTTCTAGATAAGACATCAAGTTTTCTTTTCATCTTCAGTTTATTTCTCTTCAACCTTTTCAATTTTTCACAAGATACCTTGAATAACAAAACAACACTGTTAATGCAAACCGGAAAATAAATACCTTTACAAATTTAAGACATATGAACAATATCTCTTACACAATTGTGGGTTTATACCCATAATGTCTAGAATTAGAATCCTCTGAACATTTATAATTTTTATATAATTCCATGACCGAAAATGATGTACGATTTAAATGAAAACAATGACATTCCTTTTAGTTACAGTCCCATTAAATTTGCATATAAGTCTATGAGAGTTGCCATTTTTTTAAAAGACTAAAGAAAAAAGAAGATCCATTTTAATGAAAAGTCACAGCAAAGTGTGTTAACAATGTTTTCCTGTGATTTGACCCAGTTTTGACCCAAGATGACCCATGTTCCATGTTGTCTAAGATATCATTCAGACAAAACATTCTGACAAGGTTTGGTGAAGATCCAACCAATACTGTGACCTCAAGAGCGTCTACAAGGTTTTTATAGTATTGTATGTTATTTCATAGCATCAATAGAACCGAACAAGCATATAATGATATACAAAACTTGACTTTTACCTTTAGGATAGCTTTCTCCTTATCAAGCATTCTACTTAATGATGGATCTATCTGAACAATAGTTTTCCTTCTTGTGACTTGCTTTGGCAGCTCTGTAATCCATGCAATTTTGTTTTGTCTTTCAACTTCTTTTAGGTTGTTTAAAAAATATATCCACCAGTCATAGTTTTGTTGAGATTTAAACATATATTGAATGTTATCAATCTGTTTTTTAATACTATATAACTTTTCATCAATTTTCTGGAAATTAGGTTGTAACACTCTAATTTGTTAGGAAGGAAGAGATTTCAGAAAAGTTCCCATTCCATTCAATGTGTTCCATGACTGGTGGTTTTGCCCTTTGAACAGCACATTGATTTATCACTATTTCTTGATATCTTAAAATGCAAAGGTTCACTAATGCCTGCTAGTTTATTTAATGAGTCACAAATCCACCCTTTCACATCCCACATTTGGTTTATGAGCTGTATGTCAGGAATCAAAGACATCAACTCGGGAATTGTCTCTGCATCATGTCTTCTGAGTTTTTCAGATATTTTGCTGAATGAAGCATCAATATCTTCATGTGTATGCCCAACGTACAGGAAGGATATGTGTACCTGTAATGAAATATAAGTGAGTGTTAAGTGCTGTAATGAAACAGGTTTATGATGGAAACACATATATTTCAACAAACTTCCAGCTAAAATAGTGTGGCAGTTACACACAACTGCACTTGGTATGAAAACTTCTTGTAAAATTTCAGCATAGACTGATCAAAGGATCCCTGAGAAATAGTAGAGATAATTGACACAACATACAATGCCTTTGAAAATTAGAATACAAGCCAATCGATAACTGTTAAGTCTATGCAAAATGGGCATTTGTTTGCAATATATTATTAAATGAGAGCAATGTGCAACCTAGGCTTAATGCTGCACAGGAAAATGGATTTAAAAATGTTGAAGGCTCAAAAATTGTGTTAACCTCATAAAATTTATTAGCAAAAAGAGGTCAAATTAACAAAATAATAGAAAGAAATAATATCATTTTGGTCAGTTGTTCCTGAAGTTTCCATTCCAACTTATTGCTTACATGTCCTATCTTATTCCATCATATGTATTTATGATAGTTTATGCTACAGCAAAGTAACATCTATGTGATCATGCTTTATCTCCTGGAACTGGATGAAATTTATTAACAGTTCCGTTACGCCTATGTCTTTTATTACCAATGGTACCATTTACCATTTTTTTATATTGCCTTGACAAAAAATAATACAATGTTCTTGTGCTGGAAAATTAAATTACCTCATTAAATATTTGCAGCCGAACCAAAGCTTCACAGAACCCAAGAACAAACTTGTTCTTGTTATCTCTAGGGCTATTGTCCATTTGTAAATACAACACAGAAGGGAGACATCCCTGAAAACAAACGGACACACTAAATTATAAGTGTTAAGTAATTAAACAACATATAATAAGAGAACAATAAAGGCCTATTGCCATCCCCCAAAGTCTTCTGTTTCTAAATGTAGTAATGTAAGGTTGAAATACAACTTAGAGTAGCAGAAACATCGTGAGCAATCTCCAAAATATTAAATTAAAAAAATACAATTTCCTGAGCCATAATATTTCCATGAAAGTCCCGTTTTCTGCAATCTTTATTAGGCTAAGCTTACTCGAAGTATTTGAGAAGAAACAAATCAATAATCAGAAAGATCTGTGCACGGATGCTACATGAAAATGTTCTACAGTACTTGAAGAAAATCATTCTTTATTATTTTAATATATGTATAAAATACCTCGAGAGCAAAGTAAATTTTTATTCATAATAATACATGTTGTAAAGCAGATAAGTGAACAGAATTACAGATTTATAAGGAGCAATTGAAATGAATCTATATCATGGCAATAACATATACTTTTTAATTAACAATAGAAAATGAACATCAAATGGTACCTTTTGTTGGTATATCTTCTGTAGTACATTGAGTAATACATTTATGGTCATGTTTGGATCATGAGGATACTGTTGAAAATCTAGAAATGTTGCAAACATGTCATGTCCGTGACTAATAACTCCTGTGATATGAGTCTTTAAAAGGGCTGAAGGATTAATACTCTGAAAATATGAATACATGTACATTGATGCATGATATACTCAAAAAAGAATAAATTTAATTTCAACATAAGACCCCAGGAAATGTACACATTAATTCTTAAATACTGGCAGGTAGACTTTACAAACAGAATATAAACTTTCACAAACATTGTCATTAGTTCAACATATTATTCTTTTTGAGGCAGCAAAGGCAATCATCCCATATTTTATTGCAACACATAATATTAAACAAAAACTACTAAACACAGCTTTCTTGATGTTATCGAGGCACTATATAATAATCAATCAGGAAGTTAAAGTACAGATACAGAATAATTCATCAATACAAAGACAACAAGATAGGCTGTCTTACAGATGATCAACAAATAAATACTAACTTTTGCCAGTCTTCCAATAAAGTGTGGGAGATCTGTTTTAGGCGATAAATAAAAAGATATTTTAAGCATACCTGCTGATTGATTCATATCACTGATACTACTTAGTGTTCATCCAACAATATGAGAAGGGCACAACACAATAACAAATAAGCTTAGATGATACTATGCACACTGAATCATGTGTTTGTGACTGTATAAACTATTAAATGGAAAGTAATTCAAAAGATGTCGAAGTGTTTCAACATTCCAGAATTCTGACTATGACAATTTGATTCTAAGCTCTAATGAAGAACCTCAATACCTATTCGCAACAGTAACTTTGTTGAAAAATGCATAATAGTATGGACAATACTATCAAACTTTTGTCTAGCTTGTATGATCATCTAATATAAATGCTCCTCTCAGGATTCTATCACACATTTATCACAGGAATGTCACATTCTGTGTGAATGTAATTATGAGTATTTAAAAAAGTATGATATTGTTATAATATGAATGAAAAAAAATACTGAATCTTACATTGATCCATCCCATCAATGATGAGAGACAAAAATTCGTCTGGTTGTTGTCGGCTAGCTTGCCTCTTTGCGTAGTAATATTTTCTTTCTAACCTGGAAAAACAGTGATTAATTTATTATTTTTAAACAGAAATGTTTGAGCTGTACAAGCTATGTGTAAGTAGTGCATTCAATAGTATCAGCATTTGAATTGATTTGGCCAGCTGTCCAGAAATCTTTTTCTTCGTTAATGATCTTAAAAATTTCTTACAAGATTTCACATTAAACAGGGACATCAAATGTTGAGGGTCAAAAACGACCCATGGCTAATATTAATTTAAAGAGTCAACAAAATTTCCTTCTAATTTTATTGTAAATTTGACCCTTTGATACAAATACTCAAGAGTCAAAAGCTTCATTTTACTGATTTCAAGAGTCAAAATGCAGTTTTAAGGGTCAAATGAAAGCCCTGTTAAACCCAACTGCAACTCTTGCATTCACACCTATCACATAATAGAAGCAAATACTCACATTTGCCGTTGGTTATGAAGAAACCTTTCCTTTTTCAACCTCAATCTTGTCATGGAGCAGAGGGTACTTTCAAATTTTCTCTGCAAAATGGCACATTTTGTACACTGGGTAAAAACTGTTTGACTGGGAAGAAAAGATGAACTAAAAATTAGCTATAATACAATTAAGGGTTTTCATTAACTTGATTAGGAGTTGGCTGCCAGCCGAAATGATTTGTTCAAACATACTTCCAAAGCAAGGTGAAACTTGTAAACAAGAGGGCCATGATGACACTTTTTGCTCACTGGAGAAAGATTGCAGCAGTTTTCCTGTGATTTCCAATCAAAACTGTGACCTGTACAGTGTTTTGACCCCCAGATAGCCCATGTTCAAACCTGTCCTCCATTACCCAACCAAAATTATCAGCCATCAAAATTAGAACTCCATGATTAAATAAAATAACAATTTGTAATGAATCATTCAAACACTTCAAAATATTCAATATTTATTTAAACAATTCAGAAATATATCTAGGAACTATACAATGAAGAAAATATCTAATTTATACTAATCATTAATGCTGAAACTTTATTATGTAAAACACTGTCTAACTGTACAAACCTTCTTCACTTTCAAATCAGGGAAATAGTTAGCCCAAATGCTGTAGAATGTGGACTCAGAAACAACACCTATTTCTCTTTTCTCCACTACATAAGCCTCATAAATATGTCTTTTAATGGATCCATATGGAAGAAGAACTTCTTTACTGTTTGGCATCCTGTCACCATACATAGATGCATAGCCTTCAATCCATGCAATGCACTCAACAGAATGTACAGATGGCTGACGAATTGCAGGAAAAACACTAATAGCACCCCTATTTACACACATCTTGGTTCTAGTTATTGTGTTCTTATTTATATGCAAAATGTACTCAAAGGCCTTTAGGCAAACACCAAGGCCATTATCCAAAAATACATACGAAAATTGTCCACACTTCTGACTTGATGATAATTTTGTGATAAGCCATTGTTGCCTTTGAACTTTTCCCATGTTCCAATATTCATTTCGTAAACGGGAAACATAAGAGTAATCCATTTTGTGCATACAGTCACTCTTACATTTACAGTGCTTTTGTAAATCAACCATCATATTGTCATGCTTTAACATCTTTTTCGGGTGTTTTTCTGTGTACGTAGATCCATCTGAAACATAACAGTTTGCATTTACAACAGTGTCATTTGCCAGTAAGTACAATAAAATCCCTACTTAAAACCACCTCAAAATTATGAATGCCTCGCAATTATGACCGATTTTTACAAGAACGGAATATTTGTTCTAAACTTCAATTGAAATTAGTCTGGAAATACGACCACCCCGCTATTCAATCAATATGCATATATGACCACTTGTTTTGGGCTACTTTATCATTACACACAAAATTATAATCTGCTATGTCAATCACCAAAATTTTGCATTGAAGTTACCAGCTGTGCACCCAAAATATTGTCTTTTACAACATGTACAGTACAGTGTTGACCTGCAGGCTGTTTACACATTATGAAAACAAAGAGCCAAAACAGTGTTGCCGATTGCTTTGGATTATCATTAATGTCAATGTTAATTGATCGGACTGATCAAGTGTTTGTCCCTTATTTTTCTTTGTAGTAGACCTACTACAATTAAAACTTGCAATGAAAATGTTTCTTTGTTCATTTTTTTCCTAAGTTTGGTTGTCACTAATTTGTATTTTACTCATCATAATTTGCTGACATTCAATGAATCAAGGAATGTTGACTAATATTGAATATATTAACATACAAGACATAAAATGTATGTAAGTCATACATTACAGACAAAACAATTAAGCTCGAATACATTGTTCCACTAATAAGATCACATTTCTTAAGAATGAAAGATGGTCATAATAGTGGGATTTTACACATACATACAAATAATGAAATTTTAACTCTTTCTCAAACCATTTTCTTATCTGAATGTTCTTTTAAATTCTTTAAATTTAGATAATGTTAGATTTGGAACAATGACATTCATTTGGCGTAGTGTTGCAACATCGGTTCAAAATCATAATCGATTATCGGTTGCGATTGGTTGCAACATCCGATGCGATTTTCCGATCATATGATCGGTTCTAGTGTAGTAGTGTAACTTAAGTAGACCACCAGTGTTTGATTCTATTCATACACCCTTTAGTTCTTAGTCATCCTCTGCTTTATGCTAGTTGGCATTGTAACATATAAGCATGGTGAATGGAGTGTGTTATCCATATGAACCATTAACAAGGCTCTAGTAACATCAAATGACTTGGGGTGGTCAAATATTTGTTTTTCGTCTCGATCGACGATCCGCCATCTTTTTTTAAACAACGCGAGTGATTTCCCTGGAATGAGTGTTCAGTTTGAGGCCTCAGTAGTTAGTTACGGCACGTAAATGAGATAGACCGATAATCGATTATGAAAAACTGCAATCGATTATCGGAATGGGCAGACGTTTTCACGCCGATAATCGATAGTATCCGATTATCGTTTCATCACTAATTTGGCGATTTTTTTTGTATTTTAGAAATATTTATGTAGGGTGAATTTAAAGCAGCATCGAAAACACGTGAAAAAATATTCGTTTGGTTTGAATTTGATTGACAGTAAGCGTGTATTCGAAATTTGTACAGCGGGAGTCTTAATTCTTGCTGAATTCGTTCTAAACATACTTCATCAACTGAATACAATATAACAGGGTGCGGTTTTCATGGGTTGTACTGTACCCCATACTGCATATGTCATCATATGCCTATAACTATTTTTTCCATGAAATTAATCATGTAAAATATTGTGTTAAGAACTCGGGTAAATTTAACTTAAGTTACGTATTTGCAGATTTGTGAATATACTGAACATTATTGAACCGAATTATAAATTCTTGATTGTATATGTGAGATACAGCATGTGATGCAAATTATGTGTACATTATATATTATCATACCAATTCTTGTTATTGAAATACTTACGACAAAAATATTAGACAGTAACTTTTGGCAGTGGGTCATACTAAAACCTTACTGGTATTTATTACATTACAGAATGTTTATGATAGTTACTTTTTTATGACGGCCAGTATAATACATATTTTCCTTAATGGTAGATCTGTCATGGTTTTGTGTAGATATGTTTTAGCTATATGTAGATACTAGTTATTAGAAATTTGAGCGATTTCTTAAAAAGTTAGGTCGTGTTAAACAAACTTGGTGCAGAAGCTGTCATTTCGGACGTTGTAAACATTGTATATGTGTATATATGATATATGTGTTTTTGGTCCGTGTGACTATTTTAAGCCTAATACGCCATTATACACCATCCCTTCAACGTGCTATCTCCCAGTGGTATTCGGTATAAGTAACCCCAGTTAAACTGATAACACTAGTCAAAAAAAAAGAAAACTAACACTTTAGGTTTGACCAATTGTTATTGTTACAGACTCTGAATGTTTATGCAGGTGCTGGCTATCGAGGATCCCCATGTTTTTGATGACCATTTATCATGTCGACTGTCCAGGATTTGAGTTAGTTTTACTGGCGTCTAGTTCTTGCCAAAGCTTTAAGGTGTTGACAGATGAGTGTCTCCCATATTTGGAAAATGAAACTTTGAATTCTGCATTTTGGTTGGTCAAACTGCCCCAGAAATAATAATGATATGCAAATGCAGAATTGGCCGCCTTGCCGGGGCGCAGTCTGATTTCTGAATTCTGAAAGTAAAGTACGATTCTTATATATTTCAATTTACCACGTTTTGGGGCACAGATAGCATTGTTCAATAAGTTTATTTTTGTTTTATTCGTCTTCGCTCGGAGTAATTATTTTCGCATACAACAGTATTTTGCTGAAGGGTTGAAATAAGTTGAAATAAATGCTTTAAAAAGTGATTCTAAAATACATACATAGAACATGTATATGTTGATATAAAAGAACTTTACGCAGTAAACCCTCACATAGGGACCACTTCAATACTAAGACCACCTTATCATAACAACAAACACTTAAGGTAAGGTCTGGGTAATTTACTTCCGGTTGATTCGTGTTATATTCAGAATTTTGCAACTAATATTAGATTGTAATAACTTTATCCACAATGCATCTCGATTTATAGTGACCAATGCACGTTGATAATCAATAAATTCACAGTATAATTTAGATTTGTTACTTAAAACTTTTTGAATAATAGAGTGTAACAGAAAAATAGCATCAGACGTCGAACGATCATCTCTAAAACCAAACTGACAATCGTTGAATTTTCCTTCTGATTCACATCATTTATTTTTGCGATTTCTCAATAATAATGAAATTTTTTTCCAATAATGCTGATTAAAGTGATTCCATGGTAATTTGCAGGGTTATTTTTATCTGTTTTATATTAAATATGGTTACAATAGTACCCTTAAACCAAATATCTGGATATGTATCATTGTAAAAAAAAAATTGAAAACTGAACATACATATGGTGATATAATCTCCGTGGCATGTAACAGTTCAGTTTAGTAAATTAAATATTTATTTTTGTGTTCAATCATTCTGCATGTGATATTTACTGGTCATTAGAATTTTCATAATGATTAAATTTAATGTGACTATTAGCAGTCTGCGAAAAATGCGTATAGTCCGAGCCCGAGGCTATAAAATTCTGGCCCGGACTATAAACTTTCGTTGTGAGAGTAGTCCGATCGGACTATAGCTTTTTGGGAAATCGTAAATATGGGTTCTTCCATGTTACTATAAATATTCGCATGCAATGACGTTGGATAAAATCACATCAGAATTTTGACCAATCAAAACTCTGCTTTTTATAAGTGCACACAACTTGTCTTCCGTTTCCGCTAACATGCCATTAGGGCCACGGACTTGTATCTGAGGACAGTAGTCTTTCACACGACTCAAATTACGCAAGTCGGACTTAGATGATGGTGAAGAAGAATTAATTGAGAACTTTTTAGAAAAGCTCCGTCGCTTCACTGTTACCACAAAATAAATGAATAAACGTTCAAACCGCTGACGTCACGCGAGTACTGTTTCTCGGCTTACTTCGCTGATTGACGTCCAAAGCGATATATTGAATGGGTACCAATATTGTTTTGGTTCCGTTTTTCTATTTCATGAATCGGTGCAATATGCACACCCAGGTCACATGCTACTCACTTGTTAGTGTTAGCTAAGCACGATATTGACACATTGGCCATTTCTATTGGCTCGGGCTTGGACTATTGGTTTAAATTCGCAGACTTAATTTTTGTGAAAACGTTTTCTTGTTAAATCTTTTGCGAAATCGATCTGTGTTGTGTTTGCAATCTCTATCCAGAGTTGTCGTTCGTTATCTCTCCAATACATCTCTGTCAACGTCTCAGCGTTTTACAAGATTCTTGTAAAACAAAAAATAAAACCACAGAGTGTATACAATTTACAAATAAGTGAATAAATTTCTTTTGCACAATACATTCGAGACAAAAGATATTATAATTCGCAAGAAAATCAGAAAAAAATGTATTTATCAAACGCACTCTTTCCTGACGGATATTGTTTGATTACTTTCGGTAATTAGGTCACAAAATTAGATCGCTTAAATGGAAACAAAACGCAGAAGTCGAAGATAACTTGTAAAATTATGACAACAAATGTACATTGGCGGAAATCAAAAGCTTGATTTTGTGTGTCATAAGGAAACTAAAGGAGACTCGGACACACGTTTTTGACACTACTTTCATGACGTTGACAGAGATGAATGTAATGGATAACGAACGACAACTTTGGGTAGAGATGTAGTGTTTATTGACCCTTTAGTTGTACTTATTTCGGACATGAACTGAATTCGGATATGCTTTGTGTACAAGACTATTAGTACATAGATATGTTATCAGACATATTCTTATAATTCTGTTAATATGATAATGACGTATGTTTTACTCCGGTTGAATTTTGATATTACTTAAGAGTTTGGTTTTTGTGAACTGTGCTTTCATGAACCAGGCTTGTTTTCTTTGCAATGTAAGTTATGATGAATCCGTTTGCTGCATATTTATATAATATCTGGGCTACCAGAAAAAAATGATAGCCACTGGTCTACTAGAAAAAAAATTGGTAGCTCACTAGGCTACCACATGCTAAATAAATTTGTAGGACACTGAGCTTGAATCAATCACTAATTATAGAATGAAATCAGTAAATATTTGTCGAATATTATGAATTTTCTACGGTTTGTCAAAGGCGCAAAGCCTGGTAAATCTGTTTACATTAATATGAAGAAAATTTATCAATATTGGGTTTTCTATGTGGTGAGTAATTTTGGTTTCGGGCGATTAACTTCTGTAAAGTCACTGGCCCGACTGGTGAGTAAATTCAAAATGCTTAATCCGAAGATTGCCATTTGGTATAAAACATTACAATACATCTGAATTATTGAATTTGTTCCATTCTATGTAACAATCATATTGCCATGTTTCACATCTATAGCTTAATTGAATGCAGCCATGAATGTTTAGAGAGTAGAATTTTGGTCAAATGCTGAAAAAGAATTGACTTAAATGGCTAATTGTTAAAAAATGATATTAAATGGAATATTCTAGACATTCAAGATGAATACGAGGATAATGATTTATGTAGGATAGATGTCCCTAAGTAATTTAACAAATATTCTACGACACGATTCAAACAAGCTCGGACTATAAAGAATCTATGAGGACTATAACTTTCGTTACAAGGTATAATCCTGAGGACTATAGTAAAAAAATATTTTACCGAGAAGACTGTTTAGGCCAACCATTTTTTTTCGCAAATCTGATTGAACACTATCTAAAGATGCAAAAAATCAAGTTTGGTAATAATCCATCCATAGAAACATGAGAAAAAGTCATTTTAGATATTTCTATTTTTAGCTCTAGGGGCCGACCAAATTTATTTGAGCAAACTCGAGAAAAGACCATCTAAGGATGCTACAGACCAAGTTTGGTGATGATCCATCCATTGGTTCATGAGAGGATGATGATTAAATGTTTTTTTCTATTTTTAGCTCTAGTGACCCCTAAGAGCGGTCAACCGGAACAATATGAGCAAATTGCAGTTAGAACGTCTTCTGCACAGCAAATTTGATGTAAATCCGACTGGCAGTTTCTGAGGAGAAGACCATTGTTGACGCCAGACGACGGACGCCGGAACATCCACCTACCCATCCTAACAGCTCACCTCGAACCTTCGCTTCTGGTGAGCTAATAAAGCCGTAAATCAGCCGACATGCCATTATTCTGCTTCTGTCCCTTCGACATACTTGAATCTGAAAAATGTTAATATTATGATAAACAGAAACAATACATAAACATTATCATGTGAAGATTATCAATACAAGTCTCATACTGCCTCCATACAAGCAGAACGATAATTATGCATTAGACTTGGCCTAATACTGGCGAATATTAAATTACCTGACAGCATTTTGTTGTAATTGTCAGCTTGATATAAATCTAAATGATTGTTGTGGAAAATAACTTCTCTTCATCATGGTTGTTCAGAAATCACACCAAGCCATACCTGGAAAGTGTACAATGTACTCACAATGATCTAATTAAGAATGAGGTATTGACAATTGACAATCAGACAGAATCCTTGATAAACCAGAAAGTCCATAGTCTACAGTACTGATTTATATTCAATGAGTAACAAGATTTACAGAACAAACTCTAGATTCATCAAAAAGAACAACACGACAAGACACATCACAAAGGCATACCTGTGATAATCATATGTTACAGGAATGTCCTCCTTATAAAGTGAGAACATTGGATTGTAAAGATGATATCTAGACATATCAGTGAGACATGACCAGCAGATGTGTACTCCTAAATCATCAGTCAGTTTGTGGACTGCAGTTATGCATCCTAGATTCGTCAGCAAGAACGTGGGCTGCAGATATGAACTGCAAATTTACCAGTGATATCATGACGGATTTTCAAACCTAAATTGGACTTTTAAACTTCAAATGGATGGATAAAATGTGTTGTAAAACAGTGCAGTTCTAGAGTAGTTTAAAACAATGAAATGTGTACATGCTAAAACAACAAAAAGGATAAAATCTTAAAGACGATTTTAAGAAAGGTTCGTCGTAAGATATCAAATATCGAAATACATGCATATACAAAAGGAAATAGCGAAAGACATGTAAAGTAACTTGATTTACAATTTGAAATCAAATTGATTGATTGATTGATTGATTGATTGGTGTTTTACGGTGCTTTTAACACTAACTAGGCTATATCGCACCTACAGCAGAATTTGTTAATTAATTAATTAATTATGTTAATTATATTTTACAGTACTGATTAATTGCCTTTAAAACTGAATAATAAGCATAGATGGAGTGTTTGTGAATAGGTCTTTGAGTGAGCTCGCGTTGAAATACTGGTTCCTGTTTAGGGTATATTCGTGGCAATCTATAAGAAAATGTTTTACAGTGAAAGCTTTGTTGCATGATATGCAAAACGGTTGATCTTCTCGGTTAAGTATGTATGAATGTGTAATTCGAGTGTGTCCGATACGGCACCTTGTAATAACGACTTGGTCGCGGCGAGTTAAAGGAGGGAAAGATCTTGATAATTGGACATGAGAAAGGATGGCATGGAGTTTGCTATTTGTCTTTTCATCCCATTGAGATTGCCATTTGGATTTGACAAGTAAATTAATAGATGACTGAAAATCGCTGTTGGGTAACGTGATTGCAACTGGTTGAATATTAAGAGCTTCTTTTGCCAAAGTATCAACTGTTTCATTTCCTCGAATACCTATGTGGCTAGGTATCCAGCAAAATTTTACACATTTTGATTGTAAAATATCATGTTAGCGAATGAGTAAATGTTGAATCAAGACATTATTGGTTTTGCGATTTTTAATTGCTTGAAGAACAGAAAGAGAATCTGAGAAAATCAGAAATTTGTCTGCACTATGTTGAGAAATGTATGATAATGCCAAGTCGATGGCTTTTGTTTCTGCTGTAAAAATTGATGCCTTCTCTGGGAGGCCCATCCGAGAAATAAAGCTGTGTGCTAAGGCAGCACAACCAACCTTGTTGCCGTCTTTTGAGCCGTCAGTATAGATATGGATAAAATCATGATGTGTTTCTATAATTTTGGAAAACTCCTCTTTATATAATTCAGATGAGTTAGGAGATTTTTTTTGCTTTGGATAGATAAGTATTTACCTCTGGACATGCTTGTGTCCATAGTCGTCGGCTTTCGTCAATTTATTTCTAAAAGTTACATTTATAATACGATACTCGGGTTGAAACGAACTTTTTCCGAAAACCATGAGTTTATCGTAGTCTAACCATCCCAGCTGAAGTAGGTCATCCTCCTCCTCCCAGTTCTCAGCTGGGGTTGATTCCTGGGGGTGATCCCCCAATCCTCTTCCCCAGAGCTGGCCACCACCACTTCCTCAGCAAAGCCCTCCGTCTTCTGCTTCTCCTCCCTAAGTTCTTTCACCGCAAGACGCAGCTCCTCCAGCTGCTCAATATACAGCCCTAAGGCTGTATATTTCCTCTTGAAAATATCTAAAGTACGTTGCGACCTGGTGAGTGAATGAATGACGTGACGCAATGCTTTGGCTTTTTGTACTGCAAGCGCAAACCTTAGAGAGCATTTAAATGACGTCATGTCATTTTTTGTTTGTGTGTTTGTTTTGTGTTTCTTCAGTCATGATACCAACATAGAAAAAAATCGGATTGACCTACTTTTTTATGAAGTTATCGGATTGACCTACGTTTTTATGAAGTTATCGGATTGACCTACTTTTTGTGTATATAAATGTATGTGCCTGTGTTCTACATTTAATCCTTTGAAAACATGGGAAATTGTTTGCGTGCACCTAAAAAAACACTGTTGAGGAAGATAGTGTCGCTGTACCTATCAAGATGGGGAATTTATATCCAGATCTCTCCATCTACTATGATGATGAGCTACGCGCCAATTATTGGCGCTACTTGTATTTAGCACAAAAGAAATATTGACCAAAAAATTCAACGGCCCTTTTTAGGGCCACCATATGTTTAAGATAAGTTTTATTATCTCTACAACAACTATTAATTTGTTTTAATGGTTTGTTTTTACAATCAACAAAAAACAAATAACTCACAATATAATTCACAAAGTAACTTACAAATACTGTCCACCATACAAAAGAACATTGTTCACTACACAACATACTATCCACCACAAAGAACTAAAAACACTATTCAAGAGCAATAAAATTAAAATGTTCCAACACATCAAATGTTTATATCGTCCATTTTCTTTTTGTCCTCTCTTTTTGTATTTCCGTTTCTTTTGCGGTGGATCCATTTGGTTGGCTGAGTCAACAATGAATTGATCACCCATTCCTTGCGGTGGTACTTGAGGATTCTTTTGTGGACAGTTCGCTGAGAAATGTCCGTTTTCATGACAATGAAAACATTCATGATTACCGACTTTTTCTGAACACGTAGTCGCATAATGTCCTTTCTTTCCATGACGATACATGTATCAAGGAAAGAAAGGACATTATGCGACTACGTGTTCAGAAAAAGTCGGTAATCATGAACTCCTCTTTAGATAATATGTTCAAGGTCACACCTATTAGAATCTATTCAAGGTCACATCACATTATAACATGTTTTCAAGGTGACATGTATATGATCCCATGTGACATGTTTCTGCTCACAAAGTTGATCCACTACACTGTTTAGCTCTTTTATTTTTTCTTCAATGAATACATCAAAGAACATTGTTGATAAATGCTATTATTATCCTCAACATTTTCCATTCTAGGATCGTTGTAGCTCATATTGAATGACTAGAATGACTAGAGTGTTATGGAGCAGTCCCTTTTATTAGATGTATGTGACCTTGAATGTGACCTTGACTGCGACCTTGAAAACATGTTATAATGTGATGTGACCTTGAATAGATTCTAATAGGTGTGACCTTGAACATATTATCTAAAGAGGAGTGTAAACGGACCATAGGGTTCATAATTATGTCAGACACTGACAGTGCCAGTCATGAGCCTCCAGCCAAACGAACAAATTTGGAGCATGAACGAGAGTATTATCAAATACGATCTCGTATCGAAAGAAAATCAAGGAAATTCAAGATGCAGTCTAGAGTGTATGATGGGGCATTTCAGCCGTTCGATCATTCATTTGAATTTACAAGCCGACTGTTTCATGATATGATGAATCAACTTTATCGGACATGCAAAGTAAGATCCAATGATAGAGTTCGAGTATCCATACGGCATCCTTATTTGGAATTCATATTCCATTTGATGTGGCATCTCGTATAAATGGAGATGTTGTGTTGGATGATATTGAACGAGTGGCACAGAGCAACCGTGAGTTTAAAATTCATGACGGAGAAGCACGGATGGAAATTAAACATATTGCTATGCCATAAGACTCGGGGAAAAACATACAAGTCAGCAAACTTACTCAACATGGTGAAGTCAAAGAGAAGTGTTTGTGTTTTGACAATAGTAAGGACGGACTCGATGTGTTTAGCTAGATCTATTGTGGTTGGTATGTGTAAAGCGAATCAAAATCAAACCTCGGAATGAAAAAAACGATAGCATCTCATACGTCAGTCTAAGAAAAATTTACAGCAACATGAAACCATTATTAAAAGAAGTGGATATTTCATCGGATTGCGCTTGTGGTATAGAAGAATACAATAAACTACAAGATTACCTCTACCCCAATTATGTGATTAAAATTCATTCACAACATTATGGAAATAAAGTATTATTCAAACCACCAGCGATGATTGAAAACAGTCGTGTGATTCATATTTTTCATCATGACAATTATTATGACTGTATAGTATCAATCACAGGATTTCTTGGACGGGGTTATTATTGTGAATGGTGTGATGTGGGTTATGATCACCGTGAAGCCCAATCAATGTCGAAACATTTGCCAGTGTTATGCCCACACCCTATGCCCCGTGGAACAATCCATCCGATGTCCCGATTGTTATCGAGTATTTCGGAGTCAAACCTGATTTGATCGTCACAAAACGAAAAGTGGAGAACAACGTAAAACCATCTGTGAGTCCGTGTGGAATTGTGGAAAATGTGGACAAAAAGTTGTAGGAACGAGACGAAATCATATTTGCCCAGGGAAAAAGAAATGCAAGTATTGTGAAAAAATAGTGGGACCGGATCATGAGTGTTACATTCCAACGTAAGTACCTCCTGATAGAAAAGGTATGCAACCCGAAGTCCCCTTCATCTTTTTTTACTTTGAGTGTCGCTTTGATTCTGGAGAACATATACCCAACTTTTGTGTAGCAACGCGCCTGTGGTGAATGCATGTGTAAGTCAGTGCAAGATCCATGTGAGTATTGTGAAGAAGTGAATAAAGCAAGACAAATGGTATTCTGTGGAGAAAACACTTTGGAACAATTTTGCACTTGGCTATTCAATCCCACCCATCGAGGATCTATAGTGATTGCTTACAATGCTCAAGGTTACGACGCCCTGTGTATTCTCAGATATGTCGTTACCCACGAGACAGCTAAACCACAGTTGATTATGAATGGAAGTAAAATCGTTCCGTTATGCTAAGATTGCGTGGAATACGTTTGATTGACTCACTCAGTTTCCTAAGTATGCCACTCTCAGCTTTTCCTAAGACATTTGGACTGACTGAGTTAGCTAAAGGATGGTTTCCATTTTATGCCAACACCTTATACTATCAGGATTATGTGGGACCTTACTTACCGCTACACTTTTACAAACCTGACAGTATGAAGCCAGAGCAACGTCAACAATTTCTAACTTGGTACCATGAGAAAAAAGGAGATGAATTTAATTTTCAAAAAGAAATGGAAAATACTGTAAATCGGATGTGGACATTTTAAGACGCGGTTGCGGTGAATTTCGTCAGCAATTATTAGCCAGTGGTCAAATTTATCCTTTTACGGAAGCGACAACGTTAGCCCAAGTGTGTAATAAAGCCTGGTGAAAAAACTACATGCCACCTCATAGTTTAGCCGTGATTTCTGATGCAGGATATCCTGATAAAACTCGGTATTCCATGAAAAGCATGCGTTGGTTACAAATGACTGCTGTGACTGAAGGGATTCATATTCGTCATGCCTTGAATTACAGAGGCGGAGAAGTTAAAATTGGGCCGTATTATGTGGATGGGTATTGTGAAGAGACAGACACCGTGTATGAATTCATGGGATGTTGTTACCATGGATGTTCCACCTGCTTTCCCAACCGGGTTACCATCAATCCATATACGTTGAAAAGCATGCACCAAGCCTATGAGGACACACAAAAAGACCTTAGGATTAAAAAGAACAAGGATATCCATTAGTGGTGATGTAGGAATGTGAATTTGATCAACATTGTCAAAAGACAAGAGTGGAACGACTTTGTGGGTCAAAACCCTATTCAACCCAGGGTGGCTTTGTTCGGAGGTCGTACTAATACCGTCCGACTGTATCATGAAGTAGAAAAAGACCAAGAGATCAAATGTGTGGACATTTGTTCCCTCTATCCCTATGTCGATAAGTACAGAGAGTATCCATTAGGTCATCCCGTAATTTTGAGTCAAGAGCAAATTGATACACAGCGTATTGAGACATACAAAGCATTGATTAAATGCCGTGTTCTTGCACCGCAAGATTTATGAATGCCTGCCTTACCTATGCACTGTAATAACAAAATTGTACTTGCTCTATGTCGTACCTGTGCGGAAGAGGAGTTAGGTTATTGTACACATTAACTGTATGAACGGGCATTGTATGGAACGTGGACTCATGTTGAATTGGCGAAAGCCATTTCTTTAGGGTATAAAATGTTGAAAGTATATCATGTATGGCACTGGGATGAGTGGAGTACGGACGTGAACCGTCAATACATTGACAAATACTCAGTCGCTAGAACATTTGAGTCAGGAACGTGATCCTGCTCAACGTGAGAAGTTGTTACGATCAGGATTAAAAGAAATGGTCAAATGGTTTATGTTAGCTGCTAAAGCGATTTTACAAAAGAAATTGCTGTAGAATCAGAATGAACTAGAGCAGTTAGGTGATGACCAAGTGGATGTGGACACCAAACATCATATTGAACACCAACTTATATTGAAACCAGGAGGGAGTGGATTTCTTGGAGGGGTTATGATACGAAATTTAACTCAATGGAATGGTCAAAAGAAAACTCCTCAAAGAGAAAGAGCTCCTAAAAAGAAAGCTCCAGCAAAGAAAACTCCTAAAAAGAAAGTTCCAACAAAAATAACGCCTAAACAAAAACCAGCAAAGAGAGCTCCAGCAAGGAGAGCTCCTAAACAAAAACCAGCAAAAAGAGCCCCAGCAAAAAGAGCTTCCAAACAAAAACGTTCTCCTAAAAAGAACACACCTGCATTTACAGTTTCGCCAAAAATCGATGAACGTTTTATCACCCTTCGACGAGGTTCCAGAGGATCTTCTCGTGGGTCACCTTTATCTAGAAGATCACCTTTATCTAGAAATGGATCCTCTTTAAGTGGTTCACCTCCCATGGGTCTCCCAGTGGATCTCCTGTCTACACGGCAACTCGATGGTCACCTCCTGCAGCCAGTACTCCAATGAGAACTCCATTGAGAACTCCATTAAGAGCTTCATTGAGAACTCCATTGAGAACTCCTCCCAGGACTCCAAGAAGCCGTTTGAGTTCTTCTAGTTGGTCAAGCAGTTTGAGTTCTTCTAGTGGGTCAAGCAGCATATGTTCGACCTGCGGATCAAGGAGTTTGAGTTCTTCTTCAAGCAGTAGTAATTCAAGCAGCTGTTCGACCTGTAGGTCAAGCAGATCCAGAAGTGGATCCAAAAGCAGATCCAGAAGTGGGTCAAACAGAAGCAGTAAAAGTTCTACCTCGTACATCAGTTCTTCATCTCCAGATGCCCCTGTGAGTCGATTTTCACCCTTGAAATTATCCCAATTATCAAGACAGATGGTGTTGAAACCAAGGACGTGTGAACTTCAGGACTTGTGGGTTCAGCTTCCAAACAAGCCTTAGATGCTTTATATAAACAGTAATGTGAAAAAAGCATCAGTCGATATCATGGCTCCAAAGCGACCACTCCTACACAAGTACGGTCATCCGGTGTTGGGTTTAACTCAATCCCCAGAAGGAATGAGAAGAAAGATGATACAAGGAACACCTAAAGAAGTGATTCAATGCGTCTCCGAGTGTTGTCACAATGTTTTAAAAGGCAATGTTGCCTTATCGCCCTCTCAAAAGCAAAGGTTGACGCCCAACCAATCATTGGCTCTCGCTCCTGTCATTGCTAAAGCTGCAGCGGCAGGTGCACTCAGTGGCGGGTGGCTAAACTCGTGAAAAAATATGAAGAAAATGGCTATTGTACCGTTCAAAATGCTAGAAGAGATGAATCGATGGAAATCAGAACAGCGACCACGCTTAATGCCCCCCCCGCACAAATCACACAGACCTCTGATTTACAGAAACAAATGAGGGAAGTACTGCAAAATGAATCCTTGTCCGAATCAGAAAAGGCACAACACTATGGACAAGTCTTACAAAAGTTTCAACTGTCACATCAAAAAGCGCGTGAACCCAACATCACAGTTCCACCTCCAACTCCAGCAGCTCAAGCAGCAGCTCCAGCAGCTCAAGCAGCAGCTCCAGCTACCTTGACCGATAGGATTCTTGAAAGTGTTCCCCAAATCATGCACCGAAAAACTCAACTCTTATTACACTTTCTCCAAAACCATAACCATATGTCATGGAATGAACAAGGTGTTTTGGAATATGATAGAAATCCAATACAAGGATCCAACATTATAGTTTAAGTCAATGATGTCATTCGCCATAAAAAGGGTCTAGCCCTGAAGGATGGGAACAGTTTTCTCGTGGATTAAGAGAAGTCAACGTACCACTAGAAGTGGTGGGAAATAAACGCAGATGGTCATGGATACAACGACCCGAGTCAGACTCAGAGGAAGATGAATTTTACGATAGTTTTGTCGGGCCTGAGGAACCTATAAAACAAGAAAAATCTTGGAACAAACCAGAGCCTCAGTGGGAATCCTGCTAGACCCTACTAGACCCTATGGACCCACAGTAGATACCGTGTTACAGAAGATATATTATGATCCCTTACATCCTGCTGCTTTTGGAGGAATACGCCGTCTCTATAAGACAGTGCGAGCTCACGGCATTACTTTATGGCTAAATGGACAAAAACGTATACCTCGCATAAACCCATCCGTCGGAAATTTTCAAGACGGAAAACCAAAGTGGGTAGTATCGATCATCAGTGGCAGGCGGATTTGGTGGACATGCCATCCTTGGTCAAACACAACACACCCTATCGAAATCTTGTGCGTCATTGATGTATTTTCAAAATATGCTTGGTTCGTTCCCCTCAAGGATACAACAGGACTCACCTTGATTGAAGCGTTTCGCTCTATTCTTAAAACGGGACAACCCAAAGCACTGCAGACGGACAAAGCCACTTAATTCAAGAATCGAAGATTTCAAGCGTTTTTAGAGAAAAAAGGTATTCACTATTTCACAACTGAAAATCCAGAAACCAAAGCCAGTGTGGTAGCACGTTTTCAACGTACTTTGAAATCCTACATGTGGAGATATTTTACCCATCATCAAACACGACGATATATCGATGTATTGCCAGATCTAGTGCAAGCCTATAATCACCGATTTCATCGAAATATTCAAATGGCACCTGCATCCGTGAATGAACACAGGGAATCTGATGTGACCTTGACCTTGGAAAAAAGAAAAACACCAAAGAAAAGAAACCACAACAACATCAACATCTTCGTGTCGGAGAGATTGTGCGTATCAATAAAACCAAACGTACCTTTGATAAAGGCTATCTACCGAACTGGACGACTGAAATGTTTAAAGTGACCCATGTCAAAAGAGCTTCACCTCCTACCGTCAAATTGACAGATTTAGATGGAGAACCCATTTTGGGTTTGTTTTATCTCTCTGAAATACAATCTATAGAAGACGATGGTATCTATGAAATTGAATCAGTTTTGGCTCGTCGTAAGAGAAAAGTAGACGGAAAAATAAGACGAGAATTAAAGTACATTGGAAAGGATACCCTTCGAAATTTGACAGTTGGATTCCTGAATCCCATCTCGTTTAAATACAGCATGTCTCAGTCTGACACAGCCAGTGTGGCAATGAGTGCTACAGAGCAAGTCCAAATTGTGGTGGTGTGTATCATTATTAGCGTGTCGGTATTTAATTTGTGTTCTCAACGACCCGATTGTGAATTGTGGCTCCTGCTTTTAAGTAGTTCTCTGGGTTATATTCTAACCCAAACCAACATGAGCTCGTTTTATATTACCCTTATGAGTGACAGTTCGATGGATCTCTTCCCAGACAATACCCAATGCTGTTTTCGTACCAAACTACTCAAACCCATCCATCTCAATAAACAAGACTGGGAAATTGGTTTAGTAGTAATAATTGTGCCTAGTCAAGTGATCAATATCACTGAGGAAGAGCGACATTTTTCCATTGTCACGCGGGATCCAATCCTGACCAAGGTCTTTGAGGCTTTTCCCCATAACTGTTGTTTCCCCAATGATGAACAAGGAATACGTCTTTGCGTTCCTGGAGGGACCTATGTTACGCCACAACATCTGATAGACACCCTGGACCAAGTCATTAAAGATTACCTAGGTCAACTGTTTAGAGAGAAAAATCTCTGTTTTACTGTAGGTTTCTCGGGAACAAGTAAACGTATAAAGATGGATAATTCAAAGAACCTAGGTATCCAATGTCATCCTAGTATGTTTATGAAATTGGGTGGGTCTCCTAATAGTGCTCCTACCATCTATTTAACCGAGAATACAGATCCGTTTCCTCACGGGGTAGACTTGAACATGGGTCACAATCATTTGTTTGTCTATTCTGACCTGGCGGCTTGTACCTGTTTGGGAAACATCGAAGCTCCCATCTTACGCGTTGCTCCTTTTGATCCGAGAACCAAAGCGGGGACCAACCCACATATTCCCAAGTTCTTGAATGTGCACTACGTGCCACTGGCTACAGCCGACTTTGACAAAATCACAATCCATATAAGGGATGACACAGGTTAAACCATTCAGTTTATTCATGGGAAATCTATGGTGAAGCTACACCTACGCCAACGACAATGATGCCTATGTACAAAGGTCAACCTCGTCTGTATGGACAGGGGACGTGTTTAAGAAAGCCATGAAACGTATCATGCCTTTACCGAATCATTTGGTTCAAGGAGCCAACGTGTTGAAAAATGTAAGCGAATCCCTGTTACGTGAAGTCACAAAAAACAAGAAAAATATAAAGCCTAAACCAACCAAGAGAACACCTCATTCGAAACTTCATCGTCGCCGAGTGAAGTAGGCCAGACCGCTTGATATTTTTGATTAATAATCATGATGCAACACGGTTCTTGTGAATGCAGTAAGACGTGTCTGTTGTTCCCCCAACGATGATATTGAATTCGTGATACCTGCACAAGTAGAAAAATGGACAGATCTGAATCAGTCTTATCTGTTCATGAATGTCAAAAATATACAAGCGGATAATTCAGACTTTGCGAATGATAGTGAAATTGCCACCGTCAACTTTTTTCACAGCATGTTCAGTAGCGTTGATGTGTATCTGAATAATAAACTGATCGCCAGCAATGCGGACACGTATGCTTATCGTGCTTACCTAGGCAATTTACTCTCCTTCAATCCAAGTTGTAAAAGCACTCAGCTTCAGGCATTAGAATTATGGGCCGCGGACACCCCTGGTCAGATGAACACCAAAGTCCGTGATGGAGAAAACAAGGGTTATGTGTAAAGGCGAAATCGTGTACATCAAAGTCGCGTACTGGAACTATGTGGCCGACTTCATTTGGATCTGGTGATGCAAGATAAATATTTACCTAATGTGATAGAAATACGTCTAAGACTGAACAAAGCATCACCCAATTTCTGTCTCATTCCTGGTGCACCCACTAAAATCAGGTTTATGGAAGCGGATTTCAATGTGAGAACCGCGGATTTACTCCCCGTGGTGGCCAATCATTTATTTCAAGGTCAATTACCAAAACGACTGATCATTGGTATGGTGTGAAATGGAGACATGAATGTGGATGTAGGGACCAATCCTATTGATTTCCGTCATTTTAATCTCAATCATCTGGAGGTCAGTATTGATGGAAAAAGTATTCATAACAAACCGTTCCAACCCAATTTCGAAACGGGAGAGCAACAGGAGCTCTTGGACTCAATCGTTCCTTTGGATTGAGTTTGAATAATTATCAAAACGGTTACACACTCTGGGGACTGGATTTGACAGCCGATCAAGGTTGCGAGGAAGATCAACTCCATCCCATTAAAACGGGCCATCTGAGATTGGAATTTCACTTTGCCAGAGCACTAGCACAAGCTTTAACGTGATTGTGTATGCGGAATACGGTAATCAGATTGAAATCAACCAATTTAGAGAGGTACTTCTGGACTGTTGATAAATCCAATGGACATAGAAAACATGGAACCAGGACAAGACTTTGAAATGCAATTTTTGGCGTATCCTTGCGGTACATGTGAACGAACTGAATTCTTGCGAGAGGGGTTGAACCAAAATGTGACAGAAGCACTTCAAACGTCAATTTATGATCAAGTGCATAAAGACTGTTACGGTTGTCAAGTGGCTCATCCTAGTTAAGTACAACATGTACTCTGCTTATACACGAACACATCAGAGTGGACAGAACTGTACATTCAAAAAGCGATTCAAGCTTTGGACGTGTTCAAGGTCATGGATAAGTGGTATCCTGAACTCGTGACCTTGACCGATGGCGAAAAAGGAGATACCTGTCGATTATGGATTCAGTTTAAAAACGAACTCAGTCAGAATCAGTCAGAACTTAACGATCACTGGATAAATGTATGGGCAGAGCGTGTGAATAGAAATTGGCATTATGGAAACGAATGAACTTCAATATATCTTAGATCATTTACAGATGTCATCTACATTGCATGCTCGTGTTTGCGCAAAAAATAAGTTACCTTCGGAGAATCCTCATGATGTGAAGGCCTTTATTGTGAATACACACAATGCGAATCAACCAGGAGGACACTTGGTGGCTATTTACCTCAAAGACTATACAATTGTGTACTTTGATTCTTATGGACTACCACCTTTCGAGGCGATTCTCTCTTTTGTGAAAAAACATTCAAAAACTTATTAGCGGAATGCATTGAGTATACAAGGGAATACTTTACCTGTGTGTGGTGTGAATTGTTTATTCGCTCTGGACTTTGTTTCTCGAGGATGTGACCTGAACCAGATCCTTCTCACTCGATTCAGAGTTTTTGAGGATAGGCCAGGAGATAATGATACTTATGTGACCCGTTGGTTTGAACAACATTATGGCACTTGTTATAGACAAGCTCAATATGTGAACAAATGTGGACAAAAGTGTTTTGCACAACGCCATGATAGAATAGGAGGTGAAAGACACTTTTATCATAGAATCATGAATCGAAACATGATTTATTATACAACTTAATTTGTTTTCTAACAAAAAATCTTAATCTATGTTGTTCTATTTAAAAAATATGTACAAAAAATGTTGTTCTAACAAAAATATGTACGAAAAAAATATTATTCTGTTCAAAAATATGTTTATCTACAAAAAATAATGTTCTATATTGTTTTATGTTTAAAAATGTTGTTTATGTTGAATAAAAATAAAAAAAATGATATAACGTGTTTGTTTTTCTTTGTTGTTATTAGAATTTAAGAAACACAAAACAAACACAAAAAAAAACAAAAAACCTTACGAACAAATTATGGACGTGACGTCATTTTACATGCTCTCTATAAGGTTCGCGCTTGCAGTACAAAATGCCAATGCATCATGCATCATTCATTTCCATTCATTTAACCACCATGGATGCGCTATTGCAACAACTTGAAGCAGCTAGGCAAACTAGAGTATGGCGGGCGATCCGTCAACTGGCTAGTAACGTCGCCAAAAAACGAGAGCAAGAAGAACTGGCAATTGCGGAGTCGATGAATTTGATTGAAGTAGATCGTTTTCATCAACGACATGAATTGATACGTATGAGACAACATTTTCTCAACCTAGAAAAGAAGACATCACAATCTGCTGAGCCACGACCCGCCTTGGGACCCAGTCCCCGTCAGCGCCGACGAGAGCAACGGGCCGCTCGAGATCGAACTGTGAATAGACTAAGACAGCGTGAACCTAGGCAGCAAGCCATGAATGAAATCGATGCTAGAGAACAGGCCAATAGGGAACAGGCCTTTGCCGAGTTTGAATCCGAGCTGAAGCAGGAAGAACAAGCAGCGTGGGAACAGGCAGCTAGGGAGCAGGCCGAACTTCAGTCTTATATCAGACAACAAAGACAAGCAGCCGAGGCGTATTATGAACAAAAAGAAGAAGAAGAAGACCATTGGCAATTAATAGCGACAGCTGAAAGAGAGTACTTTCAACCATTTGTCCCAGAACAAGAATGGTACTGCGGGGACCCGACCTGCCGAGACTGCTATCCCAACCCCATGAAGTTTGCAGACAAGTGGTATGCTCAACAAAACTGCCCGTGTGAGTTCTGCACCTCAAAGAAGCCAGCTGCTAAGTAGTACTCTACTACAAAAATAAAAACGGTCCTTTTTAGGACCAAACTGGTCTATTGACCAACCCCAACGGCCCTTTTCAGTGCCACCATGTCGTTTCGAAAAACACATTTCTTGTCAAATTGTCGGAAAAACAAATTGTCGAAAATTGAAAATAAAATTCTCCCACAAATAAAATTGAAAATAAAACACACACATTCTGGTCAGTCAAAAAACATGGTGCCCCAAAATACAAAATTTGGTACCCAAACATGTAAAAGGTTGGTGCCATAAAAAATGTCCAAATTTTAACATTTTCACCTCTTTTTTCAACAAATTATGGCCCTATCTTCCGAAAATTTGGTGCCAAGGTATCGCCCACAATGGGGGAAAAGTGGTGCCATAAGTAAAAATAAAATGAAAAATCGTGGTGCCACGGTATCGCCCTACACTACTCATGTACCCACATTTTTCACAACATGTGGGTACATGTACCTGGGTTTAAAAGATGGAAAACTTGGATCCATCACAATTTTTTATTATACATGTATATATACCCTTTTAATGTCACCAGTTCAAACGGAAATTAAGTGGCGACTTCGGGAGTAAATCTGAAATTTCCAAAAAAAGAAAAAAAAAAGAAAAAATATACAATTACGTTCTCATGGTGCTTCTTTATATTAGGTGATCCAAAATTTGCATTAAAGCTAATTTTTAAACAATTTTTGATGCAACTTACTTTCGTCATTTCGTGCACTATTGCGGCAATTTGTTGGTAATCATGCATCAGTTACGGCGATTTCTTTGTCTAATTAAGTCATATTTCGGGACTAAATTAACCTGGTCCTGGAGTCGAACCCGCGACCTCTTGCTTTCCAAAAACGAGTATGCTAACACTGAGCCATTATGGCTAATTAAGATGTCCGCTCTTAATTTAATATATTAAGGCTAAACTGAAATTAGCGCGATGATATCATAGTTTCTTTTTATATTATTGAATATGTTTTTTTTTCTGACTACAAATGTTTATTCGAAGAAACATGTACACATTTAATTTTAATTGCATTACCTGATTTTCTCGGGACTACGTTTTTAGCGAAGTTATGGCTTTGATGAGTTAGATGTCGAAAAGGCAGTTTTTTCTGCGCAATCCAAAAGGAAGGTGATTAATCACCTTCCAAAAACTATAAAAAGAAACTAGAGGTCGCCGAATGGCAATGTCGAGCCCGCTAAGACACTTGTCATCGTCCAGAAAAGGTTGTCCATTGGTTTTACATGTCGATGTTTGCCATTTACACCCCAAGTGTGACCTGGACCTCTAAAATATGTTCACGGGTCACATGCATGACACATCGTCTCATTATGGTGAACAATTAAATCAAGTCATTTTAAAATTCATTAATGCATAGGAAAGTTATGGTCCGGACAAAATCGGACGGACTAACGCACATACAGACAGACCAATAACCATCTTCTTTATTAAGTTGAATTCTGTTGATTTTAACGTGAAATAATTTAGGGTATATTTTATTATATTTTGATCACACAGATTCAGTGCTGAATGATGATACTGTTAAGACAAGGTAAAACATGCAAATGTTTGTACTTTAAACCCTAAATGTGTTCTTGACCTTTGAGATATAGACCTGGGTCATGCGCATGAAACACCGTCTCATCATGACAAACAATTGTGTCAAGATATTTTAAAATTCATTGGTGCATGAAGAAGTTATGGTCCGGACAAAATCTGACATACTAAAATCTGCCAATTTTGACCCTTTAAACCCTTAGGATGACATTGACATTTAAGACATGGACCTGGGTCTTGCGCATAACACACCGTCTCATCAAGGAGAGCAATTATGTCATTTTGTTTTAAAACCAATCAATGCTGAAAGCATGGGTGATTGTTTCAAAAAAAGGAAATCTTAACTTCGGTGCCGCGGACACAATAAAAACCATTGGGGTCTGGTTCTTGGAAGAAAACGGAGGTTCCGGAGAATCGAAAGTTGACCCAGTATGTTACTTAGTAGATTACAATAGCACAAAAATATACATACATACATAAATAAAGTACAATGGCACACAAAGCATACATATTCTTACCCACATACACACACGACATACATGCATTCTTGAGAAACGGCAGAGTTAAGCAGTTATTCAAGTTTATTATTGTCTACGATTGATTGTCCATCAAATTAATGTAAGGAACACAGTAGGTTTAGGAAATTGTGTTAACAAGTCTGTTGAGTTTTCCATTAATGCCATTTGCTTAAGATTTGTTACACTATAATTCAAATGGTCATCAAATACGTTCAACTCAGGTACGTTAAAGATAATATACCTAATACAATTTAGTCTAATCAAGCATATCAAAGTTCGATGTTTTGACGTCATGTTTAATGTCATTCGACCGTGAGGTATGCTGATGTCATATTAACTTGGAAAAGTTCATGGTTTCATCTAAGCTAAAGGGATAAATGTTTGAGCGGTGATTTTGATCTCGACAAAGACAGTTTAGTTTGCTTTTTTATACTTCTTTGGATCCCAATTAAAACATTTTTCATCACTTTAATTTGATTTCAGTCAGAACGTGTAGGGTTGTGATAGATAAATTAAACAATATATAATGTATTCGATGGTGTAATTTAGCGTTTTATTTATTTTTTTACTTGTATTATTTCTTTTTTATTGTATGCATAAATAAATAAAACAATGTATGTTACTTTTTTCTACCTTCCAAAATTGTGTTTTTTTCCTACAGATTGTTACCATTTGTTTTACAAATAAACATGGAACTGAATGCCTTACAAAGACAATTTGTACTATAAAAACGAAAACCAGTTTGCGTTCCCCATATGATTGATCAATTATTACCATACTATTGGCTCTCTATTGATAGTAGAAACATAAGTAAACCACTGTTTCGAATTTTCATGAATCGTATTTCCATATTTTGATCACTTAACGTAGAATGAATGCTGCAGTTTATCCAAGTATTAAGATCTAAAAATATGAGCGAAGTATTGGTATTAGACCATCGCTGAAGATCGTTACTCCTGGTGTTGAGGCTTTAACACAAAGTTCTGTTTCTTCAATGTTATTTACTTACTCAATAATATTTTATATTCACAAAGTTTAAGTTACATTCCAATGTATCGCATTGTTATGTTGAGTTAAATAAATGTCACATAGACAGTATTCAAGAATATCAAATTAATGTCACAAAGACAATACATATTTCTGAGTGTCACAAAGACAAGTATTAGCATTTATATTCTATCTTAAACATGTTCTTATTATTCTTTTTTATCTAAACTGAATTACCCCATATAGTGACTGGTCAACTCGTACCCGAATTTGGTCAACTCGTACCCGATTTTTGGTCAACTCGTACCCTAATTGGTAAAATAGTAAATTATAACTTCAGTCAATAAACACAGTGGAATATAATAGTTTTAACAATATAAGTTAATAAAATAGACATAAAAATAAAATAAACATAAAAAAGTTCACTAAAATAGACTACCCTTATTAGATTGTTTTAAAAATTGTTTTTTTATAAAAATGGGCTATGCATTATACAACAGTTTATTGTTAAAGATAGTGAATGCTCGCCCATATGGGAATAACACGGAGGCGAGGGTAAACAAACTGGATAAGTTTCGTAATCTAATAGTAATTTCGATGCGCATTAGATATTGATCATTTGATTCATAGTTGTGCGTTAGAAAAAAGTATTGGACTGTAATTTGTATATTTCAAATCAAATCAATAAAATTATTGTGTTCGTTATTATGGATGATTTATGCATTGAATTTAAGGAGTCGGTTAGACTGAGACAACATGGTACCACGTGCGACCGCTGTGACACAGATGAGTAAAAGTTTTGTTTGTAATCAACAATGTCCGTGGAAGTTTTATTTGATATCAATGTCCGAGGTAAATGATTTCCGAGTGGTTGAAACAGATATTATTAAAGAAATGGTAATAGATATAATATCTAGTATTGTATAATACATGATATGCATATCGTCGCTCTAATTCCAGAATGTTGTAAATCGTATTTTGACTAATTCGAGAAAATCGAGTTCAAAGTTTTGAAAGCTTATAACTTCATCCTTACTGGGCCAAATTTAATATAAAATAAACCTGCCTGTAGAGAATTATTTTAATGTTTATAGGTTCAAATGTTGAGACGTTGCTATGGATACTTTTAAAATAAAATAACAATTAATAAATTAAAGTTAAACTTAAATTCATCTTTTTGCTAAGAAATGTAAGAACCAGTTTGATGTAAAGAGTTACAACAATCTGAATCTTAACATGTCAGGATATTTTGGAGTCACAACATATGGAATGTGAAGATATTTTACTATTTCTATGTAAAACATATATTTTTTTCAATAACCCAGTATAGTAGTTGTAAAATGAAGCGATTATTATACCAGTTTTTATTTTCTTGTGACCATTCCATGTCCTTGACAAAGAGACCATTAATAACTAAACGGTTCATATATAATAAATAGAAAGAAAACACAAAGACACTAAACCACAAATTAATATTTTTTATTTTGTAATTGTAATACATTTGTACTTTAAAAAATAGCAAACACGTTTTGAAAACATTGTAACGAATATCGCAAGGGTGTTTACCCTCTTAGAAAAGTGAACATATAATAGACCTTTTGTTGATTTCCGACGGTGAAAGATAACATTATTGCTTGGTAAAAGATTTAAGTAGATTATTATCGAAACAGATTAATAACCATGATGGTAAAACTATTTTTGCCGCAACTGTTTAAACCCATTCAATTCGCGAGGGAAACTAGATAGACACACGGAATATTATTATTCGAACGAATGTGTTAAAATAGATATGCCGGAAGAAGGTTCATTTATTGGATTTAAAAATTGGGCGATAAATAAGAAAGTCCCATTTATAGTGTATGCTGATTTTGAGTGTTGTCTCAGACCTATCGATACTCGTAAACCAAATCCGAACCTGAGTTACACCATTCAATATCAGAAACACAATCCATTGAGTTTGTGTTACTATATAAAATGTTTCGATGATGAAACGTACGTCAAAGATTTACCTTCACCGCGAAAGACGAAAAAGAAAACGTAGCGCAGAAATTTGTAGAAATGTTGGAAAAAGATGTGGAAGAGATTCGTAATATCCCCGCCAAGAATATGATATTCGATCGAAAGGATCGGTTGGATTTCGAAAATGCCACAAAATGTTGGATCTGTCAAGGAGTGGTTTCCGACAATGATAAAGTTCGCGATCACTGTCACTTCACCGGAAAATATAGAGGAGCAGCAAACAATAAATGTAATCTTGCGTACAGGAAACCGAAATTTACCCCGGTACTGTTTCACTATTTGAGCGGGTACGATGCCCATTTATTTGTCAAGAATCTTGGGAAAAGCGAAGGGAACATCAACTAGAGGTTGATTTGGAATATACGAAAGAACTTCACGATTTACACAACGATTATCCTTTAGCTCCTGAAAGTTTAAGAATAGACAAAGTAAGTAAATTAATCCCGAATCTAAACGATGAAAATAAATACGTGGTTCATTACGAAAGATTAAAACAGGATGAGAGTTTGGGGTTACCAGCTTCGCCGGGACTAAAATGTCCAACCGCGAAGCGGGGTGATTAATCGCCAAGCGGGCTAAAAATTGGCAAACTTCACAGAGGAATAAGATTTGAGGAAAGTGCGTGGCTTAAAAAATATATCGATTTAAATACGAATCTTAGGGCAAAGGCGACGAACGAATTTGCCAAGGACTTATGAATAATAGCGTTTTCGGGAAAACGATGGAAAATATCAGAAACAGAACGGATATAATGTTGGTTAATGATAGGATAAAGGCGGAAAAAAATGACAGCAAAACCGTATTACAACGGGAATACAATCTTTGACGAGAATCTAATAGCGGTGCACATGAAAAAGACCCATTTAAAATTTGACAAAGCGGTTTATCTCGGTATGTGCATCCTAGATTTAAGTAAAACGTAATGTACGATTTTCACTACGATTATTCAAACCGAAATACGGTGATAAAGCTAAATTATTATTTACGGACACCGATAGTTTGAAGTACGAAATCGAAACGGAAGATTTTTATAAAGACATTTCCGGGGACGCGAAAGATAAATTCGATACGAGCAATTTTCCGGAAAACCACCCGTTCGGAATCGAAACGGGGGCGAATAAGAAAGTACTCGGCATGCTCGAAGACGAAGCGGGCGGAGAAATTATCGAAGAGTTTGTCGGGCTTAGAGCTTAATTATATATAATTATATATATTAAAATGTTCGAAGGAAAAGGCTGCATGAAACAAGAGGGCCATGATGGCCCTGCATCACTCACCAGAATAAATATTAATTAACTTGTTACTAAAAAAGGTAATAAAGGTACACTTGTGGGCATATAATGGGGAACAATAATAAACTTGGACCATCAAAGGATACTACAAAAGAATATTTGTGATGACTAAAGGATGTCACATACCAAATTTGGTGATGATCCAACCACTGGTTCATGAAAAGAAGTCATTTTAAGGTAGTTCTATGTTTAGCTCTAGCGGCCACTAATTGGGGCCAAGCATTTTTATTTGTACAAATCTGATAGAACACTATATAAAGATGCTAAAAACCAAGTTTGGTAATAATCCATTCATAGAAACATGAGAAAAGGTCATTTTAAAGTATTTCTATTTTTAGCTCTAGCGGCCCCTAAAAGGGGCCGACCATATTTATTTGAGCAAACTTGAGAAAGGACCATCTAAGGATGCTACGGACCAAGTTTGGTGATGATCCATCCGTTGGTTTATGAGAAGAAGACGTTTAAAGATTTTTCTATATTTAGCTACAGCGGCCCCTAAAAGGGGCCAACCATTTTTTATATGAGCAAATCTGATAAAAGTCTATATAAGGATGCTACAGACCAGGTTTGGTGATGATCCATCCATTGTTCATGAGAAGAAGACGATTAAAGGTTTTTCTATTTTTAGCTCTAGTGACCCTAAAAGGGGTCAACCGGTACAGTATGAGCAAATTGCAATTAGAACGTCAAAAGGCTTCTGCACAGCAAATTTGAAGTAAATCCGACAGGTAGTTTCAGAGGAGAAGACAATTGTTGACGCCAGACGACGGACGACGGAGCATCCACCTACCCTTCGGTTCTAGTGAGCTAAAAATGCAAAGGAATAAAAAAATCCGTCGTCAAAAAAGTATCACGTTCGAGGATTACCGCTTGAAAGACTGCTTGTTTTACGGGTAAAAACAATTGAGGACGATGAACGTTTTAAGAAGTCACAATCATGAAATGTATACAGAGGAAGTCAATAAGATCGCGTTAAGTGGCGACGACGACAGAAGGGTCATTTTACCGGACAGAATTCACACGCTGGCTAATGGTCATTGGTCCGTTTCGGCTTCGCCGGGTCATATACCATAAAAGTAGTTAATTATTAAAAAAATGAATATCTTGGTCGGAAAAGTAATTTTACCGTATAAACCGCTCAACAATTTCGAATTGTTCGACGCGGCTGAGAAATTAAAAATGCCTAATTTCAGAGGCGTATTCATGCTCGATCAACTCCCGGGACGTCCGTTAAAAATGAGTGCGGTATATTAAATTTGGATAATACGAATCCGGATTACGAAATAGGGTCTTCGGACGCCGGAGGTACGCATTGGGTTCATTGGTATAAAAACGGGAACGAAAAAAATTATTTCGATAGCTACGGAATACAACCTCCTTCGGAATTAGAAAACTACCAAAAGCCGACAATTTTTTATAATTCGGAACAAGTACACCCGAACGGAACCGTAATATGCGGTCATTTATGATTATACGATTGAAATGAACTAAAATAAATTACGTATATTTAAAAAAATGTCGGTTAATTTGGTCAAATGCCAAACACTCGCGTTTCGGATTCCGTCGTGAGTTTAGCTTATTCAAATAACAACTTCCTAAAAAGAGGGAAAACCGATTCGTAATCTGGGTATGCCCTCTGACGGGAATGATGCGACGCCAAAGTCGTTCGTGATAAGGCGAGTAAACAAGATGGCGAAGGATGACGATCTAGATGAATTGAAACAGTTACAAGAGTCATTTAAAGACGTTGAAGATAACCTCGAACGGAAATTAAGGGGCGATATCGAAAAAGGAGTGAAAGATCTTGAAGAAGAGGTGGACAAGTTTGTAGATGATAACGAGCGCGAATTAAAAGAGCTAAAAGAGCTCAATGAGCTAAAAGAGTCATTGAATGACGTCGAAGATAAAATTGAGCGGAAATTAAGAGTCGATATCGAAAGGGGGGGGGTGGAAAATCTTAAAAGATAATTAGAAACGTACGTACACGAAAATAAGTTGGAAAAGACGGAAATTGGAAAACCTTCGATACAAAGATACGAAAATGGAAACCGAACTGAATAAACTTAAGAGAGAGTGGGCGTTGGATAGCGAAACAATCGAAGATAGAATCGAACGGAAATTACAGGGAGATATCGAGAGGGAAGTGGAAAATCTAAAAAAAAAAAGAATTGGAAAAGTTCGAAGACGCGAAAGATCTGAATCCGATTATCGAAAGGATAAAGGTGGACGTTGGTAAAGCCGTCGTAGGAAATAGTACCAAAATTTACGACTTGAATCGGATATGCAAATTCTTAAAAGCAATCAATTGAATTCTCTCTTGTTTTCGCTCGACGTTAAGAAACGTACTGTTATTAAACTGCGCAGAGACAAGAAGAATAATCAAGTTTACATCTACGATGGGAAAAACGTACAGAAAAGTATTTCACAGAAGTCTTCGATAAGACGCCGAACAAATATATCAAGTACGATGATGTGGTTGAATACCCAATGTAATAAATTTAGCCGCTTTGAAAATGGAAAGAAATGTTAATTCTTCGTTCGTTTAAATATCTCTCAACGTAAATTGTTTCGGGTTTGTTCTTATTGTCTCACGAAAATTGAAATTTACGCTATCAGGGTAATAATCCCTTTCCTTTCAACGCTTCCACTACTCTTTCCTTATTACTGTGCGAATACCCTTTGGCGTCATTCTCGCGCAAAATCTTTCTCAATACCGCTTACGTTTTCATTTTATATAGAAAAAAAATATTTTATATAAATGAAAAGAACTGTCGCTTCCGACAATTTGGTCGTTAACGTATGTACCGTTCCGACAAAATGGATTCCAGGAATGTCCGCGATAACTTCCATCCTTTTAGCGACAAAAGTTTCTTCCGGGTCGTCGATAGTTACGAGTCCCCCTTTCTCTCGTAAAAATTTACGAGACGTTACTTTAACCGGATTTGACTCGTATTTAGTTTCGACCTTGATGAACATTGCCGGAGGTTTGCCCTCATTTTTCATCGCGAAATTTTCCTTGTCTATTTTATTAATCTCGTTCTCGCGGGCTATTTCGTTTAAAAATTTTCCGAGTCAATTGATAAAATTCTGCGTCTTCTTCCGTTTCTCCGACTGGCCATCCGTGTTGAGAAGATAGACCGCCAATCCGAACGAAAACATCGGGTGAGTTTTGATAATTAAATCATCGATCTCACCGTTCGGGTATTCATATTTCAAGAAAAGTCGACAAACTTTCATGGGCTTTTCGTAAGATTTTAAATTTCCGGCAATAAGTCTTTCTGACTCGAACGTATCTGCAGTAACATAATTTGCGATCATTTTTTATTTTATATAGAAAAAAATCCTTTAAGTTATTCATTAAAACAATTTTATATTTCGAGGAAGTAGTCCAATATGTCGAAAATTTGTTTTTTATTAAACCTAAATTCCTAAATCGGTCATGGACCTGATTTTGACTCTAAATATTGCCCCGCGAGATAATCCTCATTAAATTTCGGTTATTCGCACTATCATTTTATCGCAGCACCGCAGACAACAAATCAGAGCTTTTTTACCGACTTTAATCTCGAAATCGCCATCATCAAAATACTCATTCGTTCATCGCAATAACTATAATACGCGTCAAACTTGCGGAATATGTCGGAAACGTTGTCTTTAATTTCTCGCATCATTTGATAATTTTTTCATCTTCCTCCGGAAATAAACCAATCGGGATAATTATCGATCACACCGGTTCGGATATTTATATTTAAAAAACTTTTCTTCGTTCAATTCTAAATATTTGACAATAAGTCTTTTTAACTCGAATGTTTCAACCGTAACCTAATTTTTCTTAAACCTAATTATCCAAGGAGGTAACACTGGCCCTTTATCGCAGTCGCAGCGGATTGTGAGATCGGCATAAACGCAGCGGTCACAATCTCAATCAAACTTTAAAAGTATACCAGTGAGCGCATCCCCATTAATATTTCGGTTATTCTCACTACGCTATCAAGGCTATTACAACAAAGCAAAGCCTTTTTACCGATTTTACATTCCTCATCCCAATCGCCTTCCTCATAATCGTCATTAATATTCAATGGATCGCCTTCAAGGCAACAATCCTCATATATCCCATCCGAAATTTCTTTGTTAGTTTCTTTGTTATACTCGTTTGCGCCAATTTTTATTTTTAACCCATTTTTCAAAAAAAATTATCCATAAACTACGATCATCTTGTTTCCATCGGATTGAAAGTTGAGCAGCTTGTCGCTTATTACGACGGTGAAAGCTTCCGTACCCGCCGGTACGTTGGCGTTAAACTGCGTTTTAACCCGGATATCGGTGACCGAATGCTTCATTCTCTCGCTCTGATTGCTTACGCCAAACACAAACAGCGGGTAAAAGGTCTTGTAATCGACCGGAGTGATGTTAGGATTAGAAACTGATTCGCTCATACTATAAAATTTCGACCTACATGCAGCGGCATCTCCGTAAGCGCGGGCGAATTTATTTAGGTCGAAATTAAGTTCATAGTCAACTTCGGGATACCTATCGGAATTGAGCATAACGTATATATTACGTAGGTCTACGTTATCGAAGAGGGCCGGGTTCTGCCTCTGATCGCCGTCTTTTTCGGTTTGAAAACCAATAAAAATCCAAGGTGGTTTTTCGGGGCTCGACATAACCGAAAGTCGCCACGTGAAATTAGTTGACTGAGGCACCGTTATGGAGTCGCATTGTCTCATTCTATAACCTACGGGAAGAGTGGCTTTTTCTTTTGTCGTCTTGTACAGTTGAAACTTTTCGGCATCCGCTGGAAGCACGTGCGGGATAAACCAAGACATCTTGTTACGGATAACGTTACCGGCACCCGCCGGTAAATCCTGGGTTTCGATATTGATTCGAATTTCCCCGGGGTTATTTAGATTAGTACCCGTAATAGGTTCGTATTCGTGATATTCGTACTTTTCGACGTTCTCATCCGTCGTGTGAGCTTCGGTAATTCTTAATATCTTCTCCATTTTTTAATATCATCTCGTTTAAGCAGCTGCGTTTAATTTCCGGACTAAATCTTGAGTAGCGACTGAGTCGGCCCCACTTCCGGCAATGAACGAATTGATTGACATTGGATCCGGCTGCAGGTCATCGGGTTCCGTTAAATGCTTTTGTAGAATTGTTTGAGATTTTGGTGCTAACTTGTTAACGATCATTGTACCGATCTTTGTGCCTATCTTCTTCCCGGCGACATCTAAGGCTTCCTTTCCCACTTCTTTAACAGCGCGCTCGGCAGCTGATTTACCGGCTTCTGAAGCCGACTTTGCTGTCGCTTTTGCCGCCGCTTTTGCCATGTTACTGGTAAACATGTTGGCGATGGTGTCAAATATGTCGCGGTCTCCATATTGGTACCGCCTTGTAAATCCGCGAATTGCGATTATCAACATTATTTATTATATTAGATGCTAATTTTTTAAGTATTAATACGTGAAATGTGTGTATCGTATTGATTCGTCTTTAACACATTTTGTCTCTTGAGGTAGAAATCAACTCGTTTCTAATGCCCGTTTTACCCGCTTTTTTTACTCTCCATTAACAAGTCAAACCCTTCGATTAATGCGTTGGATCGGCGAAGATGATAGGCCCTCCGCTTCCTTAGCAAACACCCTCCCATATTGGTCTTACAATTTCTATCCATTTTCCGCTTTTGCTGGCCTTTGGACGGTTAGTTCTGGAATCATTCTCTTGAAATATGGCATCCGTTTTAATCAACAGATCAACGTAATTATTGTAATCCTGGTCATTGTATATTTCATTATTCGGGTTCTTGGATACGATGAGCTCCCATAATCCCTTTGTTCTTTCGTATTCTTCACCATCCACTAATATATCATTTAATAAAATGTCAATTTTTTTTGTCTATATAAAAACTATCACGTTCTCCGCGTATGCCATAAGTTGTATCGCTGTCATCAGTGGTATATTTACTCCGGTATTCGGCCGCAAGGGGTCCAAGCAGTGTATCTTTGTCCTTCTGACCCGTAGGCCCTAGCAGGGGCCGCAGGGCGGGGAGTCATGGATCCGCAGGGCGTGCCGCTATGGTCGCGACAGCGGGAACGATTTCTTTTAAAGGTTTAAGATCTTCCTTAATTTCTCCCTTTATATCTTCGGGGCGCTCTTTAGCGCAGCCGTAACGGGTTTGAAAAATTTCCTGAGATCCGATCGTAATTTTCGTTTGCCGGTTCTTTCCTTAAGTTGTCTGTCTTGAATTATTTTCTTCGTTTCGAGAAACTTTTTTACTATTAAATCCCTTTTCTCGGGATCCGTAATTTTTAGAAACGACATCTTTTTCTAATGATAAGCTAGATTTAGCACGATGAACGCCAAGAATTATCATTAAGAATTTGTGATAATTTTAAGGGTCTTTGGACCCAGGACCTTTGGTCCAAACACGATTTTAACGCAGTTTTTAACACGATTTGTAACACGATTTTAAACGCAGTTTTTAACACGATTTTTAACGCATTTTTTAACGCAGTTTTTAACACGATATTTTTTCACGGGTTCTTTTGGCCTAACTTATTTTTAAAGTTTCGTTCCCGAAACTCGTTATCAGTTTTTTCTATATCTTTCCTCGTTGTTCGTCTTACTTCCTCTTTCATTCGATTGTATATTCGTTATAATATATAATATAATATATAATATTCGTTGAAACTCCTCGTCGGTAAACTCGTTATCGGTTAATGCCTCTGATATAAACGAAGAAATAGTGTTAAGTTTTGTTGTCGCGAGCGTCTTTATTTTTTCGTGTTTGTCGGCGTTGGCCGTAAACCTTTTACTTAAGTATTTTCCCACGGTGCACAATGCTCCTAAACCTAGCGCGACACTTTGCGTAACAACAACGACCGGCACCGCCACTATCGTAGACAAGAGGGTCATGATAGTCCTGCATCGCTCACCAGAATAAATAACTTGTTACTAAAAAGGTAATAAAGGTACACTTGTGGGCAAATAAAGAACCATCAAAGGATACTACAAAAGAATATTCGTGATGACTGAAGGATGCCACAGACCAAATTTGGTGATGATCCAACCACTGGTTCATGAAAAGAAGTCATTTTAAGGTAGCGTAAGTGGCTACAAACGTAAAAATAAGCGAAAATGACATTTTAAGTTATTAACAATAATTAAATATCATACTATCATACCATGCAACAAAAAAATCGATCCGAATATGCAAAAATAGTGTTTTATCGCGATAAAAACTGCACCCCCATATCGACTCCACTTTATCAGCGAGAACGATCTAGGAGGCGGCGTTGTTAGGGGCTCCTTAAGGGCAATTTTGTATCAATCGATATTAAATTTGGTATCGCTTGCCGTATGTTAACATAAGTATTTGAAATTCGACAGATTATCAACATCAAGCGGATTAAAATGGGAAATAAGAAAAGTAAGGCTCAGCAAGGTGTTAGAGTGTTCTCAAAAATTGAAAAATGTAGTTAGAAATCTCTTTCTCGCGGAAGTTGGTTTACGAATGCTAAAGATACCGAACTGCATAAATCTATATCCCGTAAAAAACTTGACCATAGTGACGTGACATATTGTGAAAATGGAAACTTTACGGTGGAAAATTACGTAATAAATATATAACTGCAACAATCATTTGATGTGCAAGAAAGGTGTGAATTCATTAACACCTTGGTCGATTGGACTACTAGCATCTAATGTACTTTTAATATGAAATATATGATGAAATAACTGATCCGGAACGGTGGTCTTATTGATGTGTGATATCGATATCATACTCTAACGCCTTGCTAATTATACTATCAATATGGGTCAATTTAGACCTTATATATGTCGCATCACATATTTCTTTATGTTTTGGCGGGAGATATAATAAACAGCAATATGGTATGCAGACACTTCATGCACCTTGCAATAAAACGCACACGATAAGAAAACGAGCTGTCAAAGATTGTTACCCCGTTAATGTTATGACGTACCATTTTTGCAAGTTTAATTAAATTTATATATTCCAGAGTCAGGTTTCAAACACAATTAAAGTTATAAAACTAAAATATATTTAAATCGCCAGTAAATTAATACAGGGAGACTGGGTCAACGAAAATTATTATTTTCGCTATTTCATTGATGTAATCAATAAAATAAAGTTATTTCAACGTGCACTTTTATTAAGCAACTCTGTATATTTTGGTAAAATATTAAAAAGCTATCAAACAAACAATAAGATGAAAAACAGTAACGCCTTATGGACATCGGACGCGCATGTTTTTCGAGAATCTTATATTATTCTGTTATGTATCCAATTACCTTTATATATTAGTATGTTTTTAAATGATTACATTAACAGTTATAAAACATAGACACTTTTCTACAAATCAATCACATCTTAAGTTCTTAATTTTACACTAAATTCATGGTTACCTTTCATTTAATTTATATAGCGGTTTCCTCAGCCATATTCAACTCGATTTCCCAATCAGCCGTTTTCCCCGTTGAGAGCCTCTCGGTTGACGAGAAATCTGATGTACTGTGTATTGCATCGGTACGATATGATACTATTTTGACAAATAATTCGTAATTAAGCTCTTTAGAGTCATCTAAAATGGTGGGCGGTTTCAATAATTGATCCACTAACGATGAACAAATTTGATTGGTTATCAAATTTTAGTAGGCTGTATTAATTTATAGAATAATTGTTGATTACACAAGGTGATAATGATCTGACACTTTTATTGTTAATTTCTCGCTTAGAAAAAAACGCAGTGGGTGCTATTTTTGAACAAAGATTGCCGCCTTATTTGAAGATGGATTTCAAAGCGGTTTTCGGTATTTTGTAGCGGAAATGCTTATCTAGGGAACCGTGTCACAGAATTTTGATATTTGTTTTCGTTTTTATTTTATGGCGTATTACGTAATTGTCAGCGGGGTTCAGGCTACGGAATTTCTTTAAAGTCAAATATCTAAAGAACGGAGGACGTTATCAAAAATCTGTGACACGGTTCCCTGCATTATACCATGATTGTTATTTTAAGGCTAATTGTTGTAATATATCCTTATATACAGAGTAGTGATCTTTATTCAAAAATATGAAAATTACGTGCGATATTGGTTTATAGAAGACAGACCAAGTACAATATTTGTTTCAAATCACTTGCAATAGACTCTGTATAGTGGGTTTATTAATGTATACAATTATGATTGACTTTTTAAAACTATAAATTAGTAAAACTTGATATCACCATATAGCCACTTACGTCATATAATCCGCCTTCTTTTTTCAGGTATAAGCCGTCGCCGAATGACTAAAACCTACGCCCTCCGGACATTGGTTTTAGATAAAGTCCCTTTCCGTCAGTTTCTACTTGGCAAACGCAGCCTCCATTTTTAAGGTACAATCCATCACCGATAGCTTTTTGAGCGGCCGAACTAGCTAGACCCGATAATGCACCCACACAGAGTGCTAGCAATATCGTACTCGTTAACACTGGTAAAGCTCTGGCAGCCAAACCGGCTAACGCACCGAGGAAACCGCCTCCGACTTTCGTATTATACGCTAAATGCGCCTTACTCGATTTAATCGTTACTCCCACTCCATTTTCGTGAGCTCGTTTTATTTTATTCAGTTGCGTCTCGGTAATCGCGAGGATATCCTCGCCGGAAAAATCATCTTTACTTAAACGTATACTCGTAGCAGCACCGTTTTGTACGGCTCGTTTTCTGCCCGTCGGAAATATTAACGTTTACATTCACGTAACTCATGTGTTTTATATATAATACGATTTTTTTAATTTACCTAATATGAAATCTAATCGTCACATTTTCTCCTCTCAAGTTAAGAAGAGCGCCATTTCGATCGGTAAGTCTCGTTTCGAGGCTATGTATTGTATCCAAAGTTAAAGGTAGATAAACCAAATTGGCGGCAGTTTCGACTATTTTATAACCCGGGCTCACGTTGGGGAGAAAACTGTAAATCGAATTTTGCGAAGAACCATTTACGTAACTGCCCGAAATAATATCTATATCAACGAGTATACTGTTAATGCTGCGGATACTGACCATGTTTTTGGATTCGTGAATCCCGGATGAATATCTGTTGGGATTAAACGCTAATACTTTACCTACGACTTTGAATGACTAAAATCGACAACGAAATTGCCTCTTATCTCTACTTTGCATTTGAGAGTATTGGGATTTGCCGAAATATTTACGTAGTATTGGTCAAAAGTTAAGAAGAGCGCCATTTCGATCGATAAGACTCGTTTCGAGGCTATGTATTGTATCCAAAGTTAAAGGTAGATAAACCAAATTGGCGGCAGTTTCGACTATTTTATAACCCGGGCTCACGTTGGGGAGAAAACTGTAAATCGAATTTTGCGAAGAACCATTTACGTAACTGCCCGAAATAATATCTATATCAACGAGTATACTGTTAATGCTGCGGATACTGACCATGTTTTTGGATTCGTGAATCCCGGATGAATATCTGTTGGGATTAAACCCTCTGTTGGGATTAAACCCTAATACTTTACCTACGATTTTGAATGACTAAAATCGACAACGAAATTGCCTCTTATCTCTACTTTGCATTTGAGAGTATTGGGATTTGCCGAAATAGTTACGTAGTATTGGTCAAAATGCCCGGCCGCTCTCATCTGTTCTTGTACGAATTTATTGATATCGGTTATGTCATAACATTATCCCTTGGGTATCGCGAATGTCCTTCAGTTCACACCATTATCGGTAGAATACTGGAAATGATTGTTCTCGCCCGTAATATTCGGAAAAGAATAATACGTCTCCAGATTAACGAGCGCAATTTCGTACTTTTTCGTTTTATCGAGTTGTATCGGCGGATTAAACCTCGTTTTAAACTGTGTCTTATTATCAGAGACTACAATCTGAAACAAACTTTTAAGTCCGGTATTTTTAGCGATCGTTTCCAACAGTTCTTGTTCCATTTTTTATATATTACCGTATTTTTTAAGAGACGAAAAATTCGTCAAACCTCTATATTAAATGGTAAATATTCTATATTTACCGTTATCTTTTTGAGACGATAAATCGATTACGACGAAACTAAATGGCTTCCCCCAGGCTGTTTTACACAATTGACTAAATTCATCCTTCGTCATATCTTGACTCACGTGGTCGTTATAAATGTGGTTAATGTTTTTGAGGTCCTGCGGAAATAAGCAAAATTAGCGTTTTCCCGTATCGCCTGGCGGGGCAGTTTGAAATAATTTTGCGCAAGATAAAAGCAATCGACGTTACTGAGACTACCGCGAATATAGTAACACTCGCATTTATTTTGTTTTTCTAAAAGTAAATCGTCATATATCATTAAATTTTTATTCTTCGTATTCAACTCGCGCGGGTCAGACACATCTTCGGCAGATTTGTAAAAATTGCATTCTAAATCGTCTCGCGTGGTCTTGTTTCGTGCGGGCAAGTCTCGCGACAAGTCTCGCGCCCAAGCTTCAATTATGTGGGTAGGTGAAGCGTCCATATTCGCAATTACTTCGCGCATATTAAAGAACTTGAGTATTTCGTCTTTGGTTATTTTTTCTTTAGGGCTGAAATAAAACCTTTTCGAAAACCTTAAGTTTATTATAGTCTAACCATCCCGGCTGAAGTAAGAGGTTGAGTAATAGAGTAGTTTTGCCGCAGCCGGATTGTCCGACGATCAACCCCCTAATGCTTTTAGGTAAAAGGGGACGATTGTTTCGCTCGGTCATTATATTCCAAGATAGATCTTTAATGTCCATTTT